>OY740791.1:66156304-66756304 GCA_963514005.1 Raja brachyura
CGCGATCAATCAGAGTGATGGATGGCTCGGTTGTAGTCGGCGTTTTTTCCTTCTTCAGTCAGGGTTTACAGTCCAGTACAAGAGCCGAAGGCCTTCTCTATCACCTCGCAATTTGATTTCTATCGCTTCAACTCAGCATCGAACATCCTGGCATTGGATATCTGAAACCACAGACCAATTGCCTGCTTTTGTTTGACTGTAGACAGCGTAAAGTGGCTATTGATTACTTTTTATAACATCCTCCCAGGAGACGCGCGTCTCCGTGGGACACCCAGGTAGATACCTGTGCAGGGGCGTGGGTCTGAACACACACCGCTGCCAAGGATATCTCTCCAGCTTTAGCCTGCTCTGCAAGCAACAAACCTCCTCTTCTGAACCATTCGTTTGCCATTTTCTTGGCTTTCCTCTGCTACTCCTCTCCTCTCCCAGCTCCATGTCAATTCTTGTTTCCCCTTCCACTCCCCTGCCCACTAACTCCTGTGTCCATCGCCGTGCCAGCAGGAGGCACCAGTGAGCAACCGGGAGAAGTGACCCTGTGGGCATTCACCTCCAGCTGATCTATGGGTGCTCTAGCTTACTCCCGCCACCTCCCTCAGCACAGTATAATTGTTCCCTCTCAGTACAGACATTGTACCCCAATTTAGCATCCCCATTGCACGCCCACATAGGCACACGGAGGGGAATATAAAGCGTCCAAAGTAAAAACCCTGACATCAAATCAAACACAGATCAGGCAGTGTCTGTACATTAGTGTCATCGAGTGATACGGCGATACAGTGTGGAAACAGGCCCTTCGGTCAACTTGCCTACATCAGACAACTTGTCCCAACTACACTAGTCCTACCTGCCCGTGCGTTTGGTCCATATCCCTCCAAACCTGTCCTATCCATTTACTTGTTAAAGAAGGAACTGCAGATGCCCACATAACCCGAAACGTCGCCTATCTCCTTCGCTCCTTAGATGCTGCTGCACCCGCTGAGTTTCTCCAGCTTTTTGTGTAACCCTCTATCCATTTACTTGTCTAGCTGTTCCTTAAACGTTGGGATGTTTCAATACCTCCTCTGGCAGCTTGTTCCAACCACCCACCACCCTTTGTGTAAAAAAGTTACCCCTCAGATTACTATTAAATCTTTTCACCTTCACCGTAAACCAATGTTCTCTTCACCTACTCTGGGCAAGAGACTGTGCATGTATTCCTCTCATGAGTTTATACCCATACAGTCTATCCTACAGACCCTTGCCTCTGTTCTTTCAAGCCATCCTTCCCTTCTCTCCAAATTGAAGCTTCTCTCATCTCTAACGCTCTCCAGCTCCAGAGGAGGGTCTTTGAACAAACACTAACTCTGTTTCTCTCTTCACAGAGGCTGCCTGACCCGCTGAGTGTCTCCAGCATTCTTTGTTTTGATTTGAGGGAGTGTTGAGCACATGCGTTGCCATTATTCCCTCTCCAGACATGCTGGCCTTTCTTTTAATCATTTCCTGGGTTGAGGGCTTAATTCCTGTCCCTTTGCTCTGCATAGAATTCAACCCATTCCCTCTTTCCCTCCCTTGGATGTGCAGTACTCCAAACCTTCTCTTGGGAAGTCGAGCACTAACTCCTTCTACACTTTGTTTCCAACATGCCCATTTTCTCAGTGAGATTTTAACATTCCCACTTTGTAACCAGAGTCTTTTAGTTGCTCCCCTTCCTGGCTGTGGAGCGTTGTCATCACACGCTGTTAATAGGTGAATCGAGGACCCGAGGACATAGGTTTAAGGTGAAGGGGAAAAGATTTAATAGGAAGCCGAGGGGTATTCTTTTCACACAAAGGGTGGTGGGTGTACGGAACAAGCTGCCAGAGGCGGGGACTATCCCAAAGTTTAAGAAACAGTCAGAAAGGTACATGGATAGGACAAGTTTGGAGGGATATGGACCAAACGCGGGCAGATGGGACTAGTGTAGCAGGGACATGTTGACAGGTGTGGGCAAGTTGGGCCGAAGAGCCTGTTTCCACACCGTGTCGCTCTGTGACTCTATGATGTACCCTCCCTCCAACCTGGTGCCGTGCTATGACCCCTTCTTGTTGCTGTGGGAAGGGACCTTATCCCCAGGCCTTTAGTTCAGCTCAGTTCAGCTTATTGTTTGAAAAGTCTTTGTTGCGTGCTAACCAGTCAACGGAAAGACAACCCTCCCCTACCTGAGGCTTTAACTCTCCCAACCTTTCCAGGTGCATACTCTCGTGCCTTCCCTATACTTGAATGTAGGATTTAAGCTCTGTGCATAACTTTACTTCCTCCCCAAACTCAGGTCTTCCCCTCCTCTGTGTAAAAGTATTAACCTCCTCCCCCGCCTCCAGTTCTCTCACTTTAGTGAAGGGGGTTAACAAAACCTTTTTCCTCTATTGATATTCCCTTAACATGTATCTATAAAATGTAAATGGCTCGATTGTAATCATGTATTGGCATTTCGCTGTCTGGGTAGCACGCAACAAAGGCTTGTCACCATACCTCGATAAACTAAACTGAACTACAAACCCTTGCCTCAGCTGAATGTAGGATTTTGAGCCCCTTTACATCCTGGCTGACAAACGTAACCCCCTTTCCCCACTCCTCCCCCCCTCCCCACCCCCCTGAATGTATCAGAATATCAATAACTACATTGTGTTAGAATCTATGAAGCAAGACAGTGATCGCCCTTTCAGTGTAAATTATAATTGTGACTGATCTATCTCAATTAAATCTATTAACCAGAGCAATAAGCAACATTTGATTATATAATTTTAATGCAGAATAGTGCGTAAGACATGGCTTATTTCTAGTGTAATATATATAGCAGACCGCCAAGTGATATATTGTAGTTTTTCTTGGAGTTATGGTGTTAGAGGGTTAAATTATTGTACTCATTCAAAGCCTTAGTTTCATGATTCAAAGGTTTAAGTTCAAATCCCATATGGCGATGGTAGGGAATATAAATTCAGTTACTTAAATAAATACAGAATAAAATAAAGTTAGGATGGTGAAGCTACTGGATTGTTTGAAAAGAAACAGCTGGTTCACTAATGTCCTCCGGGGAGGAAATCTGCCCTCCATACCCAGTCTGTGTATGACTCTGGAGCCACAGCAATGTGTGGCTGACTGATGAAAGACCTGCAAGAGCAACACATGCTGATTTGTCAGTGATGGCTAGATCCCTTTCAAGAACAGAAAGTAGCAGAATCTGTGCAAGAAAAAGGCATAATATCTTGTGGGACAATCTATGTATCCGTGCTGAGAGTGAAAGACTGGTATAATCAATAGAATGGATGGCTGTGAGATTTCTCCTGCAATGTATATATCAGAACGCAGCGTGCTTTCTCCTAGTGTTAATGAAACAGTGCATGGTCTATCTCAAAGGACTTACTAAATAACTAGAGTGATGTGTTTCAGTATGATCTATCTGTGTATCACCCTTCTCAATCATCAGTTTGCAGTACGCAATAGTTTGGCTGAGGAAGTAGGGCTGAACAGCTTTGTGCCGTATCAATCCAGTACCGCAGTTGCACATCATATATCCTGGTACATCTGATTTTGTAGGTTAATGGATATAATGTGTATGTTACTGGAACTATAATGCTATGCCCCTCCACCATCACGGAGTTGTGAGTTATTTGCTCTAGTACAATGCTTAAACCAGCATCACTCTTTATGTTACTGTAATTCATAGTGAGATATCTATAAAATATAATCTATGCAGCAAACTGAATTTCAATACATCGTTGCATAACTAGGTGTGATATATATCTCAGAACAACTTATAAAAGAGAGTTAGTGGCACACTCCAGTATATTGTAGGTACATAGCAATCCAGGTTTCCACAATGTATTCTGTAAAACACAGCTGCATATGATAATGACATATGATCAATAACAGACCAATATCTATACTCTGTAAATGGATTGATTGTAATCATGTATTGCCTTTCTGCTGTCTGGGTAGCACGCAACAAAGGTTTTTCACTGTACCTCGGTACACCTGACAATAAACTAAACTGAACTATATACAATGTTATAGTACAGGGTCTATAGTGCAGTTGTATGTGAAAATTGCCTGCGTGATTTATATGGCAGAACTGTGAGCAGTAGATTCAATGTGGTTAATTTACATGAGTTATGAACAATGCATCTCAGTATAGCATATTGTACAATTTTGTATGATACATAATGGCTAACCATTATCACATGTTGTATGTTATATGTCCCAGTATAATATATACCACAGAAATGTGGGTGCCAAACCGGAGTGCAATGCTTCCCAATGGGGAATGAGCTACCTGCTGTGAGATTTTAATGATGCTCTGGTACTTATGTTGGAAAGTTGACATAAAGTAGAAGTGAATACAAACAACTACCTCATCAGTTATCCTGGCCACTGGTAGGCTGCTGGCTGTCGCCAGGGCTCTTGACTCCTGAAAGCATGTAGCCCATGGTATCACCAGATGTTTTTTGGGGTGGGAGGGAAGAGACGTGGGGCCAAGCATTTTTCACTGAGCGTGAAAAAGTACGACTTGGGACACCATGCTTGCGCGCGGTATATCGATGTGTAATCTCCGTAGCAGAGCAATATGGTAGAGTGATCTGTATAACGGAGTTGTGTGTGAACCTTCCCATTTCAGTCATTATTTCAAAGCAAAGTGTGATATTAACACAGTGTGACATATACCATAGTGCTCTCCCCGGTATAACAATTCAATGTATATAAATGGATTGTGTTTGACACCCTCAAGTGTAATGTATCTTTGAAAAGCACATCCTCTGCTAATTGATGTAAGAGAAGGATCTTTGCAGTACTATGCAAAGTATACACTAGAGCTGCAAATGCGTCACATTGGAGTCTATAAAACGATGTATGATATATGTTAGTACAATCTAAGAAGTCTGGCTGTGAGTGATGCATCCCAGATTAATTCGTATTACAGAATTTAGTTTGATCCACCTTGGTTTAATCCAGAAAATAGAGCCCTGGGCAATTTGTTCCTGTGTTATTGAAATAACAGAACTGTACGTGAGATCCTGTGGCCCAATGTATTGAACAGATGTGTATGCAATAATACGTCAGTGACCTGTGCAACATAATGTGTGATATGTCATAGTTCAATAAATATAGCAGTATGTGCAGTATATTGTAATTGGTATTTATAGAACTCAACTGTGGTTAATCAATGATACACAAGTGCATGTATATCAGCAAGATCTATGTAGACAGGATTTTGAACGATGAGTATCTCCATGCAGTTTCCCATGGAGTTTCAGTAACAAAATGTATGTGTGTGTGTTCCATATGACACTGAGTGCTATACATCACACTGCAATCAATATCACATGTATTTAATCAATATGAAGTGTGTAGATTGGAGCTAATATAAAGCATTGCATGTGATAACCAAACGAATGAATGATATCTCATCATTTACTCTATAAAAGGGCTTGTGATAAAGTCCATTATAATTTACGGGATGCAAACGTTAAATTGCAAAACAGAGCTACGCTGTATATTGCGGCATAATTCATGGAAATTATATTGTTGAGAACAATCTACATAACAAATCATGAGAGCGGCAGTGTATAACTAAACAGCAGGGGAATGTAATCAATATGCCACTGCTGAGAATAATATGTCTTTGTGTAATCTATGCAACAAAGCTCTGTGAAAAATAGCTTAATGAACTGTGTGCAATAAATCCCAATGTAATTTATAATACCATACTCTGTGAGATTAAACCCGCGGAAATCTGTATAATATGACAGTGTTGCAGGTTTCCTAAAACTGTGCATGATTTGTCACAGAGTTGTAAGTGTTACAGAAATATCCACATGTGGATGACTCATGGGTGATATATCCTTGTGCAATAGAACTGTGTGAAATAAAATGGCCAGATGAATATTTGTACGTATGAAATATTACATTCATGGTATATATTAGTGTGTGTCATATCACAACATTCCTGAATCAGAATTATAAGTGATGTATCTGATGACAGCTCTCTGGGTAGATCAGTGTAAACAGTGTGAGCACTATGAATGAGAATTAAATAACCAATGATCCACAAAGATTCACGAGTCATCCATGTTACATGGCTAAGTATAATATATTTTTATGTTATTTGCAAATAAATCAGTGTGATTGAAGCCTAGTGTGAATTACAAAATGTTTCACAGTGCAACTGTGCATGGTCTCTATAACATGTATAATGCCATCAAAGTAAAAGAACTGCATGTGGTGTTCTTGTAGAAGATATGATAGATGTGCGATGCTCTGGTGTAACCCATATAACAGTGTTGCCAGCCATGCACTCGGGTATGGTCCATGAAACAGAACTTTGTGCCGTGATCTATAAAGAATATACTGCAATGTCCTTTGTGTTCTTTATATAACAGAACAGTGCATAGGTTATTCTGATGCAATTAAAGTAATATGGGTTATATCATTTTTTGGAATAATCAAACTATACAAACACATACTTTGAGATACTAGGAAGGAAACATGAATTCTGTATCGTGCTACAATATTATTAACGGGGTATTTGCTGATATAGTCCCCGTATAAAGTGTATATTATAAAGCATTTGTGATTTATTTGGCCATTCAATGTATCAGGCCTCTTGACACTTGACTCTCCAGCAGGGCTGGATGTGGCATGTTGCTGTGCACTGCGTACAACAAGATTGAATGTGAGATGTCGCAATAAAACAGAATAAATATCTCCTCAACTTACGTAACACTGCGTTTTGGAATACATTTTGGAATAAATTGTATAACAGAACCCTTAGGATAATTTATATAATAGCATGTTATGATTAATATGTTACAGTTTTACACACAAACATACACACACAATGGTTTGCAATGAGGTTCAACCTTCATGAGTGTGGTGTGCAGTATGTGTCGGTTAAACTGTGTCCTTGTCCTTCTGCCCTCTAAATGACAGAACTGCATTCAATTTATCTTGTGTAATCTATAAAACAGGCTTGGGTGTTATTTTCACAATGCAATCTTTATAAAGGGGCTGTGTATGTGCTGGTTCTTTGTGCAAAGAAAGGTGTGACATATGCCAGTGAATCTTTTACTTATAGAAGCATATCTTGATGCAGACTGCATTGTCACAAAACTGCATTGTACATATCTCTACAATTAGGCAGATCTGTGTCTATGAAAATGCAATGAATTAATATATCACGTCAAGAATGGAATATTCCTGTTTAATCTATGTTTCAGTATTTTCAATCTAAGATCTCAAGATAATCCCATGAAAAGCACACTGATCTTGCCGTGACAGTAAGACTAAACATTGCATCATACATCAAAGTGGAATCTATATCAAAGTATTTCTCCTATGTATTGGCATAGCCTTCTCATGCAAGACCATGTGCGACATCTCGGTGTGATCTGTGCTACAGTACACTATGTTATTTATTCAGTTACAGTCAGCACAAATGCTTCGGCTCATTTTTATATCATTTTATTTCAGTGAAATCCTGTCACAATCTATATCATAGAAAATGTTAGGCTAGTCTACATTCCATAAGCATCCGGTGTAACATCTCCTTACAATCTCTGCAATAGAAGAGAAGGTGAAGTACAAATAAAATAAAATAAATATGAGTTAGATTTCCTCTTACAAACTTGACAGCAACGATGATGGTGCAATATTTAATGATGTGAATGATCTATCCTATTATCTACATAATGAAATTATGTGTTATATTTGATGTTATTTTCCTTATAGAACTGGAATGTTTTGAAATATATGCGCTAATGCAAACTTAATGTGTGTTAGATCATAATATATCTTAGTATAACCCATGTAACGTAACAATGTTATATACCCCGATGTGTCCTGGCATTATTTGTATTGCATCATTTTCTGGGATGTATGCCAATTCAATTAACGTACTAGAATAGTACATGGTACCTATGTGCATTGCATAATTTACACAATAAAGCTGTGGGTATTGTATTTCAACAAAATCTATACAATGGAACTATTAGATATATATCCAGGACATTCTGAGTAACAGTATAATTTATATAATGTATCCGTATTTGGCGTTTCACAGTGTACCTTATGTAAGAAAACTAGGGGTATCATATCCATGGTGATCAAACGATCAAAGCAACATGTGAAATCTCACAGTGTAATATATTTAATATATACAAGTAATTAAATATTTTGTAATGAATCATGAAACACGTGATAACAAAATTATGAGTAACATATTACTTTGAAACGTCTGAAATAATTTATACATGGTATGATTCATTACAATTTAACCTATAGAAAATATATCCAATGATATTTTATTTAACAGAGCTGTGATTGATAAATCGTTGAATAAACTGAATAAACTGAATAAACTGAATATGATGTTAATGCAATGGAACTCAATATAACCTAAAAACCAGAATGGGCATGTTATGGGCTAGGTTAATCTGTATAAAATTCCTAATGTAATATATTTTGGATATCTGTGATATTTTGCATGCAGTTGAATCTTATTATGAGGAATAATGTGGTGAGCCTTTATAAAGGAACACCATATACTGTGTCACAATCTAATATATAGCAGCAATCTGGCCTAATCTTTATAATATCTCAGATTAGACAAATGCAGGTACAATTTGTATATCAAAGGTCTGAGTAATGTAATCTACACAAGAGTGTGATATACAGTATATGTTTAATCGAGAGAAGCAACAAAGTGATTTTGAAGTGTTGCAGCGGTTGGTATAATGTAGGAGGCATAGCAACTATAAATGATACATCTGAGTAAACACATATAAAGCAGTTATGTGTAATACATCTTGGTACAATGCATAGATTAGAATAGACACATTTTTAAATGTCGTATTTTATATGTAATCTAGATCAGAATATTGCAACTAATGTAACCTGGGGTGTTCAGCATACTGAACTGTCTGTAACATGTCATGGTGTACTGAATAACAACATTGTGTACCCTATATGCGCTTCTTATCCATACAATAAATTATGAATGAAACCTAGCTCTGTAACATACATGGAGATGGTGCAATACATGCAGGCTGATCAACGTAACAGAGCAGCGTAACAGCTGTGTGTGTGTGTGTGTGTGTGTGTGTGTGTGTGTGTGTGTGTGTGTGTGTGTGTGTGTGTGTGTGTGTGTGTGTGTGTGTGTGTGTGTGTGGCAATATTGGGTGTAAACCAGTATAAACAAGCATTGTGTGATACCACACTGCTATCAACATAATGACATTATTAGTAATACGCCTCATGTCAATTTTATAATAGGAATGATTGTTATTTTATCTGTGATATGAATGTAAAAGAACCGTGTGTGATAAATTATGTGCATAATGCCACATAATGTCCCATGATGATTTAGTCCAAAATTACATATATAACTGAATTGTGAATAATATTCCCATTGTGTGCTCGATAACACAATTTACAACACAGCTCACTGTAATTTGTATAATAGAGCATCATATGACATTGATTGCTGTTATCTTTATAACAGAGATTTTGATTTTAATTTGTTCTAACCTATGATACTGGAAGATCTGTGATATATTCTACATAGCAGGCATGGAAAATATAGCCACAACCTATATGGCTAAGCTGTCAGGAATATACTCCTGTATCTGTATAACAGTGTGCAATAAATCCTGATATGATCATTTTAAAGGAACTCTGAGTGACTTATCCCAGTGCAATATAACACAATTATGAGTGGATTCTACATAACAAAGCTATCTCTGCTGACTGCGAGTAATCTGATTAGGTTGTAGAATTAATAAAATAAATAGGTCCTAATGTAATATACAAAGTACTTGACATGCTGTGATCTGTGTAACTGAACTATGTTTACTGTCTCTGACTGCAGCCTCCTATAATAAGTATGATTTACATACCAGCGATATGGGATAAAACCCTGCATAGTCTCCATGCAAGGGAAATGCTTGATGAATTGTGTTGCTGTCTATTTGGGTTAATTGCAGTAATACATTAAAATATAATCAAGATAAGAAACTGGGGTAATCTGTTTATGAAAATAATATGTAGTTCAAGAACCAGAACTAGTTAGTATCTGCGTCTTCTAAAAGTGCGAGAGTTATCATGATAGAATTGTGCTTAAGATCATGCAATGGATCCATATAATGAAGCAGTGTGTTACATTCCTGCAATGTATATGAATGAACTTTGTGAGATTAAGTAGTGTGTTCCAGATAACAGAAATGCTTATGAGAGAGATAATTCAATATATACAAAGGAACTGCCCATGAAATAGAAATGTGGAGATATTTTGTCGTGAATTTATGCAGATTTATTCAATTAACAAACAATTTATGTTACAGAATTACTGTGATGTATTTCAATGCATTTTATTAAAAGGACATTATATTATATAATAATGTGTGGTCAATATTGCAGAAATGGTGCAATATAGCCCAAACAAGAAACACGCTGACATGATCAAAGGATCTTTTGTGTTTTGATTCCACAGTTTTGCTCAAATAATAACAAAAACATGAATAATATATCTTTGTTGAACCTGTCTCACAGAATAGAGAGCTGTGTATCTGAGGGGGATCTCCACAAAATAATTATCAATGATATATCCCTGGTCAGGGGTTAAATCAGAAATATGTATTATAAGTTATATCACAATCTTAATTCTGAAAAAGTGCGTGATATACTTCAATGTAATCTTTGTAAAGGAATTATATGTGGTGCTTCATGGTATAATCTATAGAACAGTATTTAACGTGAGATTTCACAGTGTGTTCTGTGTCACAATTCTGGGTGGTGTATCTAGATAACAGAACCTGATATGTTATATTGAGATTTATGTAAACTGACTGGTATTATATGTAAGAGTTATCAATACAACAAGACTAGATGTTAGATATTACATTGTAATATATATAACTGGACTAGGAATAATATATCATAGTGATCTATATAATATGACAGCATGATACATGTAATGTAGGCACAATGTTTCACAATGCAATCCAAATGACTGTGTCTTGCATTCTGTTATGATCTATACATGATAGGTGCGATATATTATTGTACGAGCTATGTTTCTGGATGAGGTGTGAGCTATAGAACATAACAGGGTGTGAATTGTCACGTTTGATCAATATAGCAAGACGAGGAGAGATACATCACTGTGAAATATTTATAACTGCAATTTGGAATATTTATTTTTTGGTATTGATGTAACAGAATTTATATTCCACTGTAATCTATAAAACATGTGCTCGAACAAATACCTCCGCAACCATGGTGCCAGAGCTGTGATGGATATCTTGGTGTAACCGCCAGGGCTATGATATATATCTTGGTCCAACCTATATAATGACTGCATTATTTTTCTTGTGAAATTGACATAGCAGAACTATTCATGATACATCATGCTGTGGACTATTCATGGACTAGACTGGGTTTGATGTTTCTTGATATAATCAGTATAATAATATATAACCTTCATCACAGATTTTCTCGGAGATTTACATCAGTGCGATCTGTGAAACAAACCTTAAATGTGAAATATTAGTATAATATGTTGAATTATCTTGATTAAATAGCGGAAAGAGCAGACTCAATAGCTTAGTGGCCTGATTCCGCCCCTTTGTCCTATGGTCCAATATGTAAAATTGAAATATGTAAATAACAGAAATGTTTGTTACAGTTTCTCATAGCACCTGCAAAGCGGATGTGATTTGTATACAGAATTTGGACAATATATGACTATTAATTATCTAACAACAAGCAACTAATGACCAAGTCCTGGTAAAATGACTGTTCTGTGAGTGATACATGCCAAAGTGGTCTTTGTAGACAAAAAACAAAATTCTACAGATATTGGAAATCTGACATAAAAACAGAAAGTGCTATGAATACCCAGCAGGTCAGGCAGCACCTGTGGAATGTTTTTGCAATAGTTTTATGGTGTAAATAATCGGAAATCACTTCTATCCACACACATTTTCTTCCACAAAGGGAAATGCATGGATTTAAGAGACAACTAATTCTCCTTCACCAGATACCATCTGACCTGCCTAACATTTCCAGCATCATTCACGTAACATTTTTGAGAGGGGTGATTCAATTCGTTTTCAACATAATCGAAGGAATTGACTAGTTGCAGAGAGAGAGAAGCCACTTCTGCTGGTTGGAGAGTCTTAGCCCAGGAGCCATAGTCTCCAAGTACATAGAAAGGAACTGCAGGTGCTGGTTTGTGCCGAAGATTGACACAATGTGCTGGAGTAACTCAGCAGGCCAGGCAGCATCTCTGGAGAAAAAGGATGGGTGATAGTTGGGTTGGAACCCTTCTTCAGTCGGAAATATCACCCACCCTTTTTCTCCAGAGATGCTGCCTGGCCCGCTGAGTTACTCCAGCACTTTGTGTCTGTCTATAGCCAGAGTCTACAGTTAGTGCTTGGGCTTTCAGGATGAATTTCGGAAATGTTTCCACACTGAAAGAGTTGCAGGTTTTTTAAATCTTAACAAAGCACAAGTTATGGGGTATGCTGCAGAGGCAACTATTCAATGATCACAAAGGAACCTATATTGTTGTGTTTGTCTCAAATCTAGATGAACCCATAATACAGGATGGTGTGTGAGTTAGCATGCATAATCTATCTAAAATAACCCATGGATATATATTCCATGGGAATCCAAATCATTATCTATGAATTGTATAGTCAAGTCCAATCTTGTGCAATAGAACTGCAATAATCACCCCTCCATAACGTCCATAATTGGATTCACTGGAGGTGGTCTTGGAGGGGAGGATGCTCCTCAAACTGCGGAGCATCCTGGACAATACAGCTCACCCCCTCCATGACACATTAGTCAACCTGAGGAGCACCTTCAGCAACAGACTGGTTCCACCAAGATGCAGGACAGAACGCAACACAGGAGATCCTTCTTCCCTGTGGCTATCAAACTGTACAACTCCTCCCCCTTGTGTCGTGAGGTAGACAGACTCTCCGCCCCCCCACGCCCTCCCTATTCTTTGCACATCCCCAATCCTGAACTTTCCACTCGTCACTTTAATTTCATGTTTCATGTATCTAGTTGTGTTTCATGACTGTTGGCAGATCGATTCCCTCCTGGGAAAAATAACGTTCTATCGTCCCATATCGTATCATATAACACAATTGCATGTGATCAATTGTGAAGTCTAGATAGCTGGAAAATACTCAATATATGATCTACATCAGGATAAACCATGTTAGCTATATTATCATCCTGATTTTGATAAATCTCAATATGATGCATTCAACAGATCATACGTAAGTAGAACCTATACAACTAAAGTATGTGCCATAATGGAACAAAGCTGCATTAATATTTCACAGTGTAATCTATATTACAGATGTTTTTTTACATAATACAGGATTTGTGTGTAATGTTTCTGTGTTCAATCTTTATTGCAAAATTAGATGTGAGATATCCCAGTGTGGTCTAAAAAGAACTGTGAGTGATGTATCTCCATGTAATCCATTAAATAGAAGTGGGTGTGAAATTTGCAATGTTATATGAACAAGAAAAAGATGTGTAATGCGTCCACTTAATCTATTAAACAGCACTGTATGTAACAACTAAGCAGAATACAGCTTAGTAAAATCTATTGAATGGAACTGCGTTTGAAGCATTCGCTTTAATCTAAAACAGAACTGTGTATTTAATACTTCACAGATTTATCCATGTAACAGAATTAAGTTTGAGATATAATAACCTAATTTGAAAAAGAGCTGTGTAGAATATGTGCCTTATTCTTTATAACAGATTGTGGGGACATAATACTGTTTGGTCTATATTATAGCATGTGCTACATCCAGCTATAACGTCAATTGCTGATCTTTAGAACTGAGTGAGATACTAGAGTGGAAATTAAATATGATACATTGGTCTCACATCAGAGCAGTGTAAGATTTCACAGCCTGAAATTATGTGTCAGCCGTGTCAAATATCCTAGTGTACTTTCCATATAATAACTAAGCATTCATATCTCTGTGTTACCTATGCAACAGGTATGCAACAGGCGTGTGAATGGCCTACCTTTAAGCGATCAATACAACTGAATGATAAGTGAAATACCTTGTTTCATGTAAATTGTAGACCTATTAGTGAGAATTGGCATTTAACCATCATAATATAACTCAATATGATCTATACAACAATAGGGGTATCAACAGAACTGTATAACAGAAGGAACTGCAGATGCTGGTTTACACTGAAGATAGACACAAAATGCTGGAGTAACTTAGCGGGGCAGGCAGCATCTCTGGAGTGAAGAAAAGGAATGGGTGACATTTCGGGTCAAGACTGTCTGAAGAAGGGTCTCGACCTGAAACATCACCCATTCCTTCTCCTCAGAGATGCTGCCTATCCCACTGAGTTACTCCAGCATATTATGTTTATCTAGCAGAACTGCAAATTATATATCTCACTAGGGTACACAAAAGGCTGGAGAAACTCAGCGGGTGCAGCAGCATCTAAGGAGTGAAGGAGATAGGCGACGTTTCGGGTCGAGACCCTTCTTCAGACACTTCGAGACCCTATATATCTGACTATGTTATTTAAGAGAGGTGTGTTTGACGTATTCCAGTGCATTCTACAGAACTATACCACATGTTCTGCATACCATGCGTGTAACGATGTTAAAAAAGAACAGATGTTGGAAATCTGAAATAAAGACAGAAGATGCTGGAGACACTCAGTGGGTCAGGCAGCATATGTGGAGAAAAAAACAGCGTTAACTTGACATCAGAATAGAAGTGAAATGAATAAAAGTCCCAGTGAAGATTTATTCAATCAAAATATTAACCATGTTTCTGTCTCCACAGGTGCTGCCTGATTTGCTGAGTATTTTTGTTGGTTTTTCAACATTTAGTATGATCTAACTCAGTTAACCCTAATATACTTTCTGAAATATACCACAAGGTGATCAGGCATGGAGCTTGTAGAACTGTGTGTGATGCAATCCCAGGGAATAGAACATAATAAAATATGGTTCAGAATAGGCCCTTCAGTCAACAATGTCTGAACCAGATGCTGTTAATCTCAGCTGCCACAATGCCCAGCAGATCTAAAAGACTCTTTAGCACCAATGTCACATCTGCTTCCACCCCCATCCCTGGCAGTGCTTCCCAGACAACATGAATTTGTGTACAAGAATTAAGTCCATTAAAACTATTCATAATTAACTAGTAAAGGGCCTGTCCTACAAGCATGCAACTCTATGCAATTAGCGCGACCTAACATGGTTGCTTGAGCCGTCCGGCGTCGCGGGGCCGGTCCCACTTCGATTGCCGGAGCCGTGCGGAATTGTGCGGAGTTCGTCCCGACATCGCGCGGGGCTCCGAAAAACTGACTGTGTTCAAAAATTCCACGCGGCAATGGCTTGTCGGCTCGCAGTCGCCTCGACGCATTACACACAGCCCCGACATCGTGCCTCCGTGACCCTCTCTGTAGGTGCCTCCGTGACCCTCTATGTGTGTGGCTCCGTGGCCCTCTGTGTGTGTGTGCCTCAGTGCCCCTCTCTGTCCTGGCGAACTTACCTTAGACTTCGCTCCAAGTTCGCCTCACTTTGCGCCGCGTTGCGCCACTCACCCGAGCTCCACGCGGCCCTCGCTGCCGGTTTGGTCGCGCTTGCCGCATGCAGGCGCATGCTGGTGGGAACGGCCCTGTACAGGGGATCACCCGACCTCCGCGCGGCCCCCGCTTCTAGTTTGATCGCGTTCATCACATAGAGTTGCATGCTTGTAGGACAGGCCCTTAACTAGTTTGTTAACAAATTAATGAGAAGTACCCTGGATCACAAATGATCAGTCCTCGACTGCCGGGGAGATTTAAGCCATCTAAAGATCTGGGAAGGTTTGAAAACCCCATTCCCGGAGCCCTGTATTTAGGCCCCAAATGATGGCAGCGGCAGAGTTGCTGCCTTACAGCGCCAGAGACCCGGGTTCCATCTTGTCTGTGGGTACTGTCTGTACGGAGTTTGCACGTTCTCCGTTTGACCGCGTTGGTTTTCCCTGAGTGCTCTGGATCCTTCCCACACTCCAAAGACGTACAGGTTTGTAGATTAATTGGCATTGGTAAGTTGTAACAATGTCCCTAGTGCGTATAGGTTTGTGTACCGGCGATCACTGGTCGGCAGCGACTCGGTGGGCGGAACTGGAGAAGATTTATTTCAGTCTAATCAATATACATCGCTCTGTGTAATATTTCTAAGCATGAATTCATAGCCTGGAGCTTGCAGTTTTACCGACAGCAACACTCAACATTTACCACCATTACTCTGTAAATCTGATAATAAATACTGGATCAAGCTTGTGTAATGTTAAGAAAGATATTCACCAGCTGTTGTTGGTGTTGCTCTTCTGTAGACTCAGGTTGTAACCTTCATGCATGTTCTCAACAAGTGACCACTGATACGACGCAATTGTTAACATTTTATGCATTATTCTTATAAAAAGGCACCAAAAGTATTGAACTAGTTGTTGGAGGTGCGACAGGGTTTCATTGCAACGTGAACAATAATTGCTGATCGAATATCTCAGCTTAGTTAATAGGCTTATTGCTTAAGAAGGAACTGCAGATGCTGGAAAATCGAAGGTAGAGAAAAGTGCTGGAGAAACTCAGCGGGGGTGCAGCAGCATCTATGGAGCGAAGGAAATAGGCAACGTTTCGGGCCGAAACCCGGAAGGGTTTCGGCCCGAAACGTTGCCTATTTCCACCGCCCGAACCGTTGCCTATTTCCACCGCCCGAACCGTTGCCTATTTCCTTCGCTCCATAGATACTGCTGCACCCGCTGAGTTTCTCCAGCACTTTTGTCTACCTAACAGACCTATTGCCTTTGGTAACATTTTAAAACTGATGGTTTAAAAATAATAACATTTTGTTAACGATATAAGAGTCTACCTAAATCCTGCATTTTTTAAAATCAATTTATCACGCCACATTCTGCAAAATGTTTCAGCAATGAAATAGACGTGTTGCCTTTTTGTCGACTGTGTGTGAGATTTATCAGCCTGGTTGTTTGACCTGCTGGATAACGTCACTGCTGCTGGGATGCACTGAATCCCTTGCAGCTAGTTCCTGCCTTCAGGTCCCAGGCAGGGTTAATGGATGTCAGCAGTGGGTGCCACACAACTACAGTTGCGATGATGATTGGATCAATGTATCAGAACCGTCTCCAGCGACAGGCCCAGTGTCATCTAGTAAACTGCGTTGTTAGCTATTTACCCCAGTGTCACCTATACAGCAAGATAATGGTTTGTATATGAGGAGGGACTTGATTGAGGTCTTTAAAATGATGAAAGGGATAGACAGAGTTGACGTGGATAAGCTTTTCCCATTGAGGGTAGGGAAGATTCAAACAAGAGGGCATGACATGAGAATTAAGGGACAGAGGTTTAGGGGTAACATGAGGGGGAACTTCTTACTCAGAGAGTGGTGGCTGTGTGGAATGATCTTCCTGCAGAAGTGGTGGAGGCGGGATCGATTTTAACATTTAAAGTAAAGTGGATAGGTATATGGACGGGAAGGGAATGGAGGGGTATGGTCTGAGTGCAGGTAGATGGGACTAGGGGAAAATAAATGGTCGGCACGGACTGGAAGGGCCGAGAAGGCCTGTTTCCGTGCTGTAATTGTTATATGGTTATATATGGTTATATGAATATATCTCTTTTGTAGGCTGTAGAGATATTTTTGTGCTCTTACCGACTCAATTCCAAATTGTAGAAATATAAGATAGCCCTTTCTAACTTTTGCAAGCTAACTTTAATCCATTCAATAGTTTGTGTGAGATACAGCAGCTAAGTTCACCTACATGTTGTTGGTGATAAATGCCTTGTATATGGTATCAGGAGTCTGTACAGTGCCTATATGGACTAGGTGCCAGATGCTGTGTTGGGAGGCGCTGTATCTTGTTGCAATTTATGTGGTGGAATAAGTTAAACTGAGCCAATCCCCAGACCTATACTCACAGTGGAACAGCGGTAGAGTTGCTGCCTTACAGCGCCAGAAACCCGGGTTCGATCCCGACTACGGGTGCTGTCTGTACGGCGTTTGTACGCTCCCTCCCGTGACCTGCGTGGGTTTTCTCTTAGATCTTTGGTGTCCTCCCGTATTCCAAAGACGTACAGGTTTGTAGGTTAATTTGCTTGGTGTAAATGTACATTGTCCCTAGTGTGTGTTGGATTGTGTTAATGTGCGGGGATCGCTGGTCGGTGCGGACTCGGTGGGTCGAAGGGCCTGTTTCCGGGCTGCATCTGTAAACGAAACTAAAACTAAACTAAACTGGCTCAGCTGGGTGTGAGGGGCTTCTCCCAGTGGGCACCAAGCACTCAGGTACCTGGTTGTGGATGGTGACTGGGCCTCAGGCAGTGAGGGACCCTGTGCCTGAGAGATTTCTCTTGCCTACAGAGCTGTGGACACAACTTTGCCAGCAGTTAAACCTGTAATTGATTTGAATATTTTAAATGTTCAAGGAAAGTATGTTTTAAACAAATTAATATTACTGAATAAGCAAAATGAACTATCGGAAAACATTAACCAAAAGCTTAGAAAACACAAATACTTCGAAACATCACAAGTAAGGCAAAACATGTATTTTTTAAAAGAAGCACTCACCATTGTCCCGCAATTCTCATTGGACCTTGTGGGCTCGCAGATCCTGTGGCAAGTTTCTGCTGGATCAGGGCCTAAGGGCAACATCTCAGCAGTTGCTAGGGAAACCCTGTAAGAGCAGGCCTGCTACTAACCCACAATTATCTGGACACAACCCCACCATCCTCCGCAGTTATCTGGACTACACCTCCTCCCACCCTGCCTCTTGCAAAGATGCAGACTGCCACAGACTCCGTTGCATCTGCTCCCAAGATGAGGCCTACCATTCAAGTCCAACCGAGATGTCCCCTTTCTTTAGTAAATGTGGTTTCCCCCACCGTCATGGATGGATTCCTCACCTGTGTGGTCTCTTTCTTCCATAGTTCTGTCCTTGGCCCCCCTCCCCCCAGGCAAAACAAGGATAGAGTTCCACTGGTCCTCACCATCCACCCCACTAGCATCCACATCCAAAATGCCATTCCCTGAAATTACTGCCACCATCAAGGTGATTCCATCACCAGTAACACCTTCCCGTCTGTTTCTACCTTCTGTAGAAACTGCTCGCTCTGCAACTTTTTAGTTCACTTTCCCCTTCCCACCCAAACCACCTCCTCCCCAGGTACATTCCCCTGCATCCGCAGAAGATGTAACACCTGTCCCTATACCTCCCCCCTCACTTCCATCCATGGATCCAGGCAGTCCTTCCAGGTGAGTCAGAGATTCACATGCACCACCTCTAACCTCATATATTATATCCAGTGTTTCCCAAGTGCCCTCTTTTAAGTGTAAACTCGATTATTGCATCACTGAATCCTGGCACTCAGTGCACCATGGCCTACTGGATCTCTCGGTTGCCAACCATTTTACCTCCCCTTCCCATTCACATACTGACCTTTCTGTCCTGGATCTCGTCCATTGTCAGAGTCAGGTCACATGCAAACTGGAAGAGCAGCACCTCATACAACCTTACAACCCTACAACCATACAAGCTTGCAACCCTAAGATATGATCATTGAATGCTCCAATGTTAGTTATGTAACCCTACCAACCCCACCCACTCCCCATCTACTCCCCCTCCCCCACCCCTGGTCCCCGTGCACGACCCAGACAAAGCACCCATTCCTCACCTCTTTTGCTGATATTCCTTCATCTAGCTTCACAATTCGTACCTCTTCTGTCCCTCTCTAACGCTTTTTGTCTTTTCATCTCTAGCCTTTGTCCAGCCATCTACCTATCAACCCCCTCCCCTCACCTGGAACCACCTATCACTTACCAGGCTTGGTCCTACCTCTCCTCTCTTCCAGCTCCCCCCCTCCTGCTCCCCCCCCCCCCCACACACACACACACACATCTCAATCAGTCACCTGTACATGTTCTCCAGTGATGCTGCCTGACCCGCTGCGATATTTCAGCACTTTGTGTCTTTTTTCCTAGTGATTGTACAGGCAGTGCCTGCTGGCAAATTAACCCCCTGGCTTTGTCAGTGTATCCCATGCCACCACACAGGCTAGTTATTTATGATCACAATGCAGGGGATATGTCTTCAGTTTCAGTTTAGCTTATTGTCACGTGTACCGAGGTACGGTGAAACGTTTTTGTTGCACGCTAACCAGGCACGTCGATCTGGGCAAACAGCTGAAATTTCCACAGCACATCACAGCAACATCACTCTGGCCAGACACGATCATCACCTCCGAAGTGACAAAACAGCTGATCATTCTGGAGCTGACAGTGCCCTGGGAAGCGAGTATTGAAGAGGCTAACGAGAGGAAATGCGCAAAGTACCAGGAACTGGTGGAGATGTGCCAGGACAGAGGCTGGAAGACATACTATGAGCCCATAGAGGTGGGGTGTAGAGGCTTTGCAGGACGCTCACTCTGCAAAGTCCTCAACCAGTTGGGCTTTACGGGGCTGGCGAAGAAGAGGGCCATTCAATCCGCAAGCGAAGCCGCAGAGAAAGCCACTAGGTGGCTTTGGATTAAGAGGGCTGATCCGTGGGCGGTTGCTGCTGGGACGCAAGTCGGGGCTTGATCAACCCCGGCTGGGTCGCCTGGGCGAGGGTGTCTGATGTTGTGAGACCCGAAACACCCGATGACCCCAGGTCACATCACAGGATGCGTCCCAGCGCATCTAGAAGATGTATCTTTCACACAGCAGAAAGACAATACATGATTACAATCGATTTGTTTACAGTATATAGTTACATGGGAAGGGAATAACGTTTAGTGCAAGGCAAAGCCAGCAAAGTCCGATCAAGGATAGTCTGAGGGTCACCAAGGGGGTTGCTAGTAGTTCTGGTTGTGGTACGCTGATTATCTCTGTAACAAAACTGATGGTAAGCTGTCAAACACTGGAGTTTTATGTCTAATCTATATTACAGAACTGTTTGTAACATGCTTGTGCCAATTATAAAACAGAGCTTTGTGTAATACATCCTGTGTAACAGCACCGTGAGATTATATTTTCATGCTCGCAGTGCATGGCAATGTAACAACAATTTCTAATCAATCCGAGCACGGGTATGTAACAGGCCTTGTATCTTTCAGCAACCCATAAAGTAGGGCGGTGTGTGATGGGTCACAGTGTGATCTACCACCCAGGTTTTGTGGTTAACATGAGAGCAAAACTGTCAGCGCCTTGTAAAACATACCGCGGCATGTGCAGTTCAAGTGTGTGAGCCCAAGCACACATATTACTGTGCAGATCCTAGAGTCAGGTATAGGTCACACCTCTCCAAGTCATGCTTTCTAGTTCTCACAGATGAAAAACGTATTAAAAATGGTTGAGAACATTTAATTAGCGTCTCCTGTGGAGATGTGTAGGCAGGAACTGCAGATGCTGGTTTAAACCAAAGATAGACACAAAATGCTGGAATAACTCAGCAGGACAGGCAGCATCTCTGGATAGAAGGAATGGGTATCCGGAGATACCCATTCTATCCAGAGATGCTGCCTATCCCACTGAGTTACTCTAGCATTTTGGGTACACCTTAAGCTTTATTGAACAAAAGCAAAATTATTTTATAAAGATTAGAAATACTGCTGAACCAACTTCTTTGGTCCTGCAAAGGGAATATTGTAACAATGGAATTGTTTAATTATCCATTCTAACTTTAATACTGAGGGGATGCAAGTCTTAATGGTCACCCAGAGGTCAAACCATCTGGTGGTGATGTGGAAGGCCCCATGTTATTGGACTGAACACCAATAGAGTCTTTAGGAGTAGGACAATGAGCCCATGTCTTAAAGTCTGTGGAACCCGACCTTCAGCTTTGCTGGCTGTCAAAGATACAAGGGCCTGTAAATAGTACTGAGTAAGTAAATAAAACAAAAGTCATTTCCATTAAAAAATGGAAACAATATTTTTAGGTCCAAACACCATAAATACATAAGATAACAAAGTAATTAAAAATGAATTAGGATAAAATTACTTAATTGTCTGCAATCAGTGTCGAGAAGTACTGGGACTTACCACAGGATGTAAGGAAATGTTTCCTTTTATTTAAGATTGGTTTTCTTGGATTAACTTCCAGCCCAATTACATTTGTGTGATCCAGCCGTATTTTCACTTTCTGAAAAGTTATCAAAATGCACGTCTGTTATTTCCTGGGTTCACAAGTGGTCGTGTTAAATTTTCAATGTGATTGGTTGCCAATACTGAATGATGATGCTAGACTAGAACATAATACATCAGACTGATCAATCTGATCTGTAATATTCCAGTGTAATCAATGGAGCAGGGCCTTATGTGATAGAGTGGTGTGTTACATTGGTTCAAAATAAAGTCTGGAATGAAACATGGGCGGGACAGGTTTAGAGGGATATGAGCCAACCTCAGGCAGGTGGGAGTAGTGTAGCTGGGACATGTTGGCCGGTGCGGGCAAGTTGGGTTGAAAGGCCTGTTTCCATGCGGGTGTGTGTCACTCTGTGACTCTATGAAACTAAAACTCTGATGATCCAGCACCCTGGAGACTTTGGAGTTGCTAGACTGGCAGATTTCTGGACTGTTGGGTGTTATTCCTATTACTATCCAAATGTACAATAATTTCACCTTTTTAACACGTTACATTGTGGTATAATAAATGTTCCAGTGAAGCTGGTGAGTATAAAGGGAGCAGGAAATTAACAAGTATCGCGGACCTAGGCTTTGGCCACACACCCCATGTGAACACAGGGGCAGCAGTCAATCCACCAGTTCACATCATTTATCAACGTGAAAACACTGTGCTTCATCCCCTCCTGTGGCTTAATGATACACATTGTAAATGCACGAGTTAACCAGTTTAGCCTCATGAAGATGAGGGTATTATCAGTATCATCTCTTCGTTAAACTATCGCCAAACGATCATATGAGTTATCATTTAAAAAAAATTGCTGGTGCCAGAAATTTGCAGAAAAAACAGAAAATGCTGAAGGTCGGGCAGTCAGGTAGTCTAGGATTTCTCCTCCTGTGGGAGCTTCCTGAACCGCGGAGTCTTTGTAACATTATCTGCTGTTTTTTCCAATAGTCACACTTTTTTGTAAGTGTATCTTTAATGGACATTTCGCAAACTGTTTTGGTGATTCACAGTAGGAGGCTCCAGAATTGCCATCCTCTTGTCTGCTAGTTAGTCTCAAAATGTTTGGAATGGGTTTGTAAAACCAGACAGGAGTTTCATCCCTCTCCCTAGCTACTGTCTGAAACTGAACCAGCAAAATGCTGCAGTGTTCGTGTGTAGGGGTTTTGAGGATTTCGAAAGAGATAATCAATGACTGCTGATATATTTCCAGATCAGAAAGGTGTGTGACTTGGAGGATGGTTTTCCCCAGCACCTGGTGCCTTTATCTTCTTGGTGTTAGAGGTGGCAGCTTTGGGTGAAGTGGTTGGATCAGCCGAGGTGAGCAACTGCAGCCACAGTGCAGTGGCAGTGGAGGGTGTTCAGGGCTGTATTGGGGGAGTCCAGAACAAGGGGTCACAGTCTAAGGATAAGGGGGAATTCCTTTAGGACCGAGATGAGAAAAACATTCTTTACACAGAGAGTGGTGAGTCTCTGGAATTCTCTGCCACAGAAGGTAGTTGAGACCAGTTCATTGGCTATATTTAAGAGGGCGTTAGATGTGGCACTTGTGGCTAAAGGGATTAGGGGGTATAAAGAGATGGCAGGTACAGGATACTGAGTTGGATGATCAGCCATGATCACATTGAATGGCGGTGCAGGCTCGAAGGGCTGAATGGCCTACTCCTGCACCTATTTTTCTATGTTTCTATGTTTCTATGTATTGTCCTGGGTGGTTCGAACTTCTTGACTGTAGCTGGGGGGCAAGTGAAGAGTACCCCATCACATGTGTAGGAAGGAACTGCGGATGCGGTTTTAAACAGAAGATAGACACAAAATGCTGGTGCAACTCAGTGGGACAGGCAGCATGTCTGGACAGAAAGAACGGGTGACTTTCCGGGTCGAGAACAGTCCGAAGAAGGGTATCAACCCGAAACATCACCCATTCCTTCTCTCCAGAGATGCTGCCTGTCCCGCTGAGTTACTCCAGCATCTTGTGCCTAACTTCAGTATCCCATCACATTCCTGCCTTGCACCTTGTGGATGGTGGAAAGTCTTTACTTGCCGTTCACTGTGGGATGTTAATCCTTTGAGCTAGTCTTGCCACAGAATTATGTAGCAAGTCCAGATAGATTTCATGTCAAAGGTGACTTCACTGGCCAGTAGATTTTGTACCTATGTGTGGATATATCTCATTGTAATAAATATGACCAAATTAAAGACATTATAGCATGGTTTAACCTGACAAACAGAAGTGTATGATATAAATGGTGTGATTCGTATATAGGACTTTGCTTGTGACACAATCTTGGGCAATTTAAATGACAAAACTACCAGAGCTATCACATTGTGAAATATAAAAAAGGACATAGTGCATATTATCTTGATATAATCGGTATACATTGGGAAGTGGCAAATGCAAATGCACTGTGCATTTATTCAAAGTGCCTACCTTATTCCAGTGTAAATTATGAAGCAGGTATGTACTTATTGTGATTTTATATAATTTGTATAACCAAAGTGTGTAAATATATTCCAATGTTAGTCTATATGCTCTCATGACTCCTTGATCTTGCAACTATATTAAACATTGGGTAGCCTATCACAAATTACAGAGATGTCAAATTATATATTCGAAAGTAATTGATGTTGTGGTGTTGGGGATGAGATATCTCAGAAATTGGTATATAAACAGAACTTGACCTGTTATAAAGATTATTAGTGTGCAGAACTGTCTTGTGAATGTAAGCCAGCAGTTTCATCCCAGTGTTCTGTATCCTAATGCAATTAATATTAAGGTTCAATTAGTTCTACCTCCTATATATATTGTAACTAACGGAAAGTGGGATGATATATACCAGTATACATTTGTTTACATCATGTGATATGTCCAATCAATGCAATCAATATAAACTATCATTTATGTAGAAGATAGACAGAAAATGTTGGAGTAACTCAGCGGGACAGGCAGCATCTCTGGAGAGAAGGAATGGGAGATGTTTCGGGTCGGGAAAGGGGAATGAGAGATATGGACGGTGATATTGAGAGATATGGAACAAACTAACGAAAGATATGTGCTCAGGTTGAATCCACAAAGTGTAGCTGTGTGACACATCGTTGTGATTTGTGAAATAGAACACATGCAAAATATCTTAGCTGGGTATCAGATGTAAATGATTGCCTTGCCTTCTGTATATCACAATATGTGTAATATATATATATAAAACAGGCTTTATCCCATCTCATCTATGAATTATCTTGGTTGGACTATTCCAGATTACCAAACTATGTATGATGTTTTCAGGAGAGAGTTAGATTTACAGTAGCTCTTAGGGCTAAAGGAATCGAGGAATATGGGGAAAACCGGGAACGGGGCACTGATTTTCCAGTGTAATGTGTAAAACAAAATAATGCTTGATGCAAATGATTGCCTGATATGTAAACAACATCAGAGCAGAGCCATGGTATAATGTGACATAACTTCATATAACAGCTTAAAGTAGATCATTATGTTTTAATTCAGTATTATCTACGCCTGAACCTTTTGCATGATCTGAGGCAATATGCCCTTGAGCTGTGTGCGACGTATCTGAATGTGCTTAAGGAACAGAAGTATGTGTTGTGCAACTCCAGTGCAATCCATTTATGGGAAACCTAGAGTCTGATTCCGAGCACAACCCAACCAAAAGGCAAAGTGTGATGTATCACAGAGCAATCCTTGTAATAAGCTGGGAGTGATAGACACCTTCAAACCATGTGTTATACGTCCTGATGTAATCAGTGTAACAGCGCTGGGCATTTTATATCCTGATTTCATGCTTACCAGCTATGGTATATCACAAATAATCTGACTATTGGAACTGTTTGGAAAACATTCCCATTAATCTACATAACAGAATCGTTCAGGATTTGTCCAAGTGTAATCCGTACAACAGAATTATACTATATGCAGTCTGGTTTTGGACTTGCACTTAATAATCTGTACACCAAAGCCATGGGCGATATCCTCCCATGTAATCTACACAACAGACGTGCAAGTTATTTATCATAGTGTCTTTCTATAACAGTACCTTCATAATATGTATTCCAACATATTTCATATAATATGACTGAAAGTCATGCATCACCATTGCAGAGCTGTGGGTAATATCTTTCAGCCTGATCTTTAAAAGATAACTAACCTTAATGGAAACCAGTGTCATTTAATTCAAGAACTGTGTTTGATATATCACAATGCAACTTATAAAACTGAGCTGTGAGCAATTCATTGCAGAGTAATCACAACTGAAGATAGACACAAAACGCTGGAGTAACTCAGTGGGACAGGCAGCATCTCTGGAGAGAAGGGATGGGTGATGTTTCGGGTTGAGACCCTTCTTCAGACTGAGAGTGAGGGGGAACATAATTGTCCACAACTGAACTGCTTGTGGATATTATTTAAGAGTACCATGAGTGAGATTTGTTTATGTCACTGACATAAAATATATCAGTGTCCTCCTTACCTTTGTTGATCTATGGATCATAAATATGGTACACCATGATCTTGGTAAAATGACTGACGCATCACGTTAACGTCTATATATATATGTATATATATATACTAACCATGTGACAATGACTTTGTGTAACACCATGAATAATTCTGAACATCTGAGGCTCTCAGTTACATTCACCTGTGACAAGTGTTGTCAGTGAGGTCTTTGTCTCAGCTTGTGAGCAGAGCTTGCTCTGGACAATCCATCACACCTTGAAGTGCTGCCATGTTACTCGTCCCCCAGTGAAGGATCCAGGCAGTTTTCTCATTGAGATCACACTCAGAGAACTGCCTCAGCTGTGTATTCTTGCTTAAACGTCATTAATGGCACTGAAGAATCTCTGTGTAAAAGACTTCAGTGCAAGTAATAACAATGCAGAACTATGAATGGATCTTCCTTTGATGTAGCACCGTGTAAATCATGTAATAACATTCTAATATTCACACTCGAATTTGATATCAATTGTATATGACAAAATCAGGCGTGATCAAATAAGGCAGATATTTGTAATGCATTCTATTCTACATTGGATGTCATCCGCTTTGATATCTCATTTTCACACCTTATCCTTCCATATCTCTCCCTCCCCCCTAACTCTGTAGAAGGGTCTTGACCCAAAGCGTCACCCATTCCTTCTCTCCAGAGATCCTGCCTGTCCCGCTGAGTTACTCCAGCATTTGTGTCTGTCTTCCTATACATTTCCAATCGTTGAGGTGAATGGGAGTTATCCCAAATTTATCAATGGGCATCAAATATTTAACTAAAATAGATAAGATAGATACGTAGGAAGGAACTGCAGATACTGTTTACACCGAAGATAGACACAAAATACTGGAGTAACTCAGTGGGACAAGCAGCATCTCTGGATAGAAGGAATGCGTGACGTTTTGGGTCGAGGTCCTTCTTTCAGATATTGAAATATAAATTCCAGTCTAACTATATAACAGAACTGTTTGTGATCTGTCTGAGTGTAATTAATGACCCGCAATGCGTGGTGGTGAAAGCCACCTCCTTCAGCAATATAAATCAGTCGCCCTTCCCTGACCTGCCCCTTACGTGTATCCCCAGGCAACACTAGTGATGTTCTAAGATGACCTGGCAAACTACTTGGCAGAATGACAACTGGGATGGGCATAAATGCTGTTCTCACCAGTGGTGCTGGCAGCCAGTAATCTGATAATGCTTTTAATCTGAATACTGCCTACCATTATGCAGATTTAAATTAGTGCTAACTACTTGAAACTGAACTTGGGCATACTGCATTTCTCCCATAAATTTGGATTTGTTAAGCCTTGTTGAATGAATTGTGGCTAAGCGTTTAATGGAAATCCACGATATTGTTACTGTTGGACCCCTTTTTTGAAAAATATGTATGGATTGTTTCTCTTGTCAAATGTTTAAAATGTTATAATTTAAAAAATTGTAAAATTCAATTACCGTTGCCTTATATTTCAGTTTTATCACGATCTCGTGTAAGTGTCCAAACCTTTATGTAAGATGTTTACAAGTTCAATAAAGCCTCCGTTTTTTGCTTCCTAGTTTGTGGTTTGTGAATTCTTCAACCTGAAGGGCTGCACAGCCAGCATAATAATTTGACTGCAAAGATAGACACAAAATGCTGGAGTAACTCAGCGGGGCAGGCAGCATCTCTGGAGAGAAGGAATGGGCCTCATGGTGAACCCAGACAGAATAGGGTGTGTGCCACCATAATGTCCAATTTGTGTGGGCTGCTTTTATTCACAGTTAAGGGCCTGTCCTACAAGCATGCAACTCCATGCGATGAGCGGGACCTAACGTGGTAGCTTGAGGCGTCCGACGTCCCGGGGCCGGTCCCACTTCGATCGCCGGATCCGTGCGGAATTGTGCGGAGTTCGTCCTGACATCACGCGGGGCTCCGAAAAACTGACCGTGTTCAAAGATTCCGCGCGGCGACGGCTTGTCGGCTCGCAGTTGCCTCGACGCATTACACACCGTCTCGACGTCGTGCCTCCGTGACCCTCTCTGTAGGTGCCTCCGTGACCCTCTATGTGTGTGGCTCCGTGGCGCTCTGTGTGTGTGCCTCTGTGCCCCTCTCTGTGTGCCCCTCTCTGTCCTGGCGAACTTACCTTAAGACTTCGCTCCAAGTTTGGCTCACTTTGCGCCGTGTTGCGCCACTCACCCGACCTCCGCGCGGCCCTCGCTGCCGGTTTGGTCGCGCTTGCTGCATGCAGGCGCATGCTGGTGGGAACGGCCCTGTACAGGGGATCACCCGACCTCCGTGCGGCCCCCGCTTCTAGTTTGATCGCGCTCATCGCATGGAGTCGGATGCTGGTAGGACAGGCCCTTTACCCTTGATGTCCCTTTGCTACAAACCTTTGTTTTAGGAGTGTGTTCAGATATCCAGAGAGCAGAACAGTGACCTCAATTTCCGTGCATGACCTCACATAACTGCATGGTGTCATCTAAAGCAGATTTGGTTTATACACAATGCAATTATAGATTTGTGAATAATATGTCTCTGTGAAATCTGTACTGCAGAGCTGTGAATTATTTGTTAAAGTCAAAGTCAAAAGAGTTTATTGTCATGTGTCCCTGTCAGGACAATGACATTCTTTTGAAAATGAAATTTGTTCCCCATATAATCAACTTGTATATCCAATCAAAGTTCAAAACTCCAGATCTGAGGTATATCAGTGCAAAATCTGTACAACCAAACGATGTGAAATTTCCAAGGTAGATAAAAATGCTGGAGAAACTCAGCGGGTGAGGCAGCATCTATGGAGCGAAGGTGTAGGTGACGTTTCGGGTCGAGACCCTTCTTCAGAGTCTTCAGTTAGCTAAATTTCCAATGTTAGCTTTACAAGGCAGTATTTGAGATCTCTCAGTCTTTGTTCTGAGTAACATAGTTCTTACTTCTCTGACTGCCCAGACTGGGACGTACTGACATTGGAGAATGGAAGGTTACACAAAAAGCTGGAGAAACTCAGTGGGTGCAGCAGCATCTAAGGAGCGAAGGAGATAGGCGACGTTTCGGGTCGAGACCCTTCTTCAGACATGCCTTTACATGCCTCACGAACAGTTAGACAATACTGACATGTATTTTCTTGAATACAACAACATATAGAGATCTCACTATGAGTGGTGACCCCCACAATACTCCATATTTATTTTAATAACTGAGTGATTCACCTTGATACATTCAGGATTTAATCTTGGCCTCTGGTGCTGTCTGTGTGGACCTTGCATGTTCTTTCGACAGCTTGTGGGTATGTCTGCCGGAGCTCTGGTTTCCTCCCCCATCTCAAAGTCATGTAGGTTGCCAGGTTAATTAGCTGCTGTAAATTGCTGCCACTGAGTGGTGGGAACTGGGGAAAGTTAAAGGGAATGTGGGGAGAGTGAAAAGGGATGATTGCAGGAACAGAGTAAGTGGGCGGTTGGTGGCTGATGTGGGTTTGGGGAGGTTGCTCTACTGTTAGATGCTCAACGCCATCATGAGGTGACATACCCTAATATAATCTACCTAATCCTGGTACCTGACGCATTCCAATAACCCTTGCTCAGTAGCATTGACGGGCAAATCCCAATAAATTCTGTGTGTGAGACCAATTCTGGAGTATGGTGTACAATTTTGGTCGCCTAATTATAGGAAAGATGTCAACAAAATAGAGAGAGTACAGAGGAGATTTACTAGAATGTTGCCTGGGTTCCAGCAACTAAGTTACAGAGAAAGGTTGAACAAGTTAGGTCTTTATTCTTTGGAGCGCAGAAGGTTAAGGGGGGACTTGATTGAGGTCTTTAAAATGATGAAAGGGATGAAAGAGTTGACGCGGATAAGCTTTTCCCATTGAGGGTAGGGAAGATTCAAACAAGAGGGCATGACATGAGAATTAAGGGACAGATGTTTAGGGGTAACATGAGGGGGAACTTCTTTACTCAGAGAGTGGTGGCTGTGTGGAATGATCTTCCAGCAGAAGTGGTGGAGGCAGGATCGATTTTAACATTTAAAAGTAAAGTGGATAGGTATATGGACGGGAAGGGAATGGAGGGGTATGGTCTGAGTGCAGGTAGATGGGACTAGGGGAAAATAAATGGTCGGCACGGACTGGAAGGGCCGAGAAGGCCTGTTTCCGTGCTGTAATTGTTATATGGTTATATGGTTATATGGTGTGTGTCTGTGTGAGTGCACGTGCGTGCGTTATATCCCAATGTTAGGCCGACACAAAATGCTGGAGTAACACAGCGGGACAGGCAGCATCTCTGGAGAGAAAGAATGGGTGACGTTTTTGGTCGACACCCTTCTTCAGACTTTCGACCCAAAACGTCACCCATTCCTTCTCTCCAGAGATGCTGCCTGTCCCGCTGAGTTAGTCCAGCTTTTCGTGTCAGCATCTGGACTTCTTTTCTACACTTTTTCCAATGTTACCTTTCCTTGCCAAGGAAGATCAATTAGGGCAGCACAGAGGAGCAGCGCTAGAGTTGCTGCCTCACAGCGCCAGCGACCCGGGTTAGATCCTGACTATGTGTGCTGTCTGTATGGAGTTTGTACGTTCTCCCCATGACCGTGTGGGTTTTCTCCAAGATCTTTGGTTTTCTCCCACACTCCAAAGGTTTGTAGGTTAATTGGCTTTCTATAAATGTAAAATTGTTGTGTGTGTGTGTGTGTGTAGGATCGTGTTAATGTGCGGAGATCACTGGGCCTGATGCCTAGGGCAGACTCGGTGGGCCGAAGGGCCTGTTTCCCCACTGAATCTCTAAACTAAACTAGAGGATCTATCACAATTAACCTCACACACTACCGGTTCAATCTGCATCCTACTATATAGCCTATTTTGTTTAAAGGGCATTTTTGGAGGGAACTGTGATTCTCATGGGAGTGTTTCATCTGCATGTTGATTGGTAAAATCAAATTGACAAGTGTATCATAGATGGAGAATTTGTGCAATGAATCAAGGATTTTTGAAGAGCGTAGGTTGTGGGCCCACCTGGGGCTATTTTAGATTTAATCATGTAATTATGAAAGATTAATAAGGGATGTTGTAATCAGTGATCCACAGTATAATAGAATTCCAAATTCAGTCTGAGGATAACTTCAATTTATATAAGCGTGTTATTATAGCACAAAGGGGGTGTTGTCCAAGGTAGACACAAAATTCCGGAGTAACTCAGTGGGACGGGCAGCATCCCTGGAGAAAAGGACCCATCCCTTTCGTGTCTATGGGGTACACAAAAGGCTGGAGAAACTCAGCAGGTGCAGCAGCATCTAAGGAGCGAAGGAGATAGGCGACGTTTCGGTTCGAGACACTTCTTCAGACTGGTCAGGGATCAGGGAAACGAGAGATATAGACGGTGATGTGGAGAGATAAAGAACAATGAATGAAAGATATGCAAAAAAGTATCAATGATAAAGGAAACAGGCCATTGTCAGCTGTTTGTAGTGTGAAAATGAGAAGCTAGTGCGACTTGGGTGGGGGGGGGGGGGGGGGGAGATAGAGAGAGAGGGAATGCCAGGGCCCGAGGGCTGAGGGAGAGGTGGGAAGGGGAGGAGGCAGCCAGGGTTAACAGAATTGAGAGAATACAATGTTTAAGCCCAGAGGATGCAGACTCCCCAAGCGGAATATGAGGTGCTGTTCCTCCAACTTGCGGTGTTGCTCACTCTGGTCGTGGAAGAGGCCCAGGACCGAGAGGTCGGATACGGAATGGGAGGGGGAGTTGAAGTGCTGAGCCACCGGGAGGTCGGGTTGGTTATTGCGGACCGAGCGGAGGTGTTCGGCGAAACGATCGCCCAGCCTCCACTTGGTCTCACTGATATAGATCAGCTGGCATCTGGAGCAGCGGATGCAGTAGATGAGGTTGGAGGAGGTGCAGGTGAACCTCTGTCGGACCTGGAAGGACTGCTTGGGTCCCTGAAAGGAGTGGAGGGGGGAGGTGAAGGAACAAGTGTAGTATCTCTTGCGGTTGCAAGGGAAAGTGCCCGGGGAAGGAGTGGAGCGGGAGGGAAGGGAAGAATTAACAAGGGAGTTGTGGAGGGAGCGGTCTTTGCGGAAGGCAGACAGGGGGGGAGATATCTTTCATTCATTGTTCTTTATCTCTCCACATCACCGTCTATATCTCTCGTTTCCCTGATCCCTAACCAGTCTGAAGAAGGGTCTCGACCCGAAACGTCGCCTATCTCCTTCGCTCCTTAGATGCTGCTGCACCCGCTGAGTTTCTCCAGCTTTTGTGTATCCCTCGATTCTCCAGCATCTGCAGTCCCTTCCTACACATGCTATCCAAGGTAGGCTGGATAAACCAGCTAAGGGAACAGTGGCATAGATTCAAACCGCTGGGCAATAATACTCAATAAAATCTTACCCCAATCAAAGAGAGGGATTCCATGCGAAAGAGACACGATCTGTGGTGAACAAAGGAGGCAACGTAGATTGTTAAAGTAAAAATTAGGATTTAATGGTGTCTTGGACAGGTAGTAGGGCAGCACGGTAGAGTTGCTGCCTTGCCGCGCCGGAGACCCGGGTTCAATCCCGACGACGAGTGCTGTCTGTACGGAGTTTGTACGTTCTCCCTGTGATCGTGTGGGTTTTCTCCGAGATCTTTGGTTTCCTCCCACACTCCAAATACGTACAGGTTGGAGGTTAATTGGCTTGGTAAATGTAACGATTGCCCCTAGCGTGTGTAGGGTTAGTGTTAATGTGCGGGGATCGTTGGTCAGTGTGGACTTGGTGGGCCGAAGGGCCTGTCCGTGCTGTATCCCTAAACTAAACTAATCAGAGGACTGGGATGATTTTAAGATCTAGTAACAGAAGATTAAAAAGATCATTAGAAGGTAGAAAACACATTTTGAGGGAAAACGTGCATATAGAATAAAAAGTATGAGCCTCCAGAGAATGGTGCAGGTTAATTAATAACAAAGGAATGAAAGATAAGGAACACAGAACATAGAACAGTGCAGCACTGGTCAAACGCTTCAGCCCACATGCGCTGTTCCGAACTTGCCAAGTTAAACCAATCCCCTTGGCCTGGGGTATCTGCTCTGCATCCCTCCATTCCCGACATATCCATGTGCCTATCTAAAGGCTTCATGAATGCCACAATTGTATCTGTCTTCCCAATGTTGGGAATTTGGGAAATGTCCCAAGTTCCCAATGTTGGGTGAGTGCAGAACCAGGGGCCACAGTCTTAGAATAAAGGGGAGGTCATTTAAGACTGAGGTGAGAAAAAACTTTTGTGAATTTGTGGAATTCCCTGCCACAGAGGGCAGTGGAGGCCAAATCACTGGATGGATTTCAGAGAGAGTTGGATAGAGCTCTAGGGGCTAGTGGAGTCAAGGGATATGGGGAGAAGGCAGGCACGAGTTATTGATAGTGGACGATCAGCCATGATCACAATGAATGGCGGTGTTGGCGCAAAGGGCCGAATGGCCTCCTCCTGCACCTATTTTCTATGTTTCTATGTTTCACCACCACCCCTGCAGCCCATTCCAGGCACTCTGTAAAAACCTTGTCCTGCACATCTCCTGTAAACTATGTCCCTCTCACCTGAAAACCTCTAGTTCTTAACATTTCCAACCTGGGAAAAGGTTCTAAGTGTCTACCCTATCTATTCCTTTCATAATTTCATATACCAGGTCTCTTAACCTCCAATGTATGTTGAATAAGTGTTTTGCCTCATTCTTCACTGTGGAAGACATTGATAATATCTCTAAGATGTTTTATAGGCTCATTATAAAAAAAAGGAAGAATTTACAAAAACCTTAATTACCAAGGATACTTTATTGGAGAAACACTGCGGACGTTGCCAGCACTCAGTGGAGTGCACGCTAGAGTTTGGAAGGACCTGGCTGCAGAAATAGTGGCCTCATTGTTTGGGAGATTACATGGAGAGCAGAAAATAGTCAAAGTGACTGTCTTGTTCAAGAAAGGAGAAAGGCAGAAGGCAGGGAATTACAGGCCGGTTGGTTCAACAGCTACAGTTAGAGTTTAGTTTTGTTGTCATGTGCACCGAGGTACAGTGGAAAGCCTTTGTTGCACGCTATCCAGTCAGCAGGAAGGCAACACATGATTACATTCAGGTCATTTAAATGTATAGATACACATTGTAATAAGGGAATAACGTTTAGTGCCAGCTAATTAGTGCCAGCCATGATGCTGGAATCCATAATTAAAGGGGAGGCAACTAATCATTTATGAAAACTGAACATAATAATAGCCAGTTGAGATGTTTTGTGAAAGGTAAATCATGTTTGACAAATTTGCTTGAAATTTTTGAGGATGTCACAGGGAGAGTGGAGAGAGGGGAACCTGTCATTGGAATGTATTTAGAATTCCAAAAGGCATGATAAGATGCCACATAAGAAGCTGGTGAATAGATGAAAAGTCCATGGTATTATAGGAAGAGTGTTAGCATGGTTTGAAAACTGGTTGTCTCATTAGTGGAATGAATGGGTCTTTTTCAGCTGGAGGGATGTAACTAATGGAGTTACCCCAGGGATGGATTCTTGGTCGCGAATTGTGCACTATTTGTATTAATAACCTGGAGGAAGGCGCAGTATGTAAGGTTGGTGCTGATACAAAAATACGTGACAGGGCTTGTTCTGTTCCTGCATCAGAATGCAGATAGATGGAGTGAGAGGGCAAATGGGGTTCAACGTGGGGAAGTGTGAGGCCATTCACTTCAGCACGAAGAATCAAATTAAACCACCATCAAAAAGCAGATATTATCTAAATGGAGCGAGACTGCACGAGAGTGAATTTCAGAGGGATCTTGGTTTTCTAACTCATGAATCACAAAAAGCTAGCAGGCAGGTCGAACGAGTATTTCAGAAGGCAAACAGCACTTCGGCCTTAATTGCTTTGAGCTTGAAGTTGAAGAATATTGTGCTTTTGGGCAGTTGCATAGGGCATTCCACACCTCGAATACTGCTTGCAGTTTTGGTTCCTTTACATAAAAAAACACGTAGTAACATCAGAGGCAGTCCAGAGGAGATGCACCAAACAAGGAGACAAGATAAGGGGCTGATTATTCAAAGTTGAGGTACACGGACATTTACTTACACCGAGAGTGGGTGAATCTCTGGAACTCTCTGCATTATGAGAGGTGGAAGCTGGATCATTAGAAGTACTTAAAAAAAGTGGAGTTGGATTAATATTTGATCGATAGAGAAATAGTAAGGTATGGAGAAATGGAATAGAAGATGGGATAATGTGAGCATGGAGCCATCGTCATGTTTAATGTTGAGGCTATGGACGTCTGGTCACCTACTCCTGCTCCTATGATCTTGTGTACAGTAAGTTGATGTCATGCTTGAATGCAATAAATAATGCATAATATAGAGCAGAATATACTCATCCGGCCAGGTAGCATCGCGGATGAGAAGCAGTGAACATTTCAGGGCAGAGTGTTTCTTCAATTTAAATCATTTATGGATATTTAGCATCAGAATGTTTTTGCCACTCAAATCTTAGACCAGGAGTATGTTTCAACAATTTATACATAAAATAGTGGTTTATTCTCTAAACTTTACAAGCTGATCAACCATCAATTTATTGTTCTTCATGCAGGTAGCTGGAGATCAATGGCAGTTAAGCTTTGTCGATACCTAAGTTTCCTTGGAATTAGTGGTTCATCGTGAGCAAATTGGCCAGCTTACAACCCAGCGGTATGAATATTGATTTATCTAACTTCAAGTAACCCTTGTGTCCCCTCTCTCGCCATCCCTCCCCCACCGAAGTTGTTGTACTAGCTTCAAAGCTGTCTTGTTGAGTCTCATTGTCTGTAAAGGGCCTGTCCCACCAGCATGCAAATCTATGCGATGAGCGCGACCTAACGTGGTCGCTTGAGCCATCCGGCGTCGCGGGGCCAGTCCCACTTCGATCGCCGGAGCCGTGCGGAATTGTGCGGAGTTCGTCCCGACATCGCGCGGGGCTCCGAAAAACTGACTATGTTCAAAAATTCCGCGCGGCAACGACTTGTCGGCTCACAGTCGCCTCGATGTATTACACACCGCCTCGACGTTGTGCCTCCATGAACCTATCTGTAGGTGCCCCCGTGACCCTCTATGTGTGTGGCTCCGTGGCCCTCTCTGTGTGTGCCTCTGTGCCCCTCTCAGTGTGTCTTCGCTCCAAGTTTGCCTCACTTTGCGCCACGTTGCGCCACTCACCCGACCTCCGCACGGCCCTCGCTGCCGGTTTGGTCGCGCTTGCCGCATGCAGGCGCATGCTGGTGGGAACGGCCCTGTACAGGGGATCACCCGACCTCCGCGCGGCCCCCGCTTCTAGTTTGATCGCGTTCATCGCATGGAGTCGGATGCTGGTAGGACAGGCCCTTAACTCGTTTTCACCCAGCCCACAGCTAACAATGGTACCCTTTATCACCAGTACTTTTTTTGCATACCTTTCATTGATTTGTTCTATATCTCACTATATCTGTCATATCTCTCTAAATGTCTGCATCTCTCGTTTCCCTATCCCCTGAATCTCTGTCTGAAGAAGGGTCTCAACCCAAAAGATCACCTATTCCTTTTCTCCAGAGATTCTGTCTGACCCGCTGAGTTACTCCAACTTTTTGTGTCTATCCTCAGCCTGAAATGTGAGCAAATGATCATCAGCAGCTAATGCACATAACTTTTCCTGAGCGTTACATACTGCTAAACACTTCATTGCTGAGCGATATCTCAATGTCACCTTGCCTTGCTAGATGCGAACATGATTTGAGAAGCTCAATACCCATTATCCTCCCACAGCCTATACTCTACTGACCTTGGCTCTTGGCTCTTGGTCCTCCAAAATATTCCAAATGGAATTCAATCCTACCCTTACAATGGTGAGGGAAAGTGGAATTGTGCTTGAATGTGATAAAGAACCAATAGATAATAATAATAGAGCAGAAATCATTGGAAACACTCATCAGGTCAGGTAAGACCACAGAGGAGAAACAGATTTAATATTACAGGACATTGATGTCTCCTAATAAATTCCTTGGGGGAAAAGTGGGAATGATATATCTCAATGAATTCTACATAGGATAACTAGGATATCGCAATAATTTATTTGCATTAAAACTAGGAATGATATATCCTAATAATTTCTGCAGAGGAGAACTCTGTTGTATATTAGCTCCACAAGGATCAGTGCGGGGACCTTTGCTGTCTGCTGTATACATTAATGATCTGGATACAAATGTAGGAAGATTGGTGCTGTTATTTATAGTGAGGAAGGTAATCTTTGGCCATTGAACAATATTGATGCGCAGAGGAATAGTACATGGAATTTAATCTTGAAATCCCTCCTCCCTATTTTGGAAGACTAATAAGGCATGAATGGTAGGACCCTTCCAAAATATAAAGGACCCAAGAGATCCTGGTGTATATGCTTAAGGATACCTGAAGGCAGCAGCACAGGTAGACATGGTCCACAAAGCAATTTGGATAGTTGTTTCATTAGTCAGATCCAGACAAGGTGGGCCAACTCTACCGTGTGTGAGTCAATGACTCCATAAATCTATGACTCAATAACTCTATGTTGGCAATAGATTCTTAGAGCAGAAATAATAAAAGCAAATGGTGTGCTGGTCTTCATAGCGAGAGAATATGAGAACAGGAGCAGTAATTCTTGATGCAAATGTAAAGACACTTGGTGAGACCTTTAGTGTTGTGTGCCACTATTTGAGGAAGGTAGTTCTTGCAATGGGGAGAGTGCAATGAATGATCACCAGTCTAATCCTTCCGATAGCAGGAGAGATTGGAATAATTAGGCTTATTCTCACTGCAGTTTAAATTAGATATCATTCTTAGGATGAAAAGCCTCAAGAAGTATTGCGTACAGTTCTGGTCTCCAAATCTGAGGAAGGACATTATTGCCATAGAGGGAGTGCAGAGAAGGTTCACCAGACTGATTCCTGGGATGTCAGGACTGTCTTATGAACAAAGACTGCATACACTCGGTTTATACTCTCTAGAATTTAGGAGATTGAGAGGGGATCTTATAGAAACTTACAAAATTCTTAAGGGGTTGGACAGGCTAGATGCAGGAAGATTGTTCCTGATGATGGGGAGGTCCAGGACAAGGGGTCACAGTTTAAGGATAAGGGGGAAATCCTTTAGGACCGAGATGCGAAGGACTTTTTTCACAGAGAGTGGTGGGTCTCTGGAACTCTCTGCCACAGAGGGTAGTTGAGGCCAGTTCATTGGCTATATTTAAGAGGGAGTTAGATGTGGCCCTTGTGGCTAAGGGGATCAGAGGGTATGGAGAGAAGGCAGGTACGGGATACTGAGTTGGATGATCAGCCATGATCATATTGAATGGCGGTGCAGGCTCGAAGGGCCGAATGGCCTACTCCTGCACCTAATTTCTATGTTTCTATGTTTCTAAGAAATAGAACACCAATTGTGAATGATATCATATTGAATAATGGAGCATGTCTGAAGGGCTAAATGGCCCACTCCTCCTCCTATTTTTAACATATTTCCATTCATGAGGAATATACCCAAATAAATTTGCGTGCGAACACCAGAATTGAAAATGATATATCTCAGCTAATTCTTCTTTGAAGAATTGGGGATGATGGATCTCAATGGATTTCATGTATAAGAGCTGCGAGTGATGTAGAATGTTATATTATGTATGATACATAACATGTAGAATGATGCATTCTACATAACAGATCAATGAGGGATATATCACAATACATAATTAACATGTGAAAAATATACATCTTCTAGATGAGCTGGGACACATCCTCAGTGATGTGACCTGGGGCCATCGGGTGTTTCGGGTCTCACAACATCAGACACCCTCGCCCAGGCGACCCAGTCGGGGTTGATCAGGCCCCGACTTGCGTCCCTGCAGCAACCGCCCACGGATCAGCCATCTTAATAACTACTCTGCAGGGGTTGGGAGACTCTAGTGCGTGGAGGGACTGGGCTCTGTGGGGTGACTCCCGGCCGGGCTCCTCCTGCGTCTCACCAGGTTCAAGGCCTGTGCGTACGCTGCACCTCTTTCTCTTTCTCCGAGCATTTCATTCTCGCCTGATGGATGTTTAGGCCACGATGGTTCATTAGGCCTTTCCGCAGCTTTGTTGGGTGTCTTTCTCACAAAAGACACAGACTGGGGTGCTAACCCAGCCTTTCCCGGTTGCCGTCTTTCCGTGCCGTCAACTGTCTCTCCAGTAGTCACCAAACTATTCTTGGTTGTCACCCAGTCTATTCCTGGGTGCCACTGACTGAGCCAGACTTCAATGTGAAAAATATACACCTTCTAGATGAGCTGGGACACATCCTCAGTGATGTGACCTGGAGTCATCGGGTGTTTCGGGTCTCACAACATCAGAATCACAAGGGAAACATTTCACACTGATCTACATGATAGAATTCAGTGTCAGATATCTCAGAGTAATTCTGACAGAACTTAGACACGACGTTTAAATCCCTCTGTGTGCTGCAGTCTCTAGTGGATCTGACTGGAAATCACTGATAATAGCGACCAGAGATAAGACTGGTTAGTTTAGATTAGTTTAATGTCACATGTACCGAGGTACAGTGAAAAGCTCTTGTTGCATGCCATCCAGGCAGCAGAAAGACAATACATGATTACAATCGAGCCGTCCACAGTCTTCAAATGTATAAAGGGAATAATGTGAATAACGTTTAGCGCAAGATAAAGTCCACTAAGATAGTATGCGGGTTTCCAATAAGGTAGATAGTAGCCCAGGACTGCTGTTCAGTTGTTGGTGGGATGGTTCAGTTGCCTGATTACAACAACTGTTATGCCTTGTTGTGCCTCAAGAGCTAGTATGGTGCATTGAACCAATTATATAATTAGTGTAAAACATTAAATATTTATTTGGCACTAATGTTCCCCCATGCATGTGCTTCAGTAAGGCAAGTGGCAAGCGGCGATGGAACAGTTTACATACTTCTGGCTAACCAAAACAATGTAACCTCACCAATGATCTTTCTATTATCCTTCAAGCAGGCAGTTGCAGTTAAGATTCATCGGCAACTGAGGATCTCCAGTAGTAACGATACGCCGACAACTAAGATGCCTCCACAGCTCGGACTCACGGCTGAATTAACATTCACCAGCAGCTAGGATTCATCAACGTCATGAAGGAACTGTAAGTGTTATAAACTGATATCATCTATATAGAAGGGTCTCGACCCAAAACGTCGCCTATCTCCTTCGCTCCTTAGATGCTGCTGCACCCGCTGAGTTTCTCCAGCTTTTTGTGTAATTATCTATATAGCAAATGGATAATATATCTGAGTGTGATCTATAGTGTCTGTACCAGGTACTAGTTCTCCGACAGAAAGGACGTAACTTGAGAACCTCCATCTCCACTGGATTGGAATGAATTCTCCAGCGGCTAAGAAGAGTGACTTGTTCTTTAGGCTGCCAATAAACCATGTCAGAATAAATTGATTAATTTAAAGATTTCATCGTTTATCCAGCTTCAGATGTTGACATGTGCATAAGTCCCACTTCAGATCAGATCAGATCACTCAATGAAAGACAAGTAAATATTAGAGATATTTACGTATACAGAAGCAACATTACACATTATACCCCATGACACTATAGACCTATTTGCTGACATTAACTGACATTATAGACTTATTTGCAGTTCATACTGTTTTAAATCTTGTTTCCCTGGGTGTCTAAATTTTTAGTTAATTAAGTTATTACATCGGATGGAAGCTGCGCACCAAATCTCGTTGTACCTCTGTGCAATGACAATAAAATATATTGTTATTATTATTGAACTCACCAACTGTCAGCCTGTTGTCCACCAAACAGGCAGCCTCAGGTGATCAGCAATAAAAGAATCATCACCATAGAACAGTACAGTACAAGAACAGGCCCATTGGCCCACTATATCTGTGTTGAACATGATGCCAAGACGCATCACATCTTCCCACACATAACCTATATCCCTCCGTTCCCTGCATATCCATACGCCTATCTAAAAGCCTGATAAATGCTACCATTGTATCTGTCTTCCCCACTACCCCTGCAGCCCACTCCACACCACCATTATACTCTGTAAAACACTTGCCCTGCACATCTCCTTTAAACTTTGCTCCTCACACCTTAACATGTCTGCTTCAACCACCATCCCCGACAGCGAGTTCCAGGCACTCACTATCCTCTGTGTAAAAAAAACGTCACTGTACATCTTTGCCCATCTCACCTTAAAGCTATGACCTCTAGTATTTGATTTTTCCATCCTGGGAAAAGAATTCTACATCAATATCTAGCTTTCATCTCCCAATAACATTAAGAAACATTTTATGGATGCCAAGATTCATCAACATCCAACTTTCATCATCTGCGGAGACTCATCAGGAGCTGGTGGAGATTGGCTTCCAGGGTTCATTGGATTCTAAAGTTGTCCACTCATCAGTTTTAACCAGAACAAAGGCCCATTGTCAGGAATGATATTCGTTCTCACCTAGGCCACTGCTAACAATGGCCTGTTTCCTTTACATCGTTACTTTTGTGCATATCTTTCTTTCATTTAGAAACATAGAAACATAGAAAATAGGTGCAGGAGTAGGCCATTCGGCCCTTCGAGCCTGCACCGCCATTCAATGTGATCATGGCTGATCATCCAACTCAGTATCCCGTACCTGCCTTCTCTCCATACCCCCTGATCCCTTTAGCCACAAGTGCCACATCTAACGCCCTCTTAAATATAGCCAATGAACTGGCCTCAACTACCTTCTGTGGCAGAGAATTCCAGAGACTCACCACTCTCTGTGTAAAGAATGTTTTCCTCATTTCGGTCCTAAAGGAATTCCCCCTTATCCTTAGACTGTGACCCCTTGTTCTGGACTCCCCCAACATCGGGAACAATCTTCCAGCATCTAGCTTGTCCAACCCCTTAAGAATTTTGTCGGTTTCTATAAGATCCCCCCTCAATCTTCTAAATTCCATCGAGTACAAACCGAGTCTATCCAATCTTTCCTCATATGAAAGTCCTGACATCCCAGGAATCAGTCTGGTGAATCTTCTCTGTACCCCCTCTATGGCAAGGATGTCTTTCCTCAGATTTGGAGACCAAAACTGTACGCAGTACTCCAGGTGTGGCCTTACCAAAACCCTGTACAACTGCAGTAGAACCTCCCTGCTCCTATACTCAAATCCTTTCGCTATGAATGCTAACATACCATTTGCTTTCTTCACTGCCTGCTGCACCTGCATGCCTACTTTCAATGACTGGTGTACCATGACACCCAGGTCTCGTTGCATCTCCCCCTTACCTAATCTGCCACCATTCAGATAATAGTCTACCCTCATGTTTTTGCCACCAAAGTGGATAACCTCACATTTATCCACATTGTACTGCATCTGCCATGCATCTGCCCATTCACTCAGCCTATCCAAATCACCCTGCAGCCTCCAAGCATCCTCCTCACACCTAACTATACCCCCCAGCTTGGTATCATCTGCAAATTTGGAGATGTTGCATTGAATTCCCTCGTCCAAATCATTAATATATATTGTAAATAGCTGGGGTCCCAGCACTGAGCCTTGCGGCACCCCACTAGTCACTGCCTGCCATTCTGAAAAGGACCAGTTTACTCCTACCCTTTGCCTCCTGTCTGCTAGCCAGTTCTCTATCCTTGTTCTATATCTCTCTACATCACCTCTACATCTTTTGTTTCTCTTTCCCCTGACTCTCAGTCCGAAGAAGGGTCTCGACCCGATACATCACCTATTCCTTTTCTCCAGAGATGCTGACTGACCCGCTGAGTTACTCCAGCTTTTTGTGTCTATGTTCGATTTAACCCAGCGTCAGCAGTTCCTTCCTACATAGGATTCATTGTCAGCTGTCCATGAGTGGAGAGTTGAGGGCCGTTGATGTTCTGCTAGGATCCATCCACATCTAAGGGTCATCAGCAGCCATGGAGATTCTCATTAGATTCTTCGACAGATTAAAAGGAGCTGAACTTCATCTGCTGCTGACTTTTTATGGACCCTTCACATAGCAATGTTACAAAATTTTGAGATTTTAAAAATCAAGTCTGCAATTTATCCCATCAGATAAAGCATAAAAAGAATTTAATTTGACACCTAATTCACTTTCATATCTCCAGTATTAAGAAAGTTATGGCCATTTTCATACTCGGAAATTAGCATCTTGCTCCCCATTGCCTTTCAATTGACTTAACTCAAAAGCTGTGATCTAGAATCGTTAAAAGCCCATAACTTTGTTAAAAATTAAGAGAACTCAATGAAATTTTCAGTTATTATAGATTGAAGCATTCTGAAACAAATATGAAACAATCTTACTTGGATGACCTGAAATTAAAGCATATAATTAGTTAGTTATCTAATTGTAGCTAATTACAAAATTCAATGAGTAGATCTAAACATCTATCCATTTCTTAAGAAAAGATAAACTTTTTTTTAATTGCCTAAGTGTCCAAATAACATTCACACAATAATCCACAATATAACATAATTTTTAATTCTCATTTTCATGAATTTCTGGGCCAAATGGAATGAATTTAGTGTTTAATGCCTGTAAATTAATGGCCATTTAAATCAACTAGCGAGTGGGTTTTAGTGGAATGCGGTGGATTGGAACGTTGCGGTTTGCTGTGAAGTCAGTATGAAAAATACAGCCGGTTCATACATTTTTTTTGGACCCCATTTCGCAACATGAAAATATTATTAAAGCCTCCCGAAAAACCAACTTTTAATATAAAACTAAAAGATTTACCTTTTTTTCTCCCCCACGCAAAATCCTTCCCGTTGTCGGCGCTCACGGCTTTTGAAGGTGATTTTTAAATTACGCTAGATAATAAATAATCTAGCGTAATTTAAAAATACATTCATTCATGAAATGTCGGTGCGATTTTTCTTCCGCAACGAAATCGGCCGACATTGATCGACTTGCCCAGTCTGAAGAAAAACGGCACTTTAAGCCCGCCCCCCTCTGAAAGGCGCCAAAGTCGCACACACGGGGAGCGGCAGAACTGCAGTGCTGCTCAAGATAAGTTTTGTAACATACCTACTTCACAGGGATTGTCCTTGGTCACGTTTAGTTTAGTTTAGTGATACAGCACAGATACTTTGTCCCAATGAGTCCATCCTGACCAATGATCACCCGTACACTAGTTCCATCCTGCACACTAGGGCCAATTAACCTACAGACCTGCATGCCTTTGGAATTTGGAAGGAAACCGGAGCACCCGGAGAAAACCCAGACACAGGTAGAACCCAGTCACAAGTAGAACATGCAAACTCCGCACAGACAGCACTCATCATCAGGATCGAACCTGGGTCTCTGGCATGGGAAGGCAGCAACTCTACCGCTGCGTCACCATGCCACCCTTGTTCATTGAGTGCTAACATTTCTTGACAAACCAGATCAGCAGCCAATATTCTGTTATAAAGTGGCCACAAGATTAACTTGAAGCCAAGCTTAATGGGTAGCTACCTGTTATTAGGAGTTAAGGTTCATTTGATTCTACAAATGGTAGACCTCATCAGCAGATTCATTGGGAAAAGATTGATCTGTAAAGCTGGTTGTTTGGCAAAGTTAACGGCTGAAATCACCATCTAAGATTTATTGCTGTGGATTAGCAGCACCGAAGGATGAAGATTAGTTGAATTTCACTATAAGGCAAGGTGTAACTGTGGCTATGGAAAACTGGTCCACAATTTGTCCCACAGATCTGGTTTATTTTAATCCAACAACATGCATTTCATCGTCTAGTAAAATGCCATGATACACACTACAACACAACCACTGAAAGTCGGACACCGACCGCACATAACTAGAGACACAAGGAAGTGCAGATGTTGGTTTACAAAAAAAAAGACACAAAGTGCTGAAGTAGCTAACTGGTCAGGCAGCAATGTCAGGAGAACGTGGATAGGTGACGTTTTGGGCCAGGGCCCTTCTTCAGACTGATAGTCGTAGGGGGTGAAATGTATCAATTTTTAACAACTCATCAACAAATTACACTCACCTCCCACAAACCTCTCCCACCTTTCTCCTCCCCTGTACTTCACTGTTTCTCCCAATATCCTGCCCCTCTTTCCTCTTCCCACTGACCCTTTCCAATGAGATCACTTCTTGTGGCGACTCCTTCTTCGACACAGTGGTGCAGCGGTAGAGTTGCGGCCTGACTGCACCAGAGACCCACGTTCAGTCCTGGTCTGTGTGGAGTTTGTATCTTCTCCCTGGGACCACGTGGGTTTCCTACAGGTGCTCTGGTTTCCTCCCATATTCGAAAGACGTGCAGGTTTGTAGATTCATTGATATCTGTAAACTGCCCCGAGTGTGTCAGGAGCAGATGCAGAGGAGTGGGATAACATGTTAAATGTTTCTTGTGTGTGTCTTTTTATACATTCATAGATATTGTGAAAAATATGTCCAAAGGAGATGCTTAAAGGAGGATAAAGGGACTGATTCTGTGCAGTCTTGGGCATGGTATTCAATGACAAAACAATTCAAATAAATGAGAAGTGCAGACCAATCTTCATGGTTTGTTCAGCAGGATGATGGGATACATAATTGAACTTACTGGATGATGAAAGGCCTCGATAGAGTGGATGTGGAGAGGATGTGTCCATTAGTGGGAGAGTCCAGGACCAGAGGGGGCACAGCCTCAGAATAACAGTACATACCTTTGGAAAGGACATGAGGAGGAATTCTTCAGTCAGAGATTATCTAAGGGATTTATTGCCGCAGACGGCGGTGGAGGCCAAGTCATTGGGTATCTTTAAAGTGGAGATGTATAGCCTGTTGATTAGTAAGGGTGTTAAAGGTTACAGGAATGGGGTTGAGAGGGAAAGATAGATGAATTATGATTGAATGGCGGAGTAGACTTGATGGCCTAACATGAACTAGTGTGAATGGGTGATTGAAGGACTCAATGGGCCAAAGGGCCTGTTTCCACGCTATATCTTTAAACTCTAAACCCATTTCACACTTCTTGTCTCCTTATCTCACAGTATTTTTTATTCTTTTTATCTCTGGCCATTATTCACCCGTCTGCTAGTTAAACCTCTCTCACCCGCCTATCACTTGCCAGGCTTAGTCTCGCTTCACCTCTCTTCCTGCTTTCTCCCCCCACTACAATCCAACGGAAGAAGGATCCCGAGCCAAAACATTGCCACTGCATGTCCTCCAGGGATGTTTCTTGACCTGCTGAGTTACTTAACTATTTACTGGAAAAAATATTAGCAAATATATGATCAATGGAGATTATCGCGGAAGGAAGGGTCTCGACCCAAAACGTCACCCATTCCTTCTCTCCAGAGATGCTGCCTGCCCCGCTGAGCTAAGGGGCTGTCCCACTGTACGAGCTCATTCAAGAGTTCTCCCGGGTTTAAAAAAAAAATCAAACTCGTGGTAAGCACGTAGAATGTACGTAGCGGGTACGTCGGAGCTCGGGACGTCTCTTAGTGGCTCGTAACGTCCACCGCAGGTATTCGGGAAGCTCGTGAAGACTCGTGAAGATTTTTCAACATGTTGAAAAAATGTCCACGAGAGTCCCGAATACCTACGAGCGGCTATTACCGTAATTCTCCTAGTTCGAATCAGGGCAAACTCGGGAGAACTCTTGATTTAACTCGTAGAGTGGGACAGCCCCTTTACTCCAGCATTTTGTTTCTATCTCCGGTTGAAAGCCGCATCTGCAGTTCCTTCCTACACATGTGATGGGGTACTCTTGACTTGCCCCCAACAACAGTCAAGAAGCTCGAACCACCCATAACACAACGCAGCCCTGAACACCCTGAACATTCACGCCCTCCACTGCCACTGCCACTGTGGCTGCCGTTGCTGACCTCGGCTGGTCCAGCCACTTCGCCCAAACCTGCCACCTCTAACACCAAGAAGATAAAGGCATCAGGTGCAGGGGAAAACCATCCTCCAAGTCACACACCTTTCTGATCTGGGAAGTCTTTCTGATCTTTCCTTTCTGATCGGAGATTCTGATCCTTTCTGATTGGTGAGCCTGAAGGAGGGTCTTGACCCAAAACGTCACCCATTCCTTCTTCCCAGAGATGCGGCCTGTCCCGCTGAGTTTCTCCAGCATTTTTAGTAAAAGGACTGATTTCAGGGCTCCCATGGGCATAGGCTTCAGTGTTCTTCACTGAAATCAATAACTCTAGATTAATTCAAGGAGCATTTGCAACATTAGTGGGACATTTACTGGCTCAAATGCCATGAATGATGGCGTCTCTATTCACAGTCCTAGACTACTCGTTGTGTAGAAGAATGAAACAGAGTCAAATGTCTAGTGCTACTGGAGGTGGCTGTAGGTGAATGGGTCGGTAAGGAGGTGGGGAGGAATTAATAAAACAGGTCCACTCATTAGAATATGAAACGTAGAACATTACAGACCGTTCAGCTCACAATGTCCAATACCAAAGATGATGTTGAGTTAAACTAATAATCACTGCCCACATGTGATCCATACCCCTCCTGTTACAGTCATGGACTCATAGAGTGAGACAGTGTGGAAACAGACCCTTCGACCCAACTTTCCCATACCGGCCAACATGTCCCAGCTACACGAGTCCTACCTGCCCGCGTTTGGTCCATATCCCTCCAAACCAGTTCTATCCATGTACCTGTCTTTGTTTCTTAAATGTTGGGATAGTCCCTGCCTCAATGACCTCATTTGTCCCATACACCCACCACCCTCTGTGTGAAAGTTCCCCTCAGATTACTGTTAAATCTTTTCCTCTTCACCTGGTCCTCGATTCACCTACTCTGGGCAAGAGACTCTGTGCAACCACCCGATCTATTCCTCTCATGATTTTATACACTTCTATAAGACCACCCCTCATCCTCCTATGCTCCAATGAATAGAGTCCCAGCCTACTCAACCTCTCCCTATAGCTCAGACCCTCTAGTCCTGTCATCATCCTCGTAGATCTTCTCTTTACCGTTTCCAGCTTGACAACACCTTTCCTATAACATGGTGCCCAGAACTGAACACAATGCTCTAAATGCGGCCTCACCAGCGTCTTATACAACTGCAACATGACCTCCCAACTTCTATACTCAATACTTTGACTGATGAAGGCCAATGTGCCAAAAGCCTTTTTGACCAACCGATCTACCTACGAATCCACCTTCAAGGAACCATGCACCTGCACGCCTAGATCCCTCTGCTCTCCCCAAAGCCCTGCCATTCACTGTGTAGGTCCTGCCCATGTTAGACTTCCAAAAACGCAACAGGTCCTCCATATCCATGTGCCTAACTAAAAGCCTCGTAAACGCCACTATCCTATCTTCTTCCACCACCACCCTGGCAGTTATTTCGATGCACGCACCTCTCTGTATGTAAAAACCTGCCCTGCACATCTCCTTTAAACTTTGCTCCTCTACTCTGATAGCTATGCCCTCTCGATCATTCACCCCTTTGAAACTCTAACTACAATTAACAGCAGTTTTGCTAGAACCACTCCAACCGTCCTCTCCCCAAATTATATCAGTTCAAATTCTTATTCAGCTACTTTCTGATATTAGTTGAATTTGATACCAATACTTCCTCTGGCCCAATCACTCACGGCTCACAGAGGTTTCTCCTCATGTTGATTCATTTTCTGATTGTTTTCAGTCTACGTCCTCCAGTATTTGATCCTTCCACCACTAGGAACAATTTTGCTGTTCTTGATATTAAATATCCCTCTCAGACCCCCTCACGTGCTCCTCTACCAGTGAGAACAACTTTAGTTTCTCCAATCTATTTACAAAAGCAAAGAACCTCATCTTTGGAATCATTTCAATAAATATCCTTTGTGCCATCTCTAAAGTGCGTGCATCATTCTTAAAATAAGGCATTCAGAGCTAGACGCACTATCCCAGCGGTGGCTGAAATGGTGTTTAATAATGGTTCATTGTGACTTCCTTGTTTTGTGCCTCTAGTTGTAAAGCCCAGTATTTTCCAGTGTGTGGGAAGGAACTGCAGATGCTGGTTTAACCCGAAGATAGACACAAAAAGCTGGAGTAACTCAACAGTTACAACAGACAGCATCTCTGGAGAGAAGGAATGGGTGACGTTTCAGGTCGTCTCGACCCAAAACGTCACCCATTCATTCTCTCCAGAGATGCTGCCTGTCCCATTGAGTTGCTGCAGTTTTTGTGTCTGTCTCCAGTATTTTCCAATGTGTTTTAATCACTGTCTCAGCATATCCTACCAATGTCAGACCTTGCAAGCAAAGCTTGAGATCCCTCAGTTCATTTATCCCCTCTATTATATTGCCCTCTAATTTATATGGCCTCGTCTTATACAGACCGATTCCTGGAATGTCAGGACTTTCATATGAGGAAAGACTGGATAGACTCAGCTTGCACTCGCTAGAATTTAGAAGATTGAGGGGGGATCTTATAGAAAGTTACAAAATTCTTAAGGGGTTGGACAGGCTAGATGCAGGACAATTGTTCCCGATGTTGGGGAAGTCTAGAACAAGGGGTCACAGTTTAAGGATAAGGGGGAATTCCTTTAGGACTGAGATGAGGAAAACATTTTCCACACAGAGAGTGGTGAGTCTCTGGAATTCTCTGCCACAGAAGGTAGTTGAGGCCAATTCATTGGCTATATTTATGAGGGTTAGATGTGGCCCTTGTGGTTAATGGGATCAGGGGGTATGGAGAGAAGGCAGGTACAGGATACTGAATTGGATGATCAGTCATGATCATATTGAATGGCAGTGCAGGCTCGAAGGGCCGAATGGCCTACTCCTGCACCTATTTTCTATGATTCTATTCTTCCGCACAATATTTCACACTTTGTGTTTCTCAGAATTAATTTGTACCAGCCATCTTGAGCAAAAAACAAAGTGCTGGTTAGGCTGAGGTTATTCGCTCTCAAACAAATCTACATCAAACAATGGGATGAGGAAAGAGAGGTGAGATTTACATTGTAGATGAGTTGTGTAGATGAACATTGGAATTTTGAACCAGGAGTCGGTTAAGTTAACCTCTCCCTTCTGTCTATTCCACTGTTCAACAAGGTTGCATTGATCTCACTTTAGTTCAGTTCAGTTTACCTTATTGTCACGTGTACCGAGGTACAGTGAAAAGCTTTTGTTGTGTGATAACCAAGTCAGCAGAAAGACAATACATGATTACAATCGAGCCATTTACAGTGTACAGAGGATACACAAAAGGCTGGAGAAACTCAGCGGGTGCAGCAGCATCTAAGGAGCGAAGGAGATAGGCAATGTTTCGGGCCGAGACCTGAAGAAGGGTCTCGACCCGAAACGCTGCCTATCTCCTTCACTCCTTAGATGCTGCTGCACCCGCTGAGGTTCTCCAGCCTTTTGTGTACCCTCGATTCTCCAGCATCTGCAGTTCCTTCTTTAACACAATACAGTGTACAGATACATGATAAGGGAATAACAGTTAGTGCAAGATAAAGCCTATCAAGGATAGTCCGAGGGTCATCAATGAGGTAGATAGTAGTTCAGCTCTGCGCTCCGGTTGTGTTTAGACGATTCAGTTACCTGATAACAGCTGGGAAGAAACAGTCCCTCAATCTGGATGTGTGCATTTTCACACTTCTATACCTTTGGCCCGATGGGAGATAGGTGTGGGGGGGGGGGGAAAGGGGAGAAGAGGGAGTGTCCAGGGTGCGACTCATCCTTGATTATACTGCTGGCCTTGCCGATCAGTATATCTTATTTCAGTTTGCTTGAGCTTTTGTCGTTCTTACTGACCTTTCAGTGGCCTCTCATGCCCTTTTTAAAAATATAAATGTGGATTTCCTCTGGTGCTTCTGGTGTTTCTTGTGTATCCCATAGATGCGTTGGTAGGTTAATTGTCCCTCAAATGTAGCTTTGATGGGACTGTGAGGAGAATAATATGGGTCAGAATGACTGTAAATGAATAGTGGATTGCTGCATGGATGTTGAGGGCCAAACGGCTTGTTCCTGTGTTTTATCATTTTTTAACCATGATTACTTCAGATAATTTCTACCTTTAGGTCTCATTACTTTTGTTTTTCCCAACTAAGTGAAGGGTATCACCAGCCACTCTTTGTACGAAGGAATTTGTGTGTCTCCTCACTGCTGTCTGTCATTGACATTTTGACTTCTGTTCCTCTAATCTGCTGACAGGGTTTCAACCATCTGCCCCCCTCGATTGAAATAAAAGCAGGAAGTGCTGGAAGCACCGTTCATGTCAGGCAGCATCCTTGGAAAGAGGACCAGGGTTCATGTTTCAGCTTGAAGATCCTTTGTTGCTGAAGGGTCTTCAACCTGAAGTGGGAACATGAAGCTGGCTGATCTACTGAGTCCTTCCAGCACTCAGATTTTATGTTGAATTTCCATACTCTGCAGTATTTTGCTTTCTATACAGCTTCACTGGAAATTTCTCTTCTTAAAGCAATGTTAATATGCTTTATCAGTCTACTCACTAAATAAATCTTATTGCTCATCACTAAATCTAACATAACTACTCACGTTGGTTTATGCACACAAGCTCAGGCTTATGGTGAAGATGGACACCATATAACCATATAACAATTACAGCACGGAAACAGGCCTTCTCGGCCCTTCCAGTCTGTGCCGACCATTTATTTTCCCCTAGTCCCATCTACCTGCACTCAGACCATACCCCTCCATTCCCTTCCCGTCCATATACCTATCCACTTTACTTTTAAATGTTAAAATCGATCCTGCCTCCACTACTTCTGCAGGAAGATCATTCCACACAGCCACCACTCTCTGAGTAAAGAAGTTCCCCCTCATGTTACCCCTAAACTTCTGTCCCTTAATTCTCATGTCATGCCCTCTTGTTTGAATCTTCCCTACCCTCAATGGGAAAAGCTTATCCACGTCATCTCTGTCTATCCCTTTCATCATTTTAAAAACCTCAATCAAGTCCCCCCTTAACCTTCTGCGCTCCAAAGAATAAAGACCTAACTTGTTCAACCTTTCTCTGTAACTTAGTTGCTGGAACCCAGGCAACATTCTAGTAAATCTCCTCTGTACTCTCTCTATTTTGTTGACATCCTTCCTATAATTAGGCGACCAATTAGGCGACACATAATACTGGAGTAACTCAGCGGGTCAGGCAGCATCTTTGGAGAAAAGGAATAGGTGACGTTTCGGGTCGAGACCCTTCTCCAGACCTTTTATCCAGAGATGCTGCCTGACCCGCTGAGCTACTCCAGCTTTCTGTGACTATCATCAGTTTAAACCAACATCTGAGGTGCTGTCCTACACACTGAGGCTGATGGTGTTGAGGCCAAGATCACAACAGCCATGAGCTTAATTAATGATGGAGTAGGCCTAAAGGGCCTATCGTACCAGCATCCGACTCCATGCGTTGAGCGCGATCAAACTAGAAGCGGGGGCCGCGCGGAGGTCGGGTGATCCCCTGTACAGGGCCGTTCCCACCAGCATGCGCCTGCATGCGGCAAGCGCGACCAAACCGGCAGCGAGGGCCGCATGGAGGTCGGGTGAGTGGCGCAACCCGGCGCAAAGTGAGGCGAACTTGGAGCGAAGTCTTAAAGGTAAGTTTGCCAGGACAGAGAGGGGCACACAGAGAGGGGCACAGAGGCACACACACAGAGGGCCACGGAGCCACACACATAGAGGGCCACGGAGCCACCTACAGATAGGTTCATGGAGGCACGACGTCGAGGCGGTGTGTAATGCGTCGAGGCGACTGCGAGCCGATAAGCCGTTGCCGCGCGGAACTTTTGAACACGGTCAGTTTTTCGGAGCCCCGCGCGATGTCGGGACGAACTCCGCACAAATCCGCACGGCTCCGGTGATCGAAGTGGGACCGGCCCCGCGACGCTGGACGGCTCAAGCCACCACGTTAGGTCGCGCTCATCGCATAGAGTTGCACGCTGGTGGGACAGGCCCTTTGGAGTCCCGTGGGGTTCATCAGTTGCTAACATTTATTGGCAAGAATGGTGTATGGGTAGATACAGTTCATTAGTGGTTACATCTCACAGGCTTGTAAGAATAATTAGGAAATAGGGTTTATTGGTTGGTAAGGTTCATTGATGCTTTATAGTTCATTGGACTGCAGTTACAGATTACTGCACCTCACCTTGGGCTTTTATCCTGTGGTTATAATGTATAATGCCTCATGCTGATTCTTCATTGTGATCGATAGCACAGGTTGTTATGATATATCTCACTGTAACATTTACATCAGGCATGAGTGTAAAATATCTCCATGTAATCTGAACCCTTCTCCATGCTATTACAGGCCTCCCATCCTCCACCCTTCACTGTTCCTTAGTCATCTTGTGATCACTGACCTACTTTGGTTCCTGGTCCAGCAAAACATCGATGTTACAATTCTCATTGAAATTCAGAGTCAATTGGGATTGCATTCTGCTAAAGTAAAGGGCCTGTCCCACCAGCATGCAGCTGTATGCGATGAGCGCGACGTAACGTGGTCGCTTGAGCCGTCCGGCGTCGCTGGGCCAGTCCCACTTCGATCGCCGGAGCCGTGCGGAATTGTGCGGAGTTCGTCCCGAGTTCGTCCCGACACCGCGCGGGGCTCTGAAAAACTGACTATGTCCAAAAATTCCGTGCGGCAACGGCTTGTCGGCTCGCAGTCGCCTCGACGCATTACACACCGCCCCGGCATCGTGCCTCCGTTAACCTATCTGTAGGTGCCTCCGTGACCCTCTATGTGTGTGGCTCCGTGGCCCTCTGTGTGTGTGTGCCTCTGTGCCCCTCTCTGTGTGCCCCTCTCTGTCCTGGCGAACTTACCTTAGACTTCGCTCCAAGTTCGCCTCACTTTGCGCCGCGTTGCGCCACTCACCCGACCTCCACGCGGCCCCTGCTGCCGGTTTGGTTGAGCTTGCCGCATGTAGGCGCATGCTGGTGGGAACGGCCCTGTACAGGGGATCACCCGACCTCCGCGCGGCCCCTGCGTCTAGTTTGATCGCGTTCATCGCATAGAGTTGCATGCTTGCAGGACGGGCCCTTTAGAAGAATGAAAGGAGAGGGTGTTAAAGAGTAGTGAATGTGTGGAATTATTTGCCACTGAATGCTGTGGAGGCCAAGTCACTGGATATTTTTAAGGCAGAGATTGATAGATTCTTGATTAGTACGGGTGTCGGGGTTATGGGGAGTTGGCTGGAGAATGGGGTTAGGAGGGAGAGATAGATCAGCCATTAGTGAATGGTGGACTAGAAGGGCCAAATGGCCAGATTATGCTCCTATTATTTTTGAACATTAGATCTCCTGAAAGCTCCAAGAACTAAAAACCACAGTTTCAGAAACCTTAAGATGTCGGGGACAGAAACTGTTTCAATCAGAGGGTGGTGACTCTTTGAAACTATCTTCCCAAGGGTGCAATGGGGGGCAGGTCATTGAGTTTGTTTAAGGGATATGGAGGCAACAAAAGGCAACACCATAGAAGGTCAGCCCCAATCTTGATGAATGGCAGAGCAGGTTTGGATGGCATCTATTCATTACATTCTTCAAATTTAATTTGGACTGTTTTCAGTTGTCCTGATGTCTTGTAGGTCAGTATCAAGTTACATGTGATGATGGTCCTGTGAAACTCTGCACAGTTCAAGTTTTCTCGTAACAGACCTGTGAGTGAAACATCCCAGCGTAATCAGTGACACATTCCAATGTGATCAATATCAGAGAGCTGACAGTGAAAAGCTGTAGTGTCATCTATATAACAGAACAACATAGAGTCATAGGGTGACTTTGCGTGGAAACAGGCCATTTGGCCCAACTTGTCCATACTGGCTAACAGGTCCCAGCTACACTAGTCCCACCTGCCTGCGTTTGGCCCATATCCCTCCAAACCTGTCCTATCCATGTACCTGTAGACTTGCCAAAATGTAACACCTCACGTTTCTCTGCATCAAATTCCACCAACTATTCCTCAGCCCACCTGGCCAATCGATCTAGATCCTCTTGCAAATTTTCACAACCATCTTCACTATCTGCAATATCTGCAAACTCGCTAATCTTGCCATGCATATGATAAATTAAAACAAAGCAGTGTGCGATGATGCTTATGAATGACAGAACCACAAGTGATGTATCTCAGTGTGTTATACAAGTATAACTGAGTGATTTGCACCACCGTGGGCCATTTAATGGGCCAGGATATGCATCAAGTTCTGTCTCACAGGTAGAGGTCATCAAATCCAAATCCTATCTTCCCTCCCAGTTGCCAAACACAGAGCCCTTCTCACTTCACCAAACCCTGACCCCTCCACACTTCCAATTAAGGGAACGTCTGACAAAGTGGTTTTAAAAAGTGTGCAAAACCTTTGTAGTGTGGTTATAGTGGTTATAGGAGCAGTATGTTCCACTTGAGCAAATGACAAGGCTTGCAAATTTACAGAATCCTTGTTGAAGAGAGTTGAGGCTCTGGACAGAAATAAGTAGGAGGCATGTGTCAGATTTGGGCAGTCGGGATTCCTCAGTGAGTATAAGAACTATAGGAGTATATTTAAGACAATCAGGAAGGCAAAAGGAAAACATGAAATAGATCTGGCAGTCAAAGTACAGGAAAATCTCAAGCGGTTCTACAGGTATATTGAGAGTAAAAAGGTGACTTGGGAGAGAAAAGGTCCCCTTAAAGGTCAGCGTGAACATCTGTACACAGAGCCACAAGAGATGGGGGAGATTAAATGACAATTTCTCATCTGTTTTCACTGAGGAGAAGATTGTGGACGCTGAAGAATTGATGCATATAAGTTGTGATGTCTTAGGCCATATACAAATTACCAATGAAGAGGTTTTTAGTTTAGTTCAGAGATATAGCGCGGAAACCGGCCCTTTGGCCCACCAAGTCCGCACCGACCAGCGATCCCTGCACATTACCACTATCCTACACACACTAGGGACAATTTACACATTCACCAAGCCAATTAACCTACCTACCTGTGCATTTTTGGAGTGTGGGAGGAAACCGAAGATCTTGGCGAAAACCCAAGAGGTCACGGGTAGAACGTGCAAACTCCGTACAGACAGCAGCCGTAATTGTGACCAAACCCGGGTCTCCGGCGCTGCAAGCGCTGTAAGGCAGCAACTCTGCCGCTGCGCCATCGTGTCGCAGCAATAGCGGTTTAAAGCGCATTAAGATGGATAAATCCTCAGGGCCTGACCAATTGCATACTTGACCTTGTGGGAAGGTGGGGAAGAAGTTATGAGGCCCTTGCAGAGATATTTGCATGATCTTCAGCCACAGATGTAGTTCCAGAAGACTAGAGGGTGACTAATGTTATACCGGTATTTAAAAAGGACAGCAAGAACAAGCCAGGGAATTAGAGGCCAGTAAGCTTAACATCAATGGTTAAGTTGTTGTAGGGTGTTCCGAATGACAGTGAGTTGGAAGAAGGGTCTTGTCCCAAAACGTCACACATTCCTTCTAACCAGAGTTGCTGCCTGTCCCGCTGAGTTACTCCAGCAGTTTGTGTCTGCACTATATTCCGAGTCACAGAATCTACCAACATTTGGAGAGGCAATGGCTGATTAAGGACAGTCAGTTCGTGTTTCACAACCCTAATATATATTTGTGAAGGGCTCACCGAGGATTGATGAGGACGGTAAGTGGATGTTGTCTGTATGGACGTTAGCAAGGCCTGTGGCAAGGTAGGCTCGAATAAAAGATTAGATCGCATGGAATCCAAGTTGAAATAGCCAATTGGATTCATACTTGACTTGGAGGTAGGAGTGAAAAGGTAGTTGTGGAGGATTGTTGTCTGACTGGAGGCCTGTGACCAATGGTGCACTGCACGAGTTAGTGACCCGTGAACAGTGTCCATAGTCTGTTATTTACATTGACGACTTGGATATCAATGTAGTTAGCATTGGGCCGAATGGATCGACTCGGCTTATATTCACTGCAATTTAGAAGGATGAGAGGCGAGCTTATAGAAACATATACAATTCTTAAGGGATTGAACAGGCTAGAGGCAGGATGAATGTTCCCATGTTGGGGGAGTCCAGAACCATTTAAGAATAAGGGGTAGACTATTTAGGACTGAGATGAGGAAAAACGTTTTCACCCAGTGAGATGTGAATCTGTGGAACTCTCTGCCACAGAAGGCAGTGCTGGCCAATTCACTGGATGTTTTCAAGAGAGAGGTAAAGGCCTGAACAACTTGCCAATATTTTTCGGCAACTGCCGGCATCACTCACCGATGTATCAGGCCGCTGACAAATACGCGGCGTGATGGCGTATTGACGCGCGGTATTTTGTTCAAGTGTCGCAACATTTTTTTTGTCGCTGCTTGATTTTGAAATGTTCAAAAGCTTTTGGCGACACTGATCTGATGCCGGCAGTCGCCCAAAAAATGGGACAGGCCCTTTAGATGTAGCTCTTAGGGCTAACAGAATCAAGGGATATGGGAAACAGCAGGAACGATGTACTGATTTAGGATGATCATATTGAATGGTGGTGCTGGTTCGAAGGGCCAAATGGCCTACTCCTGCACCTATTTCCTATGTTTCTATGTTGCTATTGTTAGTGCATTTGCAGATAATACCACAATTAGTGGTTATAGTCGACAGGGACGAAGGATATAACCATATAACCATATAACATTTACAGCACGGAAACAGCCCTTCCAGTCCGTGCCGACCATTTATTTTCCCCTAGTCCCATCTACCTGCACTCAGACCATACCCCTCCATTCCCTTCCCGTCCATATACCTATCCACTTTACTTTTAAATGTTAAAATCGATCCTGCCTCCACTACTTCTGCAGGAAGATCATTCCACACAGCCACCACTCTCTGAGTAAAGAAGTTCCCCCTCATGTTACCCCTAAACTTCTGTCCCTTAATTCTCATGTCATGCCCTCTTGTTTGAATCTTCCCTACCCTCAATGGGAAAAGCTTATCCACGTCAACTCTGTCTATCCCTTTCATCATTTAAAAAACCTCAATCAAGTCCCCCCTTAACCTTCTGCGCTCCAAAGAATAAAGACCTAACTTGTTCAACCTTTCTCTGTAACTTAGTTGCTGGAACCCAGGCAACATTCTAGTAAATCTCCTCTGTACTCTCTCTATTTTGTTGACATCCTTCCTATAATTAGGCCACCAAAATATCTTTAACAGGATTTATATCTGTTGGGAAGGTGGGCCAAGGAATGGGAAATGGAATTTAATTCTGTCAAGTGTGAGGTGTTGCACTTTCGTATGCCAATCCAGGGCAGGACTAATGCCCCTGTCCCACTGTGCGAGGTAATTCAAGAGTTCTCCCGAGTTTCCCCTGATTCGAACTCGGAGAATTACGGTAATGGCCACTCGTAGGTACTCGGGGCTCTCGTGGACATTTTTCAACATGTTGAAAAAACCTCACGAGCTTACCGCGTTTCCCGAGTACCTGCCGTTAGCGTTACGAGCCGCTAAGAGACGTCCAGAGCTCCGACGTACCCACTATGTACATTCTGTGTACTTACCACAAGTTCGATTTTTTTTTTAAACCTGGGAGAGCTCTTGGATTACCTTGCACAGTGGGACAGGGGCTTTACACTGTAAATTGTAGGGGCCTGGTGAGTGTTATGGATCAGAAAAATCTAGGAATGCATGTACATGGACCCAGAAAGTGGTGGTTCTGGTGGACAGGGGTGCAAATAAATGTTTTTTATATCAGCCTTCATAGGGAAGGGTATTGAGTATACAAATGGGGAATCATGAAACAAATGTACAAGGAGTAATGAGTACAGTCCTGGTATCGCAGCTAAAGGAAGGATGAGCTGCAGATGTTGTATATATGGACATCAGCAACGCATTCGACAAGGTTCTACATGGCAGGCTGCTCTGGAAGGTTAGTTTGCATGGAATCCAAGGAGAGAGAGCTGAATGGATAGAAAATGTACTTCATGGATGGAAGCAGAGGGTGATGGTGGAAGGTTGCTTCTTGAACTGGAGGCCTGTGACTAGTGGTGTGCCTCAGGGTTCGGTGCTGGACCCGTTACTGTTTGTCATCTATATCAATGATTTGGATGAAAATGTACTTGGCAAGTTTGCAGATGATACAAAAGTTGGAAAGGGTATAGAGAAGATTTCCAAGGTTGTTGCAAGGACTTGAGGATGTGAGATATTGGGAGAGGTTGAGCAGGCTGGGACTCTATTCCTTGGAGCGCAGGAGGATGAGGGGTGATCTTATAGAGGTGTATAAAATCTTGAGAGCAATAGATTGGATAGATGTATGGAGTCCCTTGCCCAGATTAGGGGAATCAAGAACTAGAGGACATAGGTTTAAGGTCAAGGGGAAAATATTTTATGGGAATCTGAGGGGTAACATTTTCACACAAAGGGTGGTGGGTGTGAGTTGCCAGAGGAGGTAGTTGAGGCAGGGACTATCACATGTTTAAGAAACAATGAGAGGTTCATTGATAGTGATTGAGAGGGATATGGGCCAAACACAGCCAGAAGGAACTGCAGATGCTGGTTTAAACCGAAGATAGAAACAAAATGCTGGAGTAACTCAGCGGGACAGGCAGCATGCCTGGAGAGAAGGAATGGGGGATGTTTTGGGTCGAGACCCTTCTTCAGATTAGTGTTCATTGGAAATGTTGGTCGATGTGACTCTATGAGTCTAAGTAGGAAAAGACGGCAGATGAGATCCACACTTGACCAACACTGACCATTATACTCCGCACCGGTCGCCTTTCCACATTTCATCAACGGAAGATCCCTCTCCACAGTTCCCCAAGCTCAGTCTCCGCTCCACTCTTCAAACACAGAACACTCCTGACACTTCACCAAAAACAGACTTTTCTCCACACGTCTCCACATACAACAGACTTGTCTCCACAGGGTACACAAAAGGCTGGAGAAACTCAGCGGGTGCAGCAGCATCTAAGGAGCGATGGAGATAGGCGACGTTTCGGGTCGAGACCCTTCTTCTGACTCTGAAGAAGGGTCTCGACCCGAAACGTCGCTTTCATATGTTAGCTTTCATCGCAAAAGGATTTGAGTATAGGAGCAGGGAGGTTCTACTTCAGTTGTATAGGGTCTTTGTGAGACCACACCTGGAGTATTGCATACAGTTCTGGTCTCCAAATCTGAGGAAGGACATTATTGCCATAGAGGGAGTACAGAGAAGGTTCACCAGACTGATTCCTGGGATGTCAGGACTGTCTTATGAACAAAGACTGCATAGACTCGGTTTATACTCTCTCGAATTTAGGAGATTGGGAGGGGATCTTATAGAAACTTACAAAATTCTTAAGGGGTTGGACAGGCTAGATGCAGGAAGATTGTTCCCGATGTTGGGGAGGTCCAGGACAAGGGGTCACAGCTTAAGGATAAGGGGGAAATCCTTTAGGACCGAGATGAGAAGGACTTTTTTCACACAGAGAGTGGTGGGTCTCTGGAACTCTCTGCCACAGAGGGTAGCTGAGGCCAGTTCATTGGCTATATTTAAGAGTGAGTTAGATGTGGCCCTTGTGGCTAAGGGGATCAGAGGGTATGGAGAGAAGGCAGGTACTGGATACTGAGTTGGATGATCAGCCATGATCATATTGAATGGCGGTGCAGGCTCGAAGGGCCGAATGGCCTACTCCGGCACCTAATTTCTATGTTTCTATGTTTGTGTACCCTTGATTCTCCAGCACCTGCAGTTCCTTCTTTAAAACTTGTCTCCACATATGTCTCCATATACAGCATCACCAAACATTGATCCCTCCGCACTTCACAGAGCACTGCCCACCTCCATTCTTCACCAAGCCTGGAAACTCACTTCACACCACAATTCCCAACCCCGCCCACACTTCACCAAACACTGACCCAAGGACACTTCCTCAACTACACACCCAAAACTTCACCAAACGCTGACCCAGCCCCACTCATCACCCCCAGCCTCCACACATGTAGAATATAGAACATGATAGGACGGGAACAGGCCCTTGGGCCACACTGTATGTGCCCGATTGAGTAATTTGAGGAGGAGACAAAGATATTCGATGAGGATAGGGCAGTGGAGGTTGTCTACATGGAATTTAGTTAGGCTTTTGATAAATCTCTCGTGGTAGACTGATCCAGGAGATTAAGCTGCACAGGATCGCTGGGATTCAGAACTGGCTTACTCATAGCAGACAGAGGGTTGTGGTGGAAGTGTTCTTCTGGCTGGAGGTCTGTAACCAGTGGCGTTCTACAGGGATCTGTTCTGGGACCTGTGTTGTTTGTGATATATATATAAATGGTTAAATAAAATTATGAGATCGGGGAGACAGAACATTTTTCCAAGGTGGCAATGCCAAGGATTAGAGAGTGTAGATTTACAGTGAGAGGGGCAAAGTTGGAAGGAAATGTGCTGGGCAAGTATTTTTACACAGTGGTGGATGCCTGGAACGTGCTGCAAGGGGCAATGGCGGAGGCAGATACAACTGTCAACAGGCTTTGGATAGGGACGTGGATATGTAGAGAATGGACGGATATGGATCATGTCAAGGCAGATTAGACTTGATGGCCGAATGGGCTAATTCTGATCCTGCAGAATCCTAACACACAGAGATAGAGAAGTGAAGAAAGTGTAGGGCATGCTTGCCTTCATCAGCCGAGGAATTGCATACAAGTCAGAAAGTCATGCATCAGCTTTGTAAAAAATTGGTAAGCCACATTGGACGCAGTTCCGCTCACCCCATTAAAGGAATAACGTGGAGTTTTGGAGAGGGTGCAGAGCGGGTTCACCAGAATGCTACCTGGATTAAATGTTTCAGCTACAATGAAATGTTCTTCAAACTTGAAGTGCTTTCACTGGAGCTTCAAAGTCCGAGGAGAGATCTGAAAGAAGTATATAAAGTGATGAGAGATGGAGTAAGGGTGGACAGAACCTTTCCCCCAGCGTGGGAATGTCGAGGACTAGCGGGCATAGATTTAAAGTGAAAAGGACAAAGTTAAAAGGAAATATCTGGGCAAACGTTTTTACACCGAGATTGATGGGGGCCTGGAAAATGCTGCCAAGGCTTGTAGTGGTAGCAAACACAATAGCAGTGTATAAAAGGAGCAGGGATATTCAGGGAATGATTTTTTGCATACGGAGTTATTTATTGTCATTAGCATAAGTTGGCATATTCAGTTGGATAGTTGGATAATACTTTGGCTTTGGGCTTGGTTTTCTTAATTGAGCGTTTTTCCTGGAGTTATAGCACAAGTATTTTGTGTTTTCATTGTAATTCCCCAAAGAGCTCAATGCTAATTTTGAAAAGAAGGCCATTGAAATATGCCACAACCCTGACAGCCTTGGTTGCACCATTGCCCATGGCCACTCTAACAGGGATAAGAGATAACATCTGAGAGTCAACCCATGGAATGCGATTGACCATGTCTTCAGAACCTGGCAGGAATATTCACGGACAACATTTGCTTTGCCTAATCCGATCTGAGGTTTCCATATGTTGCCAGAGAAAAGCAAGGTAGACGAAGCATTGTCAGTCCATTTTCCAACACAGATGCTGCCTGACCTGTTGAGTTTCTCGTACTTTTTTTCAGTTACGATTCCAGTATTTGCATTCTTATCTCTCTGGCTTAGCGACTACCATCTGGTGGCTCTGACAGTAAAGGGCCTGTCCCACCAGCATGCAAGTCCATGCGATGAGCGCGACCTAACGTGGTCGCTTGAGCCGTCCGGCGTCGTGGGGCCGATCCCACTTTGATCGCCGGAGCCGTGCGGAATTGTGCGGAGTTCGTCCCGACATCGCGCGGGGCTCCGAAAAACTGACCGTGTTCAAAAATTCCGCGCGGCAACGGCTTATCGGCTCGCAGTCGCCTCGACGCATTACACACCGCCTCGATGTCGTGCCTCCGTGAACCTATCTGTAGGTGCCTCCGTGACCCTCTATGTGTGTGGCTCCGTGGCCCTCTGTGTGTGTGCCTCTGTGCCCCTCTCTGTGTGCCCCTCTCTGTCCTGGCGAACTTACCTTAAGACTTCGCTCCAAGTTCGCCTCACTTTGCGCCGTGTTGCGCCACTCACCCGACCTCCGCGCGGCCCTCGCTGCCGGTTTGGTCGCGCTTGCCGCATGCAGGCGTATGCTGGTGGGAACGGCCCTGTACAGGGGATCACCCGACCTCCGCGCGGCCCCCGCTTCTAGTTTGATCGCGCTCATCGCATGGAGTCGGATGCTGGTAGGACAGGCCCTTTACTCTTACCAGTTTACACAGAGAAGATGAAACATGGAATAAGACAGCACGGCAACAAGCTCTTCAGCCCACAATATCAGTGCTGAACGTGATGCCAAATTAAACATTCTCTTCCGCCTGCATGTGAATCAGATCCCCCATTCCCTGTATGGGAAATTGCCTATCCAAATACCTCTTAAATGCCCCTATTGTAACTGCTTTCACCACCCCTGCCATTGTGTTCCGTGCCCTACAACTGTGTAAAAGACTTGCCCTGCACATCTCCTTTAAACTGTCCGCCCTCTCACCTTAAACCTCTGCCCTCTAGTATTTTACATTTCCATGGACGCGAGGCTCACTGGCCTATAATTTCCCTTCTTAAACAGAGTCACAATCTCGGCAAGTCTCTGGGACCACATCTGGGGCTAGAGAGGATACAAAGATCTTCATCAAGGCCTCAGCAATCTCCTCTCTTGGCTCTTTCAATAACCCAGGATAGATCCCATCAGGATCCCATCAGGCCCTGGAGATTTAAGAGACCGTTCCTGATCTTGAGCACATTAGCATATCCCATCCACCTCACTATTCCTTTTATCCTCCTTGGTGAATATTGATACAAAGTACTTGCTTAGTACATCGATTACATCCTCCAACTCCATGGATAAATGATTTATTTTACCCTTGAGTAGCCCTGTCCTCTTAATATTTTCCCACTTGCTTTTAAGATAGCGTACAGGAACATTGGGATTCTCTTTCATCCGCTTTGACAGGGACATTTTATGTTCCCTCTGACCCTTCTAATTCCTTGCTTGAGTTTTTGTTTCCCGTTTTATTTGTATTTCCCGAAGGTCCTGTCTCTTTGAATATTCCTAAACCTTATGATAGACACAAAAAGCTGGAGTAACTCGACGGGTCAGACAGCATCCCTGGAGAGAGGTAATAGGCGACGTTTTGGGTCGAGACTCTTCTGCAGACTGAGAGATATCGACGGTGATGTAGAGAGATATTGGACAAATGAATGACAGATATGCATAAAAGTAACGATGATAAAGGTAACAGGCCATTCATTGTTAGCCGTGTGCTAGGGGGAAACGTGTAGCACACAATGAGGCTCAACAAGACATTATGTTTGCTTGTTTTTTTCATTCTGACCAAATTTACACTACTCAAGTCATCCAAGATCGCCTTACCTTGCCTACCTTGTCCCTCCCTTCTCTTTTCTGGAACATACCCATCCTGACCTCTGATCAACTGGTCTTTGCACGACTTCCACATGTCTGATGCAGACTTACCCATTAACAACTGCTCCCAATTTCCTCTCCCTAACTGGTGCAGACTTACCCATTAACAACTGCTCCCAATTTCCTCTCCCTAACTGGTGCTGGCTCGAAGGGCCGAATGGCCTACTCCTGCACCTATTGTCTATTGTCTAACTAATAATGTTGTAATTTGCTCTCCCCCATTTAGTGTTTTTCCCCAAGGTCCAAACCTTTCCTTATTCATCTTGAAAATTCCAGAGATGTCACCACAATTCTCAGAGTGCACTCGCATTGAAGGGCCAGCCACCTGGCCGGGCTCATTTCCCAATGGAAGGTCCAGCATGGCTCCTCCTCTGATTGCATTATCCAGCTACTGTTCCAAGATGGCCTCTTTGGATACACCTAACAAATCCCGCCCCGTCCAAGCCTCCTGCACAAAGGAAGTCGCCGTCAATATAGGGGCAGTTAAAGTCACCCACTATGCCAGTCTGAAGAAGGGTCCCGACCCGAAACGTCGCCTATTCCTTTTGTCCAAAGATACTGCCTCACCCGCTGAGTTTCTCCAGCATTTCCTGTCCACTATGCCAACCCCTTTACTTTTACAATGGGGGAATATTGTCTGTATGGAGTTTGTATGTTCTCCCTGTGACCTGCGTGGGTTTTCTCCTATTTTCGGTTTCCGAGATCTTGCTATTGTGGGCCTAGAATGATTACGCCATTCCTTTTTTGAATTCTAGCCATATCGCCTCAGTGGATGAGCCTCCAGTATGTCCTCTCTGAGAGCAGCTGTGACGTTCTCCCTGATTTTAAATGCATTGAGACATTGAGCTGCTAATTCTGCCCCTCATGCAATGACGTCTCTAGAACAGCCACAACATCTCAGCTCCACGCACTGATCCAGGATTTACGTTCTTCTGCATTACCCATGATACTCCGTGCTGAACTAAACACACTCCAGCCCATTAGTCTTCACATCAATCCCACCACTTGCTGACCTGCTGTTCTGGCAATTCCCCTCCTGCCACTCCAATGCAAATACTTCCTGATAGCGCTAGTGAATCTTACTGCCAGGTGTTGGCTCCCCTCCGGTTCAGGTGCATCTCGTCCCTCTTGTACAAGTGCCACCTGCCCTGGAAGGGGGCACAATGTAATCAAGAAGGATGTTGAGTAAGCAAGAAGATTGATGAGTAACCAGAAGGTCAATGAATGCAGGGCCATAGATGTAGTCTATACGTATTCAACAAGGCCTTTGATAAAGTTCCGCATGATGGGCCACTCTGGAAGATTACAGTGCATTGGATCCAGGGAGAGCTAGCTAACTGGATACAGAATTTGCTTTGTGTTTTTAAACAGAGGGTGGTGATGAATGATTATATTTTCAACTGGAGGCCAGTGACACATGGTGTGGCATAAGAGTCATGCCACACAGAAACAAGCCCTTCTGCCCGACCTGTCCACGCCAACTAAGATGCCCCATCTACACCAGTCCCACCTGCCTGTGTTGGGACCATATCCTTCTAAACCATTTGTATCCGAAAGCCTCAGGGATCACTGTTGGGCCCGTTGATGTTTGTCGTCTATATAACCATATAACCATATAACAATTACAGCACGGAAACAGGCCTTCTCGGCCCTTCCAGTCCGTGCCGATCATTTATTTTCCCCTAGTCCCATCTACCTGCACTCAGACCATACTCCTCCATTCCCTTCCCGTCCATATACCTATGCACTTTACTTTTAAATGTTAAAATCGATCCTGCCTCCACCACTTCTGCTGGAAGATCATTCCACACAGCCACCACTCTCTGAGTTAAGAAGTTCCCCCTCATTGTACCCCTAAACCTCTGTCCCTTAATTCTCATGTCATGCCCTCTTGTTTGAATCTTCCCTACCCTCAATGGGAAAAGCTTATCCACGTCAACTCTGTCTATCCCTTTCATCATTTTAAAGACCTCAATCAAGTCCCCTCTTAACCTTCTGCGCTCCAAAGAATAAAGACCTAACCTGTTCAACCTTTCTCTGTAACTTAGTTGCTGGAACCCAGGCAATATCAATGACTTCAATGAGAATGTGCAAGGCAAGACTCGTAAGTTTGCAGATGACTCTAAAATAGGTGGTATTGTAGGTAGAAAAAATAGTTATAGAATAGTTTCTTTATTGTCATTGTAACATGAACCATGTACAACGAAATTTAAAAATGTCAGCCAGTCAGTGCAACATTCAAACCATAAAAGCTAACGATACATACAAGGTAAAATATTAAAAAAGATAAACAACTAAAATAAATATGAAACATGAAAATAGCACGCATAAACACCCAACCCTACATCCTTCTGTCGATTTCACAGTGTACCAACCACAGTCCCTTAGTCCCCGCGTTCCTTGGCGGCTACATTTAGTGCCTTTATAACAGTGGGGTAAAAACTGTTTTTAAGTCTGTTTGTCCTTGTCCTTGTAGATCTGTACCGTCTGCCTGACGGCAACAGTTCAAACAGGGAGTGTCCGGGGTGGGAAATGTCCTTTATAATATTCTGGGATTTTTTGATGCAGCGGGAGCTGTGTAAGTCTTCCAAGGTAAGGAGAGGGCAGCCGACAATCCTCTGGGCGTTGTCAATGGCCCTCTGGAGCGCTTTCCTCTGAGCCGCTGTGCAGCTGGTGTACCACACGCATACACAGTATGTTAGGATGCTCTCAATGGAGCACCGATAAAAGGACAGCAGCAGTCTCTGTGTGATGTTATTCTTCCTGAGCACCCTCAGGAAGTGCAGTCTCTGCTGGACCTTTTTCAGCAGCGTAGAGGTGTTCACGCTCCACGTCAGGTCCTCCTCAATATGGATTCCCAGGAAGTGGAAATCCGCCACCCTCTCCACACAGTCCCCTCTGATGATTAGTGGTACCAGTTCTGTTTTGTTCTTCCTGAAGTCTATTATTATCTCCTTGGTCTTTAAGGTGTTCAGGACCACCTCCTTGGTCTTTAAGGTGTATCAGGAATTACTGTGGGATCTTGATCAGCAGAGACAGTGGTCTAAAGAATGACAAATGGATTTGAATTCTGATAAATGTGAGGTGTTGCAGGTTTGGAAGTCAAACAGGGGAAATACTTTCACAGTGAATGTCAGAGCCCTGGGGAATCTTGTAAAGCAGAGGGACATGGGAGTGTAAATATGTAGTTCTCTGAAAGCGCTGTCACGGGTAGATACGTTGATAACGAAGGCTTGTGGTATGCTGACCTACATCAGTCAGGGAATTTAGTATAGAAGTTGGGATGTTATGTTACAGACGTTGGTGAGGCTACATTTGGAGTATTGTGTTCAGTGTTATAGGAAGGATGCAATTAAGCTGGAAAGAGTGCAGAGAAGATTTGCCAGGACCTAAGGCCCTGAGCTATAGGGAAAGATTGGGCAGGCTAGGACATTATTCCTTGCAGCAAAGGAAGCTGAGGGGTGATCTTATTGAAGTGTATGAAATCATGAGGAGAATAGATAGAGTTAATGCACAGTCTTTTCCCCCCAAGGTAGAGGAATCAAGATGAGAGGAAAAGGTTTTAATAGTAACCTGAGGGGCAACTTTTCACACAGAGGGTGGTGTGTACACAGAACCCGCTGCAGAGTCACACACTATTATGACTTTTTAAAAACATTTTGACAGGTACATTTAGATGGATATTTGTCAGGTGAATATAAATGGAACTAGCTTGGATGGAGCACCTTGGATGAGTTGGGTCCAAGGTCCTGTTTCTGTGTATAATTCTATACGCTATATGCCTGAAGCCCTCCCTCCTGCCCAGCTCCTGAGCCACTTTTTTAATTGCGTTATATTTCCATTTCTTGCCTCACTAACTCATGACATGCACATTAAAGCCAAGGTTACAACTTGCCCACCATTATTGGACTCCAGAATGGACCTGTCAAATGGTTGGGATGAATATCCCAATCTACCATTCCCCGGAATAGCACGTCAACCTGCTTCAATGACCACCATATGATCGCACTTACATCCACTGTAATAAATTCTTGAGGGGTTGGTTATAGGACAACTCAACTCCTGCCTCACAATGACCGGGAAACACTTCAATTTGCCTATCGCCACAACAGATCAACAGTAGATGCTATCTCACTGGCCCTCCACTCTGCTGTGTATCATCAAGGTAGCTGAAACACAAACATTATTATCTATGGCTTGGTTTCCACATTATCATCCCCTCCAAACTCATCACCAAGCTCCGAGACCTGGGCTAGTCCAAGACCGGGACCTCTCTTTTTGCAACTGTATCCTTGACTTCCCAATCGGTGCAGATCAGTAATATCAACTTCATCAACATAGTTCCACCTTAGGGCTGCATCTTTAGCCCCCCGCTGCACTATTTATACCCATGACTGTGTGACTAAGTGGAGCTCCAATGCTATCTCTAAAAGTGCTCACACCACTGTTACTGGCTGTATTATGAGTGGTGAAGTCTCAACATATAGGAGAGAGATAGGAGACAGAACAGCACTGGAAGAACAGCAATGTCTGTACCAAACATTACACCAAGTTAAACTAGATTCCTCCATCTGTATGTAATCCATATCTCTCCATTCACTGCACACCCATTGGCTTCCCAAAATCATCTTAAATGCCAATATCATATCTGCCTCCATCACAACACATTTACATGTTCCAGGCACCCATCACTCTCCGTGTAAAAGACATACCCCTTTAAACTTTAAAAAAAAACATGCCCCTTTAAACTTTGTCCCTATCACCTTAACACAATGTATTTGGCACTTCCACCCTTGGAAAAAGGTTCTGATTGCCTACACTGTCTAGGCCTCCCACAATCATCAACTTCTATTACTTCTCCTCCGAGATTCTGACACTCCAGAGAAATCAATACAAGTTTACTGACTTCTCCTTATAGCTAATACACACTAATTCTGGCAGTGTTCTGGTAATCCTCTTTCTGCACCCTCCCCAAAGTCTCCACATCCTTCCTGTAATGGAGCGAACTGAACTGCATTCCACACTCCAAATGCAGCCTAACCAAAGTCCTTTAAAACTGGAACTTGACTTCCTGACTCTTATACTCAGTGCCGCGACCAATGAAGGGAAGCATACCATACACCATATTTAGTACTCTATCTACCTGTGGTTGACGCTTTCAGGGAGCGAAGGATGCTGAGTTGACTCAACTTAAGTTTAGTTTATTGTCACGTGCTCCGAGGTACAGTGAAAAGCTTTTATAGTGTTAAAGAAGGAACTGCAGATGCTGGAGAATCGAGGGTTACACAAGAAGGCTGGAGAAACTCAGCGGGTGCAGCAGCATCTAAGGAGCGAAGGAGTTAGGCGACGTTTCGGGTCGAGACCCTTCTTCAGACTGGTCAGGGATCAGGGAAACGAGAGATATAGACAGTGATGTGGAGAGATAAAGAACAATGAATGAAAGATATGCAGAAAAAGTATCGATGATAAAGGAAACAGGCCATTGTAAGCTGTTTGTAGTGTGAAAATGAGAATCCAGTGCGACTTGGGTGGGGGAGAGATAGAGAGAAAAGGAATGCCAGGTCCCGAGGGCTGAGGGAGAGGTGGGAAGGGGAGGAGGCAGCCTGGGTTAACAGAATTGAGAAAATTCAATGTTTAAGCCCAGAGGATGCAGACTCCCCAAGCGGAATATGAGGTGCTGTTCTTCCAACTTGCGGTGTTGCTCACTCTGGCCGTGGAGGAGGCCCAGGACCGAGAGGTCGGATACGGAATGGGAGGGGGAGTTGAAGTACTGAGCCACCGGGAGGTCGGGTTGGTTATTGCGGACCGACGGAGGTGTTTGGCGAAACGATCGCCCAGCCTCCGCTTGGTCTCACCGATATAGATCAGCACCCGCTGAGTTTCTCCAACTTTTTGTGTAACCCAGCTTTTATAGTGTGCTAACCAGTCAGCGGAAATGATTACAATCAAGCCACCCACAGTGTAAAGGGCCTGGCCCGCTTGCCGATTTTCTCAGCTACTGCCAGCGTCATATCAGTGTCGCCAAAAGATTTTGGACATTTCGAAATCCAGCGGCGACAAAAAAAATGTTGCGACACTTGAAAAAAACACCGCGCGTCTTACGTCATCACGCCGTGTCACCGCCACATCACGCCACAAATTTTTCGGAGACCTGGTACATCAGTCAATGGTGCCAGCAGTCGCTGAAAAAATCGCCAAGTGGGACAGGCCCTTAAAGATACATGATAAAAGGATTAACATGAGTAACACTTAGTGCAAGATAAAGTCCAGTAAAGGCCAATCAAAGATAGTCTGAGGGACTCTAATGAGGCAGATAGTAGCTCAGGACTGCTCTCTAGTTGTGGTAGGATGGTTCAGCTGCCTGATAACAGCTGGGGAGAAATTGTCCCTGAATCTGCAAGTGTGCATTTTCATACATCTATACCTCTTGCCTGATGGGAGAGGGGAGAAGAGGAAATGGCTAGGGTGCGACTTGTCCTTGATTATCTCTGTATATCAATGCAGTTTGGCGTCTTGCTGTTAATTGTTTTTTTCCTTTTACATTCGTCCTTCCAAAGTGCAACACCCCACACTTGGTCAGATTAAACTCTATTTGCCATTTCTTTGCCCATCTCTGTAGGTGATCTATCTCCCACAATATACTTTCATAGCGGTCCCCATTGTCTGCATGTCTACATCAATGTTGTTGATATGTATCACAAAGAACATAACACAGATCCCTATGAAATGTCACCGGTCTCAGACCGCCAGCCAGAATAACATCATCCCAACACAACCCTTTATAAATAAGCCAGTGTTGATTCTAACTCGGTGAGACCAAGCGGAGGCTTGGCGATCGTTTCGCCGAACACCTCCGCTCGGTCCGCAATAACCAACCCGACCTCCCGGTGGCTCAGCACTTCAACTCCCCCTCCCATTCCGTATCCGACCTCTCGGTCCTGGGCCTCCTCCACGGCCAGAGTGAGCAACACCGCAAGTTGGAGGAACAGCACCTCATATTTTGCTTGGGGAGTCTGCAACCTCTGGGCTTAAACATTGAATTTTCTCAATTCTGTTAACCCTTGCTGCCTCCTCCCCTTCCCTTCTCTCCCTCAGCCCTCGGGCCCTGGCATTCCCTCTCTCTCTATCCCTCCCCCACCCAAGTCGCACTAGCTTCTCATTTTCACACTACAAACAGCTTACAATGGCCTGTTTCCTTTATCATCGATACTTTTTTACATATCTTTCATTCATTGTTCTTTATCTCTCCACATCACTGTCTATATCTCTCGTTTCCCTGATCCCTAACCAGTCTGAAGAAGGGTCTCGACCCGAAACATCGCCTATCTCCTTCGCTCCTTAGATGCTGCTGCACCCGCTGAGTTTCTCCAGCCTTTTGTGTACCCTTGATTCTAACTAACCTGGCCACCATAGATTCCATGCACCTTAATCTTCTGAATCAGCCTCATAGGAGGGACCTTATCGAATGCTGAAGTCCATGTGTACAACATCCATTGTCCCATCCTCATCTCTCTCCTTTGATATCTCCTCAAAACACTCAATCAATTTCGTAAGACATGAACTATAACAAACAATGCCATGGTGACTGTCCATAATAAGCTAATTTGCCTCCAAATGCAAGAAAATCGTATCCTGAAAAATCCACCCCAATAGCTTCCCCACCACTGATGTGTCGTGTATCTGCCAAAAAAAAAATCTGGATTCTCTCTACTTCCCTTCTTAAACAAATGCACAATATTGGCTACTATCCAGTCCTCTAGATCTCACCGGTGGCTAGAAAATATACAAAGATTGTCATCAGTGCCGCTGCAGTCTCTTGCCATTCTCAATAAACTGGGATTGATCCTATCAGACTATCTTCAAGAGCTCAATCACCTCTTCCTTCTTAATGTCAAACAGCCGTAGCATACTAGTATTCCCCACTCTGATCTCACTGTCCTCCATATCCTTGGCCTTGGTGATCACTCCTTGGTCTAATACCTCGCCTACGTCCATTGCCTCTAAGTATATATTCCCTACTTGGGCAGTCCTACCTTCTCCCTTGTTACTCTCTTGTTTTTAATGCACATATAAAAAGCCTTGGGATTTTTTCTAATCCTACTTGCCAATGACATTTCATGGCCTCTTTGGGCTTTTAAATTTCCAGCTTGAGTTCTCTCATATTTGCGTTACATTCCTCAAAGGCCCCGCCTTATTTCATCTTTCTAAACATGCGCTTCCTTTTTCTTTTCAACCAACCTAGAACTTCTTTGGCTATCCAAGGTCCACCTTCCTTCTACTTGGAACGTTCCAGTCCAGTTGACCTTTAAATTACTCCCACGTGTCAGATATAGACTTACTCAATGACATCTACTCCCAAGTTTAGACATAGACATAGAAAATAGGTGCAGGAGGCGGCCATTCGGCCCTTCAAGCCAGCACCGCCATTCATTGTGATCATGGCTGATCGTCCCCAATGAATAACCCGTGCCTGCCTTCTCCCCATATCCCTTGACTCCACTAGCCCCTAGAGCTCTATCTAACTCTCTCTTAAATCCATCCAGTGATTTGGCCTCCACTGCCATCTGTGGCAGGGAATTCCACAAATTCACAACTCTCTGGGTGAAAATGTTTTTTCTCACCTAAGACTTAAATGACCTCCCCTTTATTCTAAGACTGTGGCCCGTGGTTCTGGACTCACCCAACATTGGGAACATTTTTCCTGAATCTAGCTTGTCCAGTCCTTTTATAATTGCATATGTTTCTATAAGATTTCCCCTCATCCTTCTAAACTCCAGTGAATACAAGCCTAGTCTTTTCAATCTTTCCTCATATGACAGTGTATCAATCTCATGAACCTACGCTGCACTCCCTCAATCACAAGGATGTCCTTCCTCAAATTAGTTTCTCTCCCGAGTCCCTGCATAATAATGCTGTAACATTATAGCCGTACCCCAATTTAGTACCTTCCCCCCCAAGTTCCAGACTTATCCTCGTTCATAAGTGTCTTAAGACTCATGGAGAAACAAGGAATTGCAGACGCTGGTTTACCAAAAAAGGCTCAATGTGCTGGAGTAACTCAGCGAGTCAGGCAGCATCTCTGGAGAATATGGATGGGTGATGTATCACGTTGGAATCCTTCTTTAGACTGATTGCGGGGTGGGGGGAGGAAAGCGAAGAGAGGAGGGGCAGGACAGGTTACCTAAAATTAGAGAATTCAATGTTGGATTTTATTGGGTTGTGATCTATCCAAGCTGAATATGAGGTGCTATTCTTCCTGTTAGCCTCTTCCCATTTTAGAGTTTGCCTGGTTCTCACCTTTCACCCCACCAGCCTCCGCATCCAACATATCATCCTCACACATTTCCATCATTTCCAACGTGACCCCCAACATCTTCACATCCCCACCCCTTTCTGCCTTGTTCCCTCCGCAACTCTTTGGGTCATATATCCTTCCCCCACAACCACCCACCTCTTTCCCTCACCCCCATTCTCTCCACTGTGCCCTGCCTGGACTCCTTCACATTTCTCCTCTCTCCCTCCATTTTCACCTGCATTCCTTCCTCCAGCTTCACAATCCACAACTCTTCAATCCTTTTGTCTCACACCTTCTGTCGTTTCATCTCTGGTCTTTGTCCAACGATCTGCCTCTCAATAGACCCCACACCTGCATCACCTATTACTTGCCAGTCTTTGTCCTGGCCCTCCACACAGCCAGCTTTCTTCCCCTCTGTCCTGCAATATCTGAAGAAGGGTCTTGACTGATACGTTACCTGCCCATGTTCTCTGGAGATGCTGCCTGGCCAACTGAGTTACTCCAGCACTTTGTGCCCTTTGAAAAACTAATGGAGTTGCGATCACTTTTCCCAAAATGCTCTTCCACTGAAAACACCAGTTAGCTGGCCAGGCATGTTTCCCAGCAGTAGGCCCAGTATGGTCCCACCTTGAATTGATCTGTCCACATACAATTTCAGGAAACCTTCTTGGAAACACCTTATGAAGTCTGCCCTGTCTAAGCCGTGTCACTGAGTAAGTCCCAGTTAATAGAATGTACCATTTCTATTTTTGAGCTTTACCCATATCACCTACCCTCCAATACATCCTCTCTGAGAGCTGCCTGACATTCTCCTGATTAGTAAGCAACTCCTCCACTCTCTAGACATTTGAAACATCTAAACCCAGGACCATTGAGCTGCTAGTCCCTGTCCTTCTCTTCACTAATGGGCCCGTCCTACAAGCATGCAACTCTATGCGATGAACGCGATCAAACTAGAAGCAGGGGCCGCGCGGAGGTCGGGTGATCCCTGTACAGGGCCGTTCCCACCAGCATGCGCCTGCATGCGGCAAGCGCAACCAAACCGGCAGTAGGGGCTGCGCGGAGGTCGAGTGAGTGGCGCAACGCGGCGCAAAGTGAGGCGAACTTGGAGCGAAGTCTAAGGTAAGTTCGCCAGGACAGAGAGGGGCACACAGAGAGGGGCACAGAGGCACACACACAGAGGGCCACGGAGCCACACACATAGAGGGTAATGGAGGCACCTACAGATAGGTTCACAGAGGCACTATGTCGAGGCGGTGCGTAATGCGTCGAGGCGACTGCGAGCCGACAAGCCGTTGCCGCGCGGAATTTTTGGACATAGTCAGTTTTTCGGAGCCCCGCGCGATGTCGGGACGAACTCCGCACAATTCCGCACGGCTCCGGCGATCGAAGTGGGACCGGCCCCGCGACGCCGGACGGCTCAAGCGACCACGTTAGGTCGCGCTCATCGCATAGAGTTGCATGCTGGTGGGACAGGCCCTTAAGTCTCTCTAATGACCACAGCATCATAGTTCCACACACTGATCCAGGCACCAAGGTCATCCGCTTTAAACACAATACACCTTGCATTAAAATAACACACTTTAGTCCTTCATTTTCACCATATTCATTAAACTCTCCCCACCTGGAATTTCTTTAAGACTTGCTTGTGATAACTTCTACTTTCCCATCAGTTCTTTTGCTCTGGTTCCCACCCCACTGCCACTTTAGTTTTCATTTTGGTTTAGTTTGGAGATACAGCTGAGAAACAGGCCCTTCGGCCCACCTAGTCTGTACTGACCAGTGACCCCCGCACATTAACACTATCCTACACACACACTAGGGACAATTCACATTTATAGCAAGCCAATTTACCTACATACCTGTACCTCTATGGAGTGTGGGAGGAAATTGAAGATCTCGGAGAAGACCCACACAGGTCAAATGGAGAACGTACAAACTCCGTACAGACAGCACCCGTGGTTGGGATTGAACCCGGGTCTCCGGTGTTGCAAGCGCTGTAGGGCAGCAACTTTACCGCTGCACCAACATGCCACCAAGTGAGTTTAGTTTAAACTCTCCTGAGTAGCACCGGTGGACCAGCGGAGATTGGCCCCCTACTAACTACTTCAGGTGCAACCTGTTCCTCTTGTACAGGTCACCTCTGTCTCAGAAGAGATCCCAATGGTTAAAACATCTGAATATATTCTCCTTGCACCAACTCCTCAGCCACTCATTCATCTTCCTACTCATAACCTAATTAGCACGTGGCACCAGGAGTAATCTGGAGATTACGAATCTCGCGGTCCTGCATTATAATCTCTTGCCGAAGTATTCACTCTGCAGCACCTCATCCCTTTTTCTACCTGTGTCATTTGTGCCAACATGCATAACAATGTAAATGGTAAAGGGTCTGTCCTACAAGCATGCAACTCTATGCGATTAGCGCAACTTAACGTGGTCGATTGAGCTGTCCGGCGTCGCGGGTCCGGTCCCACTTCAATCACCGGAGCCATGCGGAATTGTGCGGAGTTCGTCCCGACATCGCGCGGGGCTCCGAAAAACTGACTATGTTCAAAAATTCCGCGCGGCAACGGCTTGTCGGCTCGCAGTCGCCTCGACGCATTACACACCGCCCCGACGTCGTGCCTCCGTGAACCTATCTGTAGGTGCCTCCGTGACCCTCTATGTGTGTGACTCCGTGGCCCTCTGTGTGTGCGCCTCTGTGCCCCTCTCTGTGTGCCCCTCTCTGTCCTGGCGAACTTACCTTAGACTTCGCTCCAAGTTCGCCTCACTTTGCGTCGCGTTGCGCCACTCACCCGACCTCCGCGCGGCCCTCGCTGCCGGTTTGGTCGTGCTTGCCGCATGCAGGCGCATGCTGGTGGGAACGGCCCTGTACAGGGATCACCCGACCTCCGCGCAGCCGCCACTTCTAGTTTGATCGCGCTCATCGCATAGAGTTGCATGCTTGTAGGACAGGCCCTTAAGTAATCATGTATTGACCTTCCACTGACTGGATAGCACGCATCAAAAGCTCTTCACTGTACCTCGGTACACGTGACAGTGAACTAAACTAAACTAAACTGAACTTCTAGCTGCTCTCTCTCGCACTTGAGGATATTCTGCAGCTATTCTGAGATATCTTGAACCCTGGGACCAAGGCCAATAACACCATATCCTAGATAGACACAAAACGCTGGAGTAACTCAGAGGGACTGGCAGCATCTCTGGAGAGAAGGAATGGTGACGTTTTGGGTGGAGACCCTTGAGCCCCGTTTGTGGCCACTGGATCTCCTGTCTGTCTGCCTAACTACTGAGCCTCCTGACACGATTGCTCTGTCCGCCTTCGCCGTTACCCGCTGTGCCTCAGCATCAAGCCTGGTGCCACAGACCTGACTGTTGCCGCTGCTCTCCCCTGACCTCAACAGCCCAACACTATCCAAATACGTGTTTCCTGCATCTGCCTCTGGCCTTTCCCAGTGGTACCAGCGAGGTGGCATCTTGCACCTTGGATCCCCACCATCTGGGCAATGCCCACTTCTCTCTGCTACTGTTTGGACAGCAGGTGTAGAAGCCTTATGCCCCTGTCCCACTTAGGAAACCTGAACGGAAACCTCTGGAGACTTTGCGCCCCACCCAAGGTTTCCGTGCGGTTCCCGGAGGTTTTTGTCGGTCTCCTTAATGGTTGAAAGTGGTTTTCGCTTCTTCTATGTCCCGGCGATTATTTCAAAAAATACAAAAAATTCAAAACCAGCCGCGACTAAAAATAGGTTGCCGTTTTAAAAATCAGTAATTTCTGGTCGAAGCCGGTTGCGATGCTAGTTGAAGGTGGTTCCCGGAGGTTGCAGGTAGTGGAAGGTAAGACCTCTCTGGTGGAATAAAACTGGGTGGAAAAAAAGGTCTTACCTTCCACTACCTGCAACCTCCGGCAACCACCTACAACTAGCATCGCAACCGGCTTCGACTAAAAAATTACCGATGTTTAAAACGGCAACCTATTTCTAGTCGCGGCTGGTTTTGAATTTTTTGTAATAATCGCCGGAACATAGAAGAAGCGGAAACCACTTTCGACCATTAGGGAGACTGTCGAAAACCTCCGGGAACCGCACGGAAACCTTGGGTGGGGCGCAAAGTCTCCAGAGGTTTCCGTTCAGGTTTCCTCAGTGGGACAGGGGCATTAGCCCATACCACCAGGTTTAGGATCAGCTACTTTCCTGCAGCCAATAGGTTCTTAAACCAATTTGCACCACTCTAATCCTACCTCAACAGCAGATCGCTGCAGACCACATCTTGAACTACCATGGACTGTGTTTTTTCTAATTGTCTATTTTTGCACTAACATCTTGTCTTTCCTGCAGTCATTTTCTTTTCACTGTCTTGCATAATTTATGTATAATTATCCATGATTTATTACAATTTATATTTTTGTGTTGTGTGCGTCTTTCTGCTTATGCTGTTCACCTCTGTACTTGAGCAGATGACAATAAACCCACCATGTCTTGACATGATTACTTTGTTGCAGCCCTTGCATTTTCATTTGCATATTTTCTGTGGCTGTAACACTATATAAAACACTCTGCTTATTTTCTCTTTCACAACACTTAATTTGACCCATGTATGGTATGAGCTGCCTGGATAGCAAGCAAGCAAGCAAAGTCTCACTGCACAAGGCAATACTGTAATAAACTGATACCACACACTTCACCAAACACTGAACACTGACTAACTCGCCATTTCACCAAACACTGACCCCACTCCACACTGCCACCCCCCTCCCCGGCTAAATATCACCAGCCAGATTCACCAGGTTTGCCACAGAATTAACTTGAAGAATCTGAAGTAACTGATTCATCAATGCTTACTGTTCCAACTATCAATTCCTGACATTGTCCCAGAATGATGTCTCTGATTGTAATATTAATTTATCCCTTTCCCCATCTGGAATGTGTTCCAATTATGTGCCTCCAGCCCATATTCAGGAGATGCCAGATAATTGTGACCACATATTCGGATCCACTCTGTGAAACACAGTGTGGTGTATATCTGATCTCTGATATCTAGCGTAAACAGTATCCCATATCTGAACTCTGTGTTTTTAGTCTTGTGTTAAAATGTGATAACAAATCTTTGTGCAATATATATATAATATAATCTATATAACAGCATAGTTTTTAATGTTTTAACCTTATATATAAGTGAATATAGCCCCTATGGATAGGTATATGGACGGGAAGGGAATGGAGGGGTATGGTCTGAGTGCAGGTAGATGGGACTAGGGGAAAATAAATGGTCGGCACGGACTGGAAGGGCCGAGAAGGCCTGTTTCCGTGCTGTAATTGTTATATGGTTGTCATATAGTTATTACCGAATGGAGGCATATATTCCAGTGCAGGGTGGGGTGGCATAGCTCAATGGGCAGAAGAGCCATATTATATTTACAGAACAGAACTATGAGTTAAATATTTGAAGATAATTTGTAAATGAGAACTGTGTAATTTAAGCATGTCATCTAAGTGGTAGAACTGTTAGTTGCCTATCTCCATTAGTTAGTGATCTATATATGATAGCAAAAGGATTTTCATAGCAAAAGGATTTGAGTATAGGAGCAGGGAGGTTCTACTGCAGTTGTATAGGGTCTTGGTGGGACCGCACCTGGAGTATTGCGTACAGTTCTGGTCTCCAAATCTGAGGAAGGACATTATTGCCATAGAGGGAGTGCAGAGAAGGCTCACCAGACTGATTCCTGGGATGTCAGGACTGTCTTGTGAAGAAAGATTGGATAGACTCGGTTTATACTCTCTAGAATTTAGGAGATTGAGAGGGGATCTTATAGAAACTTACAAAATTCTTAAGGAGTTGGGCAGGCTAGATGCAGGAAGATTGTTCCCGATGTTGGGGAGGTTCAGGACAAGGGGTCACAGCTTAAAGATAAGGGGGAAATCCTTTAGGACCGAGATGAGAAGGACTTTTTTCACCCAGAGAGTGGTGGGTCTCTGGAACTCTCTGCCACACAGGGTAGTTGAGGCCAGTTCATTGGCTATATTTAAGAGAGAGTTAGATGTGGCCCTTGTGGCTAAGGGGATCAGAGGGTATGGAGAGAAGGCAGGATACTGAGTTGGATGATCAGCCATGTTCATATTAAATGGCGGTGCAGGCTCGAAGGGCCGAATGGCCTACTTCTGCACCTAATTTCTATGTTTCTATGTTTCTATGTTCTGTATTCCAATATAATTTGCAGAAAGATCCGCAAGATGATGCTTTCTGCAGCAATCTTAACAGCATGTTTCATATTTTATCCCAGTATAGTTTCTACAACTGGGTTGTGTTACATACACTCTAGTCCTGATGTTTGATTAAGTTTGAGAATTAGAACCATTCTCGACAATGACCTTTCAGATCACGATCTCTTGTGTTTTAGATTGCTATGTACAAGACAGGGAGCATGGCAACTTACTTGCTACTACAGTAGTTTAAAACATAAATATTTCTCAGCTCAGCATCAAATTTCTCTATGTTCACAAATGTCATATTCGGGGCTTTCGTTCACTAAAGACCAGGTGTATAAGTGAATATTATTTGAACTTGTGGAAATGCATGACTCACCAAAAATCACCATCTCATCTTTCAGGCAGGTTTCTGCAGCCCAACAACTGGGAAGATTTATTGGAACAGACTAAGTTTGGCTGGGCATCTCGGCAGCCATGGACAATGACATTAAAGGGTTATCAGCAGCTAAGATGCTTGCGAACCATCACTGGGTGCCTTCAACCTACTCCAGTCGAGCAGCTCCCTATACTTGCAGGCATTCCGCCTGCAGGGATCTGAAGGCAAGCTGCAACTCTGCACTATCTCATCATGCCATGAGCCGAGAACACCTCCTCCATCAGGCTATCAGCAGAGAGCAGACGTCACCCCTTTGCTCCACATGGAAAACAACTCCTAGCATCCATCCAGCCAACTGAGACAAAAGCACACTGGATAGCCACCAAGTGGAAGGCAATCTCATCTCCATTACACAGCTACATCTCTTCTCCAGGTAAAAGCTGTCCAGGGTCTCACCTCCCCAGAGGAGCATGGGTGAAGCTCAAGAGACTTGGTACTGGAGTTGGGCGTTTCAATGCCAGCATGTGTAGATGGAGACTCTGCCAGAGCCCAGCCTGTGAATGCGGAGCAGAACAACAGACAGCCAACCATGACATCTCTGGGTGCACGCTCTACCACCCACCAAATGGAGCTCAGGACCCGGCAGACATTGACGCCAACAGAGACAACAACCTGGCTGCTCAACACCTGGCTTGTGATCTAACCATTCCTTTGGTTTATTTATGTTTCATTCACAAGAAGAAGAAGAAGATGCTAAGTAAATCTTCAAAGTTCATCAACCTGTAATATTCACTGTCAGCAAGATTCACCGACTGCAATATTCGCCGTTAGCTGACCTTCCTCACCATAACATCTATCTTCAGCTAAGATTCTATGATGGTAATATCCACCAGTTAAAGTTCAGTCAATGTAATATCCACCACCAACAACTCATCATCAATCATACTATCCGCCACCACCGTTCATCGATCATATGTCCACCACCAGTTAAGGTTCATTGATCTGGAAGATCCGTCATCAGTGAAAGTTCATGGATCGTAAAATTCATCACCTGTGAAAATTCATCAATCGTAAGATCCACCGTCACCTAAAATTTATCAATCATAAGATCCACCACCAGTTAAAATTCGTTGATTGCAAGTTCCACCATCAGTCAACATTCATCGATCGTATGATTCACCGTCAGCTCAAGTTCATCGTCTATGGCATTCACCGTGAGCTGAATTTCATTGTCTATGGTATTTACCGTGAGCTGAAGTTCATCGACCGTACTATTCATCATCGGCTGAGGTTCATTGGAATTTAAATTTTAGCAGCAACTATGATTTATCGGAAGATAGAAATTGCCGAAGAATATAAATTTCATCAAATATTGATGTTCGCCATGAACCAGTGGTCTCTCCATAAAGTTTCATCGCTAGCTTGTTTCAACAGAATCTGATGTATATTGGCTACCCTTGATTATCCATTCTAAGGTTCATCTGCAACTGAAGTTCTTCACCAGGAAGATCTGTTGACCACTGATGTAGATTGGAAGCTGTGGATCATCAGTCCTGTTTGCCTTGGATATTTGGCTTATAGCCAAAGCAATATCCTGTTGCCCTGTAGTCAAGAGTTATGTCCCAGCTTAACAGTGTGACCCCTATTTGAAATTCTGAATGTTTTGTGCAGTACTGGCTTTCTCTGTTGTCATCCTGGCGATGTGTTTTTGTCCACTTGTAATTCACCTTTCTACATGTTGCTTTTATTTTTGACTAGAGCTGTTAAGAATTTAAGGAGGAAATGGCCCACGAGGAAGAGGGACCATGACCATACTCCAAGAGCAAGGATGTATTTCACCAGGAGAATCAACTCAACTGTACAGCCCCTCCTTCACACCTATTTGGTGATCTCGAAGGACAAGGCCTCTACAAAAGGAATATTAGCACTGACAGTTTTCATAAGTTGACCTTTCAGAAGTTTCTGGTTTTTGTTATTTTTGTCAAAGGCATTTCTGTACCATCTGTCAGTGAAACATCACAGCACTTAACAATAATGTACCGGTATAAACCCTAGACCAGAACTCTGAATGTTTCATCACAATTTAGGCTGTTCAACCAAACTGTTTGTGCTCTATGTCCCTGTAAAGTATGTAACAGGATGTGAATGATATCTATGAAACGAAGCTGTTAGTGCAATGTACCAACATAAAGCATGCAACAAAAAGTAAGTATGTATGTAAGTAAGTAAGTTTATGGGGCAAGTATTCACATACAAGGAATTTGCCTTGGTGCTCCGCCCACAAGTAACAACATGACATACAGTGACAGTTATGAATGACTCAGAAAACACTAAACATTAATAATAATAAAACATTAATGATAAAACACCATTGATCAAGCATGTGAACCAACAAAATACCAGATCAAAGGAAGGCTACTGATTTTTGGCTGTTGAGTAGAGCAACTACTCGTGGATAAAAACTGTTTTTATGTCCGGCTGTGGCAGCTTTGACAGTCCGGAGTCGCCTTCCAGAGGGAAGTGATTCAAAGAGTTTGTGTCCAGGGTGAGAGGGGTCAGAGATGATCTTGCCCGCTCGCTTCCTGGCCCTTGCAGTGTACAGTTCATCAACGGAGGGAAGGTTGCAGCCAATAACCTTCTCTGCTGTGAACATTATATACTATTATAACCTATGCAAGAGGAGAGTGAGTAATATATTCAGTGTAATTCATATATCAGATATGTGATTGATGCCGACCAAGCTTGAACTACATAGTGGAGTGTGTAAAGGATGCCCCAATGTATCCATATAGCGGTCTGTGAATGATGCCTCTGCAATGCATTGTAAGAGACCTTCAGATGGTGTATCCCAATACAATACAGGAGGGATGTGCTATATTGCAGTTTTATCTACTTAACAATCTGCTCTTACCCCAGTGCAAGTAGAAGACCAAGCCTCAATTATAGATCCCAAAGTTCTCTTTTTAATCAACATCTGAGGGATAAGGCTGAATATGATCGATAAACTGTGAAGGACGGATCCTGATGTATTGTTTTTTAAACTGTGAAGGAAATTTCAATTTCAGTTCAGTTTATTGTCACATGTACCGAGGTACAGTGGGAAGCTTTTGCTGGGTGCTATCCAGTTAGTGGAAAGACAATACATGATTACAATTGAGCCATTTACAGTGTATCGTAGTTGAAGTAAGAAATGTTGCAGTGGGAATAGAGATTTGAGAGCGTGGGACGATTGTAATATGTGATTGTAGATCTGTTGCTCTGGCTACCAAGCAAAGAGTCGCCCAGGTTGGGTGCCATCTTGGAAGCACATTTCCAAATGTAAAGCTGTTTAATTCAAGCACGAGTTATCTTTCCAACTTGAACATTGTAGCATGACTATGAACGTCACCATCTGGAAGTTGTCATCCAAGCCTGACTTGGAGAAATATCGTCATTCCTTCGCAGACACTGTGCCACAATCCTGGAACCTCCCTCCTGAACAGCATTGTGGGTATGCCCACACCTCAAGGACTGCTGGGATTTGAGCAAAGGCAGCTCACAGCAACTTTTCAATGGGCTGTCCAGGGATGGGCATATAAATGCTGGGTCAACCGGCAAAGTCCACATTCCTTGGTTCAATAATAATAATAATAATAATAATATGATATATCCAAATGGGTTCTTAATATGAAAACTGCAAGTGTCATATCACAGTGTAATCTGTGTAGCAGATTGCTATTAATATATTGCAATGTACAAAAGTCAACTAAAATATATATGTTTGATATAATCTCTGCAACAATATGGAGTTTGTGCGTTCTCCCCATGACCGCGTGAGTTTTTCACCCATAAATCTTTGGTTTCCTCCCACGCAGCAAAGACGTACAGGTTTGAATGATATGTTCCAGTGTAACCTATATACTAGAATATGGAGATATATCCTGGTGTAAATCATTTGGGGTTCAGTGTACAATTTATGTTATGATACCCTTTGCAATATAACTTTATATGTCACAGGATAATTAGTAAACACGTTGGTGAAATGGTTCATTGTTATCTCTCCAACTGGACATTGTTTCATGTATTCCTAATAAGGTTTATTGAAATTGTGGGTAAAATATATAATTGTTAACCAAATAACGGCAAGTTTGATCCATTTCAAGGTAATAACAAACTAATCAATTCTAGGCAATCTATACCATGGAAAATTTAGTTGTATTCATGTAATCGACATGTTGGTGATATATGTCCTCATTATCTACGTAACAATGTTTTAGGGCATATTGTCATACTTATGAGAGAGGTACAGCCTACACAATAGGGATTTGAATGAAAATTATATATTCCAGGGCAATGCATAGAAAATAAGATCTCCTGGTACAAAGGATATGAAGCATCAGTGTGCAGCGTACCACAGTGTCATCTATGTCAAAACATTAAGGAACATTCCTAAAATTAATCTATAGTGGTGAACTGTGATTGATGTATTCCAGTATAATCTATTTCGCTTTAAAATTGTGTTATATGTCTTAAGGGCCTGTCCCACTTAGGCGACTCTATAGGCGACTGCCAGGGAGTAGTTTTAAAGGAATTCACCTACAACAACACCTACGACAGCAAAAATTATCGCCACTGTTGCTGAAAATCTTTCAACACGTTGAAAATTTTGCGGCAGTCGCCTGTAGTCGCCCAAAAAATTGCCTAAGTGGGACAGGCCCATTAGGCTTTTCTTCAGAGCAAGGCCGAGAGTGATACATCTCAATGACACACACTGTGTGCACAGATACATCCCAGTGGCAAAGACATCCCAGGATGAAGGATCTGCTCCTGGGATGTACTGTTCTTTGTTCTATGCTCAATATAGTCCAAGTGACAAACCACGGAGGAACATGTATCTGTGTGTGTGTGTGTGCGCGGAGTGGTAGGTGCCTTTGCTACATAACAGAACTGTGTGTGGTATGTCCCACTGTAGCCTATGCGTGTGTTTGTGTGTAGCAGCATGTTCAGGTTGCTCAGATTTACTGACTGAGCTGTACGGCTGGATTCTGTGTGGATTATTGGGCATATTGGTTTAAATACAGCGGAAGGAGGAGGAATGGTAGGATAAGCAATTAGTTTAGTTTGCTGCAAGATTTTTAACTGTTTCAAGATTTTTTTTAAGGACATTTATGTTAAAAACAAATGCATTTTTTAAGCTGAGTTTTAATTGCTTTTCATTGCTTTAGCATGTCAGGGTCATTCGATAAAATCACAAATGGCAGCTTTGTTAGTTGGTGGATATGACGACACAGCTTTGGCAGCTGTTAAAGGTTTGATCACCAGCTGTTAACAATATGTAAGACCTTGCTGTAACACAAGGCCTTGCCTGTTCAGATCTTCAGATCTTGCCTTTCCAGCAAATTCAGGTAGGTGCCTTGGTTAGCATGGACATGTTGGGCCGAAGGGCCTGTTTCCGTGCTGTCTCTGACTCTGTACCGCTGGTTCTGCGTAAAGAAGGTTTGATGGTTTTGGGTGTCTCAGCAGTGAGCAGGTATCCGGGCCAACAACTTGGTAACCACACTATGAGTAAAGTGGTGAAATGTCAGCCATGGAATGGCGTCTTCCAAAGGGATTTATTTCAGGCAATGGTCGTTGATGTATAACAGGGAAAATCACGCGATAAAACTGTAAGTAACGAGGTGTATTTTAATTGTGTTGACTGTGACAAATCATGATGTGATCCCTTTAGGGGGCCCATTGTGTAATAGGACAGTGAGTGATATATCCAGTGTAATAAGCCTTCTCTGAGTGCTACATCTCAAATATACGTACAAAGTAAGATGTGATATAGATCTCTGTTATAGTTCCCAGTTCGAGTATATAATCATTTGCTGAAAGATCAGTCTCAGGACAATTTATGTATTAAAAGTATGTGTAAGAAACCCTTTGTATCTAATGGAATGGCTGAATGGAATATGATATTCAACAGCATAATCTAAAGGACACTAATTTGATGAATTGGAGTAAAATCCATAACTTAAGTGTCTGAGATTAATATTAGTATTATTTAACATTATTTTGTTTTATTTTGTAAACAAGTACATAAATAGAACTACGGATGAAAAATCCTGGTGCAATATATATATAATTGGACTGTGAGTAATACGTCAAAATGCAAGATAGATACACAAAGCTGGAGTAACTCAGCAGGACAGGCAGCATCTCTGGAGAGAAGGAATGGGTGACGTTATGGGTCAAGAACTTTCTTCAGACTAGACCCGAAACGTCAGCAAAGTCATGATGCAAGCGGTGTCACAAAATAGAGGTGTGTATGCTGTTTAAGCTATATAAGAAGGCCAATTGGACTATGTACCAATATGTTATGAATAGCTAGGCTGAATGTCAGCTGAGCACCAGTTTATCTATGTGAAATACATTTTGAAACAATGGCTTCTGTAGCCTATGTGACAATGTTTATTGTATATCTTGATGTAATCTACATGTGAGCTGAAATACAAAGTGCTGAAGTCCTATCATGAGACTCGCAGTGAATATTGAATTGTAATTTGCATTGCACTGAGTAAATCGCCTTCCATTCTTTAGAGAAGCACTATAAGTGATAAATACCTGTGTGATCGATATATAGATCTGTGAGGGGTTAATTCATGCCAGCACATCGTGACAGAACTGGAAACGGTGTATTAAAGTGTAAGCTACATATCAGTGAAATATTTATCAGAACTGAGATATTATGATTTAATTTTTATCATTGACAAATTCTGACACGTTGTGTGTAATAAATCTTGAGAAGAAAGCATATATATGTAGGTATAAAGCACATGATTATGCTTTATAATCATAAATCCCAATCTACATGTGAATCATCTCGCTGTTTTTTTTTGGCCAACCATTCATTATAGGGGCTTGTTCAATATGATGGGTTATTAAGAAGGTATCATTTAGTAATTAGTTGAACTATAATCAAACCGTTATATAGGATTCAGAATAAGATGCAAGGATGGAACAGGCAAAGCCTAATACTGACAAGACTGAATAATAAACATGGGCCCTTTGCTTAGCTCTTGGTTATTCAGTCTCATGCAAACGGATTGTAACAGAAATACGTTAGTGTGGCTTTATAGATAATAAAACCAACTTCAATTCCAGAGGACCTTGCACAGCTCCAAAAGACACAAGTTCAGTGCTGACCTAGAGTGCTCTCTATGTGGAGTTTCCAAGTTCTTACTGTAGTCGTGGGTTTCCTCCCGATGCTCCAGTTTCCTCCCCCATCCCAAGGATGCTGCAAGTGACCCCTTAGTGTGGAAGGTTGATGGGGGAATTGGAGGGGGTTCAGCAGGTAAATGAGAGAGGGACGAGTGAAATATGAAAAAATGAATGGGAGTGTTCTTACAGTCAAGATAGAGTCAATCACCAAATGCTCTCCTTCTGTGCTGGAGGAAGAGTTGAAAATATAGTCTAGGTCTTGGAAGTTTACAGGAGGGAATGTATCACTGCTGCTTGGTACACTGTATGTTTTGTACCACATCTGAAGTCTTGATCTACAAATATCCGATTCCTCAATCAACCATAGGTCTGAAAATGTTTGTCATTTTCTGGACTATTCAGGATGGATTGCCAATTAAATACTTAATTATTTGATTGAAAAACTGCCACAGATTCATATATGAATCCCATTAATTGAAACAAAGTACGTGAGCATCATGTTATCTGTCTTATCTGTCAAGGTATTACTCACATAGCCCTTGGATCTCGTAGTATTGGATCTTGATCCTATACAATTTGTAATTCAAAGTTCATCTGTGTTTTTGAAGGTTTTCATCTAGTTTCTTGGGTAGGGAGGCTTCAAATGAATTAAACTAATCTCATCAATCCATAATGAGACTTAAAAGTAGACCAGGCCAGTAGCCAATGAATGCCCAGTAACTCAATTGTTGTCAACTTGCTTGCCAAAATGGTGCTGACATCATATGCTTGCTTTCAGCTGTATAATTGATGTCTGCCTTGCATTGTTCATGCGATTACTGATATTAATCAAAGCGTTCCGATCTCTGTCTGCCTCTTTCTGTAATCTTGTTCATTTTTACCGTTACTTTGACCCCACTTTAACCCGTGAGACATGGGGCCATACTTGTACCAGAGTTGTGGTCAGTGGGGACAAGAGGAATATGCCACATTCGAGCCTATTTTCATGTGGATGCCTGTGTGTGTCCATGGTCACAGTATTGTTGAATACCTGGGAGAGTGCGCAGTGGTACCTAACCAAAGGTTTCCTTCATTTAAGAGGATAACTTGACTTATTCAACCTTAAGGGCCTGTCCCACTGTGCGAGGTAATTCAAGAGTTATCCCGAGCTTCCCTTGATTCGAACTCGGAGAATTGCGGTAATAGACGTTCGTAGGTACTCGGGGCTCTCGTGGACATTTTTCACAGTGCTGAAAAATCTTCAGGAGTTACCGCGGTTCCCGAGTACCTGCCGTTAGCATTACGAGCCGCTACGAGACACCCACGAGCTCCGACGTAGCCTCTATGTACATTCTACGTACTTACCACGAGTTTGATTTTTTTTAAACTCAGGAGAGCTCTTGAATTACCTCGTACAGTGGGACAGACCCTTTAATTGCAAAGCAACCTCCTGATTCTTACTACTTCCCCCACAGTCCTGAGCTATCTGCTAAAAGGATCGGTGGTTCATCTGACTGACTCACTTCCTGACAGTTGCATGGAATGTGAGACTTGCTACAAACTTCTGTATCACCCCTGTGACATTGGACTGGTGTTGCTGCAGTTGTACAAGTCCTTAAACCATGGGTTGCTGGACTCACAGCTAAGAGGTTCTCCAGCTACGGTTGGTTGTGATATTACGTGGAGCAGTTTGTTGCACTGGTCAGGTCCTCCAGTTGTGGAGTGACAGGTTTCCAGATTACTCCTCCTGCGCAAATTAAACTGATCAACTCCTCCAGTTGTGGCGACAAGAGTCCTCCACATATCTCATGGACTTCCACTTGTTATGTGGTGATGAGCTGTGCTGTTGGCTGGTGAGTTCATCCAGTTGAGATAATCTAGTTGGTTGCATCAGGCAACTGAATCATCCTACCACACCCAGAGAGCAGTGTTGAGCTACTATCTACCTCTTGGGTGACCCTCGGACTATCCTTGATCGGACTTTGCTGGCTTTACCTTGCACTAAACGTTATTCCCTTATCATGTATCTATACACTGTAAATGGCTTGATTGTAATCCTGTGTTGTCTTTCAATTCAATAACACTTTGATTAAAAATCTTGATACAGTTGTCTAGCAAGCAAGTAACAAAAAGCTTTTCACTGTGTCTTGGTGCACGTGAGTATAAACAAAACTGTAAGACTGTAATAGCTGCCTTATCCATTCCTGCTGCAGGGGTGGGGATTGGCATTGTTGGTCAGTTGACTTCTGCTAGCTGTGTGGTGTTAAAGCCCTGTCCCACGGTACAAGTTCATTCCAAGAGCTCTCCCGAGTTTAAAAAAAAATCAAACTCGTGGTAAGCACGGAGAATGAACGTAGCGGGTACGTCGGAGCTCGGGGACGTCTCTTAGTGGCTCGTAACGCTAACGGCAGGTACTCGGGAAGACTCGCTAATGGCAAGACTCGTGAAGACATGGGAAGACTCGTGAAGATTTTTCAACATGTTGAAAAATGTCCACGAGAGCCCCGAGTACCAACGAGTGGCCATTACCGTAAATCTCTGAGTTCGAATCAGGGCAAACTCGGGAGAACTCTTGGAATGAACTCATACCGTGGGACAGGGCTTTTAGACTGCGGACTATCTCCAACTATGAGGCTTCGGGCTGGTGAGTTCTTCCAGCTGAAGAGTCATGGACTTGTGTAAGATGGATTCTGCAGATGCTGGTTTACATCGAAGGTAGACACAAAAAGCTAGAGTAATTCAGTCATGGACTTGTGACAGACCCCAGCTATAGTGTGTTGGTCTGTTGATTTCCCGCAGCAGGTGAGCTAACATCTGTCAGGGTTTTGGGCAGATGTTGAGCGTTGGGCAGATGAGCCTGTTGAGCCCCTCCAGTTGCGAAGGTATAGAACGGAGAGCTCCTCCAGCTGTGCTGTGAGCTTCCACATAGCAGGGTGTGGTGTTTCGTAAGCAGCGGGGTGCTGCGCTGGTAAGTCGTCCACAATACAGGAATGGCCAGGTAACCTCCTTCTTGGTGGTGGTGCTATGCTGGTTTCCTCCAGTCTGTCCGATAGGGCTGTTGAGTTCCTCCAGTTGTGCTCTGTTGGTCGTGCTATTTCATTTTGCTCTGCGATGTGTGGCGTGGTGATGTATGGTGCTGTGCGTGTGTGTACCACTAACTGTGGAATAAATAGCTGGTGCATTCGTCCCACTGTGCATTGTGCAGCTGAGTGAACCAACATTTCTGGCAGCTCAGGCTAACTCAGTGTATTGGGCCTGCTAATTCACCGTGTGAATGCAGTTGGGGTTGAGCCCCTCAACCTGTGTTTCATTTCCTGTGAGATCATAGATTCATCAAGTTGGTCGGTACAGAAACTGGCCCTTCGGTCCAACTTGTCCCTGCTAACCTTTTTACCGATCCATTTGCCCGCATTAGTACCGTATCTAACATTGACTTGTTATTTAGGTGTCCGTTTCAATGTCTCTTAAAAATAATGATACAATCATCTTCTTTGGGAATGAGTTCCAGATATCAATTACTCTCTTTGTAAGAAAACCTTCCCTTCAAATCCCCTTTAAAACTCCCACCTCTCACCTTAAACAAATGCCTTCTTTTGTTTAATAAACCTACCATGGAATTAAAGATTCTGACTATCTACACTATCTGATAATAATAAAAATAATTCTATATACCTCTATTGCATAAACTCTCAGCCTCGTTCACTTTAGGGAAAATAATCCCAGGGTATACAATCTCTCCCTGTAACTAAAGTCTGAAGAAGGGTCTCGACCCGAAACGTCACCCATTCCTTCGATCCAGAGATGCTGCCTGTCCCGCTGAGTTATTCCAGCATTACACACAATACTCCTAATGCAGCCTCGCCCATATTTTGTAAGTTGCAAACTATATCCCAACATTGATATTCTGTGCTTTGACCATCATAGGCAAGCATGCTGTATGTCTATTTCACCACCCTATCTTCCTGCATTGCCACTTTCAGGGATCTATGGACTTGAACGCTCCAGGTCCCTCTGTTCATCAAAATTCCCTGGATTCCGAGCATTTACTACAACTATTAACTTAGCAAAATGCAGCACCTTGCACTTATTGGGATTAAATTCCATCTGCAAATGCTCTGTCCAATTTTCCGACTGATCCTGCTGCAGCCTTAGACAGCTTTCCTCGCTATCCACAACACCAACAACGTTATAATTTGCAAACTTACCAATCATACCTCCCACCTTAACATCCATGTCATTAAAAATAAAGGGTAGGCCATTTAGGACTGAGATGAGGACAAACCTTTTCACCCAGAGAATTGTGAATCTGTGAATTCCCTGCCATAGGGGACAGTGGAGGCAAACTAGCTGGATGCTTTCAAGAGAGAGTCGGATTTAGCTCTTAGGGCTGATAAAATCAAGGGATATGGGGAAAAAGCGGGAACGGGGTACTGATTTTGGATGATCAGCCATGATCATATTAAATGGCGGTGCCAATTTATTATGCTTCTATTATATTGCAAGCAGCAAGGGTACCAGCAACAGCCTCTGCTATGATGGTGATGTCCTCTGGCTGCAGTTTGTAGGCTGGTGTGTTCCTTCAACAGTGAAGTCATGTACTGCAGCAGTTGTATCTTGGGCTGACGTTCCTTCAATTATAGGATGTTAAGGGCCTGTCCCACTTGGGCGACCTAATTGGCGAGCTTAGAAGAGTTTGAAAATCTGACATGTTGAAGACCTCCTTCGACTATGTTGAAGACTAGCTTCGACTAGCTACAACTAACTTCTGGAAAATTGGACACCGAATAGTGGAGAGCGAAGACGACCTCCTTCGACCTCCCTTCGACTATGATGAAGACTATCTTCGACTACCCTCGATTACCTACGACTAACATGCCGACCTACTACAAACTACTACGACTAAACCTACGAGTAAAAAAAGTATAGGTTTTTTCCATGGCAATCTTTTTTTACTCACGGACATTTTTTTAACATATTGAATAAAACTCCGCTACCTAGCTGAGGCCTCGAGTACGCGGAGACCACTCTCGAGCATGAAGGAGAGTTACGAAGACCTCCTACGACCTCGTGGCGACCATGCTGCGAGCTTGAGTCGAGGTCAAACTCGCCAGAACTCGCGGATTGGGTCGCCCAAGTGGGACAGGCCCTTTAGCACTGTCAATTCCTCCAGCCATGGATCAAGGATGGTCAACAAAGCTTAGTGTGAAGAACATTCCGCCTCACTAATGTGACTGCGTTTTTCGAGGAGGTAACTGGGAAGATTGATGAAGACAAAGTAGTAGATATTGTCTGCGTGTACTTCAGTAGTAACGGTTTTAACAGCGGCAAGGCATGGAAGGCTGGTCCAGAAGATTAAAAGCACATGGAATCTACAGTGAATGAGTGAAACGGGTCCAATATTGACTTGTGGATCTGGAGTCGGAAGGTAGTGGTGGAAGGATGATTTTCTGATTAGAAGCCTGTGACTTGTGATACGACAGCAGTCCCAACATTGTATAGCTGAAGAAATCCATTAGTCCAACATACCACATCAGGAGAAATTCACGCCCAAGAACTACAGCTGGAGGAATCGACCATCGCAACACCCCACAATGATGGCAACTCAACAGCCAAATTGGTTATTGAACTAATGAAGTCTCGCAGCTGTGACATGTTGGCTTCCTGTTCCTCCAGTGGTGGGTGTTAAGTTGCAGAGTTCCTCCGCTGGTGGGTGTTCTGTCGGTGAGTTCCCTCAGTTGCAAATCTTGAACTGGTGAGTTCCAGCTGTGTATGTTGGACTGGTGCGTCCCACCAGCTGTGAGTGTTTCTCCAGCTAGGCTGGTTGAATATGCCCCCCCCCCAGCTGATGAATGTAGAGTTCAGGACTTATTCCTGCTACGGTGTTGGGTTTGGTGAGTTGATGCAGTTGTGGCGTGTTCTTCCAGCTGTGAGATGCGGGGCCATTCTGTCCCCTCCAGATGTGCAAATCTGAGCTGCAGATGTTCTCCGATGCAGTGCTGTGTTTGTGAGTTCATACAGCTGGAGGCTTCCTCAGAATGTGTCTGTCCCTCTGCGGAGGGGTGCAAGTGTGCTATGGTGTTCCTCCAGCTATTTAGCATTGTCCTATGTGCTTCCCCTGCTGCGAGCTCTGACAGCTGCAGGGCACTGAGCTGGTTAATCCCTGCAGCAATCTGATGATGGATCCAGGATCACTTCCAGCTGCAGGGTGTTAGGCTGATGGACACCAGCTGTGAAACATTGGCCTGTTATCCATCTGTGAAGTTTTGGAAAGGTATTTTTTTCCATTCGCAGGATGTCAGACCAGAGAGGTCCATCCTCCTGCTGTGGGGGTGGGGAGTTCAGTGGCTGATTTCTTGACGTAATGGCATGGTGAGGTATTGAACTCCTCCAGCTGTGAGCTGCTGGATTACTAAATCCCTCCAAGTATGGGTGCTGGGTGGGTGAATTCTCCAGATGCACCCTCCCGGATTGTTGTGTCGTACCAGCTGAGTGCCTCACTCAGGGTGTTGTGTTTCCCTCCAGCTGTGGGCTTATGGTTGATGAGTTGCTCCAGCTGTGGGCTTCTGGGCCACTGCGTTCCGACAGCTGTGGGGTCCTGATTAATTGAATTTCTCCAGCTGTGTGCTGCTGGTTTATTGTATCTCCAGCTGTGGGTTCCCAAGCTGATGGTTTTCCCCAGTGCGCTCTTCGTGGGGGAATTCCTCCAGATGTGGGGTCTTGGGTTGGTGTGTTCCTCCAGATGTGCGCTTTGTGCGGGTGAGACTCTTCAGCTCTGGGCTCCTGAGTTAGTGAGCTCACCAGATGCGCACACCTAGATTGACAAGATCAAAAGCTGTGAGCTTCTGTACTGCTTGAGTTCCTCCAGATGTTTGCTCCTGAATTGTTGAGGTCTTCCAGAGGTGGGTTCATGGGTTGGTGAGTTCCACCAACCGCGTGCTTCTGTAATAGTGACTTAATTGACCTGGCAGCTCACCGGTTTGTCATTCGCTCCAGCTATGGACTCCTGGGTCAGTGAGATCCTCCAGTTGTGCGATCCTGGGTTGTCATGCTCCTTCTCCTGTGTTAATGTCCTTCAGGTGTGTGTTCCTGCTTGATGTGTTCTTCCAGGTGTGGGCTCTTGGGTTGGTACATGCCTCTAGCTGTGAGCTCCTGGACTCGTGAGACTCACCAATGGCGGGCTGCTGGATTGGCGAGTTGCTCCAGCTGTGTGCTCCCGTGATGTGGATGTCTTCCAGCTGTAGGTTCCTACATTGATATATTCCTCGTGCTGTTGGCTTTTGTTTAGATGTGTTGCTCCAGCTGTGTTGCTCCTGAATGCATATGGTTCTAAAGTTGTGTGCTGCTGGCTTGGAGAGCCCTTCCATGTGTTTGCTCCTGTGTTGGTGAGGTCCCCAGATATGGACTCCTGGATTCAAGTGTTCCTCCAGATGTCCCCTCGGCATTAGCCGCCGCAGTGGAACCTAAGTGGATGTCTTAAGGCCTTGCTTAAGTCCACTGCCTTGCCTTAATTGTAAGGCAAAAAATGCTGTATTAGATTTGTGAGTATCCAATTTCCCATGCAGAAAGTCATAATGACTATCTTTAATCACTTTGCCTCTCCAAATGCTGGCAGATACTATCCCTCAGATAGCTATCTGAACAACGTCCCATCACTAACATCAATTCTGTAGTTCCCAGGCTTGTTCTTGTTGCCCTTCTTAAATGATGGTACAACATGAGGCTGCCCTCCAGTCTTTCAGAAATGCTCCTCTGGCAAAGAAAATGCTAATATCTTTGTAAGGGTCACTATAATTTCTTCCATGGCTTTCCACAAGAAGACACTTGCTCAGACCATGGGAATTTATCTAGAGTAATAATTAAAACGTGAACCATATAAGCACCCCTCGTTTATAATTTGTAAATGATCTAAGATCTCACAACTGCATTGTTGAATTCTACCAACTTTGACCTCGCTGGTTGCTGGGCTCCCACCTCTGTACGCTCGTGAGCCACTGGGTTCTTCTGGCTTTGCATTCATGGGTTAGTGGATTCCTCCAATTGTGTGCTCCTGGCTTGGTAAACCCCGCCAGCTGTGGGCTCCTGAATGGTGAGCTTCTCATGATGTGGGCTCCTACATAGAAACATAGTGTTCCATGTGTGCATGCATTCCTCCACCTGTGGGCTCTTTGATCATTTGGTGCCGGGCTGACGGGCTCCGACAGCTGTGGTGTGCTGTGCTGCTGAATCCTTGCAGCTGTCTTGCTGGACAGGTGACATCCTCCAGCTGTGTGATGTTGGGTTGGTTCCCCCACCAGCTGCAGGACATGGGCTGGGCAGCTTCTAGCTGTGGGGTGGATTTGTGATTTTCTCCATTGATTCCTGTTGGGCTCCACAGTTCCAGCAGTTGTGGAATGTTGGATTCACAGCTGGCTCCAGCTGTTGATTTGTTTCCTGCAATTGTGGACATATTGTGTGGGGGAATTTTCATAACTCTGTTTAATTCCTCCTATTGGGGGATGTTAGCTCCAGCTGAGGAACTATGGACCCATTAAACCTATGCTGACCATTAATCACCCACTTACATTAATGCTATGTTAATCCTGTTCTATTCTACCCACACTCGCATCAACTAGCCCCACCCTCCAATTCTACAACTCACCTACAGATTAGGGGTAAACTAACGTACTGACATGCACGTCTTTGGCATGTGGCTGGAAACCAGAGCACCTGGAGGAAACCCATACAGAGAACGTGCAGACTCCACACAGACAGCACCTGAGGTCACATTGAACCCAGGAACTGTGAGGAGGCAGTTGCACTGCTAGCTGCACCGATGCATCGGTAATTGGATTTGAGGCTGTGGGTGTCTTGCAGCGAGTTTCACTGGCTAGGGGATTTGGCATGCAAGTTCTTGAAGTTGTGGGGTTATGAATTCCTACAGTTGTGCAGTGTAGTTCGTCTAGGTTTTAGACTGGCACTTTCAGAAGGGCAGTTGGCCAAAAGTGTTCCTCCAACTGGAGCTTCATTTCTGCAGCTGCAGGGGGTTGATCTGGTGAAATTCTCTTGTTTGCAATGTTGTGTCCCTGCACCTGTGAAGGCGGAGGGGTGGGAGTTGGGCTGCTAAGTTTGTTAGGCCTGATACTTTCACCTGCGGTGTGGTGCCAGTGTGCTGAGTCCAGCTGTGATGTGTTGGGTTGTTGTCCCTCTGTGGGGCGGCAGTGCTGACTGAGTCCCGCTGTGAAGTGTCAGGTTGTTACTGTACCAGCTATGTTGGGTTGTCCTCCTCCCAGCTGTGGCTCATGTGCTCTTTCCCAGCTGGTTCATTCCTGCAGCTGAGGATATTTGCTGGTGACTTACAGCCTTGTGTTGGTTGAATTCCTCCAGATGCAGGGTGTTGGGTTGGTGGGATCCCCAGCTGGTGACTTACACCCAGTGGGGTCTTGGTCTTGTTAGATCATTCAGCAATGGTGGGTTTGTGCAGCTGAGAGGTGTTGGGCTGTTCAATCCCTCCAGCTCCGCCACACGTGATTGTTGAGTTCCACCTTCTGTCCATTTTGGCCTGGTGTGTTCCATGGGCTGTGGGTTGATGGGCCAATTCATTTTTAAATCTGTGAAATGTCTGGCTGTGGACTTCCTCTGGTTGTGAGGTGCTGGGCTGCCTCATTCCTCCACTTGTGTAATGGATTTACTTTCTCCAGTGGCGTATAGGCCTTGTTCATCCCTCAACTGCTGTGACCTGTTTAGCTGGTGAGTTCCACCAATGGATATCTGTCGGGATGGTGACTTCCCACTGTTTTGAGCTGTTGAATGTCTGTTCTCTCAGATTAATCTATTTCTGCATGCGAGTTCTTGGGTCTTGGTTACTTGGTCCTCCAAAATATTCCAACTGGAATTTAAACTGGAGGTGATGAAGGGAGGGGTTTAGCCAGAGAGGGTTATTGGGAAGAAAGTGCCACTTGAAATTTAGTTGCATCTGGCTGGGCAACCGTGGCTTGGTGGAGATTATTCCGTGCTTTAATAGTGCGTGGAAAGAACGAATTGCTGTACACATCTGTCTTTGAGGCTGGGACCACAAATTGGATCGAATGCCCTCGTCTGCTCCTAATTGGTTTGGGGTTGGTGTAGGTCTTGTGATCTATGTCTAGCTGACCATTTAACATTTTGTAAAAACAGGTCAAACGGTGAGCTTCACATCTGTCTTGGAGAGGGTTCCACCCCAGATAATTCAGAAGTTTGGTGACACTCACTTCTCTCTCGTAGGTGTTAGTAACAAATCGAGCGGCCTGTCTTTGGACATGTTCGATGGATGAAATGTTTTTATCTGTGTATGGGTCCCAAGCTGCAACTGCGTAGCCCACATGAGGTCTAACGAGGGTGAAATACAGCTGCTCCTTGACAGAAGCTGAACAATGATGGAAGTTGCGCCTCAGGAAGTTTAGGACACCTGTTGCTTTCACTGTTACATGATGAGTGTGACCATTCCAACGTAGATCATTCTGCAATTTGATGCTAAGATACTTGGTTTGTTTGGATTCTTCAAGGGTGACACCAAGTATGTTGTAAGATGTGAGGCCTGGATTCCTCTTTCTGGTGACACGCATGGTTTCACATTTGGAAGGGTTGAACTGCATGCCCCATTGTTGAACTGCATGCCCCATTGAGTTCCTGCGACTATGCGGTATTAGGTTTTTGAATTTAACCAGCCGTGGAAATGCTGTATTCCTCCAGCATTGAATTGTTCCCCTTGTGAAGTTCACCTGATTAGGTGGTGTAGATGCTGGTTTACACCAAAGATAGACACAAAATGCTGGAGTAACTCAGCGTGACAGGCAGCATCTCTGGAGAGAAGGAATGGGTGACATTTCAGATAGAGGCCCTTCTTCAGACTGCAGTCCCGCTCAGTTACTCCAGCATTTTGTGAAGTTCACCGGATGGTGGCTGTTGAGCTGGTGAATTCCTCCCGATCTGTGGTAACGGGCTATTTTGTGATTTAGTCTGAAGAAGGGGAAGGGTTACATTCTGAAACTTCATCTATCCATGATTTCCAGAGATTCTCCCCGACCCATTGAGTTACTCCAGCACTTTGTGTCCATTTGGGCTATTTTGTTTCTTCAGTTTTGGACTGACGAGCTGGCTGTGGTGTATTTGGAAGGTGAATTCATGGACCGTTTGTGTGTTGGGACAGTGCGTTCCACTAGCTGTTGCGTGTTGTACTGATGTATCCTTCCAGATGTGAGTTCATGGGATCATGGAGACAATGGTATGGACAGTTCCCAGTGATTGCATTATAATATTCACACATCTTTCCTCGATTATTCATCTCTTTTGCCATTTCAAAACCTATCCTTTAAGATTATGACTAAATTCAACAAAGCAATTGCTTGTAGAGCATGCTGGTGGCACTGTTTGAAAATGACACGGGTTCTTAATAACCCAAAACAACTAGCAATAACATTGGCCATTAATAGCTGTTTTTCTTTATACAAACATGCCCCTCATTCCTCGTGATTTGTGAAGAAAGAAATTGCGCCAAAGTTTGGTATCTTTTAATATGTTTGGTATATTTCAGTTCAGAGTACATTTCAGTTTAACTTGGTTATAATAGGTTTAATTTCAAATGTACAGTTAAAAATCAGATTGATCCACACTACGCAAAGCTTCATGCTTGCATGGTGATCAAAATCAATTGCTCCAAGCCTTGCACTGAGAATGCACTAACACTCGTTTTTATATTCTCCAAGGATTCGACATGGATTTTGGAGGAATTCCAGCAAACATTTTATTGTCTCTGGGCAAACCTCCATTCATCTTACTACATTATTTTAGAAAATGCGCTACATCTGAGAGTGCAATATCTGTGGCTTAACATACAACTGTATCGAAAGGATTACTGTATTATCCTCAAACTCTTATATGCAATATATCTTTACTATGGAACTTTCCCTGAGATATTCAAATACTATTTTAATACCAATAATGAATAAAAGCCTGTGTAAGAAAAGCTTTTTGCTGTACCTCGGTAAACGTGACACTAAACTGAACTGTGTAGTCTCCATAATAAAGCCATGGGCAACATATCCTGGTGCAGGCTGTAGACTGGAACTGCAAATGCGAAATACTGGTATAATCTAGGTAACAGATCTATGGTACACGACTTCCTATTGTAATCGGAAATACAAACTATACAGGATAAATGAAGTGTGAGCTACATAAGGGAACTATTATATAAAAATGTTGTTAATAGGATTTTGCAGCATGAAGAAGACCCTCATTTATTGCTCATCCCTAAATTCCCTTGGTAAGGGTATGACGGACCATCTCTGTGAAATGTTGCAGGCCTTCAGGTGAAGGTCCTCTGTAATGCTTTTGGGTACCCAGCAATGAATAAGGACCAGCGATAGATTTCAAAGTCAGGATGGTATGCAACTTGGAGGGGAAACTGCAGAGGAGGCATTCCCACGCACGCACTGCCCTTGTCCTTCTTCTTCTTGGTAAAATGCTGGGTTTGGAAAACGCTGTCAGACAAGCATGGAAAACCAGCTGAGGTGCGTTTTGTAGATGGTACCACACACAGTGACTGGTGTGTAGAGCAATTGTAACCTGCTCTTGTAGCCGGAGTATTTATGTGAATGGACACTTGCATTTCTGTACAATGGTAACTTGCAATATATTAATGATACAACTCTGTGCAAGTCAATGGTCGGATTCTAGTTTTCTGGCTGAAGTTTTCCAGGTCTTTTGCATGCATGCACGGAATGATTCACTTTCTCAGACTTGCAAATAGAATTAAACATTGTACAATCATCAGTGAATGTGTTCACTGATAAGGTTGCGCAAGATGGTTGTAAGCAAATAGGTATTGCCCTGATGAACTCCAGGAGTGATGTCCTGGCCACTTAACCACCACAACCAAAACCATCTTCCCTTATGTGAAGATAGACACAAAATGCTGGAGTAACTCAGCGGGATAAGCAGCATCACCAAATACGTGACATTTCGGGTCGAGACCCTTCTTCAGATACGTGATACATGAATCTATGTCAATGGTGAGTTTTTCCCTTGTGTCTCTTTGGTTTCATCTTTACCAGGGCCGCTTGATGCTAAATTCAGCCAAGTGTAGACTTGATGTCAAGGGCAGTCGCTCACACTACATCCGGAAGTCAGCCTCTTTGATCCCGTTTCATGGTGCAAATCTATCCTGAGCTTCGGAGCAATATGTTCCTGACGTAATCATTGAGTAAGATGTTCACGTGATAATAGAATTTATGGTATCTTCCATCACTTTATTAATATTGGTGACATATTAATTGCCTGGGTGGTCATTAGCTGGACTGTATTAATTTTTGTCGACTGGGGAGATTTTAGTGCAAGTTTCCACAGTGTGGGTTAGATGCCAGTGCTGCAAAGTTATGGAACTAGCTTAAATAGAGTTATATAGGGCCTGTCCCACTTGGGCGTCATTTACGCGACATCCTTTACGCGCATGGCGTGCATTTCGCGCGTGGTGACGTAGGCGGTGACGCGTGGTCGCGCGTTGCGCCCCAGGATTTTGGGATTCACAAAATCTTCACGCACCACCTGAACGCGCAAATTACACCCAAGTGGGATAGGCCCTATAGACACAAAAAGCTGGAGTAACTCAGCAGGTCCGACAGCATTTCTGGTGAAAAACATTAGGTGATGTTTCGTGTCGGGACCCTTCTTCAGAATGTCAGATTTCTTCACCCATTCTTTCTCTCCAGAGATGCTGTCTGACCCGCTGAGTTACTCTGGCTTTTTTTGTGTCTATCTTCATTTTAAACCAGTATCTGTAGTTCCTTCTTGCAGCTTAACTAGAGACTTGGTTGGCTGTGCAGAGAAGATCGGCATGACTGGCTGCAATGCTGTCTGGTCCCAGAGCATTCCATGAAAGAAAAAATATTTTCCTTGATGTAAGTTTTTAAAATGAATGCTGAGTGCCATAATCCACATTTAGCATGTCCAAGAAACTAAGCGATATATTCCAGTGATGTATCCATTTGGTGGAATGCAGTGACAATCTTTGTGTTCTATCCAGGCAGAGTACTTCGGGCATTGAGAAAGTACAGATAAACTACAGTTTGGGATAAAAGGGTAGGCGGCTCGGAGATATTGTTGAGTCCTGAGATATTGTTCCAATTCATCTGCTTGTCGAAGCCAGTTGCCATGTGTGGAAACATGACACAGTGTTTCAGTTGGTATGAAGTGTCAAGCAATGTATGAATGAATAACATCTGTTTGCCGCAGATGCGCTTGTAAAGTGGCTCAGTTTATATACAGGCATCGTGGCACTGTGAGTCTGGTGGTATACAAGTCACCAGGGCCAATGGATGTCTGTGTACCTGTAAAGTGAAGGATTGTGTCTGACAAATACGTTGATATAGATAATATCTGCTGGTGAACAGTGCAATGACAAGCTGTGTCATTCAGTGTACATGAAATGAATACTGAGTCTTTTGACAAACTTGCATGGACTTGGTGAGTCTGTTGGTACAGTGTACCTTGTCAGAGACAGTCTATTTCTACATGTGTACACTGACACAACATGCCCATTGTTATTCTGTGGATTGTTGCAGTACCTCTACCAGGTCATAGACCGATGAAGTAAGCCTGCTGGTGCAGCTGTGCATTCTTCCAGTGAAGGAGGCATTATTGGAAATGGGGGCAGAGAATCAGCTGGAGTACTTTTGGCATCGGTACAACAGGTCTCTTGTTCGGCTTGTGCAGTGAATCAGCATGCCTGCTTGTGCAGGTATGCATTGAGCCTGCTGGTATAGTTGTTATTGTTGCATGGTGCCTACTGTTTCTGTTGGCTGGACGCGGGTTCTTTGCATTGGGAGGGCAGCCGGCAGCCAGGTAAGGGCCTGTCCTACCAGCATCCGACTCCATGCGATGAGCGCGATCAAACTAGAAGCGGGGGCCGCGCGGAGGTCGGGTGAGTGGCGCAACGTGGCGCAACGCGGCGCAAAGTGAGGCGAACTTGGAGCAAAGTCTTAAAGGTAAGTTCGCCAGGACAGAGAGGGGCACACAGAGAGGGGCACAGAGGCACACACACAGAGGGCCACGGAGCCACACACAGAGAGGGTCACGGAGGCACCTACAGAGAGTGTCACGGAGGCACAATGTCGGGGCGGTGTGTAATGCGTCGAGGCGACTGCGAGCCGACAAGCCGTTGTTGCGCGGAATTTATGAACACAGTCAGTTTTTCGGAGCCCCGCGCGATGTCGGGACGAACTCCGCACAATTCCGCACGGCTCCGGTGACCGAAGTGGGACCGGCCCCGCGACGCCGGACGGCTCAAACGACCACGTTAGGTTGCGCTCATCGCATGGAGTTGCATGCTGGTGGGACAGGCCCTGTAGCGAGAGGGTGGATGCACAATGGAGGTTTGTGATCAAGCAGGGATATGGGGAATGGGAGGGAGGGGAGAAGATTTGGTGGAGGGGGGGGAGATAATTTAAAGGAGAAGAGGTATTTAGCAACGGGTGTATGGTTGTGCATTTCCACTACGTTATTGGTTCGGCGCAGAGTGTGACACCTTTGTCCATTGTCCCATTCAACCTGCTTGAATCAGATGATCAGATGATCACTTTTTACTGGTGAATTACTGGCTACCTGCTGTAGACCTTGCTTGTTGCTGTTCAGTGTGCCTCCAATACAAGTCTTGTGGGAAATTGAGCTTCCAAAGTACACGGCACTGCTAGTAAGATATTCCCATCACAGCTCCAGTGTCCCGAGGTGAATCCTGACCTCGGGTGCTGCCTGTGTGGAGTTTGGGCGTTCTCCCTGTGATCAGATGGGTTTCACCCAACACTCGCCACCCAAGTGTTCTGGTTTACACCCACCTCCACAGACATACAGGTCAGTAGATAACCTGCCATTGTAGATGAGTAATAGAATTTGTGGGGGACTCAATGGGAATGTGGTTGAGGTTAGGATTATTGTAAATGGTGGTGTGTCGACTATGCCTATGTCTACTAGATTTATTTTCTGTTGGCTCTTTCCACAGTCTCTACACTAACTTCCTCATAACTAGCTGCCAGATTAGCCAATTATGAATTAGATTTTTGCTCCGTGTTACAGACAGACCATTCTCACTTCAGGGTTACACAAAAAGCTGGAGAAACTCAGCGGGTGCAGCAGCATCTAAGGAGCGAAGGAGATAGGCGACGTTTCGGGTCGAGACCCTTCTTCAGGCTGGTCAGGGATCAGGGAAACGAGAGATATAGACAGTGATGTGCAGAGATAAAGAACAATGAATGAAAGATATGCAAAAAAGTATTGATGATAAAGGAAACAGGCCATTGTAAGCTGTTTGTAGTGTGAAAATGAGAAGCTAGTGCGACTTGGGTGGGGGGGGGGAGATAGAGAGAGAAGGAATGCCAGGGCCCGAGGGCCTGTGATCATTCTCACTCCAGTCTGTGCTGTAATTCCCTCCCACCATATACAACAATGCAGTGCAGAGGGAGATACATCCTGCACTACACATCTGTCCTGAGGGTAGACACTAAATGCCGGGGTAACTCAGCGGGACAGGCAGCATCTCTGGAGAGAAGGAATGGGTGGTGTTTCGGGTCGAGACGCTACTTCTGCCCTGAGGGTGTTTGATGGAATGGTTTAGAGTGAATTTGACGAGTGCAAATGCAGATGGGGAAATGTTGGGAGTACTCAGCAATCTATATACTTCCCGGTCAGCCTGACCTGGGAGTAAATTAGGTCTTCATGCCATTTCCACCTCCACGTGGTTTACGCTGCCAGTTTGATGACTGTCCATATCAGAGCATGACTGCTGTGTGTGATGGGACCTGAGTTAGATAGTCGTGAACGGAAGTTGTCAATGTTTGGTTGGCACGTTGGCACAGCGGTAGCCTCACAGCGCCAGAGACCCAGGTTCAATCCTGGCTACGGATGCTTGTCTGTACGGAGTTTGTACGTTCTTCCCCGTGACCTGCGTGGGTTTTCTCTGAGATCTTCAGTTTCCTCCCACACTCCAAAAGAGATACAGGTTTGTAGGTTAATTGGCTTGGTGTAAATGTAAATTGTCCCCTAGTGTGTGTGTATGATGGTGTTAATGTGCGGGGATCGCTGGTCGGCGCGGACTCGATGGCCTGTTTCCTTGCTGTATATCTAAACTAAACAAACGTAAAAAATGTGATGGGAACTCTCAATCCTTAATGATTCTCTCTTCTTACTTTCCAAGCCCAGCTCCTAGTGGAAACGGACACGTTTGGTAGCCAAGTGAGGATCAAGGGCAAGGAGACGGATCACTACCTGTGCATGAACAAGAGAGGGAAGCTGGTGGGCAAGGTAAGCATGTCCTCACTTTATATCCCTGAACGCCCTGCCCCGATTGGTACATGTGTAGGAAGGAACTGCAGATGCTGGTATAAACCGGATAGACACAAAATGCTGGAGTAACTTAGCGGGACAGACCGCATTTATGGAGAAAATAAATATGTTACGCTTTGTGTCGAGACCATTCTTCAGACTTGGTCTGAAGACTTCAGTCTGAAGAAGATGTCTTGACACAAAACGTCGCCTATTTATTTTCTCCAGAGATGCTGCCTGACCCACTGAGTTACTCCAGCTTTTTGTGTCTATCTTCTCCTTAGTACTTTTTAAAAAAATGTATAAGGGTATATTTTTGAAATTAAAAAGACTGTACACCAGGCGCTGAGTCCTTGTGTTGCGATGTACACATCTGGATGGCAGGAATACAGCTGCATGGGCACTACAGCTGGCAAAGGTAGTCTGTGGAACCAGCTGCACGGCGATGTCACCCATGCAATTCTCTGCTGGGTTCAGTTAGTTCTCCTCACGACACGTGTCCAAGATTCTGGAGCGTTTTATTGTCATATGTCCCGGATGGGACAATGAAATTCTTACTTGCTGCAGCACAACAGAATATGTGAATATGTAAACATAGTACATAACGGGGGCAGAGAAACAAAAGTTCAATTAATAACAAATAGAGTGCAGTAATAATAATGTCTTTTGCAGTTTAGAGCTCAGAGTTTATTCGTTGTTGTGTTTAATAGCCTGATGGCTGTGGGGAAGAAGCTGGTCCTGAACCTGGACGTTGCAGTCTTCAGGCTCCTGTACCTTCTTCCCAATGGCAGTGGTGAAATGAGTGTGTGGCCAGGATGGTGTGGGTCCTTGATGATTTTGGCTGTCTGCTTTTCCATTTCCATTCAAAGCAGCTCAGGGTAAAGGGGAGGGGGAGGGATGGGAGATATGTTGGTGGATATAGCTCATGGGCATAGGCTGGTGTAACGGCCACTTTAACAGGCAATGAATCACTAACTCCTGCCTCTTTTTTGTTTCTTTGCTTCATGCAGCTCAGTGGGAGAAGCAAGGAGTGTGTCTTCATTGAGATTGTGCTGGAGAATAACTACACAGCCTTGATGTCCGCCAAGTACACGGGCTGGTATGTGGGCTTCACCAAAAAGGGGAGGCCCAGAAAAGGCCCCAAAACCCAGCAAAACCAGCAAGAGGTGCACTTCATGAAAAGGTATCCCAAGACCCAAGGAGAAACCCAGGCTCCGTTTAAATTCACCACCGTTAATAAAAGAACTAAGCGAATACGATCTTCAAAATCCAGCTAGAACACCTCACAACCCTGAACTGTCCCAGAGCATTATTTTTGCATCATTATTATTAATAAAGAAAAGAAACCAAAGGAAGAAGATCTATTTTTGTATATCATGCGGCAGGTTTTGGGGACAGCGGAGTTGTACGTATTTGTTCCAACTCTTTTAATGTAATCAACCTGTCCTTATTTAAAGGAAAGCTGTTGGTTTGCAAATGTAATTTGAATAAAACGCAGAGAAACCGAGATCAAAATGGAAATGAAAAGACCTGGTCAATGAAAGAGCCCAAGCCTTCTTTACAGACTGGCACTGCTGGGAGAGGAGTGATAAAGAATGATAACGAGAAGATGGATGGACGTACAAGTCTCACTCCTTCACGTTATGAAGATGATCTTCCAACGGAAGGAAATACAAGGATTGGGAACTGTTCCTGGATCTCAAAATGCTTCTCAAGGCAACCAAACTATTTTTTCCAAAGTATGACTGTGACGTCCTTTGTTCTGGATAGAGCTATTGTATGCTGCTACACGTCAGAAAAACCCCTCTTCTGTTAAAGCTACATAATGAGCAACTATTTATTTCATTTCCATGTATGATACAGGTCCCTTGAAGCAAGCTATACTGCCTCAATGATTAAATGCGAGAACATATTTAAAAATTTGGTCTTGGAAATATATTTGGTTCTTTCTGCAAAACTTCCAATGGAACCGTCAGCAGGAATGTTGCTGTTTTCATGTGTCGGAAGGAACTGCAGATGCTGCTTTACACCAAAGATAGATACAAAACTCAGCGGGACTGGCAGCATCTCTTTCGAGGTCGAGACTCTTCTTCGGACTCGGATCTGAAGAAGGGCCTCTATCTGAAGCGTCACCTATTCCTTCTTTCCAGAGGCGCTGCCTGACCCGCTGAGTTGCTCCAGCATTTTATTTTTAATCTTTGTTGATGTTTTTCATGTTAATCTCGTGACCTGCTTGACCTTTGTCCTTCCTCCAGTAGATCTGAGTTGTCCAGTCACTGGACACTTTGGTTTCATAGAACGGTGTAGCATTGAAACGGGCCTTCATGCCCACTTGTCCATCCTGACCATGGTGCCTGTTTATGCAAATCCCATTTGCCTACATTAGGCTGGTTCCCCTCCATTATTTTCTTATCCACTTACTTGTTCAAATGCTTATTAAACATGTTGTTGTATCTGCTTCCATCACCTCCTCTGGAATTCATTCCAGATATTCATCGTCATCTGTGTGAAAAATGTACCCCTCTCTGCTCATCTTAAACCTGTTCTTTCAAGTTCTTGATTCCCAGGTCCTCTCTCTCAGTCTCCTGCACTCCAAGGGTCACAAATCATTCTCCTCAAAGCTGACTTGCTCTGTCCAAGGGAATACCCTGGTGAATCTCCTGTGTGCATTCTCCAATGTAATCCTTCCTTCCTATAATATGGTGACCAGGACTGCTCGCAGAACTTCAGCTGTGATCTAACTAGGTGTTTCCGTGTTGCATAACTCTATAACTATCTGTTCTGGTGCAAGTATGTATCACTTCCTAGCGCTGTGATTTGTGTGTCTACGCTTCACCGATTTGAAGAGCTTCCCAGGATGTTTCCCCTCCCGCTGTGGTTATGGACTCTTCAATCAACCCTATAACATCTGTCCTGTCTCAAAGTTCTATACCCTGCCTATCCTTCAACTGTGCCTCTGATATTTGGGAATGGGAAGCTGAGTTAAAAACATTAGCAAATGGGAGATAACCATTTTAATTCCCCTTCCCATGCCCACACTGACCTTTCTGTCCTGGGCCAACTTCATTGTCAGAATAAGGTCACACAAGCAAACTGGAGCAAAGAGGTCCTTCTGCAGTTGTACAGAGCCCTAGTGAGACCACACCTGGAGTATTGTGTGCAGTTTAGGTCCCCTAATTTGGGGAAGAACATTCTTACCAGTGAGGGAGTGCAGCGTAGGTTTACAAGGTTAATTCCTGGGATGGCGGGACTGTCATATGCTGAGAGAATGGAGCAGCTGGGCTTGTACACTCTGGAGTTCAGAAGGATGAGAGGGAATCTCATTGAAACATAAGATTGTTAAGGGCTTGGACACACTAGAGGCAGGAACATGTTTCCGATGTTGGGGGCATCCAGAACCAGGGGCCACAGTTTAAGAATAAGGAGTGAGCCATTTAGAACGGAGACGCGGAAACACTTTTTCTTACTAGAGAGTAGTGGGTCTGTGGAATTCCCTTCCTCAGAGGGCGGTGGAGGCAGGTTCTCTGGATGCTTTCAAGAGAGCTAGATAGGGCTCTTAAAAAAATAGCGGAGTCAGGGGATATGGGGAGATGGCAGGAATGGGGTACTGATTGGGGATGATCAGCCATGATCACATTGAATGGCGGTGCTGGCTCATAGGGCCGAAAGGCCTACTCCTGCACCCATTGTCTATCGGAGGAACTGCACCTCATATTCTACACACCAGCTTACAACCCAATGGTATAAACGATGAATCCTCCAACTTTAGGTACCAGTTGAGGGATATTGCATTTTTTTTTAATGGGCTTTGAGCACAACCGTAAATTATTTGCTCTGTCTGCCTGGTGATGATGGTTGTAAGGGAACGTGCAATAGACTGTTCAAGGAGACTGGTGTTGGGCATGTGATTGCTGTGGCCTGCACTGCAAAGCTGGGAATCAGATGTTATGCTCACAGCGGATATGGATGCTGCCCACCGAGTCCGCACCGACCAGCGATCCCTGCACATAACACTACCATACACACACTAGGGACAATTTTCTTTGCAGTGTGGGAGGAAACCAAAGATCTCGGGGAAAATCCACGCAGGTCAAGGGGAGAACGTACAAACTTCATACGGACAGCACCCCTAGTCGGGATCGAACCCATATCTCTGGTGCCGTAACCTTACCGCTGCGCCACCGTGTCACTCTCCTGGGAATTCAAGTTTTCCTTCCTGTGAGCCAGGAGGATTTTGTGGAGACTTAGTAATGGCCCTAAACTTAATTGAGTGCTTGATGATGAGACATTAAGCCTATACGTACACATTCTCTGCCGCAGAAGGTAGTTGAGGCCAGTTCATTGGCTATATTTAAGAGGGAGTTAGATGTGGCACTTGTGGCTAAAGGGATCAGGGGGTATGGAGAGAAGGCAGGCACGGGATACTGAGTTGGATGATCAGCCATGATCATGTTGAATGGCGGTGCAGGCTCGAAGGGCCGAATGACCTACTCCTGCACCTATTTTTCTATGTTTCTATGTTTCTATTAGGCATGCGAGCAGAATGAGGCCATTCGGCCCATCAAGTCTACTGCCATTCAATCATGGCTGATATATCTTTCCCTCTCAGCCCCTTTCTCCTGCCTTCTCCCCGTAAATGTCGATACCTGTCAATCTCCGCTTTAAAAATCCGCATTGATAGCCCCCCATAGCCTTCTGTGGCAATGAATTCCACAGATTCACCATCCTCTGGCTAAAGAAATTCCTTCTCATCTCCTTTCTAAAGCTGTGTCCTCTACTCATTAGTGGAAACATCCTCTCCACATTCACTATTTGGTGAGTTTCAATGAGGTTCCTACTCATCCTTCTCCATCAAACGCTCATCATATATTCACGCAATCATCCCCAGAATCATTCTTGTAAACCTCCTCTGGACCCCCTCCAATGCCAGCACTTTCCTCCTCAGATATGGGGCCCAAAACTGCTCACAATTCTCCAAATGTGGTCTGATCAGTGCCTAATAAAGCCTCATCATTACATCCCAGCTTTTATATTCTAATCCTCTCGCAATGAATGCTAACATTGCATTTGCTTTCCTTACTACCGATTCCACTTGCAACCTAACCTTTTGGGAATCCTGCACCAGCACTCCCAAGTCCCTCTGCACCTCTGACGTTTGAATCTTGTCCCAATTTAGAAAATAGTCTACACCTTTATTCCTACTACCAAAGCGCTTGACTGTCCATCTACCACTCCTTTTCCCACTCTCCCAACCTATCCAAGGCCTTCCACAGCTGCTCTGGTTCCTCAGAACTATCTGCCCCTCTATCTATCTCCATAAAACCTGCAAACTTGGCCACAAAGCCATAATTCCCATCATCCGAATCATCAATGTACAAGGTTAAAATTAGTGGTCGCAACCCAGACCCCTACTGACCACCACTAGTAATATTAATAATGCACTTTATTGTCGTTGTAAATGCATACAACACAATTTCAGGCGCACTGCCCGAACGGAAGCTCCAACGGGTCAGATAAATAATAACGACAATGGAAACAGCAAAATCGGCACGAAAAACGTCGTCAGAATGCGCAATATTTCACAATATAGTGTTGTCGCAGCACTAAATATTGGTTATGGGGGGGGAGACAAAAATGCTGGAGAATCCCAGCGGGTGAGGCAGCATCTATGGAGCGAAGGAAACCGGGAACGTTGCAGGTCGAAATCCTTCTTCAGACTTACAATACAATACCGTTTATTGTCATTTGAACCTCATTGAGGTTCAAACAAAATTTAGTTTCTGCAGTCATACACACAAGAAAAGAACCAAGACACGACACAATTCACACACAAACATCCATCACAGTGAATCTCCTCCTCACTGTGATGGAAGGCAAAGTCTTATCTCTCCCTTGCACTCCCCATTCTCCACCCGATGTCAGAGTCAAAGCCCCCGGCGGGCGATGGTAAATAAGTCCCGCGGCCACTCAGGCCGCGCCGAGCGATGCAAGGCCGCGCTCCAGGCTTTGATGTTAGAGCCCCCGGCGGGCGCCAGCAAGTCCTGTGGCCATTAAAGTCGTGCCGGGCAATGTAAGGCCCTGCTCCACGTCGTCTTCAACCCCGCAACTCGGGCGGGAGAAGCCCCACAACTTGGCTGTGGTGTGTGTTCAGTGGCAGCCAACCAGAAAATGACCCCTTTCTTCCCTCTCTTTGCCATCAGCCATTCAACCAACCTTCTCTCCATGGTCGCATCTTCTCTCGAACATCATGTGCTCTCAGTTTGTTTAACAGCCTCACATGCGGCATTTTATCAAAGGCCTTCTAAAAATCCACGTCAACAACATCCAATGACTCTCCTTTGTTGAAGGTAGATAAAAGTGCTGGAGAAACTCAGCTGGTGCGGCAGAATCTACGGAGCGAAGGAAGTAGGCAACGTTTCAGGCCAAAACCCTACTTCAGACTGATGTGGGGGGGGGGGGGGGGGGGGGAGAAAGGAAGAGGAGGAGCCAGAGCGCTGAGGGAGAGCTAAGAAGAGGAGGAGACAATAAGGGATACCGGATATTGGAGACGTCAATGTTCATGCCGCTGGGGTATAAACTGCCCAAGCGGAATATGAGTTGTTGCTCCTCCAATTTCCGGTGGTGCTCACTTTGGCCGTGGAGGAGGCCCAGGACAGAAAGGTTGGATTCGGAATGGGAGGGGGAGTTGAAGTGCTGAGCCACCGGGAGATCAGGTTGGTTATTGCGGACAGAGTGGAGGTGTTCGGCGAAACGATCGCCAAGCCTACGCTTGGTCTCACCGATATAGATCAGCTGACATCTAGAGCAGCGGATGCAATAGATGAGGTTGGAGGAGGTGCAGGTGAACCCCTGTCGCACCTGGAAGGACTGCTTGGGTCCTTGAATGGAGTGGAGGGGGGAGGTAAAGCGACAAGTGTAGCATCTCTTGCGGTTGCAAGGGGAAGGGGTGGAGCGGGAGGGAAGGGAAGAATTGACAAGGGAGTTACGGAGGGAGTGGTCTTTGCGGAAAGCAGACGGGGGGTAGATGGGAAGATGTGGTGAGTGGTGGGGTCACGTTGGAGGTGGCGAAACTGGCGGAGGACTATTTGTTGAACCTCTCCTTTGTTGATCCTGCTATTTATTTCCAGTGCCAAATGGGATCACTGAGAATGATCAACGAGGCACTAGAAACTATTATAATCGAGTGTTCGGGTTTAACAATGGCACATCAAAGAGAACACTGCTACTCCATGCCAAATTGCACAATACGTTACATCCTGCTGACTGAGACATTAGACACTGCAGATGCTTGAATATGAATGAAAAAACAAATAAATGGAGCAACTCAGAGAGGCAGGCAACATCTGTGAAGGTAAAGGGATGGTTGGCATTGAATAGTCAATATAAAGGGGTGAGGTGGGAGGGTGAGGCAGGGGCTGGCAGGTGATGGGTTGAACCAGTCGAGGGCAGGGGGTTCATTGGCAAATTAAGCCATGTTGGGGAGGGGAGAGGTGGAGCTGGTGGGTGAGGGGTAGGGGCAGGTTGGAACCAGGTAGGGGGGAGGGAATGGGGGGGGGGGGGACAGAGGCTGGAAGGTGGTAAGTGGAGGTTGTATATGCCGGAATCTGATAAATGAGGAAGGTGATGTGTGGGGCCAGGTAAAGGAGGGGCGGAGGGCAGAAGGAACCAGTTGGGGAAGGAGGTTGAGGACCCGGTAGGGAGAATGTATGGGTGAGAGGCAGATGGAACCAGGTGTGGGAGGAAAGCAAAAACAGGGGAATGGGGTTGGAAAAGATGGCTGATTGAACCTGTGCTGGATGGGAACGAGAGACACAATGGCCCATAGGGTGTAGAGATGACCGGAAATTGGAACATTGCAAGTTCACACCATTGCGTTGTTGAACTTGGTTTACAATACCATACCGTTTATTGTCATTTGAACCTCATTGAGGTTCAAAGGAAATTTAGTTTCAGCAGTCATACAAACAAGAAAAGAACCAAGACACAGCACAATTTACACACAAACATCCATCACAGTGAAACTCCTCCTCACTGTGATGGAAGGCAAAGTCTTATCTCTCCCTCGCACTCCCCATTCTCCACCCGATGTCAGAGTCAAAGCCCCCGGCGGGCGATGGTAAATAAGTCCCGCGGCCACTCAGGCCGCGCCGAGCGATGCAAGGCCGCGCTCCAGGCTTTGATGTTAGAGCCCCCGGCGGGCGCCAGCAAGTCCTGTGGCCATTAAAGTCGTGCCGGGCAATGTAAGGCCCTGCTCCACGTCGTCTTCAACCCCGCAACTCGGGCGGGAGAAGCCCCACAACTTGGCTGTGGTGTGTGTTCAGTGGCAGCCAACCAGAAAATGACCCCTTTCTTCCCTCTCTTTGCCATCAGCCATTCAACCAACCTTCTCTCCATGGTCGCATCTTCTCTCGAACATCATGTGCTCTCAGTTTGTTTAACAGCCTCACATGCGGCATTTTATCAAAGGCCTTCTAAAAATCCACGTCAACAACATCCAATGACTCTCCTTTGTTGAAGGTAGATAAAAGTGCTGGAGAAACTCAGCTGGTGCGGCAGAATCTACGGAGCGAAGGAAGTAGGCAACGTTTCAGGCCAAAACCCTACTTCAGACTGATGTGGGGGGGGGGGGGGGGGGGAGAAGAAAGGAAGAGGAGGAGCCAGAGCGCTGAGGGAGAGCTAAGAAGAGGAGGAGACAATAAGGGATACCGGATATTGGAGACGTCAATGTTCATGCCGCTGGGGTATAAACTGCCCAAGCGGAATATGAGGTGCTGCTCCTCCAATTTCCGGTGGTGCTCACTTTGGCCGTGGAGGAGGCCCAGGACAGAAAGGTTGGATTCGGAATGGGAGGGGGAGTTGAAGTGCTGAGCCACCGGGAGATCAGGTTGGTTATTGCGGACAGAGTGGAGGTGTTCGGCGAAACGATCGCCAAGCCTACGCTTGGTCTCACCGATATAGATGAGCTGACATCTAGAGCAGCGGATGCAATAGATGAGGTTGGAGGAGGTGCAGGTGAACCCCTGTCGCACCTGGAAGGACTGCTTGGGTCCTTGAATGGAGTGGAGGGGGGAGGTAAAGCGACAAGTGTAGCATCTCTTGCGGTTGCAAGGGGAAGGGGTGGAGCGGGAGGGAAGGGAAGAATTGACAAGGGAGTTACGGAGGGAGTGGTCTTTGCGGAAAGCAGACGGGGGGTAGATGGGAAGATGTGGTGAGTGGTGGGGTCACGTTGGAGGTGGCGAAACTGGCGGAGGACTATTTGTTGAACCTCTCCTTTGTTGATCCTGCTATTTATTTCCAGTGCCAAATGGGATCACTGAGAATGATCAACGAGGCACTAGAAACTATTATAATCGAGTGTTCGGGTTTAACAATGGCACATCAAAGAGAACACTGCTACTCCATGCCAAATTGCACAATACGTTACATCCTGCTGACTGAGACATTAGACACTGCAGATGCTTGAATATGAATGAAAAAACAAATGAATGGAGCAACTCAGAGAGGCAGGCAACATCTGTGAAGGTAAAGGGATGGTTGGCATTGAATAGTCAATATAAAGGGGTGAGGTGGGAGGGTGAGGCAGGGGCTGGCAGGTGATGGGTTGAACCAGTCGAGGGCAGGGGGTTCATTGGCAAATTAAGCCATGTTGGGGAGAGGAGAGGTGGAGCTGGTGGGTGAGGGGTAGGGGCAGGTTGGAACCAGGTAGGGGGGAGGGAATGGGGGGGGGGGGGGGGGACAGAGGCTGGAAGGTGGTAAGTGGAGGTTGTATATGCCGGAATCTGATAAATGAGGAAGGTGATGTGTGGGGCCAGGTAAAGGAGGGGCGGAGGGCAGAAGGAACCAGTTGGGGAAGGAGGTTGAGGACCCGGTAGGGAGAATGTATGGGTGAGAGGCAGATGGAACCAGGTGTGGGAGGAAAGCAAAAACAGGGGAATGGGGTTGGAAAAGATGGCTGATTGAACCTGTGCTGGATGGGAACGAGAGACACAATGGCCCATAGGGTGTAGAGATGACCGGAAATTGGAACATTGCAAGTTCACACCATTGCGTTGTTGAACTTGGTTTACAATACCATACCGTTTATTGTCATTTGAACCTCATTGAGGTTCAAAGGAAATTTAGTTTCAGCAGTCATACAAACAAGAAAAGAACCAAGACACAGCACAATTTACACAAACATCCATCACAGTGAATCTCCTCCTCACTGTGAGGGAAGGCAAAGTCTTATCTATCTCCTGCACTCCCCATTCTTCTCCCGATGTCAGAGTCAAAGCCCCCGGCGGGCGATGGTAAATAAGTCCCGCGGCCATTCAGGCCGCGCCGGGCGATGTCAGGCCCCACTCTGAGTCATTTTCAACCCCGCAACTCGGGCGGGAGAAGTTGCCGTTGCGGGAGCTCCGAAAAGCGGTCTCCCACCAGGGACCCGCGAGCTCCCGGTGTCACCGTCCACTGGCCTGCAGCTGGAGCCTCCAAATCTCCAGGGTCGGGCAGCAGCAGCGCGCCACCACAGCTCCTCCCGTTCCGAACTCGGCCAGCCCCACGATGGTAAGTAGTCTGCAGCTCCGCGACTGGAGCCCCAGGTCCGGTTGGAGGCCACTCCACGGTGCTAGGCCCCAACGACAACGGAGACCCGACAGAGGAAAGGTCAGGTCCTCCGTACAGGGAAAAGATTTGAAAAGTTTCCCCACCCCGCCCACCACCCCGCCCCCCACCCCCCCACCCCCCCACCCCGCCCCCCCACCCCCCCACATACCCAGCTAAAAAAAAAACACTATAGCTACACTCAAAACGAGACAAAAAATTTTAAAAAGACAGATGGACTACAGAGGCCGCTGCGACGAGAGTCGCGCCGCCTAGCCACGTCCAGGCAACTGAACCATTCTACCACAACCAGAGAGCAGCGCTGAACTACTATCTACCTCATTGGTGACCCTCGGACTATACTTGATCAGACTTTACTGGCTTTCCCTTGCACTAAACGTTATTCCCTTGTCATGTGTCTACAGTATACACTGTAAATGGCTCGATTGCAACATGTACGGCCTTTCTGCTGAGTGGATGGCACGCAACAAAAGGTTTTCACTGTACCTCGGTACATGTGCCAATAAACTGAGAGAGAAGCCGGGCCACACAGTTTGGACGGAAAATGTGTTAGGACTCAAGTCATGGACAAAGGCAATTTAAACAACATGATAGAATTTATGCATTAACACCAACTAGAAAATCAAATATTCAGGAATAGGTTGCGGGAGGCATTCCTTGTGAAAGTAAATTAATAAATTAAGAATGCACGCATAAGTCATTTAATTCTAACAAGAGACAGACAAAATGATTTTGAAGAGTTACGTGGTTATTCTTCTTAGGCCCGTTCAGTCATGGCTAACCATGGGTGTCTCCACAAAATAGAGAGAGTACAGAGGAGATTTACTAGAATGTTGCCTGGGTTCCAGCAACTAAGTTACAGAGAAAGGTTGAACAGGTTAGGTCTTTATTCTTTGGAGCGCAGAAGGTTAAGGGGGGACTTGATTGAGGTCTTTAAAATGATGAAAGGGATAGACAGAGTTGACGTGGATAAGCTTTTCCCATTGAGGGTAGGGAAGATTCAAACAAGAGGGCATAACATGAGAATTAAGGGACAGAAGTTTAGGGGTAACATGAGGGGGAACTTCTTTACTCAGAGAGTGGTGGCTGTGTGGAATGATCTTCCAGCAGAAGTGGTGGAGGCAGGATTGATTTTAACATTTAAAAGTAAAGTGGAAAGGTATATGGACGGGAAGGGAATGGAGGGGTATGGTCTGAGTGCAGGTAGATGGGACTAGGGGAAAATAAATGGTCGGCACGGACTGGAAGGGCCGAGAAGGCCTGTTTCCGTGCTGTAATTGTTATATGGTTATATGGTTATTATATGGTCTCCGGGGTGCTATTCCCTATATGGAGGATGCCAGTGCGTGACTTTGTTTAACGTGGGGAGACTGGTGCACAGACAGCCACCCCACAGTCCTTGACAGATCTGGGTCAGGATCCAGTGGCATGGAGTCCAAGGCGACCGGAGACCCTTTTCTGCTGCAGCCTTCATCCGCCTTCCCAGCCATTGTGACGCTCCACTAAGGTCAGCCATCGTCCTCCGCTTGTTCCACCGTTGAGGTCTTGGTTGGATTGCTCTTTGCCAGGGACCTCCCCTTCGACCTTACCGCCATGGGTGGCCCTACCAGGAGCATCGCTCCAGACGGCATCACTCTCAGGATCTCAGGTTCACACAAGCTTCCCCGCCACGACAAGGTGACAATCCATGGAGAAGATGTGGTTATATGCCGGCATTTAACCCAGTGGACGTTTTGGAAAGAGTGACAAGTTTCCACTGATTGTGTCATTTCCATCAAGAAGCAAATGCTCACAACACAAATACCATTGAAAAGTACAAAGACATTAGGTCTTCAGGTACCATGAATATGTGTGTAAGACGGGGAAAGCGGCTCAACCGTGGCTAACGAGGGAAATCAAGGATTGTGTTAAATCCAAGGAAAAGGCATATAAATTGGCCAGAAGAAGCAGCTCACCAGAGGACTGGGAGAAATTTAGAACTCAACAGAGGATGACAAAGGGGGTAATAACGAGGGGGAATAAAGGAGCATGAAAGAAAGCTTGGGGGAAACATAAAAACTGACTCGAAAAGCTTCTTTAGATATAGGAAAAAGGAAATGATGAGTGAAGACAAATGTAGGTCCCTTACAATCAGAAACAGGTGAATTTATAATGGGAAACAAGGAAATGGCAGAATGGTTAAACGAGTACTTTGGTTCTGTCTTCGCTAAGGAAGACACAAACAATCTGCCAGAAATACTAGGGGTCTGAGGATCTAGTGGGAGGGAGGAACTGAAGGGAATCCACATTAGTCAGGAAATGGTGTTAGGGAAACTGTTGGGACTGAAGGCAGATAAAACCCCAGGGCCTGATGGTCCGCATCCCAGAGTACTCAAGGAGGTGGCCCTAGAAATCGTGGATGCATTGGTGATCTTTTTCCAGTGTTTTCTTGACTCTGGATCAATTCCAGTGGACTGGAGGGTAGCCAATGTAACCACTTTTTAAGAAAGGAGGGAGAGAGAAAACGGGGAATTGTAGACCAGTCATGGGCCTGTCCCACGTAGGCGACTTTTTAGGTGAGTGCAGGAGACTGCGCTTGCCACATGGTCACCACATGTTCACTGGTGGTCTCCGGTGAGACTCCTTCATGGTCACGGGGAGTTCCCGCATTCTGGGAACTAGTCGCGGCCTCAGTGTGGTTGCCGCAATTTCTTCAACATATTGAACCATTTTCTGCGACCAAAAATTGGCCGCTGTGGAGAAAATCGATAATCCTGCAGTCGTAGGCGCAGTTGTAGTGGGGTTGCCATGTAGTTGTGGGTAGTCGAGGTAGTCGTGGGTAATTTTAGTAAATCACCTTTGCTGACCGGTCATTTTCATTGGCTCATTGGGGAAAAAAACGTAAGCAGGAGTTTTCAGAACCAAGGATAACCGACTGGTGATATTAAATGTCCGCCGAGCTTCACAGCCGTGTATCTCTGGCTTATTAAAAGGTGTCTCCAATCCTTCTCCCCTCTTTACCGTATACTGTGCTAGCCATCTTAATCACAGCGCCAACCTTCCTGTTCATCGCAGTGTGTGTCTGTATCACCTTGGCCTTGCACCGTGTGAATTTCAGACAGCACGCTTGCCCTGGCCCCCGCCTTTGCGATGTGTGTGTGTGTGTTCCACTCTGACACTCGCCGTTCCAGTTGCTGTTTTTTCAGGCTACTGTCGGCAACTTGACGGTTGCGGCAGTCCGCTGAAAAATCCCCTAAGTGGGACAGGCCCATTAGCCTTACATTGGTAGTGGGGAAGATGCTTGAGTCGATTGTTAAAGATGTTATAGCGGCGCATTTGGAAAGCAGTGACAGGATCGGTCAAAGTCAGCATGGATTTATGAAGGGGAAATCGTGCTTGACTAATCTTCTGGAATTTTTTGAGGATGTAACAAGTAGAATGGATAAGGGAGAGCCAGTGCATATGGTGCATCTGGACTTTCAAAAAGCCTTCGACAAGGTCCCACACAAGAGATTTGTGTGCAAAATTAGAGCACAGGGTATTGGGGGTAGGGTATTGACATGGATAAAGAACTGGTTGGCAGACAGGAAGCAAAGAGTAGGAATTAACGGGTCCTTTCAGAATGGCAGCCAGTGACTTGTGGGTGCCACGAGGCTCGGTGCTGGGACCCCAGTTATTTACAATATATATTAATGAGTTAGATGAGGGACACCATATCAAGGGATATGGGGAAAAATCAGGAAGGGAGTACTGATTTTAGATGATCAGCCATGATCATATTGAATGGCGGAGCTGGCTCGAAGGGCCGAATGGCCTACTCCTGCACCTATTTTTCTATGTTTCTATCCTCGTAGATATCAAAATGAAGTTGTGAAAGGACACAAAGGGATATTAATCAGTGGGAAAGTTGGGCAGAGTAGTGGCAGATGTAATTGAAACCAGACAAGTGTGAAGTAATACATTTTGGACCTCAAATATACTAACTGTGCGTAGAACATTGAACCTGGACAAGCATAGCACAGGAGCATGTATTACAGACCAGAGTGTCTGTGCTGCATATGTTGCTAGCATGAACTAATATCTGCCTGCATATGATCCGTATCCATCCATTCCCTGCATATCCATGCGCTTTTCCAAAAGCCTCGAGCTATCTTATTTGCCTCCACCACTAACCCTGGCAGCAGTTTCCAGGCACCCATCACCCTCTGTGTAAAAAACCTGTTCCTCACAACTCCTTTAAACTTTGCCTCTCTCACTTGAAAGCTGTGGCTTCTAATCTTTGTCATTTTCACCCTGTGAAAATGGTTCTAGACTCTCGACCCTGTCTGTGCTTCCCAGAATGTTATATAGTTCTATCAGTTCTCCCTCTGGTATTCCAGAGAAAATAATCCAGGTCCGTCCAGCCTGTCTTGCTAGCTAATACGCTCTAATCCAGGATGCATTCTGGTAAACCTCTTCTGCACACTCCAACATTCTTCCTGTAATGGGGTGACCAGAACTGCATGCAATACTCCAAATCCTGCCGAACTAAAGTCCCATATAGCTGCATCTGAAGGGAAGCACAACAAAGTCCAACACAAAACGTTGGAGCAACTCAACGGGTCAGGCAGCAACTCTAGGGGAAATGGATCAGTGACGTTTTGGGTCAGGACCATTTTTCGGATTGATTGCAAGGGGATACAGGAGGAAATAACGTTGGGAGAAAGAAGGGGCTGGCGACCAATAACCTCAGGTGCGGGGATCCCTGATGGGAAGATTGTTGGCCAAAGGCTAGAGGCAGAATCAGATGCGAGGCCAAAAGACATATATAGTCACGAATGGTGAAGGCCCTTTGTTGGAAGGGGTGGTGGGGGGGGGGGGGGGGGGGGGGTGAGAAAGAAACTGGTACAAGGTCAACCAGGGGAATGGAGTGGGGGAGAGTGATGGGCGGGGGGGGGGAAGGGAGGTGTTTGTGGAAGTTACCTAAAATTGGAGAATTGAATGTTCATACCATTGGGTTGTAAGCTACTGAAGCAGAATATGAGGTGCTAATCCTCCAGTTTGTGTGTGGCCGAACACTGGACATGGAGGCCCAGGACGGAAAGGTTAGTATAAAAATGTGAAGGGTAGTTTAAATGGTTAGCAACCATAAAGCAAGCCTTAAGGGCCTGTCCCACCAGCATGCAACTCCATGCGATGAGCGCGACCTAACGTGGTCGCTTGAGCCGTCCGGCGTCGCGGGGCCGGTCCCACTTCGATCGCCGGAGCCGTGCGGAATTGTGCAGAGTTCGTCCCGGCATCGCACGGGGCTCCGAAAAACTGACCATGTTCAAAAATTCTGCGCGGCAACGGCTTGTCGGCTCGCAGTCGCCTCGACGCATTACACACCGCCTCGACGTCGTGCCTCCGTGACCCTCTCTGTAGATGCCTTTGTGACCCTCTCTGTGTGTGGCTCCGTGGCCCTCTGTGTGTGCCTCTGTGCCCCTCTCTGTGTGTCCCTCTCTGTCCTGGCGAACTTACCTTTAAGACTTCGCTCCAAGTTCGCCTCACTTTGCGCCGCATTGCGCCACTCATCCGACCTCCACGCGGCCCTCGCTGCCGGTTTGGTCGTGCTTTCCGCATGCAGGCGCATGCTGGTGGGACGGGCCCTGTACGGGGATCACCCGACCTCCACGCGGCCCCCGCTGCCGGTTTGATCGCACTCACCGCATGGAATCGCATGCTGGTGGGACAGGCCCTTTACATTTCAACCTCCCAAAGTGTACACTTCACACTTGCTGCATCTACACATCATTGGCAGAGATTCAGAAGTGTTGAGTACTTTGGGGGTGCAAGTTGAAGCTGTGTGAAAATGCAGACATAGCTGGACAGGTTAGTCATGAGTTCATAAGTCATAGGAGCAGAATTAATCCATCCGACCTATTGAGTCATGGCTGATCTATCTATCCCTCTCAACCCCATTCTCATGTCTTGTCCCTGTAACCTTTGACAACCTTACTGATCAAGAACATGTTCACCTCTGCTTTAAAAATACCCAATGACTTGGCTTTGACAGCCATCTCTGCCAATTAATTCCATAGATTCATCTTCTGCATAATAAATCCCTTCTCATCTCCTTCTCCACATCCACACACTCTTCACATCCACTCTATTTGGGCCGTTCACTATTCTGTCAGTTTCAAAGAGACCCCCCCCCCTCCTGATCCTTGTAAATGCCAGAGAGTACAGGCCTCGAGCCGTCAAACACTCATCATACATTAGTGGTAGGGTAGGGCAGTGAAGAAGGCATTCAGTATGCCTGAATCACAACATAGAGCTATTGAATATAACATCAAGTTGCAGATGCATTTGCACTAGTCAGTTCGGGACACTTCGAGTAGCACGTCTGATCGTCACACTACAGGAAAGATTAGGTAGCAATAGAGAATGGGTCGAAGTGATTCATGTGGATGGGAGGCTGTAGTTACAAGGAGAGATGAAGAGTCAACAGAGTTTAATTGTCATGTGTCCCAGATAGAACAATGAATTCCTTACTTGCAGCGGCACAACAGAACATGTAAACATGGTACACTGTAAATAATATAATAAACGAGAAATTAAGTTCAGTGTGTGTATTTATACAGATACACGCACATAATAATAATGATAATACATTTTATTTATAGGGCGCCTTTCAGGATCTCAAGGGCACCTTACAATTAAAGGAGGCATGAAACAACAACAACATATACAGCAACAATACACGATTCGGAGATTCGCCAGCGTTCACTCTCACCTCCAGCAGCCATGTTATCCCAGCCATCTGCGGCACACCAATAAACATAAAACACAACGTTAAAGAATTTAACATAAAACATACAAACATCCCCCCACAATGGTTCCCACTGTGAGGGAAGGCAACAAAGTCCAGTCCCTCCCTCCTGTGCCAGGATGGTGCTCCAGCATCGGGAGGACTCTTTTCAGCGGCTTGGAATGTCTGGAACGGCCGCTTCGTCCCCAGAGACCGTGGCTCCCGAAGTCCACAGGCCGCGCTGGCCGGAGCTCCGACACTGGCGGTCTCGGCGAGAGATCCCAGGCTCCGCGGTGTTTGAAATCAGCGCTGTCCACGGCTGGACGCTCCGCAGGCCCCGTAGCTCCGCGATGTTGGAGTCGGCGGTCCAAGCGCTCCGGAACTTACCACACGGCGACCCGGGTACGGCATCGCCCGCACCGTGATGGTGCTTCAGCGCAAGGAGACGCCTCTCCAGGCCATTCAAACTTGGAGATTATCTGTAGCGAGTCCGTAGAAGTCCGTAGATATATCGTAGTGGCTTGCAATGCCAGCCGTAAGTACTCGGGGCATCAGGTAAGTCGGGACGTTTTTTCAGCATGTTGAAAAATGTCCATGAGTAAATAAAATAGCCCCAAGTACCTACGGCTGGCTATTACCGTAATTCTCCGAGTTTGAATCAAGGGGAAAACTCGGGAGAATTCGTGGTAACTCGGGAAAGTGGGACAGGGGCTTTAGTCACAGGAGCAACAGGTTTGTGGGCACCTACTGTGACGTTAGCATCAGGTTACACTGACGGCTAATGCTGCACAGACTGACCTTTCTCAGCTGTATCCTAAAGGGCCTGTCCCACCAGCGTGCAACTCCATGCAATGAGCGCGAGGTAACGTGGTCGCTTGAGCCGTCCGGCGTCGCGGGGCAGGTCCCACTTCGATCGCCGGAGCCGTGCGGAATTGTGCGGAGTTCGTCCCGACATCGCACGGGGCTCCGAAAAACTGACTGTCCAAAAATTCTGCGCGGCAACGGCTTGTCGACTCGCAGTCGCCTCGACGCATTACACACTGCCTCTATGTCGTGCCTCCGTGAACCTATCTGTAGGTGCCTCCGTGACCCTCTATGTGTGTGGCTCCGTGGCCCTCTGTGTGTGTGCCTCTGTGCCCCTCTCTGTGTGCCCCTCTCTGTCCTGGCGAACTTACCTTAAGACTTCGCTCCAAGTTTGCCTCACTTTGCGCCGTGTTGCGCCACTCACCCGACCTCCGCACGGCCCTCACTGCCGGTTTGGTCGCGCTTGCCGCATGCAGGCGCATGCTGGTGGGAACGGCCCTGTACAGGGATCACCCGACCTCCGCACGGCCCCCTTTTCTAGTTTGATCGCGCTCATCGCATGGAGTCGGATGCTGATAGGACAGGCCCTTTACTGTGACGTTAGGATCAGGTTACACTGACGGCCAATGCTGCACAGACTGACCTTTCTCAGTTGTATCCTAAGTATTCTTTGGCCAGAGACGTCGGGAGTCAGACGGGAGCTGTGCCCCCCAGGCCCACAGCCAGCGCAGAGAAGCAGCACTAAACCCAGCTCACCTCTGCCTGTTCCGCCAGGTTAACCTACAGCCCTGCCTGGACTTGCGGGAAATACGGCCCAGGTTTAAAGCCAGCGCGGAGAAGCAGCGCTGGTGTCCCGTCAGTCCAAGCAGGGCTGTAGTTTAACCTGGCGGAACAGGCAGAGTTGAGCTGGATTGACCCTCCGATGCCTCGTGTGTGTGTGAGTGTGAGTGTGCAAGAAATTGTGTGTTCCCTGCCCCCCGGTCCCCTCCATATTTTTATAGCGATTTCCGTGCCTGCTTTGAGCAGCTTGTGTCAGCTGACTGATGGGCTGGATACTTGCCATTGCTTGAGAGGGCAGTAAACAAGCTGTAGTGTTGTCATGTTCAAGGAGACGGGCAACAGTTTAAGGCTCCAGTCCAGCTGGCCCCTGAATCATCCATAAACAGCAAGCAACGTTATCTAATGGGCTGTTGGAGTTTTGGGACTAGGTGTGAGCGATCGTGGGTGTGAAGGGCCCCAGGGTTGAACAGAAGATTCCTCGTTCTGGAAGTCCACGTACGATGGGAGGAGACCTCTCCTCACACTTCGGCACTGTGCAACTGCTCCCAGCCAGCTTCCCAACACCTCCAGAGAGACACACAAAATGCTGGCGGAACTCAACGGGACAGGCAGCATCGCTGGAGAGAAGGAATGGGTGACGTTTCCGGTCGAGACCATTCTTTCCAATACCTCCGATGCCCATGTGTCCACTGCAAACTATTTCCTTTTGAAACATAAAATAAATGCACTCAGCACGTGTGGAGAAAGACGCTGAGTTAACACTGGAGTACTCTGCTGTTGGAACTAATAACACAAGGGTGGTGGGTGGATGGAACAATCTGCCAGACGAGGTAGTTGAAGCTGGGTACTTTTGTAGTTTGGTTAACTAGCTTGACCTATGTCAGAAGTGTGCGAGAATTGTTAGCCAATTCACGTTCATCTACAGGTAACTATACATGCCAATACACCAAGTGATAGAAGAAGGGTCTCGACCCGAAACGTCACCCATTCCTTCTCTCCAGAGATGCTGCCTGTCCCACTGAGTTACTCCGCCAAGTGGGACTAAATTGTGTCTATCACCATGTGTTAGGATAGTCCTATTGGTAAGAAATATACGAATGCTTCCTACAGCAAGTTACATCTCTTAGCTGCAGGGGCTCTGCAGACCCCAGAGGTTGGCAAGCCTGATTGGAAGGTCACCAACCCACCTGTTCATGTTGCATGATAAATTACTCAACAGGGGTCTTTGTGCAGTCCCAGAGCCCACTTCCTCCGCATTCCTCAATCCTTGTGTTTGCTCCTCCAAGTGTAACATGTTCCCTCACCAACAATCTGCACTTCTGCCTCTGCAACTCTTCCTTTAATATTATTCTGTACGAGATTGATACACTTTAGCCGAAGGAGATGCTTGGTCTAATAAAGGAATGATTTGTCAAGGAATGCTAGGTTTTATAGAATACATAGAGGTATATCAAATGATCACCTTTTGGGTAGATAGCCAGTGTCTGTTTGCCTTGCTTGGGGTGTGAAGTAAAACATGATGGCAGAGGTTGAAGGTGAAATGGGAGAGATTTAAAGGGGATCTAAAACCCTGTCCCACAGTGCGAGTTCATTCCAAGAGTTCTCTCGAGTTTGCCTGATTCAAACTCGGAGATTTACGGTAGTGGCCACTCGTCGGTACTCGGGGCCTCGTGTTGAAAAATCTTCACGAGTCTTCCCACGTCATCACGAGTCTTGCCATTAGCGAGTCTTCCAGAGTACCTGCCGTTAGCGTTACGAGCCGCTAAGAGACGTCCCCGAGCTCCGACGTACCCGCTACGTTCATTCTCCGTGCTTACCACGAGTTTGATTGTTTTTAAACTGGAGAGAGCTCTTGAATGAACTCGTACCATGGGACAGGGCTTTTAGGTGCAAATTCTTCACAGAAAAAATCACTGGTGTCTAGAAGTGACGGAGGGAGCAACTGTGACAACATTTCTGAGGCATCTGAATAGGTACTTGAATGAGCAGGGCAGTGAGGGATAGGAACTATGAAAAGGGGCTAGGATGGAGAGATAGATCACCCATGATTGAATGGCGGAGTAGACATGATGGGCCGAATGGCCTAATTCTACTCCAATCCCATATGACCTTATGAAATGAATGCAGGCAAATTGGATTATTGTAATAATTATTATAAATAGTTATTTATAAATCATTAATTATTCTAAATAATTATTATGTATAAAGTATTTTTATAAATGATGTAATAAATAGGCTTAATGGTTGAAATGGATGTAGTGGGCTGAAGGGTCTATTTCTATGCTGTACAGTTCTATGGTCAGAATTAAGGGCCTGTCCCACTTAGGCGACCTTGGCTCGCACATTACGCAACCTCGTGGTCGCTTGAGGCGTACGGGCACCGTATGGCCGCGCGGGGCCGGTCCCACTTAGAAGCGCGGAGTTGTGCGGGGCTGGTCCCGACATCGTGCGGGGCACCGATTATCTGTCAGTGGCCAAAATCTTCGCGCGCCAATGACCTGTCGGCACGCAGGCACATTGCGGTCGTACGCAGCGTCTTGACGTCATACGCAGTGTCTTGAAGTCGTATGCAGCGTCTTGACGGCGTATGCCTAGTGCGTGGCATTGCACGATGACATCACCGCCCGGCGTGGTGTTGCATGAAGTCGTCGCATGATGATGTCATCGCCTGATGGCGTGCGGTGCCCAGTATAGGTAAGCAAGACACAAATGACGTCACGCGTGAACTTAGCGCGTACTTAGCGCGTACTTTGCGTGAACTTCGCATGAACTCCGCTTCCGTTTGGTCGCGCCAAGCGCACGCAATCGCATGCAAGTGGGACAGGCCCTTTAGGCATTTCACTGATGACATCTCGCTGGTACTGGTTTGGGGCAGGCTATGACTGTCAGCTCTGTGAAAGTTGCCAGTCCAGTTTAATGTTGGTGTTCGTGCATCACCAGACCTGCCAACCGCTATATATTATTTTCCGTTCTTCCTCTAGTTTTTCCAAGGACATTCATCTTGTTCACCTCAACGCCATTCCTACCACTCCTCTCCCTTGTGGCTCGGGTGATCATCATGAGAGCAGGATAACCATGCAGCAAAATAACAGAGCACACGGAGCAAGCTGGAGTCCTTGTCCAGGAAGAGGGAGGCTCGGATGACTCAGGTAAGATAACCATTCAAACTGTTCAAACATAGGAAGAATTTATTTATACGTTAGGTGGTGAGGATGTGGAAGCAACTCATACATTGAACAATTGAAGTAAATAGCAAAAAGTAGAAAATACCAGATCAATATGGGGAAAGGGTGGGAAGAGAGAATTCCAGTGAGTATGCTGTGATGGGTAAGATGAGTAAGGACTGTCTAGAGTGTAACAGGATCTGTCTAGCCTCCATCCTTTGAAAGGAATAATTGCATATTGCACACTCCATTTGTTTGTCTTCCGATGATGAAGTAGTCCATGTTCACAGGTAACATGTGAATGGCTGTTAAACAGCAAGTACTGCCTAAAGGGCCTGTCCTACCAGCATCCGACTCCATGCGATGAGCGCAATCAAACTAGAAGCGGGGGCCGCGCGGAGGTCGGGTGATCCCCGTACAGGGCCGTTCCCACCAGCATGCGCCTGCATGCGGCAAGCGCGACCAAACCGGCAGCGAGGGCCGCGCGGAGGTCGGGTGAGTGGCGCAACGTGGCGCAAAATGAGGCGAACTTGGAACAAAGTCTTAAAGGTAAGTTCGCCAGGACAGAGAGGGGCACACAGAGAGGGGCACAAAGGCACACACACAGAGGGCCACGGAGCCACACACAGAGAGGGTCACGGAGGCACCTACAGATAGGTTCACGGAGGCATGACGTCGAGGCGGTGTGTAATGCGCCGTTGCCGCGCGGAATTTTTGAACACGGTCAGTTTTTCGGAGCCCCGCGCGATGTCGGGATGAACTCTGCACAATTCCCCACGGCTCCAGCGATCGAAGTGGGACCGGCCCCGCGACGCCGGACGGCTCAAGCGACCACGTTAGGTTGCGCTCATCGCATAGAGTTGCATGCTGGTAGGACAGGCCCTTAAGACAGACACAAAAAGCTGGAGTAACTCAGCGGGTCAGACAGCATCTCTGGAGAAAAGGAATAGGTGACGTTTTTGGGTTGGGACTCTTCTTCAGAATGAGAGTCTGGGGAGATTTACCTGCAAACCTGTGCATCTTTACAGTGTGGGAGGAAACCGAAGATCTCTGAGAAAATCCACGCAGGTCACAAGGGAGAACATACAAACTCTTTACAGACAGCGCCTGTAGTTGGGATCGAACCCGCGTCTCCGGCGCTGCAAGTTGTTGCGCCACTGTGCCTATATATATTTTGGATGTAAATGTAGAATAGTTGGTTAATAAGTTTACAGACTACATCCAAATTGCTGGAGTTGTGAACAGCGTGAGAGGTTGTCAAACTATACAGCGGTGTGTAGAAAAATTAATTGAGAAATGGCAGATGGAGTTTAAACTGAGCAAATGTAATGAGTTTTGCTTTGGGAGGTTGAATGTGAGGGGAAAGTATACATTTAATGGCAAGATATGCAGCTGGATCATGGAGTGCACGTACATAGCTCACTGAGGATGGCAGCACAGGTAGATAGAGTGGTAAAGATGTACGATGGGCTTGCCTCCATAGGTCAGGCTATTGAGTATAAGAATTAGGAAGGCATATTGCAGCTTTTTTTACTCCAAGGATATACTTCCTGCGGCAGCTGAGGAAGCACAATCTGCCACAGGCAATGATGGTCCAATTCTACACGGCCATCGTAGAGTCTGTCCTCACCTTCTCCATCATGGTCTGGTTTGGCTCAGCCACCAAGCACGACACCCGGAGGCTGCAGCGAATCGTCCAATCAGCAGAGAAGGTTATTGGCTGCAACCTTCCCTCCGTTGACGAACTGTACACTGCAAGGGCCAGGAAGTGAGCGGGCAAGATCATCTCTGACCCCTCTCACCCTGGCCACAAACTCTTTGAATCACTTCCCTCTGGAAGGCGACTCCGGATTGTCAAAGCTGCCACAGCCAGACATAAAAACAACTTTTTTTTCCACGAGTAGTTGCTCTACACAATAACAAAAAATCTGCAGCCTCCTTTTGCTCTGGTATTTTATTGAATTCACGTGTAATAGACGTCAATAATGTTTTATTGTTAATGTTTAATGTTTTATGTATCATTCCTAACTGTTACTGTATGTCATGTTGTCACTTGTGGGCGGAGCACCAAGGCAAAATCCTTGTATGTGAATACTTGGCCAATAAACTTATTCATTCATTCATTCATTTGTTCATAGGTCTTTGACGCCACCAGATGTGGAATATCGTGTGCAGTTCTGGTTACCCCATTACAGGGACGATGTGAAGGCCATTGAAAGGGTGCAAAAGAGGTTTACTAGAAAACAATCCAAGTTTGTCCTACAGTACCTTTTTGTTTTAGCTAATACTCTCAAATACAGGCATAACGTATGGCACAGACGTCGGCCTGTTCTTGTCTCCACTGCTCTATATTCCATGCCGTTTACTGGACATGACTTCATGTGAGTTGAGGCTGTAGTCTCTGCTCCAGCCTCTTGATCATGAGACTCAGCGCAGTGCGTGTCACTGAGGAGACAGGCCAAACCTGCAGCTCCTCCAAACATCTCTATGCTGCTGTCACCAGATCCTGACAAAGGGAACTTCTCTACAAGGCCCAGACTCAGCTTCAGGAGGAGTTTACCAGTTTTAATTGAAGTCGGTGGCTCACAAAATTGTACCTCATGAAACAACGAGACAATGTTCGAAAACGTAACGTGTAGGAAGGAACGGCAGATGCTGGATAGGTATTAACTGCAGATGTGAAGATCTACACAGAATGCTGGAGTAACTCAGCGGGACCGGCAGCATCTCTGGATAGAAGGAATGGGTGACGTTTCGGGTCGAGACCCTTCCTCAGTCTGTTGGGGTCAGGGGAGAGGGAGACACAGATATGGAAGTCTAAGGAGTGAAACCAAGACATCAAAGGGGATGGGGATCAAGGAAAATGTGGAATGGATCATTGTTAGCTAGTGGAAGTTGATGCAGGTGAGGTATATATTCGTTGTGGAGAGGAATTTGCCACACGGATCATTGGAAGTGCAGGACAAAGCAAAAGATATGTAGTTTATTTAACCCTTTTTCCCGCTGAACCTCGCCGCCGCACTGGGGCCTACTCACCTCGCCACCGCACTGGGGCCTACTCACCTCGCCACCGCACTGGGGCCTACTCACCTCGCCACCGCACTGGGGCCTACTCACCTTGCCGCCACACTAGGGCCTACTCACCTCGCCGCCGCGTTGGGGCCTACCCACCTCGCCGCCGCACTGGGGCCTACTCACCTCGCCGCCGTACTGGGGCCTACTCACCTCGCCGCCGCGTTGGGGCCTACCCACCTCGCCGCCGCGTTGGGGCCTACTCACCTCGCCGCCGCGTTGGGGCCTACCCACCTCGCCGCCGCGTTGGGGCCTACTCACCTCGCCGCCGCGTTGGGGCCTACTCACCTCGCCGCCGCATTGGGGCCTATTCACCTCGCCGCCGCATTGGGGCCTACTCACCTCGCCACCGCGTTGGGGCCTACTCACCTCGCCGCCGTACGTTGGGGCCTACCCACGTCGCCGCCACACTAGGGCCTACCCACCTCGCTGCCACACTGGGGCCTACTCACCTCGCTGCTGCACTGGGGCCTACTCACCTCGCCGCCGCACCTTGGGGCCTACTCACCTCGCTGCCGCGTTGGGGCCTACTCACCTCGCTGCCGCACCTTGGGGCCTACTCACCCCGCCGCCGCACCGGGGCCTACTCACCTCACCGCCGCGTTGGGGCCTCCCACGCTTTGCCTACCGACCCTCGCTGCTCCACCGCCGTCCAGCAGCCCGCAGCCGTCGCCTTAAAGCACCGGGCCTGAAGTTTCCACCAAAGATACTAGAGGAGCTCCTTGGGTTTGACTCCCCTGGGTTTGACTGCGCTGGGTCCTAGTGCCAGTCTCCCCACCCTGGTAAACTCAGTGGCTGTTCCACTGGGTCTCCCCCATTCCCCTCAAACCATGTGACCCCAGCTCTTCCCCACCCACACTACAGTCCTCATACCCCACTACTCCCTGACCACCCGCCACCCCCCCCACCAGACATCACCTCAGCCTCCGTCCACTCACCTGCCTTCCTCCAACCCCAACCCCCATCCTTGCCGTGTGTTCACCATCCCCCCTGACCTCCCCCTCTCAGTTACCAAACGGGTTGTCCTCAGCAGAGGCCTCACCTTTGTTCCCCTCCGTCCCCACCTTAATTAGTTCCGCGCCCGCCGCGATTTGGAGCTCCTCTTCCGTCGCCTCCACCTCACAGCGTTCTTCCATGGGAAGGAGTCCTCGCCCCCATTGATGATCCCTTTTCTCGTCTCCAATGGACCCCCTCCTCTTGGACTTCCCTCATGGCCATCTTCCGGCCTTAGACCATTTTATTTTAAACTACCAGCAGGACATCAACTGCCTCAACAGTATATAATACATGTAATTCTATGTACAGAGAAGTGGAGAGAGGACAGGCAAGTGTCTGTGTTGCTCACTTGGCTGGGGTTGGTTTTCCTTGCCACTTCCATCGGCCGATAATTAGTAACGTTTTGAATTGGTCTTTCAAACTGCTTTGTGAGTTGTCTGCTTATTAAGAAGTGAACCTGTTTGTTTAGTTATAAGTTAGCCTTTTTCAAGCAGTTTTGATTCAGATTTGATTCAGGTTTTGCAATATAATTGTCAATAAAGAACAATTCTTTAAGAAATATTTCCCAACTATGGGACTTCCGAACCGGTCACTTGCTACTGGAGACCGCGGCTCCCGATGTCCACAGGCTGAGCTGGGCGGAGATTCATGCTGGCAGCCCTCCGCAAAGGGATCCCAGGGCTTCACGATGTTGAAATCAGTGCGGCCAGAGGCTGGGAGCTCCACAAACCACAGCTCTGTGATGTTGAAGCAGCAGGCCCAACACTCCGGAGCTTCAAACAGCGATCCAGGTAAGGCATCGCCCGCTCCGCGGTGAATCCAATACGTATTTAAAAACCAACTGTTTAATGACAACATGCAGTAGGATCTAAAAGTGTCACATTGTCACTGTCGGGTAGCCATGGTACTCTAGACACGGGGGTGGGGGGTGGGGGATTGGGAGGAGGGAGGGGCCTCACAAGTGAAATAGCTTAGGGCCTCTCTTCATCTAAATCCGGCCCTGCAGAAAAGGACACTGTCTGAAAGCTGGGAGTGGGGTGCATGTGATCAGATTGTGTTAGTTCTTTGGCTATTATAAATTACTCCTTCGTGTAGGTGGGTGGCAAAAGAATCAAAGGAGAGTTGGTTTACATGTGAGGGGAAAAACTATAGTTCAAGTTCAAGTTTGCGTTTATTGTCACTTAACCAATTAAGGTACATGGAAATAAGGAGAGGGGGAAATGCTACGAGCTAGCAATGACCCTAAATGGGCTGAATGGCCTTCATCTGTGTCATATTAAGTGCATGTGAATAACTGCATCAAGACAGGGAGAAGATTTATCAAGCTTTCCTTCCAATAGTGTAGTATGATATGTAATGGTATTGTTGTTATCGAGTGGGTAGACCTTTTGAAACACGCAAGGTTTGGGCTCTGCTCCAGGATGCCGAACATAGGGACCGGACGCGACCTGCAGCGGCAGCGGAGTGGTGGAGGACCCCTGCACCTTGGCTTGGCCAGCCCAACCCCGTTGGCAAGGCCAGCAGCATAATCAAGGACGAGTCACACCCTGTTATCAGGCAACTGAATCATCCTACCACAACCAGAGAGCAGTCCTGAACGACTATAGTATCTACCTCATTGGTGACCCTCGGACTATCTTTGATCTGAGTTTGCTGGCTTTACCTTGCACTGAACGTTATTCCCTTATCATGTATCTATATACTGTAAATGGCACAATTGTAATCATGTATTGTCTTTCCGCTGACTGGTTAGCTAGCACACACCAAAAGCTTTTCACTGTACCTCGGTACACGTGACTGACAATAAACCAAACTGAACTCTAACTGAACTGAACTGAACTCTGACCCTGCAACGCCTGCAGGACAATGGGCCTTCCTGACCAGCTGCACCTAGACCAAATTGATCTCTGGAAATGGTGCCAAGACCTAGCCTCATGTATGTAGTCTCAGCGGACTTTTTTCAATACTTTGTGTAAATAACACATTTTCTCACAGAGAGTGGTGAGTCGGTGGAATTCTCTGAATCAGAGGGCGTTGAAGGCAGGTTCTCTGGATGCTTTCAAGAGAGAGATAGATAGGGCTCTTAAAGATAGCGGAGTCAGGGGACATGGGGAGAAGGCAGGAACGGGGTAGTGATTGGGGATGATCAGCCATGATCACATTGCTGGCTCAAAGGGCCGAATGGCCTACTTCTGCACCTACTGTCTACTGTCTATTGTCTATTGCCTATTGTCTATTGGACTATTTCTATACACTTTGTACTTAAACTAGGATTGTGGTTATGTATGGTAATAATGTACTGAAATGTATGCGAAAAAATTAATTTCTGTACCTGTGGTAATAAAGAATCGTTGAACCGTTGAACTATTGGTAGCACCTGCCTTCTCCACTGCATGTTATTGATTAACCATATAACAATATAACAATTACAGCACGGAAACAGGCCTTCTCGGCCCTTCCAGTCCGTGCCGACCATTTATTTTCCCCTAGTCCCATCTACCTGCACTCAGACCATACCCCTCCATTCCCTTCCCGTCCATATACCTATCCACTTTACTTTTAAATGTTAAAATCGATCCTGCCTCAACCACTTCTGCTGGAAGATTATTCCACACAGCCACCACTCTCTGAGTAAAGAAGTTCCCCCTCATGTTACCCCTAAACTTCTGTCCCTTAATTCTCATGTCATGCCCTCTTGTTTAAATCTTCCCTACCCTCAATGGGAAAAGCTTATCCACGTCAACTCTGTCTATCCCTTTCATCATTTTAAAGACCTCAATCAAGTCCCCCCTTAACCTTCTGCGCTCCAAAGAATAAAGACCTAACTTGTTCAACCTTTCTCTGTAACTTAGTTGCTGGAACCCAGGCACCATTCTAGTAAATCTCCTCTGTACTCTCTCTATTTTGTTGACATCCTTCCTATAATTAGGTGACCAAAATTGTACACCATACTCCAGAATTGGTCTCACCAATGCCTTGTACATTACTCTTCATTCGGTCTCTCTGTTGCCCCCACCACACTAAGGTTCCTGCGAGGTTACTTGTCCACGATGTGCTGTTACTAACCAGTTGTTACTTCCCACCTAGAAGGAGGCCATTTAGCCCATTAGATCCATGCAGGCTCAGGAACCATTAACAAATGCCACAAACATCCTCTGCCACCTGTTCTCCTCACATTCCACCCAAATTCTCACCCACACTTTCACCCACCCTTATTGAAAGTGAGGATGCAGGTACAGCAGGCAGTGAAGAAAGTTAATGGCATGTTGGCCTTCACAACAAGAGGAGTTGAGTATAGGAGCAAAGAGGTCCTTCTGCAGTCACACAGGGCCCTAGTGAAACAACACCTGGAGCATTGTGTGCAGTTTGGGTCTCCTAATTTGAGGAAGGACATTATTGCTATTGAGGGAGTGCAGCGTAGGTTCTCGCGAGATGGCGAGACTGTCATATGTTGAAAGAATGGAGTGACTGGGCTTGTACACGCTGGAACTTAACCCCCTGTCCCACTTAGGTGATTTTTTGGCGACTTAAGGTGACTAGGCTGTCGCCACATGGTCGCGGGGTGATGCCTGTATGGTCGTGAGTAGTCTCCTCAAGTTGCTTAAAGAGTGTTAACGTTTTTTGGTCGCCGCTGGATATTGACATGTGCCAAAGCTTTTGCCGACTGTGTGCTTGAGGTGGCTTGTTATTCCCTGTTGTAGGTGCCGTCATAGGTTGTCCCCATGGATGACGTTGGTTGTCGCTGGGTGCTGACCGGTGAATTCCATTGGCAACAAGCTACGCCAACCGGCGACAGGTACCGGCGACTGAATTGTCTTCAGTTGTCGCCGACAGGGTCATTGCTTGTCGTAGCTTGTCATGGGTGGAATTAGGTTGACATCGGTGGTCGTAGGTTGTTGTAGGAGTGGTCGTAGGTGGATGTCCTAATGGGTCGCTGGTTGTTGGTGGCTTGATGTCGACTAGGTGGTAGGTTGTCGTAGCTTCTCTTTGACCTTGTCCTGGGGGGGGGGGGGTCCAGTCGCCGCTTTTTCGTGATCTGCCACGTCTGTGACAGTCGCCGGCAATCGCCAAAAAAAATCGCATAAGTAGAACAGGCCCTTTAGAAGGATGAGAGGGAATCTTATTGAAACATATAAGATTATTAAAGGATTGGGCACGCTAGAGGCAGGAAACATGTTCCAGATGTTGAGGGAGTCCAGAACCAGGGGCCACTGTTTAAGAATAAGGGGTTGGCCATTTAGAACGGAGATGAGAGAAAACTTCACCCAGGGAGTTGTGAATATGTGGAATTCTCTGCCTCAGAAGGCAGTGGAGGCCAATTCTCTGGATGCGTTCTGGAGAGAGTTAGATCGAGCTCGTAAAGATAGCGGAGTCAGGGGATATGGGGAGAAGGCAGGAACGGGGTACTGATTGGGGATGATCAGCCATGATCACAGTGAATGACGGTGCTGGCTTGAAGGGCCGAACGGCCTCCTCCTGCACCTATTGTCTATTGTCTATTGTCAAAAAGGAGAGGCAATTTACAGCAGCAGATTAACCTCCTGACCTGCACATTTTGAGACAAAATGCTGGAGTAACTCAGCGGGACAGGCAGCATCTCTGGATAGAGGAATGGGTGACGTTTCGGGTCGAGACCCTTCTTCAGACTTTGAGTCAGGGGAGAGGGAGACACAGAGATAAGGAAGGGTAAGGTGTGAAAAAGAGAGATCAAAGGTGATGAGGGTCAAGGAAAAATTAGATTAGATCATTGTTAGCTAGGAGAAGGTGACTAAGAAGCATTCAAAAATAAAATGTAATCAGGAAGACAGTCAGGCTGGTCAGAGAACTCGGATGGGGGAAGGATGGAGAGAGAGGGAAAGCAAGGGTTACTTGAAGTTAGAGAAATCGATATTCATAACCGTTGGGTTGTAAGGTTGACAGTGGAGGAGGCCCAGGACAGAAAGGTCAGTGTGGAAATGGGAGGAGGAGTTAGGGGATCAGCTACTGCACTTATATTTTCAGAGATTGATTCTGTATAACAAGGCTGCGTAACATTAACCTGTGGCGATGTCTGTTTGACCAGAACAAATAGCCAAATCTGTGAACACTCGCAGCTTAAAATGATTCTCAGGATATAAGCTGCTTTGTCATTTACTGGCCAGCACTTGCTTCCCTGAAGGCATGAATAGTAAACAGCACAGCGTGGAACTGAAGTCCTGCGCTCTGCAGAATGGCAAATTCCCTTCTCTGATTGACGTGACTGAAGTCTGGCAGATTTCATGGTCGAATCTTGGAATTAGCAGTGGATAACAGAGGAAATTGAGTGTAGAAACCGGTCACTTAGCCATGCTCGACTTCATGCTCTACTTAAAGCACCTTTTCAATTTGATCTTCTACAAGTAAATCTCAGCCGTGTTGAAATGAATTTCCATGCTTCCCAAGGCTGGATTTGATCCCACTCTCTCTGTGCTGCTTGGCTTGTTCAACAACCACAAGGCTATCCATTGAGAGGGTGAACAAACACATGTAGCAAATAAATCCTGCCCCACCATTTGGTCCTTCATGTCCCAGGGACAAATATTTTGAAAAGAAATTCTGACTGGTCCTGTTCGACCACAAGTTTGAAGTATGAGCAAGAGCTGGAGGACATGATTAATTTGCTCTTCTGTCTTCCCATCAGCTGATCTTAACTTGTGCGGGACAAAAAGGGTGGTACCCTTGACTCACCAGGGTGCTGCCAAAATACTTTAGTCTCTTGAACTTTCATTATGAACTGGTGTCATGCATGAGCTCACTGATAGAGTCAAGGAGTCACAGAGTGGCAACAGGCCCTTCGGCCCAACTTGCCCACACCGGCCAACATGTCCCAGCTATACTAGTCCCACCTACCCGCATTTCATCCATATCCCTCCAAACCTGTCCTATCCATGTACCTGTCTAACTGTTTCTTAAATGTCCTGGCCTCTGGCAGCTCGTTCCTTACACCCATCACCCTTTGTGTGAAAAAGTTACCCTTTAGATTCCTATTAAATCTTTTCCACTTCGCCTTAAACCATTACACTCTGGTCCTCGATTTACCTACTCTGGGCAAGGGACTCTGTGCATCCACCTGATCAATTCTTCTCATGATTTTATACACCTCTATAAGATCTCCCTCTTCCTCCTGCGCTCCAAGGAATAGAGACGCAGCCTACTCAACCTGTCCCTATAGCTCACACCCTCTAGTCCTGGCAACATCCTCGTAAATCTTCTCTATACCCTTTCCAGCTTGACAACATCTTTCCTACAACATGGTGCCCAGAGCTGAAGGCAATTAAATGTATTATACAACTGCAATATGATCGCCCAACTTCTAAACCCAATGCTCTGATTGATGAAGGCTAATGTGGCAAAAGCCTTTTTGATCACCCTATCGATCTGCAATTCCACCTTCAAGGAACCATGCACCAGGACTCCTAGATCCCTCTGCTCTACAACACTCCCCAGAGGCCACTGTGTAGGTCTTGCCCATGTTAGACTTCCCAAAATACAACACGTCACATTTCTCTGTATTAAATTCCATCAATCATTCCTCTGTCCACCTGGCCAATCGATCCAGATCCTGTTGCAATCTTTCACAACCATCTTCACTGTCTGCAAAACAATCCACTTTTGTATCATCTGCCAACTTACAAATCTTGCCACGTATGTTATCATCCAAATCATTGATATAGATGACAAACAGTAACGGGCCCAGCACCGAACCCTGAGGCACACCACTTTTCAGGCCTCCAGTCCGAGAAGCAACCTTCCACCATCACCTTAAGCTTCCACCAGTGAAGCCAATTTTCTATCCATTCAGCTATCGTTCCTTGGATTCCATGTGATCTAACCTTCCAGAGCAGCCTGCCATGCGGAACCTTGTCGAGTGCTTTGCTGAAGTCCATATATACAACAGATAGTGGATCCAATTCAGATGTCAAAATGATTTAAATCCTGTTCCAGAGTTTTGAATGCCACGTTAAAGATAACGTTTCAGTGAAGCACTGGGGAATGCTACACTGCTGGAGGTGCTGCTGCTGGATAAACACTCCTCGTCCAATTCCCACACTGACATTTCTATCCTGGGCTTCCTCCATTGTCAGAGTGTGGCCCAGCGCCCCCCTCCTCACTTTCCAGTTCTCTGACTAGTCTGACTGTCCTTGTTTGCATTTTATCACTGTTTGCTTTATCGTTACCTTCTCCTAGCTAACAATGATCTGTTCTCCAAGTTCCCTGATCGCCATCCCCTTTGTTACATTTTCACACCTTACACTTCCTTATCTCTGTATCTCCCTGATTCAGTCCGAAGAAGGGTCTCAACCCAAAACATCACCCATTCCTTCTATCCAGAGATGCTGCCTGTCCTGCTGTGTTACTCCAGTATTTTGTGTCCATCTTTGGTTTAAACTAGCATCTGCAATTCCTTCCCACAACACCCAATCTGCCATCTTAGGTCCTACAGAACGACTTGACCTCCCCAAGTACACTAGCCAACATTGATCCTTCAACCAACATAATTGATCTCATTTTTATTTCTTTGTTGTGTGTAGTTGGATTGCTTTGTTTCTTTCATTATAACAGAGGTGGCACTGTGACATGACCAGTGACCAGGGCTCACCGTGTCTCTGAGTGATCCAGTTTCCTCCCATATACCAAATATGCGTTGATCTGTAGGTTATTTGTCCTCTGCAAATTATTCCTAGTGCTTTGGAGAGTGGAGTCGTGTGAGGAGAGATGATTGGAATGTGGGGAGAATAGTTGACAGGAGATATTAACAAGAGGATGGACATGCTCAGTGAGCTAGCATATACTGGATTGGCTGAATGGCTTCCATCTACATTTTGAGAAAGACCATTGAAATTGCCTGCAAAGTATTCAAACGCAGTACTTTGATGCAGGTGGATCTGGAAATTGGGTAGCAGGATTTACCTTTGGGATTTTTGAGCAAGTGTGAGGTTGCACTTTGGGAGATCAAATGTAAGGGAAAAGTATACAGTTAATGGCACGGTTTTTTTTAACAGCATCGATGTACAGAGAACTATCAGAGTCTAAAAGTTCATAACTCCCTGAAAGTGGCAACACAAGTAGATAGAACGGTGAAGAAGGCATATGGGATGCTAGCCTTCATTGGACAGGGCATTAAGTATATCACTCAGGACTTTACAAGACTTTGATTAGGCAGCATTTGGAGCGTAGTGTGGATTTCTGTTGCAACTTTACAGAAAGGCTGTGGAGGCTATGGAGAAGGTGCAGAAGAGGTTTACCAAAGTGCTGCCTGGATTACAAGATATTAGCTAAAGAGAGACTCTAGACAGACTTGGATTATTTTCTGTGGAAAGCCATAGGTTGTGGGGAGGCTAGAAGTATAAAAAGTTATACGAGGCATAGATAGGATAGACAGTCAGAGCCTTTTCCCTAGATTGGATATTTCAAAAACTAGAGGGCACAGGTTTAAGGTCAGAGGAGGAAAGTGTAACAGAGGTGACAGGAGCAAGTGTCTTTGGTGGGAGCCTGAAACGTCCTGCCAGGAGTGGTGGTGGAGGTAAGTACATTTAAGAGGCTTTTGGATAGGCACAATGATATGGAAGGAATTAAGGGATATCGATCACATGCAGGCAGAAGAGATTAGTTTAATTTGGCATCCTTGCTGGCACAGACATTGTGGGCTGAAGGGCCTGTTCTGTACTGCTCTATGTTCTATGTTTGTTATTCTGTGCTATCAATGTCAATTCTACCTTTCCCCCGACTCTCAAGTCTGAAGAAGGGTCTCGACCTGAAGCGTCGCCCATTCCTTCTCTCCAGGGATGCTGCCTGTCTCGCTGAGTTACTCCAGCACTTTGTGTCTGTCTTCAGTTTAAACCAGCGTCTGCAGTTCCTTCCTACTCAATCCTACCTCCCTTCATTTTGCCATCCAGAGATCGGCATATAGAATACAAGTAGCAATTAGAACCTTCCTTAACTTCAGGATATCCCAAAGTGCTGTGGAGCCAATTAGTTGTAAGTTGCAAGGCAGTGCAATTAATTAGCTCAGGGAATTGAAGCCCTAGTTGGGAACATGGTTGAACCTCCTGAGACGGAGAGCGTGCATAAAGGGCAGGTGCTCAAATTGGCAAGATGTGAATAGTGGTGTCCCGCAAGGATCACTATTGGGGCCGCAACTATTCACAGTATTTATAAACTGCTTAGAAGAAGGGAGAGAGAGAGCCACATTCGCAAACCCGCCCATGACACCAGGATTGGCAGCACTTTAGCAGAGTAAATGGAAGCATTAGATTACAAAGGAGCGTTAAATACGAGAGGGCTGAACTGTGACAAATGGGGTTCCTTGTCGATTAACGTGATTGATGTAAAAGGGAATAGAATAGAATACTTCCTGAGTGGCGGAAAGCTGGAAGCAGTAGAGGATCAAGGAGTGTTAGGAAGGACCTGCAGATGCTGCTTTAAACCAAAGATAGATCTATTCCTTTTCTCCAGAGATGCTGTCAGCCCACTGTGTTACTCCAGCTATTTTGTGTCATTCAATGAGTGTCAGATCCCGGCAAACAAGGTTCATAAAATGTCATGGATAGGAGCAGAAAATAACCCCAAATCTGGTGTATATATCCAGGGGGTGGAGGTTACACTGCGGCAAAATTAATCTCCAGTTCATTAAACCACAGACGGGGGATGGAAGGAGAATAGCCGAGGTTACAAAGAATATTTCAAATTCCCCAAGTTAAATTATGATGAGAGGTTTCGTAACTAAAGTTGTAATACCCTGGAGATTAGAAGGTTAAGCAATGATTTGATTGAAATTTTCAAAAATATTATGTGGGGGAAAAATGCCGCTGATTGGGAAACTCGGGACCAGTCTTCCAGGAATGAAATTGGGAAATTGGGCAATATTTCTACACACAGATGGTTGATACAACTTGGCCACATCTTCCACAAATGGCAATGAACTTTGGTTAATTGGTATAGATATTGATTAATCCTTGCCGCCTGCGCTGAGATACAGTGCAAAACATTGTTTGCAAACTATCCAGTCAAATCATCCCATATATGAGATCAATCAAGCTGTGCTCATAAATAGACACCAAATAAATAAATACAGAATTTAAAGTTACAGCGATGTTTACAGATACAGAGAGAGTGCACAACCCGGCAAGCTGCGTACGGCAGGTGTATCCCGACGATCACGGCCCGAAGTCCAAGGGCCCGCCTGGAAGGGCCCTCTCACTCGCCTCAAACCAGGGCCTCGCCTGCTCTGGATCGATGACCCACCCGGTAGGCCCGACCTGGCCGCCACGGATCGAGGACCCACGCAGTGGACTGGGAACCTGCCAGGAGGGCCCAGCTCACCCAGTGCACACCAGGGACTCCCCCGCCACGGCAGAGGACCCACCCGGTAGACCCGACTAGCCCGATGCACGCAGACACGCTTCGCTGATGGGAACCCGCCCAGTCGGCCCAACTCGCCCGCGGGGGATCGAGGACCAGGAGGTCCGGCTCATCCGCCTAGAGTGGAAGCATTCGGACGGAGGGCCGGGAAGCAGAGCGGCTGGGAGGGAGTGCACCGCCTCGACGGTGTCCTGGCCCGCTGGAGGCCGTACAGCAGCCTGGGGCTCAGTTGGACCAGAGACCGAGCACGTTGGACCGGACGCGGCCAACAGCGGCACGGAGCGATGGAGTAGTGGCAGAGAACACCACGGCCACGCTTGGCCGGGCCGACCCTGAAACGCCACCAGGACTATGGACCTGGTCAAGATCCCTGCACTTACAACAACTGGGGCATGAAAAGGCGACTCTGTACACTGTCACTGTGAACCACTGCTGTACACTTGTACTGTATCTGAGATGCTTATCTAATATGTATCTAAATGCTTATGTCTGTGGAATTCTCTGCCTCAGAGGGCGGTGGAGGCAGGTTCTCTGGATGCTTTCAAGAGAGAACTAGATAGTGCTCTTAAAAATAGCAGAGTCAGGGGATATGGGGAGAAGGCAGGAACAGGGATACTGATTGGGAATGATCAGCCATGATCACATTAAATGGCTCGAAGGGCCGAACGGCCTAATCCTGCACCTATTGTCTATTGTCTATTGTCTATTATATAGTGATATGAACTGAACTGTATGCAACAATGAATTTCACTATACCTCAGTACACCTGACAAATAAAATACCATACCATGTAAGAAAAGTGCAAGGGCCCCAATGAAGTAGGCTGGGAGATTGATTCTACAGCTTTCGTTTATGAGTGGTCTGTTACATAACCATATAACAAACCATATAACAATTACAGCACGGAAACAGGCCCTCTCGGCCCTTCCAGTCCATGCCGACCATTTATTTTCCCCTAGTCCCATCTACCTGCACTCAGACCATACCCCTCCATTCCCTTCCCGTCCATATACCTATACACTTTACTTTTAAATGTTAAAATCGATCCTGCCTCCACCACTTCTGCTGGAAGCTCATTCCACACAGCCACCACTCTCTGAGTAAAGAAGTTCCCCCTCATGTTACCCCTAAACTTCTGTCCCTTAATTCTCATGTCATGCCCTCTTGTTTGAATCTTCCCTACCCTCAATGGGAAAAGCTTATCCACGTCAACTCTGTCTATCCCTTTCATCATTTTAAAGACCTCAATCAAGTCCCCCCTTAACATAGTCTGTTTACATTGGGGAAGAAGGTGTTTCTGAATCTGGTAATTTGTGTTTTCAAGCTTTTGTATCTGTCCTTTGGGAGAGGAGAGAAGACGGATTGGTGGGGAATGAATTATGTTGGCTGCTTTCCCAAGGCAACAGGAAGTGTAGATGGCATTAAAATATAGTATGTATTACTGCACTGGAACAGGCCCTTTGGCCCACAATGTCCATGCTAAGCACGATGCCAAGTTAAAACAATCTCCTCTACCTGTATTTGATCATAGCTCTCTATTCCTTGCATATCCATGTGCCTATCCAAAATCCTCTTGAATTACACTACCATAACTTCCTCCACCACCACACCAGGCAGTGCGTTCCAGGCACCCAGCACTCTCTGTATAAAATATTACCCCGCACAACTCCTGTAAACGTCCCCCCCTCTCCACGCACTTAAATCTTTAACATATCCACCCAGGGAAAAAAAGGTTTTGATTTCTACTCTACCTGTACCTTGTAACTCAGTCTCCACTCAGCCTCCAATGATTCAAAGAAGACAATCCATGTTTGTCCAACTGCTCCTGATGGTTTACGTTCTAATCCGGGTATTATTCTGGTAACCCTGGTCCGCACCCTCCCCAAGCCTCTACACTCTTCCTGCAATTGGGCGACCAGCACTGCATGCAATAATCAAAATCTGACCTAACCACAGTTCTATAAAGTTGCAATAGGACTTCCCGATCCCCGGCAAAAAATGCCTAAACCTATGACGGCAAGTATACCATATGCTTTTTCGATCACTCTATCTACTTTCAGGGAGCTGTGGATTTGGACCTCAAGATAAGGCTGGTTTGTGCAATGAACTAGGCAGCATCCACAAGCCTCTGCAATTTATTGTAGTCTTGGGCAGAGCAGTTGCCATCAAGTTGTGGCACATCATGACAGGATGCTTTCGATGGTACATCTTTTGAAATTGGTAAGTAAGTAAGTAAGTAAGTTTATTGGCCAAGTATTCACATACAAGGAATTTGCCTTGGTGCTCCGCCCACAAGTAACAACATGACATACAGTGACAATTACGAAAGACTCAGAAAACACTAAACATTAATAATAATATAAAATAATGATAAAACACCATTGATCAAGCATGTGAACCAACAAAATACCAGATCAAAGGGTGGCTACAGATTTTTGGTTGTTGATTAGAGCAACTACCCGTGGATAAAAACAGTTTTTATGTCTGGCTGTGGCAGCTTTGACAGTCCGGAGTCGCCTTCCAGAGGGAAGTGGCTCTTGGTCTTCTGAGGAAATAGAAATGTTGGAGAGCTTCCTTGGCCGTAACTTCATTGTGGTTGGCCCAGGACTATTGATTAATGTAAATCAATGGCCAGCTCTTCGTGACGTTGAGGGAGAGGATCTTGTCTTGATACCACGTTACTGAGCTCTCTACCTCCATCCAGTACTCTGCATTGTCATTACTTGAGATCCCACCTAGTATGCCGGCCCGAAGTTGTAACTGGGGTTAGAGCAAATTTAACCACACAGTTGTGAGTGATGAGGAGTTTATTAAAAGGTTGAGAAATTATCCTTGCAGGACACTAACGTTGAGGATACTCATGGAGGATGTGTTGCTGCCTATCCTCACTTATTGTGATGAGTCAGTAAGTCCAAGATCCAGTTGCAACTTGAGGAAAAATGTTGCCAAGGTCCCATGTGATCACTGCCATTGACAAGCCAGAGGGGGTCCTGTTCTTCAAAGTCATCTTGTTGACTCTCATTGTCTGTAACTTGTTTTCACCTAGCCCACAGCTACCAATGACCTGCTTCCTTTATCATTGTACTTTTTTTGCATATCTTTCATTCATTTGTTCTTTTTCTCTCGATCTCACTGTCTAAATCTCTTATTTCCTACTCCCTTGACTCTAAGTCTGAAGAAGGGTCTTGACCCGAAACGTCACTCTTTTCTCCAGGAGTCTGACCCGTTGTGTTACTCCAGCTGTTTGTGTCTATCTTTGGTTTAAACGGTGGCATGGTGGCGCAGCGGTAGAGTTGTTGCCTTAAGGGCCTGTCCCACCAGCATGCAAATCTATGCAATGAGCGCGACCTAACGTGGTCGCTTGAGCCGTCCGGCGTCGCGGGGCCGGTCTCACTTCGATCGCCGGAGCCGTGCGGAATTGTGCGGAGTTCGTCCCGACATCGCGCGGGGCTCCAAAAAACTGACCATGTTCAAAAATTCCGCGCGGCAACGGCTTGTCGGCTCGCAGTCGCCTCGACGCATTACACACCGCCTCGACGTTGTGCCTCCGTGACCCTCTCTATAGGTGCCTCCGTGACCCTCTCTGTGTGTGGCTCCGTGGCCCTCTGTGTGTGTGCCTCTGTGCCCCTCTCTGTGTGTCCCTCTCTGTCCTGGCGAACTTACCTTTGAGACTTCGCTCCAAGTTCGCCTCACTTTGCGCCGCGTTGCGCCACTCACCCGACCTCCACGCGGCCCTCGCTGCCAGTTTGGTCGCGCTTGCCGCATGCAGGCGCATGCTGGTGGGACGGGCCCTGTACGGGGATCACCTGACCTCCGCGCGGCCCCCGCTGCCGGTTTGGTCGCGCTCACAGCATGGAACCGCATACTAGTGGGACAGGCCCTTTACAGTGTCAGAAACCCAAGATGAACCTGCCTGTATAGAGCTTGTACATTCTCCCCGTGACCTGCGTGGGTTTTCTCTGAGATCTTCCGTTTCCTGCAGGTTTGTAGGTTAATTGGCTTGGTGTAAATGTAAACATTGTCCCTAGTGTGTGTAGGATAGTGTTAGTGTGCGGGGATCGCTGGTTGGTGCGGACTTGGTGGGCCGAAGAGCCTGTTTTCGAGCGGTATCTCTGAAGTAAACTGAATTAAACCAGCGTCTGCAGTTCCTTCCTACACACGAGAGAATTAAGCCCCTGTCCCACACAGGAGACCTAAACAGCAACCTCTGGTGACCTTGCCCGCCACCCAAAAAAATCAAGGTGGAGGTGACCTGCAACCTCCTACCACCTCCCAAGCATATGTTGAAAACCTTCCTCAACTATGAAGAAAACCGGCTTCGACTAGACCTGCGACTAAAAAATGATCGATTTTTAAAAAACGGCAACCTATTTTTAGTTGAGTTTTCATTTAAACATGATGAAAAAATAGCAGCAACCTAGATGAAGCCTCGACCACGCGGAAAACACTTTTGACCATTCGGGAGAGTGACCAAACCTCCGGTGACCTCATGGGAACCTTGGGTGGCTGGCAAGGTCACCAGAGGTTGCTGTTTAGGTCTCCTAAGTGGGACAGGGGCTTTAGTAACACGGTTAATCTGAAAGGCAGCGTCTCTGACAGTGCAGCATTCCCAGAGTGTTTGTCTAGTCTTTCTGCTCAAGATGTAGGATGGAACCAAACAGCCACAACATTCTGACTCAGAGGTTAGTGAATGAGTTCAGGAACCACAGACGATGAGCAAGTTCCATTTGTGCACTAACCTTTTCACAGCGACCAGGGGATGTGGGTACAGATGGAATGATGACTCCTGTCTGCATGCAGGTACGTTGGGGGAAAGGTTTAAACTGAAAGTCATAGACCTCTACCTCAGAAAAGACAGACTTGAAAATCAAACAAATAGGGAAAAGTTATCTTTAGCTAGCAAACAGGAGAACTCATCTCAGAACCATCTGTTCAAAGTGACCTGTGTTCACCTCTAGTCATAGAGTCATACAAAGTGGAAACAGGCATGGTTGAATGGCGGAGTAACGATGGGCCGAATGGCCTAATTCTACTCCTATCACTTACGATCCTATGATCTAAATTTCATGGCAATGTGCAAAATGACTTCTGGCTGTTCACTCTCCATCTGGAGAATATTCTGCAGCTGTTCCAAGACATCCTGGACTCTGGCACCAGGGAGGCAGCACACCATCCATGATTCCCATCTGTTCTCGCAGAATCTCCTGTTTGTCCTCCCATCTAGTCGAGTCACGATCGTTCCGTCTGACTTCAGCCTCCCCTCCTGTGCCTCAGAGTTGTTGGTAGAGAAGTGTTACTGGAACGCTCATTACAGAACATTTAGTTTAGAGATACAGTGCGGAAACAGGCACTTAAGCCCGCCAAGTCCGTACCGACCAGCGATCCCCGCACACTAATGCTATTCTACACACGCTCGGAACAATTTACACAAACAGCAAGTCAATTAACCTACAAACCTGCACGTCTTTGGAGGAAACCAAAGATCTCGGAGAAAACCACACGCAGGTCACGTGGAGAATGTGCAAATTCCATACCGACAAGTGCCTGTAGTCAGGATCGAACCTAGGTCTCTGGCTCTGTAAGCGCTGAAAGGCAGCCATTACTAGCATTTCAATGGCGCCCAGTCCAGCCAAGCCCCAGGCTCTTGCAGGGCCTCCAGCGGCCCACTCCACCATTGAGGTAGTGCACTGCCTCCCACAGCCGGATTGCTTACCGGCCCTCTGTCTGACTCCTTCCACTCTGTGGGGCGAGCTGGGCCTCCAGGTGGGTTTCTGGTCTGTGCCGTGTGTCCTCGATCTGTGATGGGCGAGTCCCTGGTCTCCGGCGGACAGGTTGGGCCCACCGAGTGGATCCTCGATCCATGGCGGGTGAGTCGGGCCTACCGGACAGGTCTCCGGTCTCTGCACACACGGCTCTCAAGGATACTCCCGCCGTGCGCGGCCCCCTGGATAATTTGTTTTGCAACCTTGCCACATTGTTTCAAATACTTATCCAAATAACCTTTATAAGTAGTGAGGTCACCTATCACTATCAGCCCCTGAGTGTGTGTGCTAGACCCAACCACTCTCTGGCTGAAAAGGTTCTACCTAGAATCTCTGCTGCCTCTCATACCTCATGCTGGAAACATCTGTCCTCTGGCTGCAGATAACTTTGCCAAGGACACTCAGGAACAGGCCATTCAGCTCCTCAAGTCTGCTGTGCCATTCAATGAGATCATAGCAGATTATCCATTAACCAAGCTTAGGGCTTCAGCCTTCTGCCCCTGTGCTGATGGGCTGAGAGGATGAGATGCTGTTGCCAATCTGATTAAGGTCTGCGGAAGTCAATGATCCTGTGCAAAGGGAGATACAGAGGCCCAGGCTTGGAGCTTGCTGATGAGTTGGGAGTGGATGCTTGTGTCCAACACCAAGCTGCAACCAATGAGCAGCAGCAAGCTGTATTTGTCCTGGTTATACGGATGGTTCAGGGTAGTGTGGAGAGCCAGTGAGATAGCATCTTCAGATGACCTGCTCAGCAAATTGAAGTGAATCTGGGCCATTTCTGAGACAGATGTTGATTTGCATTGAACCAACCTCTCAAAGTCCTTCATTATGCTGGATATAAGTGCTAGCGGATGGTGGGCATTGAGGCCATCACTGTGCTCTGCTTAGACGCTGACGCGCTAGATGTCCTTTTAAAATAGAAAGATTAAACGAGAACTTACCAGTTTGAAGTTTGATCTTTATTTTATGAGGAGTTACGATGAGCGATTATGTGAAGAACCCCGCCAGTCTGCATGCACGTCAATCTTCAAAGCAGCGGTGTGAAATCACAGAATAACAGTAATTGAAGTAGCATAGTAAGATTATAAACCTAGAATTACCTGATGACCTTTGCGATATGAGGGTTGGGAGCGGTGGGCACGTAATCGCTCATCGTAACACCTCATAAAATAAAAATCAAACTTCAAACTGGTAAATTCTCGTTTAATCTTACTATTTTACTTCGGAGTCACGTGAGTGATTCCATGAAGATTTCAAAGCTCTGTGATTTCATGCTGTAGATACGAATCCAGGCGTCTCACTGCAGCAATTGACTCAGGATGAGTGAATAAAACAATGCATTGAATCATGACATTGATTTGAAACGTTAACGGTTTATTTAACAAAGAAACAATATGAACCCCTCTCTCCCAGGGGGAAACTATGAAACAGAACTTAAAATGGATTGGGCGAATACCCCCAGTTCGGTAAGCGGCTTGTTATACAACCTTTTAAAAGTCCGTTCATTTGACCATCCTGCGGCTGCGGGGATATGGTCGAGAGGGACGTTCATTGCCCTCGCTGCTGACGTTGATGCCGCCCTGGTGGAGTGAGATTTAAAATGGTCAGTGTGTACTCCTGCATTTACGAGAACCTATTTCAGCCACCTTGAGATGGTCTGAACCGACACTTTCATGTACGTTTTTTTGTGGCTAATGAGTAATGATGATTCCGAACCTCTGAGGATCTTGGTGACCTTAATATAGTATTGGAAGTGCGACACTACAGACAGTCGTAAATCCGTGGGGTATGCCGAAAAAGTAATCTTGAACTCTGACACCCCTGGCCTGCTCTGTTGAATTAAATCAGAAATGTAAAACGTAATGTTATTACCAGATGATACCATCTTGTCGAGACGCAGCATCTGCAACGTCTGACCCGTTGCGCTGAAACCAGCGCCATGAGCATGTCCACCATAAGGGTGATTTTGGGCAAAGACAGGGATGTGGCTGGAGCCCACTGGCGATGCAGCACAAGCACCACGCCCACATCCCAGATTTCTGAGTACCTGGGCCTGGGGGGATTGGAATTAAAAATACCCCTCATCAACTGGGATATTAAAGGGTCAGATCCAACAGTATGTTGTTCTGACCCCAGCCATAGGTATGATGACAGGGCATTCCTGGCACTATTGATGGCACTATAGCACAACCCTTCATCAAAATATAGCATTGACAGAAACTCTAGCACATCAGAGCTGCATGCCGTGTGATATGTCACGTTCCCCCATAAACAGAACACCTCCCATTTCCTGACATGAGAGATATACTGTTTTTTGGTACTATCCCTCCAGGCCGCAGTGATCACATCCACGGTACGATCGGATAGTCCAAGCCCCAGGTATGGCCTCAGAATCTGCAAATTAACAGATCAATATGATCATGTAATGGATGTAAATCCCCAGTTACAGGGTGCACCAGTAGGTCACTGCGTTTCGGAACACCCATAATTGGCTGTGTTGTTATCTCCAAAACGAGAGGGAACCATGGCTGAGTAGGCCAGTCGGGTACCACCAACTCTCCTGAGGCGGACTCCTGCTTGATCTTGAGCAAGCACAGACTGATGAGGCAAAATGGAGGAAATGCATATAAAAACATCCCACCCCAGTGTAGCGAGAATGCATCTACCGCTACTGCCCCTGGGTCTGGTTCCCATTAAACATATTTAGGTAACTGATGATTGAGTCTGAATGCAAACACATCGATATCTGGCATCCCATACCGAGCACCAATATGATTAAATACATCATGATTGAACATCCATTCTGTGTTATCATTGAATTTGCGTGACCTGGTGTCTGCCACCATGTTGAGTGTACCTGGTAGGTAGATAGCTGAAACCCAAATATTTATTGTAATACACCAAATAAGATTAGCCAGTCTAGCACAAGATTCTGATTTGATTCCACCCATGTGATTAACATTTTGCTGGAGCAACTTGAGACGTTTATTATCCACCACTGCAATTCAGCAATAGCTTCAGCTGGTAATTACATGGGCTGCATGTATCCTCAGTGCCTGTTCCTTTGCACGTTGTAAATTTTGGTAATGCAAAGGTCCAAATTGTGCAGCTGGAAAGGCAGCCACTAATTTGCCAATCAAGCTGGCCACATGTCTAATTGAAGGTTGTTGCTCCACCATGAGCTTGTTACAGCCTTCAATTAAATTTAATCTCTTGCCCGTGGGCAAGGTCACTAGCATGTGAGTTAATAGTGAATCCCAAATAATCAATCACTCTAACTGGTATCAATTTGGATTTAACTGGATGAATGAGGAACCCCAATCTCTCAAACATGAGTTTAACAACTGAAACAGATAATTCAGCTGTTTCCCGGGTCTTTCCTATTATTAAGATATCATCCAAATAAGCCACTATAACATGGCCCTGAGCCCAGAGTAACCCCAATGCTGGTTTTAACAGTTTTGTAAATAATCTAGGTGCCGAGGTTAACCCATTAGGCAGTGCTTTAAATTGCCATAATTGCCTCATCCAGCTAAATTTCAAATATCTCTGATGATCCCTATGAACAGACACTGAGTAATATGCATCTTTAAGATCTATACATGCCATGTAACATCCTCTGGAAATCAGTTGTTTGGCAGTAACAAATGTTTCCATTTTGAAATGTTTATACTGCACAAAAGGGTTAAGGCTCGTCAAGTCAAAGATGATTCGACATCCCCATCCTTTTTTTGACCTAGGAAAAATATTAGACACGAATTGGTCAGATTGATAATGTGTCTTCTCAATTACCCCTTTTCTATATCATTTTTCAATTTCAGCTTGTACCTCCAAATTCTCTTTTTGTGAGAAAATGAGTGTCCGACTTGGGGTATGCTGTATGGATGGACACAAATTGGGAATTAATTCAAATCTGATGTTATCCCATAACATTCCTTCAGAAACAAGTGTAATCTCCCTCCCTTGTAGGTGATTCCCACTTAATATGTTCCGACAAGAACCAGACCCACCTACCTCCATGGTTACTGGTGGGTTTTTCTGCCCCCTGTTTCTGGGAAAAGGCATGTTTGCCCGTGCCCCTGTTGGCGTGCGCCAGCAGCGCATATTGGTGAATGGGCTGTCCCGGTTTCAGCAAACCGTTTATAGGGATACTGCCGCCACAGTGCACTGCCGGTTAACGGTGCTTTAATGAGTCTGACCGCTCTTGCCTCATCGTCCAGTTCCTTGACTCTTTTTGCGAGATCTTCATCAAGCAGCTGATTTGGTAGCTGAATATTACTCGGTTTGCACAGAGCGACGAACTTCGGGTTGATGGTGGGGCGGATGGCACTCTTCCTCAGACAGTTTATCTCGAAGTGTGCGTTGCACATGAGGGCCAGGGCATCCTGCTGTACATCAGACAGGTGCCCTCCATCCACCAACCTGGCGGATGCTGTAATGCCCGAGGCGAGGAGCTTCAGCACCCTCTGAAGCCTCACTTCCTGAGCTCTTATTCCTACGCCGATATGGTCCCATATTGCGTGGTTCATAGCCGGCACTTTGAGTGGGACACAATTAGCCAATGTCTCATACTTTTTGGCTGTTTCATCGATAGTCAGCTCTTGAAGCTGGTGTGAAGCCAGATAGTTAATACTTGCAGCCAACTCTTCATCCATCGGCTCTCCTGAGTCTGTTGGGATGGCAAATCTTGCTGTCAGGGATGGTACCTCTGATTCGTGCCCTTCATCCCTTGGGGTATGCCCCATGGCTATACCCTCAGACATGTTGTCAGAATAACACTGACGCACACTCTCCTCCACCAAGAGGGAGACATTAAGCAGCCCTGTTCCAGGTGCCGCTGGCACAGGCTCTCCAAGAGGGCGGCGCTGACACAACTCCTCCTGTGGGAGTGTATCTAGATGGTGCATCCTCTCCATTAGGAGCTCCATCCTGGATAACCGTCCCAAGACATTATCCCTTCCCGGAGGGGAACCCTCCCAACCCGACTCGTCCGAGTCAACTGCAGACTTTTTGGTGGCTCTCCGCCCCAATGGTGCAACCACGGTGCTTTCAGACACCAAGCCTGCAGTCGCTGGTCGTACTGCTAGTGACTCGGTAGGTGAACTAGGCGGCCGCCCGCTACCCGTCGTCCATAAGTACTCTCCCGGCGGCTCGCCTTGACTTCACCCTCTACGCTTTCTCCACACTTGGACTTGCTCCTGAAAACAAGAATTATCAATCACAGAAAACGACCTCCGACTAAGTTTGACACTTACCTGAGGCTTTTTTAAACTTACCGCTGGAGGAGCGATGCTCCTCCCAGCCAGTCGCTGCGCCATGCGTCAGACGTAATGATGCGCATGCGGACTGGCGGGGTTCTTCACGGAATCACTCATGTGACTCCGAAGTAAAATTGCCCTTTTCTCTGGGGAAAATATATAGGTGATTTTACAAATATATAGGTGACCCTTCAATTTGATTGGGTAGCATTCTCACTGTACCTCAGTGCACGTGATGGTAATGAACCTCAACAGAAAGCAGGTGAGACCCTCAGACCGCAGGAACGATAGATTGTAGCTGCCATTCCACCAGTCAGTCAATTGGTCTGCACAGCACCTGGCCAGGTTCGCTGTCTGGGCCGGATGCTTTGCATGGATTCACCCCCTTGAACGATACACTGACTTGGGCTGCAGAGACAGGTCACTGGGCCATCAGGAGCACTGTGTACTTAAAAGACATTGACCTCAGACTGAAGTGATGTGTCATTGCCACTAATATTATCTGGTTCTGTCTTGCAGGAGGTGTCAATGTGCAAGCCCTTCCACGGCAGACCAGTGTCCATCTGTAATGTTGAGGCTCTATAAGGCACTGGTCAGGCTGCATTTGGAATATTGTGAGCAATTTTGGGGCACCATATTTGAGGAAGGATGTGCTGGCTCTGAAGAGGGTCCAGAGAAGGTTTAGAAGAATGGTCCCAGGAATGAGTGGGTTAACATATGATGAGTTTAGAAGAATGAGGGGGGACCTCTTTGAAACAAAATAGTGAAAGGCTTGGATAGAAAGGATGTAGAAAGGATGTTTCCACTAGTAGGAGAGTCTACGACCAGAGGTAATAGCCTCCGAGGCCAAGTCAGTAGATATATTTAAGGCAGAGATAGATAGATTCTTGATTAGTATGGGCGTCAGAGGTTATGGGATTAAGACAGGAGAATGGAGTTAGGGGGGAGAGATAGATCAGCCATGGTTGAATGGCAGAATGGACTTGATGGGCCGAATGTTCACTTATGATCGTCTGATCTTATGATCAGTGACTACAACTTAATCTGGAATTGTCTGTGGGTTGCGATGGGCTTCAGGAGGATGTACCTCAATTTCTTGTATGACTGAATCCCCAGACTGAAACGCCACAGATCTAGTCTTTAGCAGATTATGAATCTCCAGGTCCATTCATGGCTTCTTTATGATGTCAGTGATGACTGTAGCATATTCATTCAAGTTCGCTGAAGAATCCTTGAGCATGGCCCAGTCCATCGATAATCTGCTGTCATTCATTCATTCATTCATTCATTCATTCATTCATTCATTCAGTGCCTTGCTCTTCAGTCTCCGTCTGTAGCCAGGAAGAGGATGCACGGCGACACGGTGGTGCAGCGGTAGAGCTACTGCCTCACAGCGCCAGACTCCCGGGTTCGATCCTGACTACGGGTATTGTCTGCTTGGAGTTTGTACGTTCTCCTCATGATTTTCTCCGAGATCTTTGGTTTCCCCCTACACTCCAAAGTAAGTAAGTAAGTAAGTAATTTTTAAAATTTATATAGCACTTTTAAATCAAAATGAAGCCACTCCGAAACCCCCCCCCCCCCCCAGCAAACGCGCTTTGGGGGAACAGACCCGACGGGTCTGCACTTGGTCTAGTATAAAATTAAAAAGAACAAAGTCACAATACACCATGGGATTCAACATGAACATCCCCCCACAGCAGAATCAACTCTTTCCACTGTGAGGGAAGGCACCAAAAAGTCCAGTCCTCCTCCTCCTCCTCCTAGACCGCCCGAGATCAGGGCCTGTTTGAGGCCTCCGCAGCCAGGCCCTCCAGCCGGGAAGATGGAACTCCGGCGTCAGGGTGAACTCTCCTCAGCGGCTGGAAAAGCCTGGAGCGGCCGTTTCTACCCCGGAGACCGCGGCACCCGAAGTCCTCAGGCCGCGCTGGTTGGAGCTCCGACTCTGGCGATCTCGGATCCCAGGCTCCGCGGTGTTTTAAATCCAGCGCCGCCCGCCCGCCCGCGGCTGGACGCCCGCAGCCACAGCTCCTCGGATGTCAGAGTCGGCGGTCACAGCACCGCGGAGCTTACCGCACGGCGACCCGCTCTATGATGGCGTCCCGGGGGGAAACGCCGCTCCAGTCTGATGGTAGGCTGCACGGAGAGGACGAAGATGCGATTCGGAGGAAAACCGCAGAAATAAAGATTCCCCCTTCCCCTCCCCCACCCCCTCCCCCACCCATCACATAAAAGTAGACCTACAACAAACATTTTGATCTAACAGGACTAAAACTAAAAATAAAATAGGGTGAAAGGACGGACTGCAGGCAGAGCAGCCACACACAACGGCGCCCCACTCCTGCAGTCCAGGTTTGTCGGTTAATTGGCTTGGTGTAAAATTGTCCCTAGTGTGTGCAGGATAGCGTTAATGTGTGGGGATCATGGGTCGGTGTGGACTCAGTGGGCTGAAGGGCCTGTTTACGCGCTGTATCTCTAAACTAAATTAAACCAAACACGAACTCAAACTAGAACGTTGACGCAGCCAGACGTTACAGATCGGGGGAGCAGGAATGAGACGCAACCACGTCTGAGCACCATGCTGAGTTGATCATGAAGCCGACACCACTGCCTCTTCCTCTTTCCTGACATCACTGTCTAGTCCATGCGGTGGATGGAAAAACCTGCATGACCTACCCCTCCCTCACTACCGTGTTGGCCCGAGCTACAATTTTCAGGGATCTATTGATGTGGATCGCTAGGTTTCTCCATTCATCAACATTGTGCAGTGCCTTACCACACATGACACACACCCGAGCCCTATTTGACTTTCCAAAATGCATCACTTCACACTTGTTTGGAGTCTGTACTCGCTGGAGTTCAGAAAGATGTGGTGGGACCTCGTTGAAACTTCCCAAATAGTGAAAAGCTTGGATAGAGTGGATGGGGAGAGAATGTTTCCACCAGTGAGAGAGTCTAGGACTAGAGGTATAGCCTCAGAATTAAGCCATGTTCCTTTAGGAAGGAGATGAGGAGGAATTTCTTTAGTCAGAGGCTGGTGAATCTGTGAAATGTTTTGTCACAGAAGTTTGTGGAGGCCAAGTCAATGGATATTTTTAAGGCAGAGAAAGATAGATTATTGATTCATATCAGTAACAGGGTTTATGGGGAGAAGTGCTGGAGACTGGGGTTAGGAGGGAGAAATAGATCAGCCATGATTGGATGGCAATGTAGGATTGATAAGCCGAATGGCCTAAACCTGGTCAATAGACATTAGCCATTAGATGCAGAAGTAGGCCATTCAGCCCTTCAAGCCAGCACCGCTATCCAATGTGATCATGGCTGATCATCCCCAATCAGTACCCCGTTCCCGCCTTCTCCCCATATCCCCTGACTCCGCTACCTTCAAGAGCCCTATCAAGCTCTCTCTTGAAAGCATCCAGTGAACCGGCCTCCACCGCCCTCTGAGGCAGAGAATTCCACAGACTCACAACTCTCTGTGTGAAAAAGTCTTTCCTCATCTCTGTTCTAAATGGCTTACCCCTTATTCTTAAGCAGTGGCCCCTGGTTCTGGACACCCCCAACATCGGGAACATGTTTCCTGCCTTTAGCGTGTCCTAACCCTTAATAATCTTATATGTTTCAATGAGATCCCCTCTCATCCTTCTAAATTCCAGAGTATACAAGCCCAGCCGCTCCATTCTCTCAGCATATGACAGTCCCGCCATCCTGGGAATTAACCTTGTGAACCTACTCTGCACTCCTTCAATAGCAAGAATGTCCTTCCTCAAAACTGTACAAAATACTCCATGTGTAGTCTCACTAGGGCCCTGTACAACTGCAGTAGGACCTATACTCAACTCCTCTTGTTATAATTTCTTCACTGCCTGCTGTACCTGCATGCTTACTTTCATTGACTGATGAACAAAGACCTCCAGATCCCATTGCACTTCCCCTTTTCCCAACTTGACACCATTTAGATAATAATCTTCCTTCCTGTTTTTGCTACCAAAGTGGATAACCTCGTATTTATCCATGTTAACCTGCATCTGCCATGCATCTGCCCACTCCCCCAACCCGTCCACGTCACCCTGCATCCTCATAGCATCCTCCTCACTGTTCACACTGCCACGAAATCTTCATGCACCACCAGCCTGTTGCATAAATGACGGCCAAGTGGGACAGGGTGACATTTCGGGTTGAATGGGTGACGTTTCTTCAGACTGAAACATCATCCATTACTTCTCTCCCGAGATGCTGCCGGTCGCGCTGAGTTACTCCTGCATTTTGTGTCTATCTTCAATTTAAACCAGCATCTGCAGTTCCTTCCCACAGATTAATTTGGACTGCAGCTTGCTACTTTTCATTCACCTCGTTTTTTGAATAGGGGCATTACATCTGCAGTTTCCCCAATTGCCAGCACCACTCAAGAAACGGGAATATGTTAGAAAATCACCATAAATATCATAAACTGGGTAAATATCATATGCTGGGTAAAGATCATAAACATAGAAACATAGAAACATAGAAATTAGGTGCAGGAGTAGGCCATTCGGCCCTTCGAGCCTGCACCGCCATTCAATATGATCATGGCTGATCATCCAACTCAGTATCCCGTACCTGCCTTCTCTCCATACCCTCTGATCCCCTTCGCCACAAGGGCCCATCTAACTCCCTCTTAAATATAGCCAATGAACTGGCCTCAACTACCCTCTGTGGCAGAGAGTTCCAGAGACCCACCACTCTCTGTGTGAAAAAATTCCTTCTCATCTCGGTCCTAAAGGATTTCCCCCTTATCCTTAAGCTGTGACCCCTTGTCCTGGACCTCCCCAACATCGGGAACAATCTTCCTGCATCTAGCCTGTCCAACCCCTTAAGAATTTTCTAGTAAGTTTCTATAAGATCCCCTCTCAATCTCCTAAATTCTAGAGAGTATAAACCGAGTCTATGCAGTCTTTGTTCATAAGACAGTCCTGACATCCCAGGAATCAGTCTGGTGAACCTTCTCTGCACTCCCTCTATGGCAATAATGTCCTTCCTCAGATTTGGAGATCAGAACTGTACGCAATACTCCAGGTGTGGCCTCACCAAGACCCTATACAACTGAAGTAGAACCTCCCTGCTCCTATACTCAAATCCTTTTGCTATGAAGATAAACGGGGTAATCAAATGACATCACGCACTGCAGACAGCGGTCACTACCGGCCTGCCATGTAAATGATGGCCAAGTGGGACAGGCCCTTTAGACAACCTTCTTCATCATACACCACACCAGCAATTTTTGCATCATTCATTCATTGGACTGACTATTAACCTTTAGTGATTTTAAACTTTGTTCATTGCAGTCTCCCTCCATTTAGATAATAAATCTGACTTTTGATTCATCTTACCAAAGCACATGACCTCATGGTTCCCCATAATAAACTCTAGTTGCCAGGTTTTCAATCCATCTACATCCCAAAGGAAAATCACAACATATCCTTCCAACCTTTTTCACATCATTGGCAAACTTGAAAACTTACAATTTGTTCCCTCTTGCACGTAATTAATGTAAGTAGTAAATAATCGCAGGCCAAGAACCAATCCCTGGGGCACTGCACTGATCACATCCCTACAGCCTGATAATGATTCCTTTACCCTGTTTTTCAAAATGTGGTAGATAATTTTCAATCAATGCCAAAGATTTTTCTTTCAATACCTAGATTTCCAATACCACAATATACCAGACTTTAATGTGATACTTTGTCAAATATTTTTTTGAAATCTAAATATACTACATCTACCGGTTCCCCTCGATCAACTCTCACTGCCAAATCATCAAAGAATTTAAGCAAGTTCTCAAACATAATTTACCATTCATTTAACCATTTTGTCTAGGTTTGTCTGAAGAAGGGTCTCGACCTGAAACGTCACCCATTCCTTCTCTCCGGGCGAATCGTCCGATCAGCAGAGAAGGTTATTGGCTGCAACCTTCCCTCCATTGATGAACTGTACACTGCAAGGGCCAGGATGCGAGCGGGCAAGATCATCTCTGATCCCTCTCACCCTGGCCACAAACTCTTTGAATCACTTCCCTCTGGAAGGTGACACCGGACTGTCAAAGCTGCCACAGCCAGACATAAAAACAGTTTTTATCCACGAGTAGTTGCTCTACTCAACAACCAAAAATCTGTATCCTCCCTTTGATCTGGTATTTTGTTGGTTCACATGCTTGATCAATGGTGTTTTATCATTAATGTTTTATTATTATTAATGTTTAGTGTTTTCTGAGTCATTCGTAACTGTCACTGTCATGTTGTTACTTGTGGGCGGAGCACCAAGGCAAATTCCTTGTATGTGAATACTTGGCCAATAAACTTACTTACGTACTTACTTGTCTATTGAGTCCATGTGACAGATCAGATGGCTTCTCACTTGACAAACATTTGGTTTCTGATCATATAATGTTGCTCCATACATCTCCTCCCTCACTCTCATCTCCCCCTCCCCCTCCCCTCCCTCAACCACCCCTCACCACCTCCATCACTCTCCCCGCCCCCTCCCACAACCACCCCTCACCCCTTCCATTGCTCAATCCCCCCCTTTCACCCTTCACCTTTTACCCGCCCCAGGGTCATCCCTCCTCCTCTTCCTCTCACGCTCCCTCAGTCAACCTTCACCCTCTCCTTCAGTCAATCCGCACCCCCTAACCCTCAACCCCCTCCCCCCCATCCTGCTTTCACCCCTCTCTTCCTTCCACAAACGCCCCTCACCCTCTCCAATGAACCTGCCTTACCCCCTCCTTCAGTAACAACTCCCTTCCTCATTTGTTCACCCCCACACATCCTGGTTTGGTTACCTCTCACCCACGGTCCCCATTACTCAGTCACCCTCTCCATTGATCACCTTTCATCCCTTCATAACTCACACCCAACCTACTTACTCAAGCTGGCCCCATTTGCCTGTGGTTTCCCATACCCTTCTAAGCGTTTCCTAGCCACATAGCTGCCCAAATGTCTTTTGAACATTGCTATTGTACCTGCCTCAACCATGTCTTCATAGAAAAACTGACTATGTTCAAAAATTCCGCGCGGCAACGGTTTGTCAGCTCGCAGTCGCCTCGACGCATTACACACCGCCTCGACGTCGTGCCTCCGTGACCCTCTATGTAGGTGCCTCCGTGACCCTCTATGTGTATGGCTCCGTGGCCCTCTGTGTGTGTGTGCCTCTGTGCCCCTCTCTCTGTGCCCCTCTCTGTCCTGGCGAACTTACCTTAGACTTCGCTCCAAGTTCGCCTCACTTTGCGCCGCGTTGTGCCACTCACCCGACCTCCACGCGGCCCCTGCTGCCGGTTTGGTCGCGCTTGCCGCATGCAGGCGCATGCTGGTGGGAACGGCCCTGTACAGGGGATCACCCGACCTCCGCGCGGCCCCCGCTTCTAGTTTGATCGCGCTCATCGCATACAGTTGCATGCTTGTAGGACAGGCCCTTAAGTGTGGATAAAACTGCTTCACAAGCTTCCAGTAAATCTTTTCACTCTCACCTTAAACCAATGTCCACTCGTTTTACACTACCCTAAACTGGGAACAAGTCTGTGACTATCCATTTTATCGATACCCCTCGTGGTTTTATAAACCTCTATAAAGTAGGCCCTCAGTCTCCTTCACGCCAGGGAAAATAATCCAGCCTATCCAGTCACTCCTTCAAATTTATATGGACAGTGCATAGCGGTAGAGCTACTGCCTTACAGCGCCAGAGACCTGGGTTCGATCCTGACAATGGCGTTTTTACGTTCTCCCTCCGGGTGACCTCTGTGGGTTTTCTCCAAGGTATGTTGGTTAATTTGTTCCTATTTGGGGAGTGTTAATGGAATCTGAGATAACAAAGGGGACTGTGGAGGCATGAGAGGGGAGCTGGCCAAAGTTGACTGGAAAGGGACCCCAGCAGGGATGACGGTGGAACGGCAATGGCAGGTGTTTCCGGGAATAACCCAGAAGATGAAGGATCATTCCATTCCAAAGTGGAAGAAAGATTCTAAGGGGAGTAAGGGGCGACCGTGGCTGACAAGGGAAGTCAGGGACAGTATAAAAATAAAAGAGAAGTATAACATAGCATAGATGAGCGGGATGTCAGAGGATTGGGAATCTTTTAAAGATCAACAGAAGATAACTAAAAAGGCAATACGGGGAGAAAAGATGAAGTACGAAGATAAGCTAGTCAAGATTATAAAGGAGGATAGTAAAAGCTACTTTAAGTATGTGAAGAGGAAAAAATTAGTTAAAACAAATGTGGGTTCCTTGAAGACAGAAACGGGTGAATTTATTATGGGGAACAAGGAAATGGCAGATGAGTTGAACCGGTACATTGCTTCTGTCTTCAATAAGGAAGACACAAACAATCTCCTAGATGTACTTGGGGACAGAGGACCAAGGGTGATGGAGGAATTGAAGGAAATTCACATTAGTCAGGAAATAGTGTTGGGGAGACTGATGAATCCCCAGGGCCTGATGGTCTGTATCCCAGGGTACTCAAGGGGGTGGCTCCAGAAATCGTGTACGTATTGGTGATAATTTTCCAATGTTCTATACATTCTGGATCAGTTCCTGAGGATGGGACAGTAGTTAATGTTACCTCTCTTTTCAAGAAAGAAGGGAGAGAGAAAACAGGGAATTCTAGACCAGTTAGCCTGACATTGGTGGTGGGGAAGATGCTGGAATCGAATAACAAAGATGTAATTGGATAGCATTGGGATAGCAGTAACAGGATCGGTCCGAGTCAGCATGGATTTACAAAGGGGAAATCGTGCTTGACAAATCTTCTGGAATTTTTTGAGGATGTAACAAGTAAAATGGACAAGGGAAAGCTAGTGGATGTAGTGTACCTGGACCTTCAGAAAGCCTTTGATAAGATCCCGCACAGGAGATTAGTGGGCAAAATTAGAACACATGGAACTGGGGGTAGGGTATTGACATGGATAGAAAATTGGATGGCAGACAGGAAGCAAAGAGTAGGGATTAATGGGTCCCTTTCAGAATGGCAGGCAGTTATCACAGCTATTTACAATATACATTAATGATTTAGATGAAGGAATTAAAAGTAACATTAGCAAACTTGCAGATGACACAAAGCTGGGTGGCAGTGTGAACTGTGAGGAGGATGCTATGAGGATGCAGGGTGACTTGGACAGGTTGGGTGAGTGGCAGATGCATGGCAGATGCAGTATAATGTGGATAAATGTGAAGTTATCCAATTTGGTGGCAAGAACAGGAAGGCAGATTATTATCTGAATGGTGTCAGGTTAAAAAAGGGGAAGTACAACATGATCTGGGGGTTCTTGTTCATCAGCCACTGAAAGTAAGCATGCAGGTACAGCAGGCAGTGAAGAAAGCGAATGGCATGTTGGCCTTTATAACAAGAGGAGTTGAGTATAGGAGCAACGAGGCACTTCTGCAGTTGTACAGGGCCCTAGTGAGACAACACCTGGAGTATTGTGTGCAGTTTTGTTCTCCTAATCTGAGGAAAGACATTCTGTTGTAGAGGGAGTGCAGCATAGGTTCACAAGGTTAATTCCCGGGATGGTGGGACTGTCATATGCTGAGAGAATGGAGCGGCTGGGCTTGTATTCACTGTAATTTAGAAGGATGAGATGGGATCTTATACAAACATATAAAATTATTAAGGGATTGGACACGCTAGATGCAAGAAACATGTTCCCGATGTTGGTGGAGTCCAGAACCAGGGGCCACAGTTTAAGAATAAGGGGTAGGCCATTTAGAACTGAGAAGAGGAAAAACCTTTTCACTCAGAGAGCTGTGAATTTGTGGAATTCCCTGCCTCAAAAGGCAGTGGAGGCCGATTCACTGGATGCGTTCAAAAGAGAGTTTGATAGAGCTCTTAGCGCTAGTGGAATCAAGGGGTATGGGGAGAAGGCAGGAACGGGGTACTGATTGTGGATGATCAGCCGTGATCATATTGAATGGCAGTGCTGGCTCGAAGGGCCGAATGGCCTACTCCCGCACCTATTGTCAATGTATCCATGTATGTGCAAAGATCTTTGACTAATCCAAGGATTTTTTCCCCCTACTATCCTCAGTCCCTGTGATGTGACCATTAGCATCTCCCAGTGTTTACTGACAAGTGCTTGCGGCAAGCCCTCAAGGTGTCAACCACAGAATTATTTCCCAAGAACACAACATTGCTGTGCTATATTAACTCAATTAAGTGGTGCTTGAACATAACTGCGGTTGCATTCTGTCACCAGATCACTGGCGTGGATCGTGTTGAGAGACAGAGTTGCAGGGAAGTATATAGTTCAAGTTATAGTTACAATTAAGGGTAATGCTGTGCTTAATCAAGAAAGGATACAAATTGCTGTATAGAAACATAGAAACATAGAAACATAGAAAATAGGTGCAGGAGGTGGCCATTCGGCCCTTCGAGCCAGCACCGCCATTCATTGCAATCATGGCTGATCGTCCCCAATCAATAACCCGTGCCTGCCTTCTCCCCATATCCCCTGATTCCACCAGCCCCTAGAGCTCTATCCAACTCTCTCTTAAATCCATCCAGTGATTTGGCCTCCACTGCCCTCTGTGGCAGGGAATTCCCCTTTATTGTAAGACTGTGGCCCCTGGTTCTGGACTAGCCCAATATTTCTGGAGAACTTGGATAGATGACGTTTATGGTCGGGACCGTTCCTCAGACCTGACCCGTAACGTTGCCTATCCAGAGATGCTGCCTGACCTGGTGTGTTACTCCAGCACTTTGTGTCTTTTTTTGTAAACCAGCATCTGCAGTTCCTTGTTTTTAGAATCTGTGGAGATACACTGTATGTAATCAATACACGGCAGAGGATGTTATAGGGCATAATATCTTGTAGTATGTTATATAATTACTTGTAGTTTGTTGATAATATATTATTTTTCTGTTATTGGTATTGTGTTTTCACTTTGTTCCATACACTACTTGCATTGAAATATAACACCTTAAAGGGCCTGTCCCACCAGCATGCAACTCTATGCGATGAGCGTGACCTAACGTGGTCGCTTGAGCCGTCCGGCGTCACGGGGCCGGTCCCACCGGAGCCGTGCGGAATTGCGCGGAGTTCGTCCCGACATCGCGCGGGGCTCCGATAAACTGACCGAGTACAAAAATTCCGCGCGGCAACGGCTTGTCGGCTCGCAGTCGCCTTGACGCATTACACACTGCCTCGACATCATGCCTCCGTGAACCTATCTGTAGGTGCCTCCGTGACCCTCTGTGTGTGGCTCCGTGACCTTCTGTGTGTGTGCCTCTGTGCCCCTCTCTGTGTGCCCCTCTCTGTCCTGGCGAACTTACCTTTAAGACTTCTCTCCAAGTTCGCCTCACTTTGCGCCGCGTTGCGCCACTCACCCGACCTCCGCGCGGCCCCCGCTGCCAGTTTGGTCGCGCTTGCCGCATGCAGACGCATGCTGGTGGGAACTGCCCTGTACAGGGGATCACCCGACCTCCGCGCGGCCCCCGTTGCCAGTTTGGTCGCGCTCATCGCATGGAGTTGCATGCTGGTGGGACAGGCCCTTTAGTTCCGTCCTCACCATCCCTCTGCTCACCGGTGTTATATTTGAATGCACATAGTATATGGAACAAAGTGAATGAGCTTATAGTGCAGTTGGAAATCTGTAGGTATGACGTTGTGGACATCACGGAGACATGGCTGAGGGAGGATCAGGCCTGGGAGCTGAATATCCAAGATTACACATCCTATCGAAAAGACAGACGGGTGGGCTGGCGGCATGGGGTAGCTCTACTGGTAAGGATTAAAATTCAGTCCATTAGAGGTGACAGAGGATCAGAAGATATAGAATCCTTGTGGGTAAAGCTGAGAAACTGCAAGACCCTGATGGGAGTTATTTCCAGGCCTTCAAACAGTAGTTCAAGTTACATCAGGAGATACAATCGGCAGGAAGAAAGGCCCTGTTATGGTGGTCTGGGGGGATTCCAATATGTAGGTAGTCTTGGAAAATCAGATTGGTACTGGACCCCAAGAGAGGGAATTTGTAGATGTCTTATGAGATGGTTTGTTAAAGTAACTTGTAGTTGAGCCAACCATGGAAAAGGCAATTCTGGTTTTGGTGTTGTGTAATGAACCGGATTTGATTAGCTAAAGGAATCACGAGTAGGTAGTGACCATAATATAATAAAATTCAATCTGCAATTTGAGAGGGAGAAGATGAAATCGGATATGACTGTGTTCCAATTACAGATCGGGATGGGATCCAAAGAGAGATAGCTGAATTGATAGAAAATTGGGTTTGTGGAAGGAAGCAGAGGGTGATGGTGGAAGGTTGCTTATCTGATTTTTTTGTCATCCTTCTCAATGATTTGCATGAGAATGGACGTAACAAGATTTGCAAGTTTGCAAATGATACAAAAGTAGGTTGTATTGCAGATAGTGAAGATGGCTGTCAAAAAAGACAGCAGGATCTTGACCACTTGGCAAGGTGGGCTGAGAAATGGTTGATGGAATTTAATACAGAGATATGTGAGGTGTTGCATCTTGGAAAATCTAACATGGACTGGACCTACACAGTGAATGGTTAGACGTTGGTGAGGTCACATTTCGAGTATTGTGTTCGGTTCTGGGCATCGTGTTATAGGAGAGATGTCACGTTGGAAAGGGTGCAGAGAAGATTTATGAGGTAGAGGGTCTGAGCTAAAGGGAGAAGTTGAGCACGTTGGGACTCTATTCCCTGGAGTGCAGGAGGATGAGGGGTGATCTTATAGTGTATAAAATGAATGAATGAATGAATGAATGAATGAATAGCCTTTATTGTCATTCAGACCTTTCGGTCTGAACGAAATTTCATGCCTGCAGTCATACATATATAAAAATAATAAAACCACACAATAAACACAAAATTAACATCCACCACAGTGAGTTCACCAAACACCTCCTCACTGTGGTGGAAGGCAAAAGTCTTAGAGTCTCTGTCTTCTTCCCTCCTTATTCTCCCTCTGCGCTGAGGAGATCCAGGCCTCCGATGCTGCCGTCCACCAGGCCTGCGGCCGAGCCTCCGAAACCGGGCCGCCGCCACCGCAGTCGCCGGAACGCCGGAACACCGCCACAGGGCCCGCCGCCGGAACGCTGGAGCACCGCATCCCCGAAGCCAGGTCGCCGCTGGAGCACCGCAGCCCCGAAAGCCAGGTTGCCGCCAGAACGCCACTGGAGCACCGCAGCCCCGAAAGTCAGGTCACCGCCGGAACGTCGTTGGAGCACCGCATCCCCGAAAGCCAGGTCGTCGCTGGAGCACCGCAGCTCCGAAACCAGGTCACCGGCGGAACGTCGCTGGAGCACCGCATCCCCGAAAGCCAGGACGTCGCTGGAGCACCACAGCTCCGAAACCAGGACACCGGCGGAACGTCGCTGGAGCACCGCAGCCCCGAAAGCCAGGCCGTCGCTGGAGCACCGCAGCCCCGAAAGCCAGGTCGCCGCTGGAGCACCACAGCCCCGAAAGCCAGGTCGCTGCCGGAACGTCGCTGGAGCACCGCAGCCCCGAAAGCCTGCGGGCTGCCCATAGCGGTGCCTGCGGAGGGCTCCGGAGGCCCCGACCACGGGTGAACATCGAGGAAGAGACTAACTTTAGCGCCTTCCCTCACAGTGGGAAACTTTGATTCTGCTGTGTGGGGGTGTTTTATGTTGGACTCTATCGTGTTCTTTATCGTGTTCGTTGTGTTCTTTATTTTAGTGTATGGCTGTATGGTGATCACATTTCACTGTGCCAACTGGTACATGTGACAAATAAATACATCTTGTATCTTGTTTCTATTTTGAACTCGGTGATTTACGGTAAAAGCTTCTCGTAAGTACTCGGGGCTCTCGTGGACATTTTTCAACATGTTGAAAAATCTTCACGAGTCTTCCCGAGCTTACCGCGTTTCCCGAGTACCTGCCGTTAGCGCTACGAGCCGCTAGGAGATGTCCCGAGCTCCGACGTACCCGCTACGTTCATTCTACGTGCTTACCACGAGTTTGATTTATTTTTTAAACTCGGGAGAGCACTGGAATGAACTCGTACCGTGGGACTGTACGATCTGTGAGTGTGACAGTGGTAATCTTCCTCTATTCCCTTCGTGCAGCTTTTGACGGGGTCGACCACACCCTCCTCCTCTAGTGCTTCGACACCAGTTTCAGCTGGGTAGGCCCACTCCACACTTATTCCCTTCCATCCTTTTCCAGGAATCGGTGGCAATAGCTCATGACAAAGCAACAAAATCTCCAGCGTTGTTTTCCAATCTATCCGCGAACTCATCACTTTTTAACTCTATATTGGCTCTGAGATCTTTGCAACTTAGAGTCACAAAGGAGAGATACCGTACCGATACAGGCTCTTTGAGTCATCTTATCCATGCCAGCCATCAACCGTACATATATATGAATCCTAGGTTAATCCTATTTTTATTCTCTCACATTCCCATCTGCTCCTTGCAATTAGAGTCATAGTCATGCAATCACAATCACAATCACAAGAATACTTTATTAGCCAAGTGTGTTTTGCAACATACGAGGAATTTCATTTGCCAAGTCAGCATACAAATGAAAAAGTAACAGAACACGCAAAACACATTATAACATAAACATCCACCACAGTGACTCCTCCACATTCCTCACTGTGATGGAAGGCGAGAAAAGCCTTCTATGCTCTCCTCGAGCCATCCGTTTACGGGACGATCTTGACTTCCGTAGCCGGCGGCATCGTGCATCGGGGGATGTCAGCTCCCCCGCGCCGGCGATCGGACCCCGGGTTGGGGCTGGTTGAGCCGCTGTATCGTTGGAGCTCCCGACTAGCCCCTCCCGAGACTGCGAGCTCTTGATGGTAAGTCCGCAGGCCGCGGTTGGAGTGATCCTAGGCAAGGGATCAGCTCCGATGTTAAGTCCACGCCCCAAGTCAGTCCGAGGGGGCCTCCAGCTCCATCGATGGTAGGCCGCAGATTGTCCGGAGATGCGACCCGGAAAACGATCGCATCTCCAGCAAGGTAAGAGACTGAAAAAAAGTTTCCCCCCGGCCCCCTTCCCCTCCCCCCACATAAAACAAACCGGAGAACATTTACACAAACGTTTAACACACACTAAAAATAAACAAAAATACGAAAAAACAGACAGACTGTTGGCGGGGCTGCCAAGCGTGCAGTGCCCCCTGGTGTTTATATATCACGGAAACATGCCCTTTGGGCCAGCTTGTCTATGCAGACCATGTTGCCCAATCTACATTAGTCCCACCTGCTACCCTTTGGCCCATATCCCTCTTATCCTATCCTATCTTATCCATAGGATATCTTATCCATATCCTATCTTATCTCTCTAACGTTGGCCGTATCATAGATAGTGAAAATGGTTACGAAAGATTACAACAGGATCTTGATTAGCTGGGCAACTGCGCATAGGAATGGCTGATGTACTTTACTGCAGTTATGTGCGAGGTGGTGCCTTTTTGGAAAGTCAAACAAGGGCAGGACCTTCAAGGTCTCTGGAGAGTGCTGTGCAGCAGAGGGATCTAGGAGTACTTGTACACAGTTCCCAGAAAGTGGCATCACAGGTAGATAGGGTAGTGCAGAAGGGGTTTGATACTTTGGCATTCGTCAGGGTATTGAGTATAGAAGTTGGGATGATATGCTACAGCTGTACAAGGCATTGGTGTGGCTGCATTTGGATTATTGTGTTCAGTTTTGGTCACCCTGCTATAGGAAGGATGCAATTATGCTGGGAAGAATGCAGAGGAAATTTGTGAGGAAGTTGCCAGGACTAGAGGGGCTGGGCTCTAGGGAGAATTTGGACAAACTAGTACTTTATTCCTTGGAGAGCAGGAAGCTAAAGGGTGAGGTGTATAAAATCATAAGGGAATTGATAGGGTGAATGCGCAAAACATTTTGTCCTGGGTAGGGGAAGAGTTAAAAGGAACATGAGGGGCATCCTTTTAACTCAGGGGGTGATGACTATGGAATGAGTTGCCAGATGAGGTAGTTGGGGAAGGTACAATAACAATATTTAAAAAGACACTTGACAGCAACATGGATAGGAAAGGTTTAAAGGAACGTGGGCCAAATTCGGACAAATGGGACCATGATGACCTTAGATCGAGCATCTTGGTCATCATGGACCTGTTCCATGCTGTACAACTCAATGCCTCTGGCCACTCGTACACACATTGATGCAATTTACGTTGTCCAACCCACCTACCGATCCGCACATCTTATGGAGTAAGAGGAAACTGGGGCATTTGCAGGAAGCCCACAGGGTCTCGGGGAAAACGTGCCAACTCCACACAGACTCTGCACCCGAGGACAGAGTCTCTGGCATGCGCTACACCGCTGCCAGAATGTTGTTTCCACAAACCACTTTAGTTTCTATTGTGCCTATTCCCCACACATTCCATCGTGACGTGTGAAGCAGCAATGACTGTGGACGATAATGAGAATCCCCTCCCCTGAGAATGGGGGATGGGGAGTGATTGAATTGTGGGTGTAACTTTAGTCCCACCGGGTCCGGGACAATTTTTATATTTACCAAGCCAATTAACCTACAAACCTGTAAATCTTTGGAGTGTGGGAGGAGACTGCAGATCTCGGAGAAAACCCACGCAGGTCATGGGGAGAACGTGCAAACTCTGTACAAATAGCATTCGTAGTCGGAATGGAAGCCGGGTCTCCGGCGCTGCATTCGCTGTAAGGCAGCAACTCTACCGCTGTGCCACCATGCCCGTCCAAAGATTTGAAGGAGCTAATTGGGTAGACAAAGAGAATTTCTGCTGAAGAGTCCAGGAGAAATGATATAAGTCCAAAATTAGCAGGAGATGTGGAGGGAGGGAGGGAGCTTGCAATGCACAGGTGCTGTACATTGTTAATTCCTGTGTGGGATGTGGGTGTCTCTGGCAAGCCCAGCAGTTACTGCCCTTCAAGGTGGTTGGACCCTGCCTTCTTAAATTGCTGTGGTCCTTCTGGTGAAGGTTCTCCCACAATGTTTAGGGTGGAATTCCTGCATTCAGAGCCGTTGGGTGATGACGGATTGATGATATATGTTCAGGCTGGAATGGTGTGTAACTTGGAGAGGAACCTACATGGGGCAGTGTTCCTTTGCAGCTGGTGGGAGAGGCATGGGTTTGGGAGGTGCTGGTGGGTTGGCCTGGGTAAGTAACAGCATTGCATTTTGTACACTGTGCAATTGTGGTGGAGGGAATGAATGTATAGGATATAGAAACATAGAACATAGGTGCAGGAGTAGGTCATTCAGCCCTTCGAGCCAGCACTGCCATTCAATACGATCATGGCTGATCATCCAAAATCAGTACTTCGTTCCTGCTTTCTCCCCATATCCTTGATTCCGTTAGCCCTAAGAGCTATATCTAACTCTCTCTTGAATATATCCAGTGGATTGGCCTCTACTGCAATGGGGATTTACCAAGTGAACAACTTTATCCTGAGTGGTGATGAGCCAGTTGAGAGGGTGTTGGAAATGCACACTTTTAGGTGAGTGCAGCCAGTCCTTCACCTGGATAGAGTGGATGTGGAGAGGATGTTTGCACTAGTGGGAGAGTCTAGGACCATAGCTCATAGCCTCAGAATTATAGGACGCTCCTTTAGGAAGGAGATGAGGAGGAATTTCTTTGGTCAGAGGGTGGTGAATCTGTGGAATTCATTGCCACAGAAGGCTGTGGAGGCCAAGTCAATGGATTGTCAGTGATGTCAGTATTTTTGGAGCCTATTCCAGAAGCCAATTAGTATCAACAGAACACTGAGATCATACATGGGTGGAAAGGTTTTGTAGGGATATGATCCAAATGCAGGGACTGGTTCAGGAAGACATCTTGGTTGGCAAGGATCATTTGGGCTGACGCGCTTGTTTCCGTGATGTGTAACTCTATGACTCAATGACTCTATGACAACGGAAGATTAATGTGTTCATTGAAGGCCCATCATCACAACCCCAGGACGTCACTGCAAGAGTTGCTCAGGACAGTCACATTAAGCCTAACTATCTTCAGCCACTTTCTAGGTGACCTGCTTTCCTTAGTGAGGTCAGAGAGGGGATCTTCACTGATATTTATAACATATTCCATGCATTTGGAAGAACATAGGAAAATAGGACCAGGAGGAGGCCACACGTCGCCTCAAGACTGTACCATCATGGTTGATCTGGTCCAGGCCCCAATTCCACTTTCTGACAATACTCTGATCAAGTGCATCTACAGAATTTCCTCCTGTGATTTAACTTCCAAACCCCTGTTCATGCCTTTGATGTTGCCCTAATTAAGGGCCTGTCCCACCAGCATGCAACTCCATGCGATGAGCGTGACCTAACGTGGTTGCTTGAGCCGTCCGGCGTCGCGGGGCCGGTCCCGCTTCGATCGCCGGAGCCGTGCGGAATTGTGCTGAGTTCGTCCCGACATCGCACGGGGCTCCGAAAAACTGACTATGTTCAAAAATTCCGCGCGGCAACGGCTTTTCGGCTCGCAGTCGCCTCGACGCATTACACACCACCTCGACATCGTGCCTCCGTGAACCTATCTGTAGGTGCCTCCGTGACCCTCTATGTGTGTGGCTCCGTGGCCCTCTGTGTGTGTGCCTCTGTGCCCCTCTCTGTGTGCCCCTCTCTGTCCTTGCGAACTTCCCTTAAGACTTTGCTCCAAGTTTGCCTCACTTTGCGCCGCGTTGCGCCACTCACCCGACCTCCGCGCGGCCCTCGCTGCCGGTTTGGTCGCGCTTGCCGCATGCAGGCACATGCAGGTGGGAAGGGCCCTGTACAGGGATCACCCGACCTCCGCGCGGCCCCTGATTCTAGTTTGATCGCGTTCATCGCATGGAGTCGGATGCCGGTAGGACAGGCCCTTTATGCCTTGTGCTATGGAAAAGCAACACTTTGAAGTCCTCTAGATTGCATTCTCTTCTCCAAGCCAGAAGCAATGTTCTTAACCCTGGCATTACAAGGTGTTTGGGATTCTCTGTCTAAACACAGTGAACAGTGCCTGTTGCCCTAGCTATGCCACCCCCTATGATAGCATCGTGAACACGGTATCAACACACGCTTCAACAATGGAGACAAAGGGAATAGTAAGATTGAACGAGAACTTACCAGTTCGAAGGTTGATCGTTATTTCATGAGGAGTCGCGGTGAGGGATTTCGTGAAGAGCCCGCCGGCGCGCATGCTCGACATTCTTCAAAGTAGCGGTGTGGAATCACAGAAACCAGTAACAGAAATGCCTTGGCATAGTAAGATGAAAGAGACTCAAATTACCAGGTGAAGGTGATTGAGGGTTGGGCGTGGAGGGCACGAAATCCCTCACCGCGACTCCTCATGAAATAACGATCAACCTTCGAACTGGTAAGTTCTCGTTCAATCTTACTATTTCATTTCGGAGTCACGTGAGTGACTTCGTGAAGACTTCAAAGCTTCTGTGATTACACGCCCTGGACCACGTCCATGCTGACACACCACTAGCAGGGATGGATGGGAGGAACAAACTTGCTCAAATAGTTCATACTGCAAAACAAGAGTATATTTATTAACAACAAATCAAAAACCCCTCATGCGGGGACACCTCCACGTTCTTGACCTGAATTCAGCACGGCTTCCGCGAACTGTAGAGGAGCAGCAACAGGCTTGTTATAAAATCGCTGAAACACAGCTTCATTAGCCCATCCTGCTGTGGCGAGAATATGATCCATAGGCACCTCCATAATCCTTGCCGCTGACGTCGATGCAGCCCTGGTGGAATGAGACTTGAACACATTAGTGTCGATATCTGACTTACACAAGACGACCCGGAGCCACCTGGATATCGTCTGGACTGTCACTCGATGATGAGGTCTCTTATGAGTGACAAGCAGGTATCTCTCCATTCCTCTGATGCATGCCGTCACCTTGACATAGTGACGGATATGTGAGGCTAAACACAGCCTAGCATCTGCGGGGTATGCCGGGAACTTCAGCTGCAGCCCTGTGCACCCAGGTCTATGTTGCTTTAGTAGCTCATCAACAAAGAAGACTACTTCTGTAGGGGTAGACATCATTCTGTCGACACGTAGTTTATGCAGTGTCTGTACCCTCTGTGCTGAGGTCAACGCTAATAACATCACCAGCTTCATGGTGAGTTTGTCCAGCTGGAGCCCTTCCATGGGAGACCACGTCCTGAGCAGGGTTAATACCTCCCTGACATCCCAGGTGATATTGTAGCGTGGTGTAGGCGGATTCATATTGAATATACCCCGCATGAGTCTGGACACTAGCCTGTTGGATCCCACCTCAATCTTGAGGTAGAATGACAGCACGCTCCTGGCGCTGTTGATGGCACTGTAACTTAAGTGTTCATCATGGTGCAACCCCGCGAGGAATTCCAGGACGTCGGTTACAGTCACGTCATCGTACGTGATGCGAGAGCGGCTGCAGTAGGCTTCCCACTTCTTGATATGTGAGCGGTGTCTTCGCCTTGTTGACTCTCGACACGACGCCCCAATGGTATCCATGGTCCGAGTTGAGAGGCCGTATTGGACTAACGGCCTGTTCAAAACCTGCAAGCCAACAAATTTAAATAGCCATGGCAGGGATGTGGCTCCCCTGAGACAGGGTGAGTAACCAATTCTGGGCAACCCTTCAAAAGGACCCAAGGCTCACTGAGCATGTCAAAGACCACCGGATACCACGGCTGTGTAGGCCAGTCGGGTATAATAACGATGCCCTTGGCTGCATCCATCTGAATCTTTCGTAATACCCGACTGATGAGGCAGAACGGGGGGAATGCATAGAAAAACCAATTCCCCCAGTCCAGCGAGAATGCATCTAGCGCCATAGCCCCAGGATCTGGTTCCCACGAGATGTATGTTGGTACCTGATGGTTCAACCGTGACGCAAAAAGGTCAATATCCGGTTTCCCAAATTTGGCTGTAACTTTGGCAAAAATTTCAGGATGCAACATCCATTCAATATTGTCATTAAACTTGCGTGACCTGGTGTCCGCCACAGTATTAAGCTCACCTGGCAAATAGGTAGCTGAAATCCAAATGTCTCTTTGAACACACCAGAGCCAAATTGAGTTAGCCAATTTATCACACAAAACTGACCTGGTACCGCCCATATGGTTTAAATATGCCACCGCTGTGGTGTTGTCTATTTGGAGACGGACATGTGCTCCAAAAAGCTTGGAACAATAAGCACGAAGTCCGTGGAATGCTGCAAGTAGCTCCAAATAGTTTATCCCTTGTGACAACAACATAGTAGCCTCAAGGGTATCCCATCTGCCCCCGCAACTAGAGTAATGATCCGTAGCTCCCCAACCATAAGAGCTCGCATCAGTTTGCAAGTATACCACCGGATTAGCCTCAATAATAGGCTTAAATGAGTTACTAATGTGACGCACCCACCATCGTAACTCATCCTTCGCTTCGGGCGGCAGCTGCATTGGTCGATCATAATGACCAGCGTGCTGTTTTAATGCAGCGATCTTGGCTCTTTGCAAATTCTGATAATGCAAAGGCCCATATCGGGCTGCCGGAAACAATGCTACAAGTTTGCCAATTACTGTAGCTGTATGTCGAATCGATGGTATACTAACGCAGATTAAACCTTGACACACCTGGGTGACCTCCTCAACCTTATTAGTTGGTATGGTGACCCTCATGCGAATAGAGTCCACCGTAAACCCCAGATAATGTATTACCTGGGAAGGGCAGAACTTTGATTTTGCTGGATGGACAATAAACCCCAGCTGCTGAAATATATTGACAGCAGCTGCAACTCCCTGTTCAGCCAATTCCAGGGTGTGGCCGACAATTAAGATATCATCTAAATAGGCCATTACTATATGGTGTCGTTGTCGTAAATAAGCCATAATTGGTTTCACCAATTTAGTGAATAATCTAGGGGCTGTGGTAAGCCCGTTTGGCAAAGCCCTATATTGCCAGAGTTGACCCATCCAGATAAATTTCAGAAACCTCCTATAATATTTTTGAATGGATACAGAATAGTACACATCTTGTAAATCAATGCATGCCATAAAGCAACCATGTGAAATCAATGATTTGGCTGTTTCAAAAGTGTCCATTTTGAAATGAGTATATGTTACAAAAGTATTTAAACGAGTCAGGCCAATAATGACTCGACAGCCTCCATCCTTCTTTGGTCGAGTGAATATATTAGAAACAAATTCAACTGGCTCATGAACCGTTTTCTCTATCACTCCCTTCTGTTCTAGCCTCAAAATTTCCTTACAGCCTGCTGCCTGTTCTGCAGCAGACAGTGTAAATGTTCGACCAGGCCTGTGATGGGATGGAGGAATGTCCCCATTAAGAAACTCAATTTTATGACCCTGAATATTTTGTAACACATACTCGTCACCAGTAATATCACCCCATGCACCCAAAAAGAACCGAAGGCGCCCACCAACATGTGAGGTTAGACAAAGAGAAAAGAGAGAACCAGACCGCCTCACCTCCGTGGTTACCGGCGGTCCTTGACACGTGTGGGTGGACGTGGAGGTGCTGGGTTGGCTTGAGGGCGCGGCGTCCTCATCTTCCACCAGGGTTTCTGCCGACCTTGTCCTAAAAAAGCCCACTGCTGCTGGGGCTGTTGGTAACGGGGTGGAGCTGGAGGGTAGGTCCTTGTAGAGGTGCTGGCAGACCCTCGTGGACGAACAAGCGGAGCTTTCGAGCCCGACGGCGTGGGGGCACTGTGAGAGCGCATGAGTCCCACCGTTTTGACTTGTTCGTCAAGCTCTTTGACCCTCTTCGAGAGATCTTCTCCAAAGAGCTGACCGGGCGGCGGCGGCGGCGGTGGTTTGCACAACCCTGCAAACTTAGGGTTGAGCGCCGGGCGGATGCTGCTTTTGCGGAACCCATTGATCTCATGTTGAGTTGCGCACAATAGAGCCAGAGCATCCTCCTGATCCAAATTTAATTCAACCCCATCAACCGACCGCACAAAGGCGGTAATACCGGCCGTGAGGAGCTTCAGGATCCGCTGAATTTTCAGCTCTTGTTGACGGATAGCCGCATTGATGTTGCCCCATTTCGGCGTATTGACCACAGGCACGTTGAGGGAGTTGCAGTTGGACGGAGCCTTGTGACGGCTCATGGCCTGAATGAGAACTTCTTCCTGGAGCTGATGGTTGTTGAGGAAGTCCACTGTGGCTGCCAATTTCGAGTTCAGGGGAAGCCCAGACGTGTGTGGGGCCGCGAACTTAGTGGCCACATCGAGAAGTTCCTCCGCTGGTAAATCTGACGGAGGTGGTATGGGATCGACCAAAACCTCCTCATCCTGCTGCTCCAGGCTGATGGTGGAAGTTGGTGAAACAGCCCAGTGCCTGTCGTTGCTGGACGCTTGCTGCTGTTGACTGTGAAGCAGGAGCTCCAGCAGCCGCTCCATACGGTCAATACGCCCTTCACCCTGAACACTCGGGTGGTCGGAGTCCTCCGGCTCTGAGAAATTGCCGGGCCCCTATCATCGGCCCGCACCTCATCGAGGCCCACCCGGTGCCGGTAGTCGTCGCTAACAGCCGCCGAAGCGAAACTGCGCGATTCCCGCGCGGGCGTGTTCAACCGCCTCTGTTTAGCGGGAGCTGAAGCCGCTGCCACTAAGGGCACTTGCGGCGTGGTGTCGGCACCAGCCATAGCATGGATACCTGATGCCCGCGCAGGCTTGCCGGCAGCCCACGTCGTGGACCTCGCCGACGCATGGTCTCGCCCACCCATCCATGGGGGACTCGGCGACCGCGACGAGACCCGACCCAACCGACCCGTCCCGGCGTCGAGAGTTGGGGGGCGTCGACTGGACCTCACAGCCGCCCCAGGTCCCGCTCTGGAACCTGACCGCTCCTCGGCGGCAGGCAAAGCCTTAGCCCCGACAGGGTTAGGCTTCCGGGCTCCTGCCCTTCCCCTACTCGGAGGGCTGAGTGAAAAGGGCCGTGCAGCTGCACGCACCCCTCTGCTCGAGGTCGCCAGCAAGCCTGCTGACGACCTGACTGCCATGGCAGGATCCTCCTGCTCCGGCGGCACACCACACTCCTCCTCGTCGAACTCCTCCGAACTGTGGTGTGCTGGCGGATCCGGACCCGTAAGGCTTACCGACATTCCCGCCTGTGTCCCGGCCTGCGCTGCAGGTACCGCCAATATTAAAGGCTCCGGGACTGCTGACCGGCGACCTCGTCCAGACGTCCTCCGGCCCTTGGAACTCCCATCCATGTCCTTGCTGCAAGAAAACAATCAAGACAACAAGGACCACCAACTTAAGGTAGGATACTTACCTCCGTGGCTCCCATATGAAGGGCTGGCAAGGAGCGCGCTCCACCGCCAGCCGTCGCAGCAACGCGATACGACGATATGTCGAGCATGCGCGCCGGCGGGCTCTTCACGAAGTCACTCACGTGACTCCGAAATGAAATTAAAGGATGTTCCTTTAGGAAGGAGATGAGGAGGAATTTATTTCGGCAGAGGGTGGTGAATCTGTGGAATTCATTGCCACAGAAGACTGTGGAAGCCAAGTCAGTGGATATTTTTAAGGCGGACGTAGATAGATTGATTCTTGATTGGTACGGATGTCAGGGGTTATGGGGAGAAGGCAGGAGAATGGGGAAGATCGATCAGCCATGAATGAATGGTGGAGTGGACTTGATGAGCTCAATGGACTAATTTTCCTATCTTATGAACATGACATTTATGAATCCCAAGGATCCTTCAGCGTTTTAGACCTAAGACCTTCAGTCTTTAGACCTAGGGACCCATCAGCTCTTCAGGGGCACCAGCTAACCCAGTTCTCCCTCTCTTCATGCTCGGCGATTTTTCCCTTCCATTTGCTGTTCCAAATATTTTTGGTATGCTTGAGTCTACCATTGTGAAGGCAGATAAAAAATATTTGGGTAACGTCACTTTCGTTTCCTTATTCATCACCACGAACTCCCTGGATCAGCTGCTGACAAACACACATTTCCTTCCCCAGCCCCCTCCTTCCCACATGCAAATAGAAGCCTTTCTATCGAATTTATTTTCCGCAATAGTTTACGCTCATGTTGGGCGAGTCCAGAACCAGGGGCCACGGGCTTCGAATAAAGGGGAGGCCATCTAAGACTGAGGTGAGAAAAAAACTTTGTTTGAATTTGTTGAGTTGTGAATTTGTGGAATTCCCGGCCACAGAGGGCAGTGGAGGCCAAGTCACTGGATGGATTTAAGAGAGAGTTAAGGGCCTGTCCCACCAGCATACAACTCCATGCGATGAGCGCGACCTAACGTGGTCGCTTGAGCCATCCGGCGTCGCGGGGCTGGTTCCACTTCGATCGCCGGAGCCGTGCGGAATTGTGCGGAGTTTATCCCGACATTGCGCGGGGCTCCGAAAAACGAACTCTGTTGAAAAATTCCGCGCGGCAACGGCTTGTCGGCTCGCAGTCGCCTCGACGCATTACACACCGCCTCGACGTCGTGCCTCCGTGAACCTATCTGTAGGTGCCTCCATGACCCTCTATGTGTGTGGCTCTGTGGCCCTCTGTGTGTGTGCCTCTGTGCCCCTCTCTGTGTGCCCCTCTCTGTCCTGGCGAACTTACCTTAAGACTTCGCTCCAAGTTCGCCTCACTTTGCGCCGCTTTGTGCCACTCACCCGACCTCCGCGCGGCCCTCGCTGCCGGTTTGGTCGCGCTTGCTGCATGCAGGCGCATGCTGGCGGGAACGGCCCTGTACAGGGGATCACCCGACCTCCGCGAGGCCCCCGCTTCTAGTTTGATCGCGCTCATCGCATGGAGTCGGATGCTGGTAGGACAGGCCCTTTAGATGGAGCTCTTGGGGCTGGTGGAATCAACGGATCTGGGGAGAAGGCAGGCACGGGTTATTGATTGGGGACTATTGGGGACATAGAAACAAAGAAACTATTTTCTTTGTTTCGATGTTTCTATATTCTATTTTCCCCATCTTCAACTGTTTCTGCTTTCTAAAACCTTTCTATACATACACCTAGTTTCGTGACATAATGAAGTGCCTTGAGCGGCTGGTTGTGGAATGCATTAAATCCAGTCTACCAAGCAACCCACTACAATTCCTCGACCGCTACAACCGCTGATGCCATCCCCTGGCCCTTACACTCATCCCTGGAACACCAGTATAAGAGAGACGCCTACGGCAGACTTCTATTCATAGACTATTCATAGTCAAGTTGGGAAAAGGGGACGAGGAATATAGGAGCAAACAAATCCTTCTGCAGTTGTACAGGGCCCTGGTGAGACCACATCTGGATTATTGTATCAGTTTTGGTCTCCCAATTTGAGGAAGGACATTCTTGCTATTGAGCAAGTCCAGCGTAGGTTCACCAGGTTAATTCCCGGGATGGCGGGACTGTCATATGTTGATAGAATAGAGCAGCTGGGCTTGTACATTCTGGAATTTAGAAGGATGAGTGGGAATCTTATTGAAACATTTAAGATTATTGAGGGTTTGGACACGCTAGAGGCAGGAAGCATGTTCCCGATGTTGGCAGAGTCCAGAACCAGGGGCCACAGTTTAAGAATAAGGAGTGAGCCATTTAGAACAGAGTTGAGGAAAAACTTTTTCATACAGAAAGTTGTGAGTCTGTGGCATTCTCTGTCTCAGATGGCGGTGGAGGCAGGTTCTCTGGATGCTTTCAAGAGAGAGTTAGACAGAGCTCTTAAAGATAGTGAAGTCAGGGGATATGGGGAGAAGGCAGGAACGGGGTACTGATTGGGGATGATCAGCCATGATCACATTGAATGGCGGTGCTGGCTGAAGGGACCGAATGGCCTCCTCCTGCACCTATTGTCTATTGTCTATTGTTTATTGACTACAGCTCTGCCTTTAAGACAATTATACCATCCAAGCTTATCACCAAACCCGTAGAACTCTCAGCACAGCCCTTTGCAACTGGACCTTCGACTTCCTGACCAACAGACCCCAATCAGTGAGGATAGGGGACAAATCATCCTCCAGGATAATCCCCAACACTGGTGCTTCACAAGGATGCGTTCTCAGCCCCCTTCTTTACCCCTTGTACACCCATGACTGTACAGCCATGTACAAATCCAACTCAATTTGCAAATTCGCAGGTGACACCCCCGTAGTGGGCCCTGTATCAAATAATGGCGAGACAGAGTGGAGGAAGGGGATTGAGAACCGTGTAAGCTGGTACTACGTCACCACATTTCCCTTTCAATGTCAAAGGCAAAGCAGATTGTAATTGACTTCAGGAATCGAAGAGTTCAACCCCTGTCCCACGGTCCACGAGTCCATTCCAAGACCTCTCCCGAGTTTGCCCTGATTCGAACTCGGACATTTACGGTAATGGCCACTCGTCGGTACTCGGGGCTTGAAGATGGGATTGAAGCTGGGATTATCCCAACATTTAAGAAACAGTTAGACAGGAGCATGGATAGGACAGGTTTGGAGGGATATGGATGAAACACGGGTAGGTGGGACTAGTGCAGATGGGACATGTTAGGCAGTGTGGGCAAGTTGGGCCGAAGGGCCTGTTTCCATGCTGTCTCACTGTATGACTCTATGTGGAGGTACACATTCATACAGACATGCATGAATGCCTGGACACACGGAGTCAGGAATCGCAGGGATGTGATCAGAGGAGGGAGCTCTGATGGATTTGGTTGCACACTGTTGGTACAGTCATCCTAAAATCAGATCATTCGTTACAAATTGGGGGCGTTAAAGTGGTGCAGCAGTAGTGGCGGCCTTACAGAGCCAAAGACACGGAGTTGTTCCTGACTATGGATGCTGTCCTTACAGGGTTTGTACATTCTCACTGTGACTGCGTGGGTTTTCACCGGGCGCTCCGGTTTCCTCCCACATTCCAAAGACATACAGGTGAGTAGGTTCATTGGCTTTGGTAACATTGTGAATTGTCCCAAGTAAGTAGGATAGTACTACTGGGTACACAAAAGGCTGGAGAAACTCAGCGGGTGCAGCAGTATCTAAGGAGCGAAGGAGATAGGCAATGTTTCGGGTCGAGACCCTTCTTCAGCATCTGCAGTTCCTTCTTTAACAGGATAGTACTAGTGTACGGGGATTGCTGGTCGGCACGGGCCCGGTGGGCCGAAGGGCCTGTTTCCACACTGTATTTCTAAACAGGTAAGTCTAAAGCAGGAAAATGGGGAACATATTGCTGTGTGCAGACCAAGAGCTGATGGGCAAGACAGGTCCTGCCTTCTGCGCTCTGGACATCTCAGGAAATATTCAGCAGGATTTACCTGACGGATGATATATGCAAGGTATCCTTGCGAACCATGTGCCAAGCAGACTTGTTTAAAGGCTTTGATCTAAAGGAAGGTACACAGTTTTATTCAGTCATCTTGGCAGAACTTTATTTGCTGAGAAAACCACCTTTCCCCCCCACCCACAATCCCCAACCTGCCCACCCCACCAACCCCAGCAAGTTATTCTGATCTTTCCGCTTGGCTACTTCCAGAGTGGAGTGCAACTTGATCTTGCCTGCTGTGTTTACACTTTGTGGGTAATAGGTCTAGGCTGGTGGTTAACTGGCCAGAATTCCTCTGTGTCTGCCTTTTTGCAGACTGTTTTTGAAAAATGCTAATATTTTATTTTGACTATTTCTTGAGGCTGGAATTCTCCGAAATATGTACTTGATATTTGACTTGAGCTGATGTGTCATCTTATTGAGCTTGCTTTGCGTTGGGTACAGAATAGCAGCACTTTCCAGAGAGGGCTGGTTAGGAATACAGATGTACAGAAAGAGACACCAGGAGCATAAAAGCTGGGAGGATGCTTCTGATTTTCGAGGCGCAGTATTATAATCCAGGCTGCCGTTACTAAGGAGGGCAGCGGAGCTACTGCATAGTCAAGTGAACCACTAAACAGGTTCCATCTGCTTGTTCAGGTGCATGTGTAAGATGGAATGGCAACTTGGAAGGAGAGCGGGTCACATTTTTGTGGTGTCCTGGTCAGCATTCCTCCCTTTACCAACAAGAACCGATTCAATGGGTGATGATTCACTTTCTGTTGGTGAGATCCTGCTCTGCGCAAATGGCTGCTAATGCCTGCAGAACAAAGCCGGATGTTCTGCGGGGGAATCGATGCCTTTCACATTTATGTGACAAGGCATTGAGACACATGGATGAGAACTGACTGAACAGGGTAAAAGGAGAAATTCGCAGGGTGAGCAGTGGAGTGAAACTCATTAGCAAGTTCCCCGAAGCTGAATGGCTTCCTCGTGAGCTGCATTATTCTACGCTCTGAGATTAAAGGCAGGAAGGATCAGGCAAGTGGAACGATCAAAACAGAGTAGTGATAGATAGATAGACCCAGTCTGAAGAATGGTCTCGACCCGAAATGTCGCCTATCTCCTTCGCTCCTTAGATGCTGCTGCACCCGCTGAGTTTCTCCAGCTTTTTGTGTAACCCTAGTGATAGATAGATTTGGATGGGCAAGTAGTAAATGGTTGGGTGCCCCAGTGGTTGGTGCTCAGAATTAACCTGCTTGATGTTGATAATGTGTAGGAAGGAACTGCAGATGCTGGTTTACACCGAAGGTAGACCCAAAATGCTGGAGTGACTCAGCGGGGCAGGCAGCATCTCTGGAGAGAAGGAATGGGTGACCTTTCGGGTTGAGACCCTTTCTCAGTCTGAACCTGAAACATCACCAATTCCTGTCCCTCTGAGGTACTCCAGCATTTTGGGTCTATTGTTGGTATTATTGTTTCAGTTGTCCTTCCATTTGATTGTTCATCCTGGCGGCCGTGATAGTGAATCCTTCCTTGGATCTTCACGTTACTGGCAAGGCTGGGATTTACTGCCCATCCCTAATGGCCCTTGAGACGGTGTTGGTGAGCTACTTTCTGGAGCCTTCTGGTGAAGGTGTGCTTCAGTAGGAAGTTTCAGAATTGAGGCAGAGAGACATTGAAGGACTGGTGGTACATGTGCAGATCAGGATGGCGTGTGACTTAGAAACGATCCTGCAAGTATTTGATAGAGGTCTTTAAAATGATGAGAGGGATAGACAGAGCTGACGTGGATAAGCTTTTTCCATTGAGAGTAGGGAAGATTCAAACAAGAGGACATGATTGGAGAATTAAGGGACAAAAGTTCAGGGGTAACATGAGGGGGCACTTCTTTACTCAGAGAGTGGTGGCTGTGTGGAATGAGCTTCCAGTGGAAGTGGTGGAGGCACTTTAAAATATCATTTTAAAATAAATTAGAGAGGTATATGGACGGGAAAGGAATGGAGGGTAAAGGGCCTGTCCTACCAGCATCCGACTCCATGCGATGAGCGCGATCAAACTAGAAGCGGGGGCCGCGCGGAGGTCGGGTGATCCCCTGTACAGGGCCGTTCGCACCAGCATGCGCCTGCATGCGGCAAGCGCGACCAAACCGGCAGCGGGGGCCGCGTGGAGGTCGGGTGAGTGGCGTAACGCAGCGCAAAGTGAGGCGAACTTGGAGCAAAGTCTTAAAGGTAAGTTCGCCAGGACAGAGAGGGGCACACAGAGAGGGGCACAGAGGCACACACAGAGAGGGTCACGGAGCCACACACATAGAGGGTCACGGAGGTACCTACGGAGAGGGTCACGGAGGCACGATGTCGAGGCGGTGCGTAATGCGTCGAGGCGACAGCGAGCCGACAAGCCGTTGCCACGCGGAATTTTTGAACACGGTCAGTTTTTCGGAGCCCCGCGCGATGTCGGGACGAACTCCGCACAATTCCGCACGGCTCTGGCGATCGAAGTGGGACTGGCCCCGCGACGCCAGACGGCTCAAGCGACCACGTTAGGTCGCGCTCATCGCATAGAGTTGCATGCTGGTAGGACAGGCCCTTAAGGGGTTATGATCTGAGTGCAGGTAGATGGGACGAGGTGAGAGTAAGTGTTCGGCACGGACTAGAAGGGCCTGTTTCCGTGCTGTAATTGTTATATGGTTATATGGTTATATAAGTAGTTTTATACCCATCTACTGACTGTCCTTGGCCAAGGTAGTGGAGGTCACAGGTTTGCAAGTTGGTATCTGAGTAAACCAGACACAACAGACTTTGGCATTGCATGATCCATCACATACCAATGTTGGTCAGAGTGAACCCATAGCCCAAATATAATACTGACTTTGGGTTTGCAATAAATGATGAGCTAATGCCGGGATATCTAAACTCCAATGATGGGATCAGGTCATTTTTCTCAGGTGCCAGAGACTGACCATAAATAAGAGTTAGTGCAACACGGTGGCATTGCTTGAAGCCCTAACTACGGGTGCTTGTTTGTACAGAGTTTGTCCTTTCTCCCCATGTCCTGCTTTGGTTTTCTCCGAGACCTTTGGCTTCCTCCCACGTACAGAGTTTGTAGGTTAATTGGCTTGGTCCCTAGTGTGTGTATCATCACCATCGTTGAAAACATCAACGGTCACGGTGCCTTGCAATGCCGTGTACGACAGTGATCGCAACTTCTACTGAAGTGTGGGTGGCCGTTGGCTCGCTGGAAGCTCATCCGCCCTTTGACAGGTCTTGTTTTTGGTCCTGCTGGGGGTCCACAGCCCCCTCCTCACCTGGCAAACCAGGTGGGGGAGACGGTTTAGTGGCCGACTATCCGGCCATGGAGCAGGGAGCACGGGATTACCTGGTACCCGTGGCGGGGGGATCTCCCTCCGAACTGACTATAAAAGACTATAGTGTGTGTAGGATAGTGTTAATGTGCGGGGATCGCTGGTTGGTGCGGACTCGGTGGGCCGAATGGGCCTGTTTCCGCGCTGTATCTCACTAAACTAAATGAGTGTTTCATTGCTCTTATCTGAAATGCAAAATGACTGCAGATCTAAAAAACCTGAGGCAAAAAAACCAAACTATTAGAGGAACTCGGTCAGTCAGGAAGCAACAGTGGAGAGATAATTCTAAAGTCTTTGACCTGAAGTATTAGTTCAAACTATTTCTCTCTCCACATGTGCTGCTTGAGCTGCTGGGCATTTCTCTATACATCTCTGCCTTCCTCATTGTGACCAAAACTCTGTCCTCCCAAAAACAAAAGCCCCTTGCACCAACACCCCACCCCTCCTCTCACTGCACATGGAGTTTGATGCTCAGAGAAGTCACCATCGCCTGTCTCAAGCTCTCTGTCAGCCTTTCAATTGAAACATATCTGTTACGATGATGGTTCAATTGCAGAGGGAGGAGGGGTGGGGGGCGGGGGGGGATGGGGGCTTCTGTTAAATAAAAATAACCACAATCTTCAAAGCTGAAACATCTTCATAACAGGATCACCAACGGGCTTGTAACAATTTGCTAAGGGATTCCCCTTGGAACATTTCAGGGAACATTTATACGCTTGCCTGAAATAAACTCTGCTGCTGCTACCACACGGCATCTCTGGAGACCCACACTTGACAGCCATGTTTGTTCACAATTTATCCCCTGTCCCGATAGAATAACCTCCATGTGCTGTTCACACCCTAAGCATTTAGTTTAATTTAGTTCAGTTTAGAGATACAGCGCGGAAACAGGCCCTTCGGCCCATGGGGTCGGTGCCGACCAGCGATCCCCGCACACTAACACAATCCTACACCCACTAGGGACAATTTTTTACATTTACCAAGCCAATTAACCTACATACCTGTACGTCTTTGGTGTGTAGATCACGGAGAAACCCCACGCAGGTCACGGGGAGAACGTGCAAACTCTGTACAGACAGCGCCTGTGGTCGGGGAGCTATGCAGAGGCCTCGCCAACCAATCCTCGAGTGGACACATACATCTGCAACCAGCAGAGTGGGGAGAGAGGATTTTCTTCCTGTAATTCACTGTAAAACTGATTTCAGGCAGGAGAAGCTGGGAGATCATGTACTAGTTTTCATTGGTGGGTCAGCAGGGGACGTAGTGAGCGACTAAAATTCCTGAGCATCAACATATTATGTGACTAGTTCTGAGCCCAGCACACAGGTGTAATCATAAACATGTATTAGAAACATAAAAACATAGAAATTAGGTGCAGGAGTAGGCCATTCGGCCCTTCGAACCTGCACCGCCATTCAATATGATCATGGCTGATCATCCAACTCAGTATCCCGTACCTGCCTTCTCTCCATACCCCCGATCCCTTTAGCCACAAGGGCCACATCTAACTCCCTCTTAAATATAGCCAACAAACTGGCCTCAACTACCTTCTGTGGCAGAGAATTCCACAGATTCACCACTCTCCGTGTGAAAAATGATTTTCTCATCTTGGTCCTAAAAGACTTCCCCCTTGTCCTTAAACAGTGACCTGGACTTCCCCAACATCGGGAACAATCTTCCTGCATCTAGCCTGTCCAACCCCTTAAGAATTTTGTAAGTCTCTATGAGATCCCCCCTCAATCTTCTAAAGTCCAGCAAGTACAAGCCAAGTCTATCCAGTCTTTCTTTATATGGAAGTCCTGCCATCCCAGGAATCAGTATGGTGAACCTTCTCTGTACTCCCTCTATGGCAAGAATGTCTTTCCTCAGATTTGGAGACCAAAACTGTATGCAATACTCCAGGTGTGGCCTCACCAAGACCCTGTACAACTGCAGTAGAACCTCCCTGCTCTTGTACTCAAATTCTTTCGCTATGAATGCCAACATACCATTCGCTTTCTTCACAGCCTGCTGCACCTGCATGCCTACTTTCAATGACTGGTGTACCATGACACCCAGGTCTCGTTGGATCTCTCCTTTTCCTAATCGGCCACCATTCAGATAATAGTCTACTTTCCTTTGTCACCAAAGTGGATAACCTCACATTTATCCACATTATACTGCATCTGCCATGAATTTGCCCACTCACCCTGCCTATCCAAGTCACCTTGCAGCCTCCTAGCATCCTCGTCACAGCTAACACTGCCCCCCAGTTTTCTACCAAACATCTGCAGATGCACTCTGTGAAGCATACTGACTGCTTGTACCACAGCCTGGCATAGCAGTTTCAAGAAGGGTCTGAAGAAGGGTTTTGGCCCGAAACATTGCTGATTTCCTTCGCTCCATAGATGCTGCAGCACCCGCTGAGTTTCTCCAGCATTTTTGTCTACCATAGCAGTTTCAAGCACAGGAGCACAAGAGGCTGCAGAGAATGAAGCCTGATGCATCCAACGCATCCAACGCAACTACATGAGCAGCTGCCTCAGAAAAGCAGCATCTACGATGAACGATTCCCATCAGCCTGGCAAGGCCCTCTTCTCCCCGCTATGGTTGGGCAAGAATGGTTACACAAATCTGAATCACAACACGCCAAAGGGTTCAGAAATGGCAACTTTCCCCCAACTATTAGCCTTTTAGTAAGTGCCTGCACAACTCTAATCCTAGTGTGGCATTGGAATACTGAGGGCAACCTCCTGTGCTACCACAGACTTGCTTTCTAATTCTATTTTTGTTGCACTAATGTCTTGTTTTATTTTAAGACTCTTTCTTTTCGGTGTCTTGTAGAATTTATCCATAATTTATGTATAATTTTGTTGTAATGATGTTCCTGTGATGCTGCTGCAAGCAAATATTATTTGTAACTTGGGCATTTGACAATGAATTCAACTTGACATTGATGTGACTTGACTTGACTGGGGCCTGGACCATTCATAAAGAAGGGTATACATCACTACCTTCTGGATGATAGTTGGCTAGGAACTGTCTTGGGAACAGGAAGGAATGGGTGGTGTTTCGTTTCGAGACCGTCCCATGGCCTATACATAGTGTGAACATCTCTCCACATCACAGCGACCTTAAGACTCAAAAGTCAAGATTGGCAGCTCTGCCATCGTTCTGTTTTTGTCTTTTTTTAGTTTTTAGAGTGTTTTAAAAGTTTGTGTAAATGGTATGGTAGTGAATGGTATCTTTCATAGCAAAAGGATTTGAGTATAGGAGCAGGTAGGTTCTACTTCAGTTGTATAGGGTCTTGGTGAGACCACACCTGGAGTATTGCGTACAATTCTGGTCTCCAAATCTGAGGAAGGACATTATTGCCATAGAGGGAGTGCAGAGAAGGTTCACCAGACTGATCCCTGGGATGTCAGGACTGTCTTATGAACAAAGACTGCATACACTCGGTTTATACTCTCTAGAATTTAGGAGATTGAGATGGGATCTTATAGAAACTTACAAAATTCTTAAGGGGTTGGACAGGCTAGATGCAGGAAGATTGTTCCCGATGCTGGGGAGGTCCAGGACAAGGGGTCACAGCTTAAGGATAAGGGGGAAATCCTTTAGGACCGAGATGAGAAGGACTTTTTTCACACAGAGAGTGGTGGGTCTCTGGAACTCTCTGCCACAGAGGGTAGTTGAGGCCAGTTCATTGGCTATATTTAAGAGGGCGTTAGATGTGGCCCTTGTGGCTAAAGGGATCAGAGGGTATGGAGAGAAGGCAGGTAAGGGATACTGAGTTGGATGATCAGCCATGATCATATTGAATGGCGGTGCAGGCTCGAAGGGCCGAATGGCCTACTCCTGCACCTAATTTCTATGTTTCTATGTTAATGTTCTCTGTTTTATGTGTGGGGGGGGTCAGGGGAAACCTTTTTTCAGTGTCTTAACTTGCCGGAGATGCGATTGTTTTCCAGGTCGTACCTCTGGTTACTCTGCGGCCTAACATCGTGGAGCTGGAGGCCTCGGACTGAATTTGAGCCGCACCGCGGGGCGTGGGCTTAACACCGGAGCCGATCCCTTACCTGGGATCGCTGCAACGCGGCCTGCGGACTTTACCATCGTGAGCTCGCAGTCTGGGGAGAGACGGAGTCGGGGCGCTCCAACAACTCAGAGGCTCGACCAGCCCCAACACGGGGTCCGATCGTCGGCGCGGGGGCACTGACATACCCCCGATGCAGGAGCTGAACGCCTCAACCCGGAGGGCCCAAACGCCGCCGGCTACGGGAGTCAAGATCGTCCCGTCAACGGAAGGCTCGAGGCCCCCGACCTCGGAAAGAGATTGAACTTTTTTTCGCCTTCCATCACAGTGAGGAATGTGGAGGAGTCACTGTGGTGGATGTTTATGTTAAAATGTGTGTTCTGTTGCTTTTTATTGAATGACTGACCTGGCAAATGAAATTCCTCGTATGTTGCAAAACATATTTGGCTAATAAAGTATTATTGTGATTGTGATTGTGTGATTGGGAGTGTTTAATTGTTGCTCAGGGTGATTCAAGCACCTGATCGCTGCTGGAAAGAAGCTGTTCTCCAACACAGGCCTATTGTTAACAAAGACCTATTGCAGGTTGTTGTCCTGATCCATGTCTTTCCTAATTATAACTTGAATTGGCTGAGGTTACTTTTAGGAGCATTTACTTTGGGGTGATCCCAGGTGTCACGCTACGAATGACTGACATAGGCCAAATCCAGGCTCATCCCCCTTGGAACACCATTTTAGAATCGCTGTCCATCAGGTATGCTGCTACAAAGCGACACATCACCTAGATAGGGGGCGCCGTCCTGTATGGTATGGCTGCCCAGCCTGCAGCTGTATGTTTTTCACCCTTTTCTTTATTTTAGTGTGTTAAAGTGTTTTGTTTTTGGAGCCTATTCTTTTTTATGGGGGGGGGGGGGGGGGGGGGGAGGGGGAAACTACTTTTCTGGGTCCCTACCTGGTCGGAGAGGCAGCTTTTCTCCGGGCTGCATCTTCGACCCGTCCTCACGGCCTACCAGTGGGCCTGGAGCGGCGTTTCCTGAGGGGACCGCCCAGAACCTCGGCTTCGGCAGCGGCGGAGCGCTGGAGCGCCATCCCGGGGTGGAGCGGGTGATGCCTTGGAACTCCGGTGAGCTGAGACCACCGAGACAAACATCGCGGAGCCGCGGGTCTGTGGAGCGGCCAGCTGCGGGCGGCGGCGCTGAACTTTAACATCGGGAGCCAGTGGGGGAGCTCCATTCAGCGCGGCCTTGTCGGCTTCGGAAGCCGCGGACTCCAGTAAGAGGCGGCCATTCCAGGTGTCCCAAGCCGCTGAGAGGATTCTCCCGACGCCAGAGCACCATCACCCGGCGAGAATGGCCTGGAACATCGGGCCTCCGTGAAGGCGACTATGGAGGCCTCAATAGGCCTGACTATGGGTGGACATGGGATGGGGACAGGACTTTGTGCCTTCCCTCATAATGGGAACCTTTGTGGGGGGATGTTTTTTATGTTTAAATCTCTTTATTAGTGTTATATCTGTATTCTTTATTTTATGTGCTGCATGGGCAAGAAATATTTCACTACACCAATTGGTGTATGTGACCAATAAACTAACCTTGAACCTTGAACCTTGAACCTTTGGGGTGGTGAGCACAGTAAAGACATTGCCTGCCAGCACACTACCCTTCCCATCTACCACCTTACAACCTTACAGCAGCTTACAACACAGCGGTATGAATATTGATTTCTCTAATTTCAATTAACCCTTGCTTTCCCTCTCTTCTCATCCTTCCCCCTTCCTAGTTCTCCGACCAGTCTGATTGTCCTCCTGATTAAATTTTATCCTTATATGTTTTGTTGTCACCTTCCCCGGCTAACAATGATCTATTCTGCATTTTCCTTGAACTTCATCCCTTGTGATGTCCCGTTTTCACACCTTACCGTTCCATTTTCTTTCTCCCTCTCTCATGACTCTCTGTCTGAAGAAGGGCCTCGACCCGAAATGTCACCCATTCCTTCTCTCCAGAGATGTTGCCTGTCCCGCTGAGTTACTCCAGCATGTTGTGTCTATCATCTACCACCCCGCTGGGTGAGGTCATACTGAAGAATGGACTGCAAAGACATTACTTTCTGCTCCTGTATCTTCTTCTCTTGAGCCTTCCTGGGACCATCCTTCCTGTTCCCATCTACAACCTGCACTTCATCCTCCAGCACCTAGACCGACAGGGGACCTATGCGTGGATCCTGTTTGTTGATTTTAGCTCTGCATTCAACACCATTGTGCCAGAGCTACTACACTCCAAACTCTCCCAGTTGACTGTGCCTGAACCCCTCTGTCAGTGGATCACCAGCTTCCTGACGGACAGAAGCAGCATGTGAGGCTGGGAAAGCACATCTCGGACCCGCAAACCCTTAGCATAGGAGCACCGCAAGGCAGCGTACTCTCTCCTCTCCTCTACTCTATCGACACCAATGACTGCACCTCCACTGACTCCTCTGTCAAGTTTCTCAAGTTGCGAATGACACAAACCTGATTGGACTGATCCAGGATGGGGAGGAATCTGCCTACAGACAGGAAGTGACACAGCTAGCGTCCTGGTGCCATCGCAACACCCTGGAGCTCAATACTCTTAAGACAGTGGAACTGATTGTAGATTTTAGGAGAGCTCCCCCTCCCCTCACCCCACTCACCATCAACAACACCAGTCACCTCTGTGGAGTCTTTTAAGTTCCTGGGAACCATCATCTCCAAGGACCTTAAGTGGGGGGCTACCATCAACTCCACAGTCAAAAAGGCACAACAGAGGAAGTGCTTCCTACGGCAGCTGAGGAAGCACAATCTGCCACAGACAATGATGGTTCAATTCTATACAGCCATCGTAGAGTCTGTTCTCACCTTCTCCATCATGGTCTGGTTTGGCTCAGCCACCAAGCACGACACCTGGAGGCTGCAGCGAATCGTTCGATCGTCTGAATGCAACCTCCCCTCCATTGACGAACTGTACACTGCAAGGGCCAGGAAGCGAGTGGGTAAGATCATCTCTGACCCCTCTCACCCTGGCCACAAACTCTTTGAATCACTTCCCTCTGGAAGGCGACTCCGGACTGTCAAAGCTGCCCCAGCCAGACATAAAAACAGCTTTATTCCACGAGTAGTAGATTTACTCGATAACCAAAAACCTGTAGCCTCCTTTTGCTCTTAATTCACATGTTTACTCAATAATGTTTTATTCTTAATGTTTAATGTTTTACATGTCATTCTTAATTGTCACTGTATGTCATGTTGTCATGTGAGCGGAGCACCAAGGCAAATTCCTTGTATGTGAATCTTTGGCCAATAAACCTATTCATTCATTCATTCAACCCAAACATCTAATTCCAGACAAAATAAACTGGTGATAATGCTGGAGGAACTCAGCGGGTCAGGCAGCATCTGTGGACACAATGGACAGGCAACACTTCGGGTTGGCATCCTATTTTAGACTGATTGGAGTAGATGTTTAATAGCTGGAAAAAAAGAGCAGGACTGGACAAAGCCTGGCAGGTGGTGGGTGGATACAGGTGAGGGGAAGGTTGATTGGCATATAGTGGAGTAGGTGACAGCAGCTAGAGGTGAAGTGGAGACAAAGGAGTGTGGGATACAGAAAGAAGAGGAGGGGATGAAATGTAAAGCCCATGGGAGGAATATGGGTGGAAGGGGATGGGGGGAGGGGATAGAGGGGGGTAAAAGGGAAACCTGAGACTTGGGAATGGAAGATGAGTGTGCAGAGGAGGGGAAAGGAGCAGGGTGACTGAGGAGGTGAGAGAGGTTGGGAGAATTGTGTATGTTCTGGGTTGGAGGGAGGCAGAGAAAGGGAGGGGCGGGTGGGGGGTGGAAGGTAATAGCTGGTTCCATACTCAGCGGTAACATGTAATGAAAACTCCTCACTCTCGTTCTGTTGGCTATGATCTGTCATGCTACTTGAATGACTGAGAGAAATGAAATACTGGACTGGAAGATCAGAAACCATGGTCTTCAGTCCCAATCGTAACCATTAAGCCCTTGTCATTGATTCCATCCTTGCCTCTCGTCATTGTTTCAACATGGACCAGACCTTTTGTGTGATCTCTTTGATCCTGTGATGATTCTCACCAAATACCCACTCCAGCATCCTTCTATCTCCTCGGGAAAACTGGAGATCCACATAAAAAGCTGTAGTAACTCAGTCTGAAGAAGGGTCTCAACCCGAATCGTCACCTATTCCTTTTCTCCAGAGATGCTGTCTGGCCAGCTGAGTTACTCCAGCACTTTGTGTCTATCTTCGGTTTAGACCAGCATCTGCAGTCCCTTCCCACACACTCTGGATAACTGCTCACTTGCAGCCTATCCTCAGATATAAATGGTTTCCTGGCTGGTTTCACATTCTTTATGTAATGTCATTATATTCGATCACTTCACAAGAAATGCATGAATGCACCCTAATGTATACCATACCCCATTACCCCATCCCTGCATTGCCATCATCTTACAAACATCTTCCTGGCATTGGCTCACGAGCTCACCTCAGCTTATGGATGCTGTGGGACCTTGGTCCTCTCCATCTCTGGTTCTTCCATGTTCCTCAGTTCCTCGCTCTCTCACCAGCAGCTGTGCCTTCAGCAGCTTGAGAAACAAGGCCTAGTTTCCCCTCCCAAGACCCCTCCACTACCCCATCCATCCTGTGGACCCTCAACACATCTTCCTCATTGAAAATTACTGTGTTAAAGAAGGAACTGCAGATGCTGGAGAATCGAGGGTTACACAAAAAGCTGGAGAAACTCAGCGGGTGCAGCAGCATCTTATGAGCGAAGGAGATAGGCGACATTTCGGGTCGAGACCCTTCTCATTGAAAAGCTGTCAGCCCAATGTCTTGGCATGTGCAAACGCTATATACAGTATCTTATTCTACAATGTCTGGGGTGTCTTACTGCATAAAAGTGGTGACAAACAGAATTTAGTTCCTCAGCTTCCAACAACAGTAGGATGAGAGTGGCTAATGTATTGAATTGAATAGAATTGAATTGAATATTTTATTAGCCAAGTATGTAAGTATTAGCCAAGTATTGCCTCGGTGCTTTGCTCGCAAGTAACAACATGATATACAGCAGACAATTAAAAATCAAACATTATAATTTAAACATGTGCAGAATCAAATAAATCACCAGAGCAAAAGGAGGCTACAGACTGTTCAGTAGAGCTACTGCTCGTGGAAAGAAGCTGTTTTCATGTCTGGCTGTGGTGGCTTTAACAATCCGGAGTCGCCTTCCAGAGGGAAGTGATTCAAAGAGTTTGTGGCCAGGGTGAGAGGGGTCAGAGATGATCTTGCCCGCTCGCTTCCTGGTCCTTGCAGTGTACAGTTCATCAATGGAGGGAAGGTTGCAGCCTCGGCTGATCAGACAATTCGCTGCAGCCTCCAGGTGTCGTGCTTGGTGGCTGAGCCAAACCAGACCATGATGGAGAAGGTGAGGACAGACTCTATGATGGCCGTGTAGAATTGGACCATCACTGCCTGTGGCAGATTGTGTTTTCTCAGCTGCCGCAGGAAGTACATCCTCTATTGGGCCTTTTTGACTGTGGAGTCAATGGTGGCCTCCCATTTAAGGTCTCTGGAGATGATGGTTCCCAGGAAGTTAAATGACTCCACAGATGTGACTGTGGTGTTGTTGATGGTGAGTGGGGGGGAGCTCTCCTAAAGTCTACAATCAATTCCACCATCTTAAGCATTGAGGTCTCCCTACCGATATTGACTGACTTGGACGACCAAACCTCTGGAGGAATTCAGTGGGTCAGGCAGCATCTGTGGAGGGAAATGGACAGATGGCAACCTGGCTTGGGATCGTTCTGGGTCATTTTAGTTCATTGTCACGTGTACCGAGGTAAAGTGAAAAGCTTTCATCGCGCGCTATCTAGTCAGCGGAAAGACAATACATGATTACAAGCGAGCCATTTACAGTGTATAGATTCGTGATAAGGGAATAACGTTTGGTGCAAAGTAGCCAGTAAAGTCCGATCAAAAAGAATTCAAGGTCACCGATGAGTCAGTCCTCTTTCTTCAGACCGATGGAAGGATCATGAGCCTGAAGAAGCTGCCCTTTCAGAAATATCCTTTGTCTATTCCTCCCACAGATGCTGACTGGGCCCCTGCTTAGTTCCTCCAGCAGTTTAATGTTTGCTCAAGACTCCAGCCATCTGTTTTGCTTCCATGATGAGGATAGATGTACAACAAAGGCTCTCCCTGGCTTACAACATCCCACCTGTGTACAGCTCGGACACTTGTCTGGGGGGCTGATGGAATGGATTTGTTGGCTGTTAGGGGGGCTGCAGGCATTGTCTGTCATGTGGAACACAGTCTGTGGCCGCAGTTCCAATTTGCGTTGTGAACAGTTCACAGAAATAAAACCCTGCGAGAACCTGGGAAGGACTATCAGAGACTCACAGACCTGAACTTGACCAACACGAGAGGAATAGAATCACGAGAGGAATAGATTGGGCAGATGCACAGAGTCTCTTGTCCAGCATAGGTGAATCGAGGACCAGAGGATAATAGGTTTTAGGTGAAGGGGAAAAGATTTAATTGGAATCTGAGGGATAATTAGGTCGCCTAATTATAGGAAGGATGTCAACAAAATAGAGAGAGTACAGAGGAAATTTACTAGAATGTTGCCTGGGTTCCAGCAACTAAGTTACAGAGAAAGGTTGAACAAGTTAGGTCTTTATTCTTTGGAGTGCAGAAGGTTAAGGGGGGACTTGATTGAGGTCTTTAAAATGATGAAAGGGATAGACAGAGTTGACGTGGATAAGCTTTTCCCATTGAGGGTAGGAAAGATTCAAACGAGAGGGCATGACATGAGAATTAAGGGACAGAAGTTTAGGGGGAACTTCTTTACTCAGAGAGTGGTGGCTGTGTGGAATGATCTTCCAGCAGAAGTGGTGGAGGCAGGATCGATTTTAACATTTAAAAGTAAAGTGGATAGGTATATGGACGGGAAGGGAATGGAGGGGTATGGTCTGAGTGCAGGTAGATGGGACTAGGGGAAAATAAATGGTCGGCACGGACTGGAAGGGCCGAGAAGGCCTGTTTCCGTGCTGTAATTGTTATATGGTTATATGTTATATGGTTATAATTGTTTCACACAAAGGGTGGTGGGTGTATGGAACAAGATGCCAGAGGAGGTCGATGAGGCTGGGACTATCCCAACGTTTAAGCAACAGTTAGACAGGTACATGGATAGGACAGGTTGAGAATAGGGAATGAGATTTAATAGGTAACTTTTCCACACAAAGGGTGGTGGGTGTGTGGAATGAGCTGCTACAGAAGGTTGATGAGGCTGGGACTATCCCAAAAATAACAGTTAGACAGGTACATGGGTAGGACAGGTTTGGAGGGATATGGACCGAGCGCAGGCAGGTGGGACTAGTGTAGCTGAGATATATTGGCCAGTGTGACTCAACAACCTGTTTCCACGCTGTATGACTCTAGAACATGATGGTGCTTATATGAGAGGATAAAGACTACAGACTTATACAAGTTGTGGGGAGTAAGAAACAGCGAGAGAGATGACGTGTAGTTGCTGTGATTAAACTTCCCTTTTCTTCTCTGGTCCCCCTGTGACTTTTTACAATCTACAAAACCTGTGGAATGTACCAGGGCTCCAGACTGCCCTGAGTCAGCCACAGAGTCTTTGGAAATATGTCAACAGCCACACAGCTACTTCAACCAAAGTCTTGCTCAGTCTCCAGGATCTGTTTCTGTACTGAATGACGTTTCCTCAGTGATTCCAGTCTGGTGTCCCCCAACTCTCACAGTAAACTAGCATTGCTTTTCATGTCTGTGAGAGATGCACATTTGACTGCTGGTCTTCCGGTGCGAGGTGGCCATGTTGATGCTGTCGACTGGCACATTCCAGCTTCAGGAGTACAGGCTGAGGGATAGACTGAAGCTCGGTGAAGCCAACCCAAGGCTTAGTGGGGAGGGGTTGCAGTCTAACCCCATCATAGTCTCAGAAGGTTGCTGAAAATTTTCAACATGTTGAAAATCCAGCGGCAACCAGAAGAAGGTACGACTCTTTGGGCCACTATTCACGACCATACAGGCATCACCCCATGACATGTCTTTGGGTGGCTGATGCCTGTCTGGTCATGTGTAGAGGCCCAAAGAGTCGTACCTTTTTCTGGTCGCCACTGGATTTTCAACGCGCTGAAAATTGTCGGCAACATTCTGTGACTATGACGGGTGCCGGCAAGTCGCAGAAAAAAATCGCGTAAGTGGGACAAGGCCCTTAAGGCCCTGCCACTAGTCTGAAGAAGGATCTCAACCTTAAACTTCAGCCATTCCTTCTATCCAGAGACGCTGCCTGTCCCGCTGAGTTACTCCAGCATTTTGTGTCTATCTTCGGTGTAAACCAGCATCTGCAGTTCCTCTGTAGACACTGAGGGACTGGATCTTACGTTGAACTCTCTCAAACGCTTGAGGTTTTGATTATCCTGGGGGACCACGTGAGTGGCATTAGTGTTCAGTGCACAGAATGTGCAAACACCGTAAATGTATAGAACTGATAGCACCATGAATGTATGGCCTGAATGACACTGAATGTAAAGAAAGCCATGCACTGTATTTTGTCGCTCTTGTGTGCGTTTTTATGAATAACGTTTATTTTTTGAAATTAAAAAAATAAACTTGGATTACTTTTTAAGTAAAGGGGCTCTTTTTAAAAATTAAAAGTATGTCGGAGAGCTCAGTCTGGTGTGTTGCTTGGCTTGTAGCATGTGGGATTTCCTGGATGTTCCTTGCAGTCTGGGTGACCACATAGGCAGGTTTGAGCTGAGCTCTGGGCTTCAGACCCTGAGTGCCAGCAGGGGACTGAGAGTTATGTGGATAGCACGCTTTTGGAGGTGGAGACACAAGAGCCTACAGCCTCTGCAATCTTGAGCAGAAGTGGACCACTGAAGGAACTCAACAGGTCAGGCAGCATATGTGGTTGGAAATGGATTGGCTTTGTTTAGTTCAGTTTAGTTTAGTTTAGTTCTGTTTATTGTCACGTGTATCGAGGTACAGTGAAAAGCTTTTGTTGCGTGCTAACCAGTCAGCAGATAGACAATACATGATTACAATCGAGCCATTTACAGTGTACAGATACATGATAAGGGAATAACGTTTAGTGCAAGGTAAAGCCAGCAAAGTCCAATCAAGGATAGTCCGAGGGTCACCAAAGAGGTAGATAGTAACTCAGCACTGATCTCTGGTTGTGGTAGGATGGTTCAGTTGCCTGATAACAGCTGGGAAGAGACTGTCCCTGAATCTGGAGGTGTGTGTTTTCACATATCTACACCTTTTGCCTGATGGGAGAGTCCTTGATTATGCTGATGGCCTTTAGGGACGGGACCCTTCTTCAGCCTGAAATGTCATCTGTCCATATCCCTGTTCATCCTGAAGCTTCAGGGACGGTGGTGTGGGAGAGAATGCACAGTGGTGCAGTGGTACAACTGCTGCCTCACAACACCACAGGCCCAGCTTCGATCCTGACTACGGGTGCTGTTTGTGCATTCTCCCTGTGACCACCAGGGTTTTCCCTAGGTGGTCTGGTTTCTTTCCACATTCCAAAGACAGGCAGGTTTGTGGGTTAATTTACGTCTGTTAATTCCCCCATTGTGTGTAGGATGTGAAACTAGGATAACAGAACAGTGTACGGGTGATCAATGGTTGTCATGGTGGGCGGCTGGGCCCGGCTCCATGATGTATATTTTAAATTTGAATTTGGCAAATTAAGGAACAGGAACGCCAAGGTTGTAAGTTCTTCATTACATACAGTGTCGTGTAGGGGTGGATATGGAATAGGGCGATGGGTGAAATGGATATTGAACGGGGAACATAGACAGTACTGCAGAGGAACAGATGCATCGACCCACAATGTTGTGCCCAACATGATGCCAAGTTAGGCTAATTTCCTCTGCCTGGCATTTGACCATATTCCCTGCATACCTGTGGGCTTAACTACAAGCCTCTTAAATGCCTCTATGGTGGCTGCTGGGTATCTGCTTCCACAACCAACTCTGGCAGTGTGTTCTAGAAACATACCGATCTCTGAGCTAAATACCTGCCCTTTAAACTTTCCCCTTCTGACCTAAAGCTTAAAGCCCCTGTCCCACTTGCGTGTCCTTGGCACGCTAATTATGCGACCTCATGGTCATGTTGAGGCGTGACAGTCCCGCGAAGATCGCGTGCGATTTCATGCGCCCGCACGGCCGTCTGGAGCTCGTGACGTCATTTTAAGATGGACACAAAGCCGGAGTAACTCAGCGGGACCGGCAGCGTCTCTGGAGAGAAGGAATGGGTAATGTTTCGTGTCGAGACTCTTCTTCTGTCTGAAAGAAGGGTCTTGACCTGAAATGTCACCCATTGCTTCTCTCCAGATATGCTGCCGGTCCCGCTGAGTTACTCCAGCATTTTGAGTCTATCTTCAATTTTCTTGGCCCCGCTCCGGGAGTAGGAGTGGGGGTGGATCCGGACCGCAACGGCCGTGAGCCCCAGGCCGAGTTCGGCGATCGTTTGCCTGCTTCTGCTGCTGTTGGAGGTGAGACGTTGTGTCGCGCCAGGGTCTTGGGCCTGCCCCACTTTGGCCGTCAGTTACGCGACAGGCCGTTGGCGCGCAAAGATTTAGTTTGCTATAAAAATGTCGGAGCGCCGCGCGATGTCGCGCACAACTAGATACCCCTCCGCGCTTCTCAGTGGGACCGGCCCCGCACGGCCACACGGTGCCCATGCGCCTCAACGCGACCACGAGGTTGCGTAATTTGCGTGCCAAGGACACGTAAGTGAGACAGGCCCTTAACTCTCTAGTTATTGTTATTTCCACTCGAGGAGAAAGATTCTACGACCCGCCCTATCTGTGCCTCTCATAATGTTATATCCTTTAGTTTAGAGATACAGTGCGGAAACTACCCATCGGCCCACCGAGTCCTCACCGACCAGCGATCCCCGCACATTACCACCACCCTGCACACACTAGGGACAACTTTACATTTACATCAGGCCAATTAACCTACAACCTGCACAGCTTTGGAGTGTGGGAGGAAACTGAAGAACAAAGAAAAAAGCCACGCTGGTCACGGGGAGAACGTACAGACTCCGTACAGACAGCACCCGTAGCCAGGATTGAACACGGGTCTCTGACGCTGTAAGGCTGTAGCTCCACCATTATGCCACCATGCCGAATGCTTTAAGGAATGACTGCAGATGCAGGAAAAATCGAAGGTATACAAAAATGCTGGAGAAACACAGCGGGTGAGGCAGCATCTATGGAGTGAAGGAATAGGTGAAGTTTCGGGTCGGGAAGGGTCTCGACCCGAAACGTCACCTACTTTCTTCGCTCCGTAGATGCTGCCTCACCACTGAGTTTCGCCAGCATTGCATGCTGTACACTTTAATCAGGTCTCCCCTCAACCTCCGATGCTGTGGGGTCAACGATGCAAGTTTGCCCAACCTCTCCAGATACCTATATATAGCCGACATGTTAGTGCAGGAGGATTCTCAATCATTGGGAGTCTTTCTGGAGAAGGTGGGATCTGTAAGACTATGATACGTCAGTGAAATTAAACTAAAAATACATTCTGAAGGACAGAATGAATATGCACTTGGATTGATCGGGCATATAGAAACATAGAAAAAGGTGCAGGAGAAGGCCATTCGGCCCTTCGAGCCAGCACCGCCATTCATTGTGATCATGGCTGATCATACCCAATCAATAACCCATGCCTGCTTTCTCCCCATATCCCTTGATTCCGCTAGTCAGTACAGATTTGGTAAGGGAAGGTCTTTCTGACTAAGGGTTACACAAAAAGCTGGAGAAACTCAGCGGGTGCAGCAGCATCTAAGGAGCGAAGGAGATAGGCGACGTTTCGGGTCGAGACCCTTCTTCAGACTGGTCAGGGATCAGGGAAACGAGAGATATAGTCTTTCTGACTAATGTGACTGATTATATTTGTCAGTGTGCCTGATGTTGTCCATATAGACTTCAGTAATGTCTTCCATAAGGTCCCACATGGGAAACGGGTCCAAAATTGAGAGCTCAAAGAACCTGGGCATTTGATAAATTGGATGTATAATTAGCTTAACTATTGGAGGTGATGGTGGAGGGTTCTTCTTATGAATGGAGGTTTAGATTGCCACAGTGATGAAATGCTTACTGTTTGTTATATATATATTAATGATCTGGATATGAATTCCAAGTTTAGAAGTTAGTGATAGAGTGTGGGCACACCGGGTCCACACTGACCATCAATCACAGAACTCCAAGCACTAGTTCTATGCAATCCCCCTCTCACACCCGACACACTAGAGGCAATTTACAGAGGACGATTAAAGTCCTGTCCTACAAGCATGCAACTCTGTGCGATGAACGCGATCAAACTAGAAGCGGGGGCCGCGCGGAGGTCGGGTGATCCCCTGTACAGGGCCGTTCCCACCAGCATGCACCTGCATGCGGCAAGCGCGACCAAACCGGCAGCGGGGGGCGAGCGGAGGTCGGGTGAGTGGCGCAACACGGCGCAAAGTGAGGCGAACTTGGAGCGAAGTCTAAGGTAAGTTCGCCAGGACAGAGAGGGGCACACAGAGAGGGGCACAGAGGCACACACACACAGTTGGCCACAGAGCCACACACATAGAGGGTCACGGAGGCACCTACAGATAGGTTCACGGAGGCACGACGTCGAGGTGGTGTGTAAAGCGTCGAGGCGACTGCGAGTGACAAGCGCGGAATTTTTGGACATAGTCAGTTTTTCGGAGCCCCGCGCGATGTCGGGACGAACTCCGCACAATTCCGCACGTCTCCGGCGATCGAAGTGGGACCGGCCCCGCGACACCGGACGGCTCAAGCGACCACGTTAGGTCGCGCTAATCGCATGGAGTTGCATGCTGGTGGGACAGGCCCTTAACTTACCAATCTGCACATCTTTGGAATGTGGGAGGAAACCGGAGCTCCCGGAGAAAACCCGTGAAGTTACATGGAGAACGTACAAACTCCACACAGCGTGCGGCCGAGGTTAGGATTGAACTCGGATCTCTGGTGCTGTGAGGCTTCGGCTCGGCTGCCGTGCAACTGTGCCACCAAAATCTAGTGGTTTTAAGTATGTTGGAGACGTTGTTCGTAAGAGGGTTTGTTTTAATCCGTGCTACAACACTGAGAGAGTGATAAAAATGGGCAGAGGGATTCAAAAATAATGAGGCTTTACAATTTGTGGGGCTCAGATGTACACAGTAAGCACTGAGGAACAGAATGCTCCAGTTGTGCATGTGTGTGTGCATGCAAGTGTGGGTGTGTGTTAATATATGTTTGCATGTGTTTGTTTATGCGTGTATATAGGGGTGTGCTTGTGTGTGCATGCGTGCATGTGTTATTGTATGTGTGCGTGTGTTTGTCTGAGTTAGTGTATGTGTATGTGTGCGTTCGTGAATGCAGGTGTGTGTGTACGTATAGTTGTGCATTTGTGTGCATTTGTGTCAGTGTACGTGTGCACGTTTTTGTGTGTGCATGTATGTGTATGTGTACATATGGGTGTGAGTGTGTACGTGTGTGTGCATGTGAGTGCATGTACGTGTTAGTGTGTCAGTATGTGTGTGTATGTGCCTGTGTGCGTGTGAGTGTATGTGAGTGTGTGTTTGTGCGTGTGTGTTTGCGTGAGTGTGTGTGTGTACATGAGTGTGTGTGTGTGTGCATGAGTGTGTGTGTGAGTGTGTGATTTTGTGTACGCGTGTGTGCCTGTGTGTGTACATGTGCATGTGTGCATGTGTACATGTGCGCATGTGTATGTGTGTATGTGCATGTGTGCTTGTGTGTTTGTGTGTGTGTACATGTGTACGTGTGTGCATGTGTGCGTGTGTGTGAACATGTATACGTGTGTGCATGTGTGCATGTGTGTGCATACTTGAGTGTGCGTGTGTGTGTGTATACATGTGTACGTGAGTGCATGTGTGGGTGTGCATAAGCGTGAGTGCTTGTGTGCATACGTGTGTGCATGTGTGTGAGTGTACATGTGTGCGTGAGTGTGTGTGTGCATGTGTGCATGTGTATGTGTGTGAGTGTGTGTGTGTGTGTGTACATGTGTGTGAGTGTACATGTGTGAGTGTGTGTGTGTGTACATGTGTGCGTGCGTATGCGTGTGAGTGTTTGCGTGAGTGTGTGTGTGCATGTGTGCGTGTGTCTGTGTGTATGTGTGTGCATGTGTGCGTGAGTGTGTGTGTGCATGTGTGCGTGCGTATGTGTGTGAGTGTGTGTGCATGTGTGCGTGAGTGTGTGCGTGAGTGTGTGTGTGCATGTGTACGTGTGTATGTGCGTGAGTGTGTGTATGTATGTGGTGCAAGTGGGGCAATACCACTGTGGACTGGTTCTGAATGCTGCATCTCTGCCCAGGGCCCATTCTGAGAGGTGAGGTCATGGTGTTTCTTGGCATTGCTCCCTGCTGCCTCACGCCTGGAGGTGAGAACATCAGCAACCTGGTGCTGCCTACAGAGTATGGCAGTTGCGGTGAGTTTCCAATACCCCCAGTGCATCACACGTCACATCTGGCACCAGCTCCTGCCAGCGTGTGCTGCAATTATGTGGTTGCCAAGGGACTTTAAGAGCTGCCACCCTCGCTGTGTGGTGGAAGATTGGCGGTGACTAAAACTAACAGAGGAGTCATTGCAACCAACCCTCACTGCTTTCTTCAGCTGGAAGTGCCGGCCAGTAAGAGGACTTTTGCACCTTTTGCTGACTGATCTCAGATTGAGACATTGTTCCACGGAGCCGAACGGGTACAATGCTGGCCGAAGCCTCCAGAGATGGAGCAGTTGAGAGTCTGGGTGGCCATGAACAGTTGGGTCATGCTCTTGCGGAAACACAGGGGCCATTGGAGATGGGAATGAGGGAAGCGTGGGGGAAGGGTTTGAGATATACCAAGAAATGGGATGGCTTGTTGGGATTGGTTTGCCTTTTCACTGTGGCTAAGCATTCCTTATCCGACTAATGTCTTAAACATCTGTGGACTGCACGTTCTCTGCAGCTGATCAAAAAGGCCGCTGCCATTTTCCAACATCTGTCAATGCTCTTGGAGCAGAACGTGCCGTTTGAACGATTAATGACCTCATTGGATCCAACAGAAACTGGCAGTGAGGTCAGGAGGCTGAAGTGCCGCGGGGGAGGTATGGCGTGAGGAGTATATCACTCATTTGTTCATTATCTCTTAACATCAGCATCTATATCCCTCGTTTCCCTTTCCCCCGACTCCAATCTGAAGGAGGGTCTCAACCCAAAACGTCACTCATTCCTTCTGTCCAGAGATGTTGCCTGTCCCGCTGAGTTACTCCAGCATTTTATGTGTATCTTTGGTTTAAACCAGCATCTGCAATTCCTTCCAACACTCTCGCAGTTAGATGTTGAAGTCTCTTTCCTACCTCCTGGACCCATTGGGGCGGGTGGTGATGGGCAGTTCCACCGCCATGGAAATGTCACAAGCGGTGCTCGTTACACCTTTCCCACTCGTGAAACATTTTTCTTTGCCAAGATCCCAAGATGAACGAGCTGCGGGACTGTGGAGCGGCCAGCCGAGGGCTGCGGTGCTGACTTTGACATTGCGGAGCCTGGGATCTCTCGCCGAGATCACCAGTGGTGGAGCTCCGTCCAGCGCGGCCTGTCGGCTTCGGAAGCTGCGGTCTCCGGTAAGGAAGCGGCTGTTCCAGGCATCCCAAGCCGGAGCACCATCATTTGGCGAGAGGGCCTGTAACATCGACCCATCGATAGCGGCAACTGTGGAGGCCTTTCCAGGTGTCCCAAGCCGCTGAGAGGATTCTCCCGACGCCAGAGCACCATCACCCGGCAAGAATGGCCTGGAACATCGGGCCTCCGTGAAGGCGACTATGGAGGCCTCAATAGGCCCGACTATGGTTGGACATGGGGACGGGGACTGGACTTTGTGCCTTCCCCCACAGTGGCAACCATTGTGGGGGGATGTTTTTTATGTTTATTGTTAAATTCTTTAATGTTGTGTCTTATCTTTATCTGTGTGCTGTAATGGCAAGTCAAATTTCACTACAACAATTGGTGTGTGTGACAATAAATGTCCTTTGTACCTTTGTCTTCCCCCCCTCTTCTCCCCCTCTTCCATCAGGCACAAGACACAAAAGCTCGAAACATTTGGCCAGTGTGAGCAAGTGGGGCCGAAGGGCCTGTTCCCACACTGTATCGTTCTATCACTCCATTATTATGATGTATGAAAAAGGGTTTATTGTCATGCTTCATAGGAGGACGTCCGCTTGAAATGGTGCTACACATTTGATTCTCAAGTCAAGTTTATTCGTCACATACACATACGAGATGTGCAGTGAAATGAATGCTCGTGGATTGTGCAAACAAACGACAAAACAGAATGGAACAGAATCACTTATTCACATATTACATGTTTGTGGGGGGAAAGAAAAAGGGAACAACAGCTATTTAAAAAAAAACAATAGAATTCTAACACATTTCATAGACCTGTTTATTACCCTGTTGCAAGTAAGAATTTTAACGTTTAATTTTCAGTACATATGACAATTAAGGGCCTGTCCCACCAGCATGCAAGTTTATGCAATGAGCGCAACCTAACGTGGTCGCTTGAGCCGTCCGGCGTCACGGGGCCGGTCCCACTTCGACCGCCTTGACGTTGTGCCTCCGTGACCCTCTATGTATGTGGCTCCGTGGCCCTCTGTGTGTGTGCCTCTGTGCCCCTCTCTGTGTGCCTCTGTGCCCCTCTCTGTGTGCCCCTCTCTGTCCTGGCGAACTTACCTTAGACTTCGCTCCAAGTTCGCCTCACTTTGCGCCGCGTTGCGCCACTCACCCGACCTCCGCGCGGCCCCTGCTGCCGGTTTGGTCGCGTTGCCGCATGCAGGTGCATGCTGGTGGGAACGGCCCTGTACAGGGGATCACCCGACCTCCCGCTTCTAGTTTGATCGCGTTCATCGCATAGAGTTGCATGCTTGTAGGACAGGCCCTTTAAACACTGTTGACTCTTGGCTCTTGGCATTAATTTACTGCAAAAGGTGTCAAAGAAAAAGATTCTCCCTTTTCTGAATAGGCTCTTCCACATCACTTGGCTGCAATGACCTCTATTGTGAATCAGGGGTTCTCCGCGTCCTCCACAGAGGCAGAAGCTCGGCAACTCCTGGGGAAGTATTCCTGCAACAGACACCCTGAGACCCGCCAGGTTAGTACACCCTGTCCAACAGCACAGGGGAAGAATCACCTTCTCAGTTGTCCACAGGGTGGATTGCAGCCGTAGACAAAGGCATTTTTACCGCAGAAAGTGTGAATTTACTCTTTTGCGGACTCGGTCCACTCCGAGCTCTGTGCAGACTCCTCTTATTCTAAAGTACATCCAGTAGGAGCAATACCATCTCTGATCTACAGCTATCACCAACATCACAGTCCCTGGTTCCTGAGGATGTCATATTGCGCACATCACCACAGCTCACGTAATTTCATTTCGGAGTCACGTGAGTGACTTCGTGAAGAGCCCGCCGGCGCGCATGCTCGACATATCGTCGTATCGCGTTGCTGCGACGGCTGGCGGTGGAGCGCGCTCCTTGCCAGCCCTTCATATGGGAGCCACGGAGGTAAGTATCCTACCTTAAGTTGGTGGTCCTTGTTGTCTTGATTGTTTTCTTGCAGCAAGGACATGGATGGGAGTTCCAAGGGCCGGAGGACGTCTGGACGAGGTCGCCGGTCAGCAGTCCCGGAGCCTTTAATATCGGCGGTACCTGCAGCGCAGGCCGGGACACAGGCGGGAATGTCGGTAAGCCTTACGGGTCCGGATCCGCCAGCACACCACAGTTCGGAGGAGTTCGACGAGGAGGAGTGTGGTGTGCTGCCAGAGCAGGAGGATCCTGCCATGGCAGTCAGGTCGTCAGCAGGCTTGCTGGCGACCTCGAGCAGAGGGGTGCGTGCAGCTGCACGGCCCTTTTCACTCAGCCCTCCGAGTAGGGGAAGGGCAGGAGCCCAGAAGCCTAACCCTGTCGGGGCTAAGGCTTTGCCTGCCGCCGAGGAGCGGTCAGGTTCCAGGGCGGGACCCGGGGCGGCTGTGAGGTCCAGTCGACGCCCCCCAACTCTCGACGCTGGGACGGGTCGGTTGGGTCGGGTCTCGTCGCGGTCGCCGAGTCCCCCATGGATGGGTGGGCGAGACCATGCGTCGGCGAGGTCCACGACGTGGCAGCCGGCAAGCCCGCGCGGGCATCAGGTATCCATGCTACGGCTGGTGCCGACACCACGCCGCAAGTGCCCTTAGTGGCAGCGGCTTCAGCTCCCGCTAAACAGAGGCGGTTGAACACGCCCGCGCGGGAATCGCGCAGTTTCGCTTCGGCGGCTGTTAGCGACGACTACCGGCACCGGGTGGGCCTCGATGAGGTGCGGGCCGATGATAGGGGCCCCGGCAATTTCTCAGAGCCGGAGGACTCCGACCACCCGAGTGTTCAGGGTGAAGGGCGTATTGACCGTATGGAGCGGCTGCTGGAGCTCCTGCTTCACGGTCAACAGCAGCAAGCGTCCAGCAGCGACAGGCACAGGGCTGTTTCACCAACTTCCACCATCAGCCTGGAGCAGCAGGATGAGGAGGTTTTGGTTGATCCCATACCACCTCCGTCAGATTTACCAGCGGAGGAACTTCTCGATGTGGCCACTAAGTTCGCGGCCCCACACACGTCTGGGCTTCCCCTGAACTCGAAATTGGCAGCCACAGTGGACTTCCTCAACAACCATCAGCTCCAGGAAGAAGTTCTCATTCAGGCCATGAGCCGTCACAAGGCTCCATCCAGCTGCAACTCCCTCAACGTGCCTGTGGTCAATACGCCGATATGGGGCAACATCAGTGCGGCTATCCGTCAACAGGAGCTGAAACTTCAGCGGATCCTGAAGCTCCTCACGGCCAGTATTACCGCCTTTGTGCGGTCGGTTGATGGGGATGAATTAAATTTGGATCAGGAGGATGCTCTGGCTCTATTGTGCGCAACTCAACATGAGATCAATGGGTTCCGCAAAAGCAGCATCCGCCCGGCGCTCAACCCTAAGTTTGCACGGTTGTGCAAACCACCGCCGCCGCCGCCACCCCGTCAGCTCTTTGGAGAAGATCTCTCGAAGAGGGTCAAAGAGCTTGACGAACAAGCCAAAACGGTGGGACTCATACGCTCTCACAGTGCCCCCACGCCGTCGGGCTCGAAAGCTCCGCTTGTTCGTCCACGAGGGTCTGCCAGCACCTCTACAAGGACCTACCCTCCAGCTCCACCCCGTTACCAACAGCCCCAGCAGCAGGGGGCTTTTTTAGGACAAGGTCGGCAGAAACCCTGGTGGAAGATGAGGACGCCGCGCCCTCAAGCCAACCCAGCACCTCCACGTCCACCCACACGTGTCAAGGACCGCCGGTAACCACGGAGGTGAGGCGGTCTGGTTCTCTCTTTTCTCTTTGTCTAACCTCACATGTTGGTGGGCGCCTTCGGTTCTTTTTGGGTGCATGGGGTGATATTACTGGTGACGAGTATGTGTTACAAAATATTCAGGGTCATAAAATTGAGTTTTTTAATGGGGACATTCCTCCATCCCAGCACAGGCCTGGTCGAACATTTACACTGTCTGCTGCAGAACAGGCAGCAGGCTATAAGGAAATTTTGAGGCTAGAACAGAAGGGAGTGATAGAGAAAACGGTTCATGAGCCAGTTGAATTTGTTTCTAATATATTCACTCGACCAAAGAAAGATGGAGGCTGTCGAGTCATTATTGACCTGACTCGTTTAAATACTTTTGTAACATATACTCATTTCAAAATGGACACTTTTGAAACAGCCAAATCATTGATTTCACATGGTTGCTTTATGGCATGCATTGATTTACAAGATGCGTACTATTCTGTATCCATTCAAAAATATTATAGGAGGTTTCTGAAATTTATCTGGATGGGTCAACTCTGGCAATATAGGGCTTTGCCAAACGGGCTTACCACAGCCCCTAGATTATTCACTAAATTGGTGAAACCAATTATGGCTTATTTACGACAACGACATCATATGGTAATGGCCTATTTAGATGATATCTTAATTGTCGGCCACACCCTGGAATTGGCTGAACAGGGAGTTGCAGCTGCTGTCAATATATTTCAGCAGCTGGGGTTTATTGTCCATCCAGCAAAATCAAAGTTCTGCCCTTCCCAGGTAATACATTATCTGGGGTTTACGGTGGACTCTATTCGCATGAGGGTCACCATACCAACTAATAAGGTTGAGGAGGTCACCCAGGTGTGTCAAGGTTTAATCTGCGCTAGTATACCATCGATTCGACACACAGCTACAGTAATTGGCAAACTTGTAGCATTGCTTCCGGCAGCCCGATATGGGCCTTTGCATTATCAGAATTTGCAAAGAGCCAAGATCACTGCGTTAAAACAGCACGCTGGTCATTATGATCGACCAATGCAGCTGCCCGCCCGAAGCGAAGGATGAGTTACGATGGTGGGTGCGTCACATTAGTAACTCATTTAAGCCTATTATTGAGGCTAATCCGGTGGTATACTTGCAAACTGATGCGAGCTCTTATGGCTGGGGAGCTACGGATCATTACTCTAGTTGCGGGGGCAGATGGGATACCCTTGAGGCTACTATGTTGTTGTCACAAGGGATAAACTATTTGGAGCTACTTGCAGCATTCCACGGACTTCGTGCTTATTGTTCCAAGCTTTTTGGAGCACATGTCCATCTCCAAATAGACAACACCACAGCGGTGGCATATTTAAACCATATGGGCGGTACCAGGTCAGTTTCGTGTGATAAATTGGCTAACTCAATTTGGCTCTGGTGTGTTCAAAGAGACATTTGGATTTCAGCTACCTATTTGCCAGGTGAGCTTAATACTGTGGCGGACACCAGGTCACGCAAGTTTAATGACAATATTGAATGGATGTTGCATCCTGAAATTTTTGCCAAAGTCACAGCCAAATTTGGGAAACCGGATATTGACCTTTTTGCGTCACGGTTGAACCATCAGGTACCAACATACGTCTCGTGGGAACCAGATCCTGGGGCTATGGCGCTAGATGCATTCTCGCTGGACTGGGGGAATTGGTTTTTCTATGCATTCCCCCCGTTCTGCCTCATCAGTCGGGTATTACGAAAGATTCAGATGGATGCAGTTAAGGGCATCCTTATTATACCCGACTGGCCTACAGAGCCGTGGTATCCGGTGGTCTTTGACATGCTCAGTGAGCCTTGGGTCCTTTTGAAGGGTTGCCCAGAATTGGTTACTCACCCTGTCTCAGGGGAGCCACATCCCTGCCATGGCTATTTAAATTTGTTGGCTTGCAGGTTTTGAACAGGCCGTTAGTCCAATACGGCCTCTCAACTCGGACCATGGATACCATTGGGGCGTCGTGTCGAGAGTCAACAAGGCGAAGATACCGCTCACATATCAAGAAGTGGGAAGCCTACTGCAGCCGCTCTCGCATCACGTACGATGACGTGACTGTAACCGACGTCCTGGAATTCCTCGCGGGGTTGCACCATGATGAACACTTAAGTTACAGTGCCATCAACAGCGCCAGGAGCGCGCTGTCATTCTACCTCAAGATTGAGGTGGGATCCAACAGGCTAGTGTCCAGACTCATGCGGGGCATATTCAATATGAATCCGCCTACACCACGCTACAATATCACCTGGGATGTCAGGGAGGTATTAACCCTGCTCAGGACGTGGTCTCCCATGGAAGGGCTCCAGCTGGACAAACTCACCATGAAGCTGGTGATGTTACTAGCGCTGACTTCAGCACAGAGGGTACAGACACTGCATAAACTACGTTTCGACAGAATGATGTCTACCCCTACAGAAGTAGTCTTCTTCATTGATGAGCTACTAAAGCAGCATAGACCTGGGTGCACAGGGCTGCAGCTGAAGTTCCCGGCATACCCCGCAGATGCTAGGCTGTGTTTAGCCTCACATATCCGTCACTATGTCAAGGTGACGGCATGCATCAGAGGAATGGAGAGATACCTGCTTGTCACTCATAAGAGACCTCATCATCGAGTGACAGTCCAGACGACATCCAGGTGGCTCCGGGTCGTCTTGGGTAAGTCAGGTATCGACACTAATGTGTTCAAGTCTCATTCCACCAGGGCTGCATCGATGTCAGCGGCGAGGATTATGGAGGTGCCTATGGACCATATTCTCGCCACAGCAGGATGGGCTAATGAAGCTGTGTTTCAACGATTTTATAACAAGCCTGTTGCTGCTCCTCTACAGTTCGCGGAAGCCGTGCTGAATGCAGGTCAAGAACGTGGAGGTGTCCCCGCATGAGGGGTTTTTGATTTGTTGTTAATAAATATGCTCTTGTTTTGCAGTATGAACTATTTGAGCAAGTTTGTTCCTCCCATCCATCCCTGCTAGTGGTGTGTCAGCATGGACGTGGTCCAGGGCGTGTAATCACAGAAGCTTTGAAGTCTTCACGAAGTCACTCACGTGACTCCGAAATGAAATAGTAAGATTGAACGAGAACTTACCAGTTCGAAGGTTGATCGTTATTTCATGAGGAGTCGCGGTGAGGGATTTCGTGCCCTCCACGCCCAACCCTCAATCACCTTCACCTGGTAATTTGAGTCTCTTTCATCTTACTATGCCAAGTCATTTATGTTACTGGTTTCTGTGATTCCACACCGCTACTTTGAAGAATGTCGAGCATGCGCGCCGGCGGGCTCTTCACGAAATCCCTCACCGCGACTCCTCATGAAATAACGATCAACCTTCGAACTGGTAAGTTCTCGTTCAATCTTACTATTCTGAGACTATGAATGGTCCTAGACTCTCCCACTAGTGGAAACATCCTCTTCACATCCACTCGATCCAGGCCTTTCACTATTCGGTAAAGCTTCAATGCCTGGAGGCTGGAGGTCCCTTGGGCCTGAAGTTTGGCCAGTGAAGCTTTGTAAAGAAGTGGATAAGAGATGCTTTGATTTTCACGATTCTGGGAAAGTTCCAGCAGACCAGAAAACCACGGAAAATGTGAGACCACAATTCAGGAAAAGAGAGAGGGAGAAAAAAGGGGAGGCAACGGCCAGTCAACTTAACATCTGTCATCAGGGAGAAATCCTGGAGACTATTTTTAGGAAAGTCTAATCGGCCATTTGAAAAATGATGATATGGTTAGGCAAAGCAAACCTGTTTTTATGAAAGGGAAACTGTGTCTGACAACTTCATGTAATTGGCAACATGGATAAAGGGGATTCAATGGCCTACTTCGGTTTCCAAAAGGCATTGGAGTAAGCCGCAAAATAAATGGGGGCACGATAGCACAGCGGTGGAGTTTCTGCCTTACAGCTTACAGCGGCAGAGACCCGGGTTCAATCCTGGCTACGGAGTTTGTACGATCTCGGTACAAGATATTTGGCATCCTCACACGCTCCAAAGACATACAGGTTTGTAGGTTAATTGGCTTAACATCATTTGCCCCTTGAGTGAGTAGGATGTGCAGTGATCGCTGGTTGGCACGGAATCAGTGGGCCAAAGGGCCAGGCTATAGTTATAGCTCTAAACTAAACTAAATGGTTACTCCTCAAAGAATTGTCAATAATGTAAATAAAGTATTGGTGAATAGAACAAAACAGAGTAGCGATCGATGGATCATGTTTGGACGGGCAAGTAGTAAATGGTTGGGTGCAACAGTGGTTGATGCTTGGAATCAACCCGTTTGATGTTTGTAATGTGTACAAAGGAACTGCAGATGCTAATTTACACCGAAGACAGACACAAAATGCTGGAGTAACTCAGCGGGACAGGCAGCATCTCCGGAGAGAAGGAATGGGTGACGTTTCGGGACGACGGCAGGTGACAGGTTTGGGTGACTGCGTCATTAGACAGTAATTCCCCAATTTACACATCTTTGCCTTTTTTAAACGTTTTTGTCCTTTTGCACCATTGACCTCTTTGTGGTACATGTCTTTGAACTATTTGTCCTTACAAAGAATAACATGCCACACTTCATGTATAGAAATACATATCAAAATACTCATCATGCAATTCATGATTTTTTAATTTACAACATTTTGCCTAACGGTCTTTAAAATGATGAAAGGGATAGACCGAGTTGACGTGGATAAGCTTTTCCCATTGAGGGTAGGGAAGATTCAAACAAGAGGGCATGACATGAGAATTAAGGGACAGAAGTTTAGGGGTAACATGAGGGGGAACTTCTTTACTCAGAGAGTGGTGGCTGTGTGGAATGATCTTCCAGTAGAAGTGGTGGAGGCAGGATCGATTTTAACATTTAAAAGTAAAGTGGATAGGTATATGGACGGGAAGGGAATGGGGGGGGTATGGTCTGAGTGCAGGTAGATGGATAGGGGAAAATAAATGGTCGGCACGGACTGGAAGGGCCGAGAAGGCCTGTTTCCGTGCTAAAAAAAGAAAAAATAAAATAAAAAAAAGTGCGGAAAACATTTTTCACACAGAGAGTGGTGAATCTGTGGAACTCTCTGCCACAGAAGGTAGTTGAGGCCAGTTCATTGGCTATATTTAAGAGGGAGTTAGAAGTGGCCCTTGTGGCTAAAGGGTATGGAGAGAAGGCAGGTACGGGATACTGAGTTGAATGATCAGCCATGATCATATTGAATGGCGGTGCAGGCTCGAAGGGCCGAATGGCCTACTCCTGCACCTATTTTGCTATGTTTCTATTAGATATACTTCAAAATGTACATAATTTTGTAAAAATCTAACTACTATGTACTAACTTCAAGAAAATGTTATTTCTAAAGTTAACTAACCTTTTAATGACTTTGTAAGGGTACCTTGATTTGGGCTAGGTAGGAGAATATCGATTCACAGCAATAAGTGGTTGAAAAGCAAGAAAGCATTTTTTGTGCATGTTGCTGAAGACCTGGGTATTCTATTGCATTTTTCCATATTTCAATCGGATCTTTCTTAACGTCAAATATGGACTTTAAAATGTTATCCTTTGAGAGCTCAATCAATTCCATCTGCAGTCCTTTAGGAGCCTTGGATACATCAAGTAGGTGAGGTTGAAATGCTAATTTGAATGCTAAAAAATGCTAATTTTGTTGAATCTCCTTTTTGGTATTTTAAATACGTTCATTTTAAGATTAAAATAAAAATAATAAAAGACAAACAAAAACATCTTAATAAAATAAAAGGATTTGTTCTACAAAATTTGGATTCATTCAAAAGGCCGCACTTAATGGCCCAGAAGGCCACATGCGGCCTTAAGGCTCAGGTTCCCCACCCCTGCAGTAGAGACTACAGGCTGATACAAACGAGACACAGTTGAGGCACATCAGGTATACAGTCTGATACAGGTCAGACAATGGCAGAAACCTCATGATAGTACAGATGAGACACATGTAGTTCAAAGAAACTGAGTGGACAAAATGTGTAAGAATTCCTCTGTCTACGCTGCATCTGGATGAGGTGTTCCATACCAGGGCATCGCTTCTCGGCCTTTTGGCTAAGATCAAGTGTAGTATCTGTTCTTACACTTGAAGGAGTGAAAGAGACTATCTGTTCTTTTTAGAACGGTTCTGGCGGTCCCTTGGGGACAAGGACCGTGGGTGGCGGAGCGAACTTGGAGACGAGGAGTTGTGGCTGCAGGCTTAGAGATGGATCCATGCTGGTTGGGTAACCAACCTAACACCTTTAGCCGCAATGTCAGCAGCAGCAGGAGCAGGAGTACAGGGTATTCGCAATACCCTGAGAATAAGCGTGAAGGACCTCAGCGAGGGGACCCTCTTTTCAAGAGATCTGTTTGTGAAGAAGGTCTTGCTAGGGGCCCTCAAATTTGAGGCTAAGGACATCTAATGCCTCCAGGATATCCCAGGTAACGGACATTTTGACGTTACCTTCAAGTATCCGACGGGATGGCAGAAGGTGATGGAAGACTTTCGGGAGAGGGGGAATGAAGCTCCGCTGTCGCTGCTGAAAGTGCAGCCGCTCTTCACCCTCCCCACCCAGAAGGAAAGGTTGATCACCGTGCACATGTTCAACCCACATGTGCCGGTAGTCGATGTCCTCACCTTCCTGGCTCGCTATGTTGAGGGAACAGGGAACTGTGTGGACGTGAAGGACATGCATGGAATTTGGACAAGCAAGAGGCAGGTTAAGGTGAAGCTGAGGGTGGACACGGACGGAGAAATTGTCCACCCCCCCTCGGTTTTCGCGATTGGAGGAAACCGAGGCTACCTGAGCTACGTAGGGCAACCCAGGCTGTGCAGGAAATGCAACAAGCCTGGGCATGTGATGGCCCAATGCACAGCAGTTGTATGCAAAAACTGCAAGATGGAGGGCCACGAGACAAAGGACTGTCAGGCCAGCAAGAACTGCAACCTGTGCGGGGAGGCGGGCCACCTTTACAGGGCTTGCCCTAAAAGAGCCTGCACCTATGCACAGGCGACAAGAGGGGCTGCTGCCAGCACCCCCAAGGTGGGTGAAGCACCCCCCACCACTACCACGACCCCAGCAGAGAAAGGAAACGCAGATGAGGACAGCCCAACCACCTTGAAGCCCCAAGTGCCAGAAGGAGACGCCCAGCATCTTGCCCAGGAGGGAGAGTCAATGGAGGAGGAGGAACCGAAGGAGAAGTGGACTACAGTGTCGTACAAGAAGCCGAGGGTTCAGCCCAAGGAGCCGAGGCCGCAAAGGACTGGTAAGTCAAAAAGTAAAAGTAAACAACAAAAAAGATGTCTTTCTATTACAGAAGGCAGCAATCTCTCCTCTTCGTCGGAGGATGAGGCGACCAGGAAGTCCCAACGAGGGAGACAGAGGATGAAAACGGGGGAAGAGAAGAGAGAGGCCACGACGATCACCTCCCGGCCCCAGGAGACCGAGAGCAGAGAAGCGGCCGAAGGACTCCAGCCCCAGGACACCGGGAGCAGTGCAGCGGTGGAGGGGCTCCAGCCCCAGGACATCGGGAGCAGTGCAGCGGTCGAGGGGCTCCAACCCCAGGACACCGGGAGCAGTGCAGCGGTCGAGGGGCTCCAGCCCCTGGAGACAGGGATCATCACAGCGGCCAATGGGCCCCAACTCCGGGCGACCGGGAGCAGCACAAAGGCCGTTGGGCCCCAGCTCCGGGCGACCGGGAGCAGTGAACCAGCCACCGAGACCCAGCTACAGGAGACGGAGGAAGCCGTGTGCCCGAAAGGGGGTGGAACGAGAAGGCCTCCCCCCAACGACATCATTGGTTGCGCCACCAGAAACCCACCTCATCGCTGGATTCCTGAGCCCAGGAAAGCTGAGGCAATTCACCGAAGCGGTGGGAATGAAGGGACACGATAATGGTCAGTGACTCTAAAGACAATGGAGCTCAAACTGGCATCTTTAAACGTGCGCAGTATAAAGAGCACTGCGCGATGTGTGAACGCCTTACAGTACCTGGCCAAGGTCAAGGCAGACGTGACTTTTCTTCAGGAGTGCGGGCTGCCACACCTCCGCTGCTATCGGAGGTGGTCGCGATGGTGGCCCCACGGACTGTCGGTGTGGTCGGGGGGCAATGACTGTCGTGCTTCCAGCCTGGGGATTTTGCTGCGGGGAGGGAACTTCGCCATCAATGAGGTTAGGGAGGTGGTTGGGGGGCGGCTCCTTGTGGTGGATGTTATGTACCGTGGCTCTCCGCTCCGGCTGATTAATGTGTATGCCTCACCCACGCAGAGCGAGAGGCTGGCCGTTCTCCAGCAGCTCCCAGTGCTGCTGGCCACGTCCCGGCAGCTCGTTCTGGCCGGTGACTTCAACTACATCATTGATGTGGCTGGACGATCCGGCAGCGCCGACAGCAGACTGGACAGCACGTCCAAGTTCCTGAGGGATATGGTAAAAGATGCAAAGCTGCGCGATGCCTTCAGCGACCCTGCAGGCAGGTCCCAGCCACGGTTCACCTGGTCGAGATCGGACGGTTTAGCCCGATCTCGGATAGACTTTGTCTTCACGACGAAGGCCGTCACGGTGAGACACACTGACCTCACGCCGGTGTTCTTCTCTGACCACTGCCTCCTTCAGGCTTCCTGTCACCTACAGGAGGACCGGAAGGCAGGCAGAGGGACGTGGAAGTTAAACATGAAGCTGTTGACCCCAGAGAACATCGAGGAGCTAAAGAGGGACTACGCATGTTGGAGAACGGTGAGGCCCCTCTTTGACTCCCCCACACTCTGGTGGGAATCAACCAAGGAGAACATTAAGAGGTTCTTCATAAGTAAAGGGGTTCAGAGAGCAAGACAGAGTCAGAGGGAATTGTGCCAACTCCAGACAGATTTGCAACAACTGCTCCTTCTGCAGTCGAGAGGGGTGGATGTGAAGGAGGAACTTAGAGACGTGAAGGACCGGCAAGCTCGGCTCTTTACCTCTGAATCCTACAAGATCATATTCCGATCCAGGGTCCGCCATGTGGAGCAGGATGAGACGTGCTCACGTTTCTTCTTCCATAAGATTCACAGGGGGAGCTCTGTGATGAACAGCCTTAGGGAGGAGGACGGCTCGGTAGCATCCTCACAGATGGACATAGCTGAGGTTCTGCAAATCCTTTTACACAGATTTGTATGACCGAAAGGCCATAGACAGTACCGCCTCCCAGAACTTCCTGTCCTCGATCACGGAGGTCTTGGAGGACAGCAAGCGGGAGAGTCTGGACCAACCACTGACCCTAGAGGAGCTGACTGGCTCCATCCGTTCCTTTGACTCGAGTAAAACTCCCGGGAGCGATGGCTTACCGGCCGAGTTGTATTCGGCTCTGTGGGACTGGATGGGCCCGGACCTGCTAGAAGTGTACAACGACATGCTTCTAGCTGGTAGCATGTCAGACTCCATGAGGAAGGGCAACATCACCCTAATCTACAAGCAGAAGGGGGAGATGAAGGACATAAAGAATTGGAGACCCATAACACTCCTGAATGTAGACTACACGATCCTGTCTAAGGCCATCGCCAACCGGGTCAAGTCTGCTCTGGGACAGGTGATCCACCCGGACCAAACCTGTGCTGTACCTGGCAGGAAAATCTCAGACAGCCTAGCGCTGCTGAGAGATACCATCGCCTACGTGCAGGACAGACGGGTGGATGCCTGCCTAGTCAGCTTGGACCAGGAGAAGGCCTTTGACAGGATTTCGCACACGTACATGAGGGACGTGCTCTCCAAAATGGGTTTTGGGGAGGGAATCAGGAATTGGATCAAACTGCTCTACACCGACATCCGTAGTGCAGTCCAAATCAATGGGTGGGAATCAGACAGTTTCCCTGTAAGGTCTGGAGTCAGGCAGGGTTGCACTCTCTCTCCTGTCTTGTTTGTCTGCTGTATTGAACCCTTTGCCAAATCCATCAGGAAGGATGCGAGCATAAGAGGAGTGACACTGCCCGGCAGTGGGGGCATTCAAGTAAAGACCTCCCTGTACATGGACGATGTCGCTGTCTTCTGCTCGGATCCAGGGTCGGTCCGCAGACTGATTAGTATCTGCGACCAGTTTGAGTCGGCCATGGGAGCCAGGGTGAACCGCAGGAAGAGCGAGGCCATGCTCTTTGGCAACTGGCCCGACAGATCTTCCGTCCCCTTCACCATCAAGCCTGACTTCTTGAAGGTGCTGGGGATCTGGTTCGGGGGGGCTGAGGCATGTAACAAGAATTGGCTGGAGCGGATAGCCAGGGTGGGGAAGAAGCTGGAGCTGTGGAGGCAACGCTCCCTCTCCATAACGGGAAAGAATTTGGTCATCAGGTGTGAGGTGCTCTCTGGCCTGCTGTACTTGGCACAGGTGTGGCCTGTCCCTCATTCCTACGCCACAGGGATCACCCGGGCCGTCTTCCAGTTCATCTGGGGGTCGAGGATGGACCGGGTGCGACGGGCCACAATGTACAAGTCAGCAGACAACGGGGGTAAAATCGTGCCCAACGTCGCCCTGATGACCACCTTCGTGTGTGGCTGCATCAGGCGGAGTGTAGAGCCAAGGCAAGTGGGCACCAAGTGTCACTACCTGCTGAGGTTCTACCTGTCCCCGGTGTTGCGAAGGATGGGCCTGGCGCAGATGCCACGCAAGGTGCCAGTCAGCTGGACACTGCCGCCCCATCTGTCGTCTGTGGAAAGGTTCTTCCGGACCAACACCTTTGACCACATGTCCATTGGGCAGTGGTCAGCACAGAATGTCCTGCAGGCACTGCAGGGAAAGGACTCGATGGACCCGGTGGCGTGGTTCCCTGAGCAGACTGCCCAGCTTGTCTGGCAAAATGCTTCATCGCCAGAACTCACCAAGACCTGGCTTGGCTGGCGGTGAGGGGAGCCCTCCCAGTCAGATCCTTCCTGCACCGTCGGAACCTCACTACCAGCGCACGCTGCCCTCGGGACGGCTGCTATGGAGTGGAGACGGTTGCCCACCTCTTTACAGAGTGTGGATTTGCCCAAAGAGTCTGGAGAAAAATGCAAGGGTCCCTGGTACGCTTTATTCCAAACAGCTCCGTCACAGAGGACTCTGTGATTTACGAACTGTTCCCAGGGACACATTCAGAGACTGACATTGAGTGCTGCTGGAGGGTCATCAACTCGGTGAAAGACGCTCTCTGGTCTGCCCGAGCGTTGTTCACCACCCAGCAGAGCGAGATGTCCGTCGGGGAATGTTGCCGACTGGCCCACTGCAGACTGCAGGAGTACGTGCTGAGGGACGCACTGAAGCTCGGTGCAGCCAGCGCCAAGGCTCGGTGGGGGAGGGCCACAGTCTAAGGTCCTTCCGCCGCTGGACATGGGGGGCACGGTGTGGTGGAGACGCCCCTCAAAATAAGGGAAGGTATCCCATGCCGGGGGGCCACATGAGTGGTACGGGTGGGGGATCGATTCGCGAAATTTGAAAAATGTGTATAGACTGCATGGAACGATTTGTATAGCCCCGAAAATGTCGGATGGATTTTTCGCACGGTTGATGTATTGTAAATATTTATTACTCGAATAAAGTCTATTTTGAAATTAAAAAAAAAAAAAAAAAAAAAAAAATACCAGGGCATTGGAGATGTCCTCATCCTTAATGGAATGGGGGTTCCCCTCTTCCATTATAGATTAGGCTCTCACTAGGGTCTCCTTGATATCCCGCAGCTCCACTCTTACTCCCCCTCCTCCTATTCGTGACAAGGACAGAGTCCCCCTTGTCCTCACCTTCCACCCCACCAGCCGTCGCATGCAGCATATGAACCTCCAACATTTTCGCCACCTCCAACGGGATCCCACAACTGGCCACATCTTCCCATCTACACCCCTTTCTGCTTTCAGCAGAGACCATTCCCTCTGAAACTCCCACGTCAACTCGTCCCTTCCCACCCAAACCACTCCCTCCCTGGGTACTTTCCTCTGCAACCGCAAGAGATGCAACACCTGTCCCTTTACCTCCCCTTTGACTCCATCCAAGGACCCAAACAGTCTTTCCAGGTGAGGCAGAGGTTCACTTGCACCTCCTCCAACCTCATCTACTGCATCCACTGTTCCAGGTGTCAACTTCTCTACATCGGCGAGACAAAGCGCAGGCTCAGCGATCGTTTCACTGAATTCCTCCGCTCAGACCGTCTTAACCTACCTGATCAACCGGTGGCCCAGCACTTCAACTCCCCCTCCCATTCCCAATCTGACATTTCTGTCCTGGGCCTCCTCCATTGTCAGAGTGAGGCCCAGCACAAATTGGGGGAACAGCACCTCATATTTCGCTTGGGCAGTTCACACCCCAGGGGTATGAACATTGACCTCTAACTTCAGGTAGTCCTTGCTTGGTCTCTCCATCCCCTCCACCTTCCCAGTTCTCCCACCAGTCTTATTGTCTCCATCTACATTCTATATTTGTCCCTCTCCCTCCCCTGACATCAGTCTGAAGAAGGGTCTCGACCTGACACGTCGCCCATTCCATCTCTCCAGAGATGCTGCCTGACCCGCTGAGTTACTCCAGCATTTTGAGTCTACCAAAGAAACTGAATGGCATTTGTCCAAGGCCTATGCACAGATGAATTCTGGAGTTTTCTATGAATACTGTTGCAACCAAAGACAATTAGCAGCATTGGCAGAAATTTCAAAGTGGTGATAACAGCAAGGGAGCAGTGAGTGATCCCAGCAATTATTACACATATTACACAAGTCAGTTTGAAGCTGAACGGATGGGAGCCTCAAGTCCATTATTTTGGCCTATCTCCAGCATTTTTCACTTCTTTCCACAAGACACCCTTAGGAGGGAGAGATAGATCAGACATGGGGGGTTACACAAAAAGCTGGAGAAACTCAGTGGGTGCAACAGCATCCAAGGAGCGAAGGAGATAGGCAACCTTTCGGGTCGAGACCCTTCTTCAGACTGGTCAGGGATCAGGGAAACGAGAGATATAAACAGTGATGTGGGGAGATAAAGAACAATGAATGAAAGATATGCAAAAAAGTATCGATGATAAAGGAAACAGGCCATTGTAAGCTGTTTGTAGTGTGAAAATGAGAAGCTAGTGCGACTTAGGTGGGGGGGGGGGGGGGAGATGGAGAAGGAATGTCAGGGCCAGAGGGCTGAGGGAGAGGTGGGGAGGGGAGGAGGCAGCCAGGGTTAACAGAATTGAGAAAATTCAATGTTTAAGCCCAGAGGATGCAGACTCCCCAAGCGGAATATGAAGTGCTGTTCCTCCAACTTGCGGTGTTGCTCACTGGCCGTGGAGGAGGCCCAGGACCGAGAGGTCGGATACGGAATGGGAGGGGGAGTTGAAGTGCTGAGCCACCGGGAGGTCGGGTTGGTTATTACGGACCGAGCAGAGGTGTTCGGCGAAACGATCGCCCAGCCTCCGCTTGGCCTCACCGATGTAGATCAGCTGGCATCTAGAGCAGCGGATGCAGTAGATGAGGTTGGAGGAGATGCAGGTGAACCTCTGTCGGATTTGGAAGGACTGCTTGGGTCCCTGAAAGGAGTGGATGGGGGAGGTGAAGGGACAAGTGTAGCATCTCTTGCGGTTGCAAGGGAAAGTGCCCGGGGAAGGGGTGGAGCGGGAGGGAAGGGAAGAATTGACAAGGGAGTTGCGGAGGGAGCGGTCTTTGCGGAAGGCAGACAGGGGGGGAGATGGGAAGATGTGGCGAGTGGAGGGGTCACGTTGGAGGTGGCGAAACTGGCGGAGGACTATCTGTTGTATGCGCTGGCTGGTGGGGTGAAAGGTGAGGACCAGGGGGACTCTGCCCTTGTTGTGAGTGGGGGAATGGGGAGCGAGGGCAGTGTTGCGGGGTATGGAGGAGACCCTGGTGCGAGCCTCATCTATAGTGGGGGAGGGGAAACCCCGTTCTCTGAAGAACGAGGACATTTGTGATGACCTGGTGTGGAACACCTCATCCTGGGAGCAGATGAGGCGAAGACGGAGGAATTGGGAATAGGGGATGGAGTCCTTACAGGAAGCAGGGTGGGAGGAAGCGTAGTCCAGGTAGCTGTGGGAGTCAGTTGGTTTGTAGTGGATGTCGGTCAGGAGTGTATCACCTGCAATAGAGATGGTGAGGTCAAGGAATGGTAGGGAAATGTCGGAAATGGCGGAGATCAGCCATGCTTGACTGGATGGGCCGAATGGTCTAATTCTGCTCCTATCACTTATGGCCTTATGAACTCTGTCAATGGCAGCCTTGAACAGGGTCGGTGACTGAGTCTCTCTGCCCCCTGTCCCGTAGACATTCAAAGTGTCACATTGTCAGAGAGGTCCTCCTCCCCCACCCTTCCTGCTGCCTAGCCAGCTCCTCCTTGCCTCCTGCCTATTTGTGAACAACAGTCTCCAACCCGATATATTAACTCTGATTTCCCTCCCACAGATGTGGCTCGATGCATTTTCAGCATATGTTTTTAAACAGTTTTCACTCCTAACATTAATCCTATACTAAACCCAATTTATTTCCCCCACAGTGTATTAATCTCCCCACCGACTATACCTCGCACCGGCACGCTATGGGTCATACGATCATAAGGTCATAAGGGATAGGAGTAGAATTAGGCCATTCATCCCATCATGTACACTCCGCCATTCAATCACGGCTGATCTATCTCTCCCTCCTAATCCCATCCTCTTGCCTTTTCCCCATAACCCTTGACGCCTGCACTAATCAAGAATCTTTCTCTGTCTTAAAAATATCCATTGACTTGGCCTCCCCAACCTTCTGTGGCAATGAATTCCACAGATTCACCACCCTTTGACTAAATAATTTGCTCCTCATCTCCTTCCTAAAGGAACATCCTTTAATTCTGAGGCTACGACTTCTGGTTTTAGACTCTCCCACTCGTGGCAACATCCTCTCTGCATCTAGTCTATCCAAACCTTTCACTATTCGGTAAGTTTCAAGATGTCCCTCCTCATCTTTCCAAACTCCAGTGGGTACAGGCCCTGTGCTGTAATTACCAGTGACTAATTAACCAACCAAACCATGTGTCTTTGTGTTGGAGGGGCAGACCAGAGTGAAGGAAATCCAGGAAGACTCCACATTGACAGCACCCAAGGTCAGGATTGAAACCAGATCACGGGAGCTACGTAGCAGCAGCTCTCCCTGCTGGATCACCGTGCCGTCCAGTAATGAAGCCACAGTTGCCAATCTGGTCGGTGCAAGTTGCCGTGCTGGGGACAAGGCTTTTGTTGCACGTGCAAATGTCATTGATAGCCTTGGCAGAAATACCTCAGTACCTGCGGTGAGCTCCCCCAATCCTCACACCAAGAGAAGTCTCTAATGTGAGGTTCACAAGTGATAGGAGCAGAATTAGGCCATTCAGCCCATCACATCTTCCTCTGATCTCTCTCTCCCTCTCAACCCCATTCTCCTGCCTTCTCCCCATAACCCCTGACACCCTTACTAATCAAAAATCTATCTATTTCTGTCTTAAAAATAAGGTGTTTCAACAACCATGTGCTATTGGGGTAGATTAACACCAGTCACACACATCATAAGCATTCGGACAATGTTTGACCATATTGTGTAGGCCTCAAGCCTGAAGTGATATTCCTCGCATCTTCATTTGCTCCAAGCCGAGTGAGCAGCTTGCTTCAATAAGGATAATCAAGGGTTCAGCAAAGGAAGTGCTAACCTGGTCAAACCACCATACAGGACACAGTTTAGTAGTGGAAGACCAGAAATACAATGATGCAAGCCACTTTACACTGAAACAGGCTTTCAATACACTGAGGTCACAAGGATTGCCTGGTGCAGCTGACTACACAATGGTCTGACACCAAGGTTCCAGTGGGACAAATATATAGAGAAATGGGAATTATAGAACTAAATTGATCTATTTAAGTTTTTAAGAAGAAACTGCAGATGCTGGAAAATTGAAAGTAGACAAAAATGCTGGAGAAACTCAGTGGGTGAAGCAGCATCTATGGAGAGAAGAGGCAGCATCAATGGTTGCTTCCATTCTTTGTCGAAAACGTGTGATATGGAGCAGAGTTTTGTTAACTAATGGCGGAGACAAATCACTTTAGGTGAGCTCGCCCCAGACCCAGGCATGTGGCGAGGAGGGCTCCAGCATTGGAGAGCTTTGGAAATCAACACAAGGCCACCTGGACCTGCTAGGCAGGCTAGACAAACATCATGTTTTAAGTACTTACATAAAGTAGTCTGTCCAAAAATGTGACTACAGTATCTGAGGAAGTCTTATTTACTTTGTATGTAAAACATAGAGGGTGAGGCTATGCTTCCACTGGCAGTCTACAAGGTCTGATCCAAGTGTAGCAAAGTCACTCATCCATTCAAGCAGTGATCCATCTTGGACCTGTGGTGTGTAAGCTGGGGCTGACTGAGTGGTTTGGTGGGGAGCCGTGACTCAGTTTGCTCAGCAAGTTGTAGGCCAGGTTTGTTCTGGTGCATGGTCCAAAATCCCATTGCCTTCGGCAGGGATTGTAAGAGATAGGCACAACATGCTGGAGTAACTCAGCGAGTCAGACAGCAGCTCTGGAGAAAAGGAATTGGTGACAATTCGGGCTGAAGAAGGGTCTGACCTGAAACGTCACCTACTCCTTTTCTCCAGAGATGCTGACTGACCCGCAAAGTTACTCCGGCTTTTTGTATCAATCTTAAGTTTAAAACAGAATCTGCATCCAAGGGCCCAGCCAGTCTTTCGAGGTGAGGCAGAGGTTCACTTGCACCTCCTCCAACCTCATCAACTGCATCTGCAGTTCCAGATGTCAACTTCTCTACATCGGCGAGACCAAGCGCAGGCTCGGCGATCATTTCGCTGAACGCCTCCGCTCAGTTTGTCTTAACCCACCTGATCTCCCGGTGGCCCAGCACTTCAACTCCCCTCCTATCCTCAATCTTACCGTTCTGTCCTGGGCCTCCTCCATTGCCAGAATGAGGCCCAGCGCAAATTGGAGGAACGGCACCTCATATTTCGCTTGGGTAGTTTACACCCCAGCAGTATGAACATTGACTTCTCTAACTTCAAATAGCCCTTGCTTTCTCTCTCCATCCCCTCCCCCATCCCAGTTATCCCACTAGTCTTAAGGGCCTATCCCACTATACGAGTGTACTCTCCCGAGTTTAAAAAAAAATCGAACTCGTGGTAAGCACGTAGAATGTACGTAGCGGGTACGTCGGAGCTCAGGACATCTCTTAGCGGTTCGTGACGCTAACGGCAGGTACTCGGGAAACGCGGTGAGCTCGTGACATTTTTTAAACATGTTGAAAAATGTCCACGAGAGCCCCGAGGACCTACGAGCGGCCATTACCGTATTTCTCCGAGTTCAAATCAGGGGAAACTCGAGAGAACTCTTGAATTACCTCGTATAGTGGGACAGGCCCTTTACTGTCTCCGCCTACATTCTTTCTTTGTCCCATCCCCTCCCCTGACATCCCAAAACATCGCTCATTTCTTCTCTCTATAGATGATGCCTCGCCCATTGAGTTACTCCAGCATTTTGTGTCAGCAGTTCCTTCCTACACATTGTAAACCTGTGGATCAGAAGGAAAAAGTGTGTTACTTTTTTCAAAAGTTATTTTGATTTATTTACTCATGTATTTCGAGAAAGCTTTATTCTGGTTCTTCCTAAGACTGTACCTGTACTGGAATGTCTGATGGGACAATGTATGAATGTACCTTAAGGGCCTGTCCTACCAGCATCCGACTCCATGCGATGAGCGCGATCAAACTAGAAGCGGGGGTCGGGCGGAGGTCGGGTGATCCCTGTACAGGGCCGTTCCCACCAGCATGCGCCTGCATGCGGCAAGCGCGACCAAACCGGCAGCGAGGGCCGCGCGGAGGTCGGGTGAGTGGCGCAACGCGGCGCAAAGTGAGGCGAACTTGGAGCGATGTCTTAAGGTAAGTTCGCCAGGACAGAGAGGGGCACACAGAGAGGGGCACAGAGGCACACACACAGAGGGCCACGGAGGCACCTACAGATAGGTTCACGGAGGCACGATGTCGAGGCGGTGTGTAATGCGTCGAGGCGACTGCGAGCCGACAAGCCGTTGCCGCGCGGAATTTTTGAACATAGTCAGTTTTTCGGAGCCCCGCGCGATGTGGGGACGAACTCCGCACAATTCCGCACGGCTCCGGCGATCAAAGTTGGGCCGGCCCCGCGACGCCGGACGGCTCAAGCAACCACGTTAGGTGTTGCATGCTTGTAGGACAGGCTCTTTACCTTCATTTCCAAATTGTCTACTACTTGTCATAGAATCACAGAGTCACAGAGAAATACTCAATGCAAATAGGCACTTTGCCACCCCTTCCCCATGTACATCAAACATACATTTCCATCAACCATATATTAATCTCATTTCAGTCCTCTGGCATTTTCACCAACTCTCTCAGATTCCACCACATCCAATGGGGCAATATACAACAGCCTATTAACCTGCTGATGGGCACATCTTTGGGATATGGAAAGAAACTGCGCTAAGGAAATGACTACGTTCAGAGGAAGAATGCGTATGCACAAACAGCTCCTGAAGTTGGGATGGAACTCTGATGCTGTGAGGCAGTGGCTCTACCAGCTGTGGCAGCGTGTTGCCCCTGGGAGTGTCGTATGTGCTGTTGAGGGAGGCTTTACCAGTGTGTCATCTGTTCTGGGAGATTTTGCTGGACTAATGTTTAGATTAGTTGCGAGATACAGCGCGGAAACAGGCCCTTCGGCCCACCGGGTCTGCACTGACCACGATCTCCGCACATTAACACTATCCTACACACACTAGGGACAATTTACACGTATAGCTAGCCAATTTACCTACGTCTTTGGAGTGTGCTCAGACTGAGCTCTGAAGAGTGTCTCGACCTGAAATGTCACCCATTTCTTCTATCCAAAGATGCTACCTGTCCCGCTGAGTTACTCCAGCATTTTGTGTCCATCTTTGGTGTAAACCAGTATCTGCAGTCCCTGCTTTAGACAGTCTTTGATGATATTGGCTAACATTTTGATGCAGCAACTCTTATAGATCGTTTCAATGGTGAGCTGGTCTGTGCCAATGAAGGAATGGGGAATGTCCAGCACTTGCTGTAATCTGCATCATTCCTGGACATTTGAGTTGCCAAACCAGGCCACGATGCAACTCGTCAGTATGTCATCAACTATACACCTGCAGACGTTCATTAGAGTGTTAGTCGACGGTGAATATCCTTAAGCCTCTTAGGAAGCCTTTACTTGAATGTTGCCTGGGTTCCAGCAACTAAGTTACAGAGAAAGGTCGAACAAGTTAGGTCTTTATTCTTTGGAGCGCAGAAGGTTAAGGGGGGACTTGATTGAGGTCTTTAAAATGATGAAAGGGATAGACAGAGTTGACGTGGATAAGCTTTTCCCATTGAGGGTAGGGAAGATTCAAACAAGAGGGCAAGACATGAGAATTAAGAGACAGACGTTTAGGGGTAACATGAGGGGGAACTTCTTTACTCAGAGAGTGGTGGCTGTGTGGAATGATCTTCCAGCAGAAGTGGTGGAGGCAGGATCGATTTTAGGGGGTGAAGAAGGGGGACCATCGGCACTATATTGAATACTTGTGTAACTTTATTGGCAGCCTACACGTGACAACTCTTTGCATATTTGTGAATTGTATGCAAACCAAAGAATTTAACTGTGCCAAGTACATGTGACATTAAAATACCTACCTACCATCTATCTATCTATCTATCTATCTATCTATCTATCTATCTATCTATCTATCTATCTATCTATCTATCTATCTATCTATCTATCTATCTATCTATCTATCTATCTATCTATCTATCTATCTATCTATCTATCTATCTATCTATCTATCTATCTATCTATCTATCTAGCCTCCACGTTGCTCACTCCTCCCACCACTCTGTTGTTAACGGAACTGGCTCCTAGTGCCCTTCTCCCCAGCCCCGGTGACCTCAGTGGCTATTCCACTGGGTCTTCCCCATCCCCCTCCTACCATGCAACCCCCGCTCTTTCCCACCCACACCACAGCCCCCATACCCCCCCACCCCCTGACCACCCTCCACCCCCCCACCACACAACGCTCCGTCCTCAGTCCACTCACCTGCCTTCCTCCAGCCACAACCCCCATCCCTGCCGCGTGTTCACCATCCCCCCGGACCTCCCCCTCTCCGACACCGAAAGGTCGGTCCTCAGCAGAGGTCTTACCTTTGTCCCCCTCCGTCCCCACCTCAATGAGTTTCGCGCCCACCACGACTTGGAGCTCTTCTACCGTCGCCTCCGCCTCACAGCGTTTTTCCACGGGAACAAGTCCTCGCCCCCCACTGATGATCCCTTTTCCTGTCTCCCACGTACCCCCTCCTCGTGGACCCCCCCCTCGTGGCCCTCCAGCTTTAGAACTCTTTATTCAGAACTGCCGTCGGGACATCAACTGCCTCGACTTCTCCACTCCCCTGTCTCACTCCAATCTCTCCCCCTCCGAACGTATTGCCATCGACTCACTCCGCAACAACCCAGACTGGGTTATCAAACCCGCCGACAAGGGAGGTGCTGTGGTAGTCTGGCGCGTCGATCTCTACAAAGCAGAGGCCACGCGCCAACTCTCGGACACCTCCTTCTACTTACCCCTGGACCATGACCCCACTGACGAGCACCAGGCCACCATCTCGAGCACCATAACCGGCTTCATCAACTCCGGCTCCCTACCCCCCCGAGCCTCCAACCTCATCGTTCCCCAGCCCCGCACAGCCCGATTTTACCTTCTCCCCAAAATCCACAAACCCGACTGCCCCGGCAGACCCATTGTCTCTGCCTGTTCGTGCCCCACCGAACACATTTCCACATACCTTGACTCCATCCTATCCCCCTTTGTTAAATCCCTCCCCACCTATGTTCAAGACACCTCAGACACTCTCCGTCGTCTACGGGCATTCCGTTGTCCAGGCCCCCATCCTCTCATCTTCACCATGGACGTCCAGTCACTATACACCTGCATCCCCCACCAGGATGGTCTCAAAGCCCTCCAGTACTTCCTCGACCAGAGGAGCAACCCATACCCATCCACTGACACCCTCCTCCGCCTAGCGGAGTTGGTCCTTACCCTCAACAACTTCTCTTTTGACTCCTCCCATTTCCTCCAAACACAAGGCGTAGCTATGGGCACACGCATGGGCCCTAACTACGCCTGCCTCTTTGTCGGGCACGTCGAACAATCTTTGTTCTCGGCGTACCAGGGCCCCACCCCCAACCTTTACCTCCGTTACATTGACGACTGCTTTGGTGTCACCTCCTGCACCCACGCAGAACTGACTGACTTCATCCATTTCACCACCAACTTCCATCCGGCACTCAAATATACTTGGACCATTTCCGACATTTCCCTACCATTCCTTGACCTCACCATCTCTATTGCAGGTGACACACTCCTGACTGACATCCACTACAAACCAACTGACTCCCACAGCTACCTGGACTACTCTTCCTCCCACCCTATTTCCTGTAAGGACTCCATCCCCTATTACCAATTCCTCCGTCTACGCCGCATCTGCTCCCAGGATGACGTGTTCCACACCAGGTCATCGCAAATGTCCTCGTTCTTCAGAGAACGGGGTTTCCCCTCCCCCACTATAGATGAGGCTCGCACCAGGGTCTCCTCCATACCCCGCAACACTGCCCTCTCTCCCCATTCCCCCACTCACAACAAGGGCCGAGTCCCCCTGGTCCTCACCTTTCACCCCACCAGCCAGCGCATACAACAGATAGTCCTCCGCCAGTTTTGTCACCTCCAACGTGACCCCTCCACTCGCCACATCTTCCCATCTCCCCCCCTGTCTGCCTTCCGCAAAGACCGCTCCCTCCGCAACTCCCTCGTCAATTCTTCCCTTCCCTCCCGCTCCACTCCTTCCCCGGGCACTTTCCCTTGCAACCGCAAGAGATGCTACACTTGTCCCTTCACCTCCCCCATCCACTCCTTTCGGGGACCCAAGCAGTCATTCCAAGTCCGACAGAGGTTCACCTGCACCTCCTCCAACCTCATCTACTGCATCCGTTGCTCCAGATGCCAGCTGATCTACATCGGTGAGACCAAGCGGAGGCTGGGCGATTGTTTCGCCGAACACCTCCGCTCGGTCCGCAATAACCAACCCGACCTCCCGGTGGCTCAGCACTTCAACTCCCCCTCCCACTGCGTATCCGACCTCTCGGTCCTGGGCCTCCTCCACGGCCAGAGTGATCAACACCGCAAGTTGGAGGAACAGCACCTCATATTCCGCTTGGGGAGTCTGCATCCTCTGGGCTTAAACATTGAATTTTCTCAATTCTGTTAACCCAGACTGCCTCCCCCCCACCTCTCCCTCAGCCCTCTGGCCCTGACATTCCTTCTCCATCTCCCCCCCCCCCCCCCCCCCAGTCGCACTAGCTTCTCATTTACACACCACAAACAGCTTACAATGGCCTGCTTCCTTTATCACCAATACTTTTTTGCATATCTTTCACTCATTGTTCCTTATCTCTCCACATCACTGTTTATATCTCTCGTTTCCCTGATCCCTGACCAGTCTGAAGAAGGGTCTCGACCCGAAACGTCGCCTATCTCCTTCGCTCCTTAGATGCTGCTGCACCCGCTGAGTTTCTCCAGCTTTTTGTGTAACCCTAGCTATCTAGCTATCTAGCTATCTAGCTATCTAGCTATCTAGCTATCTAGCTAACAAGGGTGGTATTGTTAGTGAATTGTAAACTGGTATGGGGGCTAAGTATGGGGGCACAGTCATGGGTGTAGAGTAAGTAGAGTAGGGGACTGAACACTCAGCCTTGGTTTGTCCCTGTGTTGATGGGCAGCAAGGAGGAATTTGTACTGGTTGTGGCCTGCTGATGAGGGTGTCCACGATCCAACGATAGAGAGATGAGCAGAGAGTTTGATGATAAGTTTGTGGGGGGGGGGGGATGATTTTGCTGGACTCCAAGCCATAATTGATGAACAACATGTTGAGTGCAGAGTGGAGAACCAGCAAGATTGCATCCCCTGTTCACCTGTTATGGCAGTAGGTGAGCTGTAGTGTATCCATGTTCTTACTAAGACAGGAGTTGATACAGTATGTGTGATAACCCACTTCCCAAAGCACCTCATCGCCGTGGACATTAGTGCCACCAGTCGGTAGTCATCAAGGCATGTTACCCTTCTCTTCTTGGTGTCTTTTAAAGCATGTTGCTGTTCTTTCATGTTCACTGGGTTGAAATGTTGAAAGACAGTATCACCACTGCCTCTGGGAACCCTTTCTTTGCTCCAGTGAATTAAGAACACATCTCACTGCCATTTTCCAACCTGCATTAGCCCACTGCCAATGAAGATGTATACTCCAGCAGTGCACACACACAAAGAGACGTTCTTATACCGTGGAGGAAGGAACGCCTGTCCCCTTTATCACTAGCAAACAGCTAACAATGCCCTTTTTCCTATATCCTCATTAATTTTTTGCCTATCTTTAATTCATTTGTTCTTTATCTCCCGACATCACCGTCTATATCTTTCATTTCCCTCTCCCCTGGCTATCAGTCTGAAGAAGGGTCTCGACCTGAAACATCACCCTTTCCTTCTCTCCAGAGATGCTGCCTGTCCCGCAGTTACTCCAGCATTTTGTGTCTACCCGAAGTTCTTATACAAGTCCCGTAATAGGCTACTGTTATATTTCTTGTCCTTAATTGTAAAGTCGTGCTATTCATCTAATGTTTTGCTGTGAACTCTTCCAGACAAACCCATCTGCTCTCCTAGACTATGAAAGAAAATGATTCCATCTCTTAATGCCGCTTAATGTTTTTCTTAGAACCTTCTGGAAAAACACCGAGGCTGCAGCAACCTGTTTGTGCCTCCAGCCATCTTTGCTTGGTTATGGGAGCATTGAATTACACTCTGATGCTGCCTGCCTGTTTTCGTGGTGCTGCTAATTCCAATTGAAGTTCAAACACATCAAACATCTTTTCTGTCAGTGGTTTCCTGGTAACGGGCGTGCAGTGCCATCCACATGAGTGTCACAAGCATTAAATCACCACACTGGAATCCCCCTGCTTCCTGAAGAAGAGGTGTGAACACATGAAAGCATCCTTCTTGCCCGACCAGGAATGCCAGTGTTGGCGCTCCATGCAGTTAAAGACCACAGCTAGAAAGTGTGTTTTCACACCAGCATGGTGCCAGTGTGTGTGAGGGTCTGCCTTGGCAGCTTGGCCGATGGAATGAAGATCATTTTGGATCCACTCCATTGTGAACTTGGCAGTCTCAGTGAGCTTTAGGTTACGAAGCCTCAGTAAACCGGGAATTCCTGAGTGTTGTTATCCCGTCGGTAAAAGATGTGAATTCCCTGGCCTTCCGGTTTCATTATTTGTCCTTTCAGGTGGTGGTTCTCCAAGCTAAGTTTTATTCCATACTTCCCTTTATCAAATGCTTCTTTCTTTTCAGAGTCTCAACTTGTTTCATATTCATCACATTCCCATTCATCACATTCCCTGAAGTCCCCACCAGGCCTCACACCATCATGAGTTGGTATATTATTTGTGTCCTTCCATGGGAAAGGGAGGAAAACGGGTTAGTTCTAAGTTGCTGAGAAGATGTGGGGGAGGAATGAGTTGGGTGATGGATATATTCTTGACAAGGTGGGGACTGGGGTTGGTGCGGTGAGAAGTTGGAGAGGTTGAGGAGGGGTGACGGGATGGGGGAAGTGGGAAGAAAGTTGTGTGTGAGAGGGCCTGGGTAGATCAGAGGGAGAGAGGAGGGGGCAGGGGCAGGGAGCGCAGCATTCCCTTGTTAGCAGAGTATGAGGTGTCGTTTGTTTAGGTCCCCACTCTGGGAGCGGAGGAAGCTGAGGCAGACAGCACGTAAACAGGCCCTTCGGCCCACCGGGTCAGCACCCACGCAGGTCACAAACTCCGTACAGACAGCACCCATAGTCGGGATCAAACCCGGGTCTCCGGCGCTGCATTCGCTGCAATGCAGCAACTCTGCCGCTGCGCCACCGTGACTGCCACGTCAGTATGGGAATGTCAAAGGGAATTTAATTGATTTGCAACCAAGTTGAGTTTAGTTTGGTTTAGAGTTACACCAGGGGCCCACCGAGTCCGCACCGACCAGCGATCTCCGCACACTAACACTATCCTACACACACACGAGGGACAATTTGCATTTATACCAAGCCAATTAACCTACAAACCTGTACGTCGTTGGAGTGTGGGAAGGAAGCGAAGATCTCGGAGAAAGTTAGTGGAGTGGCTGTTACCAGGGAGAAGATGCTTGGGAAGCTGCAAGGGCTAAAGGTGGATAAGTCACCTGGGCAGGGTGGACTGCACCCTAGGGTTCTGAAAGAGGTGGCCCTAGAGATCGTGGAGGCATTGACAGTGATATTTCAGGTCAGGAGTGGTCCCTGATGATGGGAAAATTGCCAATATTACCCCGCTGCACAAAAAGGGAGCAAGGCAGAATAGTGGGAACTATAGGCTGATAGTCTGACTTCGATGGTTGATAAGATTTTGGAGTCTATTATAAAGGATGAGGTTACGGAGTACTTAGAAGTTTACAATAAAATAGGCTGAAGTCAGCATGGCTTTGTGAAGGGGAGGTCTTGCTTGACAAATTTGCTAGAATTCTGAAGTAAATAGCAGGACAGACAAAGGAGAATCAGTGGATGTTGTTTGTTTAGATTTTCAGAAAGCCTTTGATAAGGTGCCACTAGGCTGCCGTTAGGCTGCTTCGGAAGATGAGAGCCCACGTTATCAAAGGGCCGATACTAGCATGGATAGCAGGTTGGCTGGAGGGCAGAAGACAGAGAATGGCAAAAAAGGGGACTTTTTCTGCTGGGCTGCCAGTGACTAGTGGAGTTCCACAGGGACCGGTGCTGGGGTTGCTACTGTTCACATAGAAACATAGAAAATAGGTGCAGGAGTAGGTGCCCTTCGAGCCTGCACTGCCATTCAATATGATCATGGCTGATCATCCAACTCAGTATCCCGTACCTGCCTTCTCTCCATACCCTCTGATCCCCTTAGCCACAAGGGCCACATCTAACTCCCTCTTAAATATAGCCAATGAACTGGCCTCAACTACCCTCTGTGGCAGAGAGTTCCAGAGACTCACCACTCTCTGTGTGAAAAAAGTCCTTCTCATCTAGGTCCTAAAGGATTTCCCCCTTATCCTTAAGCTGTGACCCCTTGTCCTGGACCTCCCCAAAATCAGGAACAATCTTCCTGCATCTAGCCTGTCCAACCCCTTAAGAATGTTGTAAGTTTCTATAAGATCCCCTCTCAATCTCCTAAATTCTGGAGAGTATAAACTGAGTGTATGCAGTCTCTGTTCATAAGACAGTCCTGACATCCCAGGAATCAGTCTGGTGAACCTTCTCTGCACTCCCTCTATGGCAATAATGTCCTTCCTCAGATTTGGAGACCAGAACTGTACGCATTGTACTGTTCACGTTGTATATTAATGATTTGGACAAGGGGTTGCAGGCTTTGTGGCCACGTTTGCGGATGATATGAAAATAGGTGGAGGCGCAGGTCGTGGAAAGAAGAGTGGGCAGAGACGTGGCAGATGGAATATAGTGTAGCAAAGTGTGGTCATGTATTTTGGTAGTAGGAATAAAGGAATGGACTATTTTCTGAATGGGTTGAGAATCGGAGGTGCGTGGACTATTTTCTGAATGGGTTGAAATCGGAGGTGGAAAGGGACTTTGGAGTGCTGGTGCAGGATTCCCAAAAAGTTAATCTGCAAGTCACTGCAGCATGAAACCCATTGACTTCTCATTTCCAGTTCTAACAAAGGCGCCCCTGACTGAATGGCTAACCCTGTTTCTCTTTCCACAGATGCGGCCTGGCCTGCACAGTGTTTTCCATTATTTTTATATTGTTATTTCAGCCGACAGATGCCTTGAATTTGAAGATGACCCACACATCACCTCTGTGATCCCCCAGAGATCGCTGGTCGGTGTGGACTCTCTGAGACTGTTTCCGCACTGTATATCTAAACTCAACTAAATCAAACTTAACAAAGAGTTGCGATCTGGAGGCTGAGAAAAATGTTGGGGAAACTCAGCGGGTGAGGCAGCATCTCTGGAGCAAAGGAAATAGGCAACGTCTCGGGTCAAGACCCTTTTTCAGACCTGGAACTCAGTCCCCAAAAAGGGTGATTATCTAAATGGAGGCCGATCAGGAAAAGGGGAGATGCAGCGCGACCTGGGTGTCATGGTACACCAGTCATTGAAAGTAGGCATGCAGGTGCAGCACGCAGTGAAGAAAGCGAATGGTATGTTAGCTTTCATAGCGAAAGGATTTGAGTATAGGAGCAGGGAGTTTCTACTTCAGTTGTATAGGGTCTTGGTGAGACCACACCTGGAGTATTGCGTACAGTTCTGGTCTCCGAATCTGAGGAAGGACATTATTGCCATAGAGGGAGTGCAGAGAAGGTTCACCAGACTGATTCCTGGGATGTCAGGAGTGTCTTATGAACAAAGACTGCATACACTCGGTTTATACTCTCTAGAATTTAGGAGATTGAGAGGCGATCTTATAGAAACTTACAAAATTCTTAAGGGTTTGGACAGGCTAGATGCAGGAAGATTGTTCCCGATGTTGGGGAGGTCCAGGACAAGGGGTCACAGCTTAAGGATAAGGGGGAAATCCTTTAGGACTGAGATGAGAAGGACTTTTTTCACACAGAGAGTGGTGGGTCTCTGGAACTCTCTGCCACAGAGGGTAGTTGAGGCCAGTTCATTGGCTATATTTACGAGGGAGTTAGATGTGGCCCTTGTGGCTAAGGGGATCAGAGGGTATGGAGGGAAGGTAGGTACGGGATACTGAGTTGGATGATCAGCCATGATCATATTGAATGGCGGTGCAGGCTCGAAGGGCCGAATGGCCTACTCCTGCACCTAATTTCTATGTTTCTATGTTTCTATGTGATGGACACAAAATGCTGGAGTACCTCAGCAGGTCAGGTGGCATCTCTGGGGAGAAGATAAAGGAAATGGACACAGATTTGGATGGTAAATGCCAAAGGAGAGTTGAGTAAATATTGAAGCATGGACATTTGTACCACTGTGGGAACAACCAGTACTCTGGCCTCATTAGGGATTCCTACTAAAGAGCTATGCTGGTGTAATACTTCTGTGCTGAGTCATTGCACAGTTAGACTGAGGACTGAGCAACCTCTTCCAGAATGACAGGGCCACCCTGATTATGCTGTTGTTAGTGGAGGGGGTGATCTTTATGGAGGTATTTGAACAAAAGCAGCCTGAGGTCCAGGAAGAATTCTGTGCAATGAGCCAACAAGCCTTGAATCCATTCCCCATCCTGGAGTAAACATTTCAGGGAAGGATGACTCTCGAGCCACTGAAACCATCTAAATACACACAAAAATATCTTGTTTGGGTCTGCAGTGGTTTGCGGGCTATTTTAAGAATAAAAGATAGCCAAGGTAAACATTAATACACAAACCTGTTAGGAGTGTAACCGCATGGTTGTTGTGCCTGGATTCACATTTAGGCCACTTCCTGGGGATGTTTGTTTTCCCTTTCACTGTCTCCCAGCCCATGCTCCGTGAGGATGTTCTGCAAACCAGCACTGGGGAGGAAGCGTGTTTAAGGAGGAACTGCAGATGCTGGAAAATCGAAGGTAGACAAAAATGCTGGAGATACTCAGTGGGTGAGGCAGCATCTATGGAGCGAAGGAAACATTTCGAGCCAAAACCCTTCTTCGGACTGATTAATTGGTTCGACCTGAAATGTTGCCTATTTCCTACACTTCATAGATGCTGCTGCACCTGCTGAGTTTCTCCAGGATTTCTGTCTACCTGGGGGGGTGGGAGATTGCAACTTTCACGTGGTCCACCCGGTTTCGACCATTGCAATCAACCTGGCGTGCACAAACAGAAGATCAAACAGGACAAGTTGTCTTACAACTTTAAGCTGTGCACGTCATACGCAAGAAGAAGTCTACCTGGGGAGGAAGCAGGTTGAGGGAAAAATATCAGGAGGGAATCCAAAGAGTGGCAACCCCTCCTCTTGACCATAGAGCCATAGAGTCATGTAGTGATACAGTGTGGAAACAAGCCATTCGGCCCAACTTGCCCACACCAGCCTGCCCGCGTTTGGTCCATATCCCTCCAAACCTGTCCTATCCATGTACCTGTCTAACTGTTGCTTAAACGTTGGGATAGTCCCAGCCTCATCGACCTCCTCTGGCATCTTGTTCCATACACCCACCACCCTTTGTGTGAAACAATTAGCCCTCAGATTCCTATTAAATCTTTTCCCCTTCACCTTAAACCAATGTCCTCTGGTCCTCGATTCACCTACTCTGGGCAAGAGACTCTGTGCAGCTGCCCGATCTATTCCTCTCAAGATTTTATAAGATCATTCCTCATCCTCCTGCGCTCGAAGGAACTGATTCCCAGCATACTCAAAATCTGCCTCTAGCTCAGACCCTCTAGTCCTGGCAAAATCCTCGTTAATCTGACAATCTCAGACAATCATACTTTGGATTGAGTTAATTCCACATTGGAGCATGGTGTCCCTCTAAACACTTGTAGATGGGAATTAAAGCAAACTTAAAAACCAAATGGAATGTTTGCCTTTCTCCAGAGGCAGGAATACAGGGATGGAGATGCCATTGGAGTGTGGTGCTAGGCACAGGTTAGTTTAGCTCTGGGCATCAAAGCTCAGGCCTTGGAGGCAGTGCAGCTGGTCACCTGAGTGGCAATGATCTTCAGGGTATATCAAGCAGGTTTGTATTCCTGCCTTCTCATGGAGCTGCAGATGCTGGTTTAAACCAAAGATAGACACACATAGCCCCCTTGTGTGCCCCTCCCCTCCAACCAGCTTTCTCGGGCAATGCGCCGCTCTCAGCTCTCGGCCTCGCCCTCCTGGTTGGAGCCGTTCCGCTCACGTGAGGCACCGCCAACGGGGGGGGGGGGGGGGGTGGGGTGGGAGAGAGGTGTTGATTAGACAAGGCGCGGATTAGGTGTGAGGTGGAGTTTAGTCTTGAGGTGGGGGGTTTAGTTAAATTGCGGTGGGGTTAAGGGGTGAGGTGTGAGGTGTATTTGAGGGGCAAGCTTCAGTGAGCTACGGTTTAGTCGAGGTGAGGTTTAGGTGTGAGGAGATGTTTGGTAGTGAGGTACCGTTGAGGCGAGGGGTTTAGTGAGGCGAGGGGATTAGTCGAGGTGTAGGTGTGTAGGTGAAGGGAAGTGAGCGTAGGTGAGGTGAGGATAAGTGGGTGTCTGAGCTAAGGAAGGGAGACCCAGGTGCTGCTGAAGGCGACGAGGCCACTGCCTTATGTGGCCGAGAATTCCACAAATTCACAACTGAATTTTTTTTTCTCATCTCAGTGCTCGGCAAAGGGACATTTCAGGTAACATATTTTTGGTAAAGATTTCTTTAGCTGTATGAGGACATTTATTGAAACATATAAGATTATTAAGGGTTTGGACACGCTTGAGGCAGGAAATATGATTCCAATGCTGGGAGAGTTATTCTTATCCAGTTTAAGAATAAGGGGTAGGCCATTTAGAACGGAGATGAGGAAATACTTTTTCACACAGAGAGTTGTGAATCTGTGGAATTATCTGCCTTAGAAGGCAGTTGAGGCCATTTCTCTGGAGTAGTTCAAGAGATTCGCTCCTCCCCATGGACCTTCTCTCCTGATCCAGAGCCATCTTGAGGCCTTCTCCACTGCCTCTGTGGTGTTCTTGACAGCTCTTCTCCTCGCCATTCCGTTGATGCCCAGTGCACTCAAGGTTTTGTAGAGCGATTGCCCTGCAAAACCTCTGCAGCCAACCTCGATGGGCATACACCTTGTCTTCCAGCCCTGCTTACGGCAGTCTATGACCATACTTGGTCATACTCCATTCTTACTCCAGCATTTTTTCTCGACCTATGGAGTAAGATGTAATGAGGGAAGGTAATTGTAATTACAGTACAATTTTGTATACCTCCATCAGGCCTCCTTCATTGCAGGGAAACCAAGTTCAACCTAGGATGCCAACAAAATAGAGAGAGTACAGAGGAGATTTACTAGAATGTGGCCTGGGTTCCAGCAACTAAGTTACAGAGAAAGGTTGAACAAGTTAGGTCTTTATTCTTTGGAGTGCAGAAGGTTAAAGGGGGACTTGATTGAGGTCTTTAAAATGATGAAAGGGATAGACAGAGTTGACGTGGATAAGCTTTTCCCATTGAGGGTAGGGAAGATTCAAACAAGAGGGCATGACATGAGAATTAAGGGACAGAAGTTTAGGGGTAACATGAGGGGGAACTTCTTTACTCAGAGAGTGGTGGCTGTGTGGAATGAGCTTCCAGCAGAAGTGGTGGAGGCAGGATCGATTTTAACATTTAAAAGTAAAGTGGATAGGTATATGGACGGGAAGGGAATGGAGGGGTATGGTCTGAGTGCAGGTAGATGGGACTAGGGGAAAATAAATGGACGGCACGGACTGGAAGGGCCGAGAAGGCCTGTTTCCGTGCTGTAATTGTTATATGGTTATATGGTTATCTAAAGAACAAACTGATGGAGGAATTCCAGCACCTTTGGTGTGGACTGTCGACACTTCAAGTCGAGATCCTTCCTTTGGATTTCTCAGGAAGGATCTCAATCCAAAACATTAGCTACTTATTTCCATCCCCTTCACAGATGCTGCCGGACCCTCTCAGTTCCTCCAACAGTTTTGTTCCACATTCCAGCATCCTGCAGTCTTTTGTGTCTGTAGGCTGCCTGTAAATGACATCCAGACTCAGTACATGATTCAAACACATCGTTAATCAGTACTAAAACTTAACAGTATGAAGGATGGTTAGTTATCAACACATCCTTGCTGCTCCAACTGTCGGTGCTGGGAAACAAGTGTTAGTAGAAGTATTACAGTGGGGTGGAGTTAGAGATGCTGGCTGGTGCGCGATTGGTTAATATGCAACATCAATCTACATCCTTCCCCCCAAAGGTTAAGTGTGAAAGGGCACCCATGCCATGGGGTTAAACATACTCGCCATACCTGTCTGGTGGTCGACTAACACGGCCCAAGCGCATGCGGACCAAACCCTCCCCTTCCCTCACTTGAAAGATGAGACGGAGAGCCTGGAGGCGAGAATGACGCGGCGGAGGCTTGTGGTGACCGAAAGGGGAAACATGCGGTGGGAGAGGCCCCGTGGTTAGTGGAGACCGCGGGACGTGGAGGGGTGCAAGGCATGTGGGGACGGGTGGGAGACATTGCAAAAGGCGGCTGGAACTGGAGCGGTGGAGCATAGGGACCAGCAGGCGGTGGGCGAGGGTCCCTCACAGCAAGCAGGTGTTGTCGACTTCTCCGGTACACCGCTCCCTCACAGTCTACCAGGTAAGACCGTGGCTCATCAGTCGGGCTGACCACAGTGCCCAGACGGGAATGTCCAGTTGAGGTTCGTAAACGGACGACCTGACCCGGAAGTAGAGGCCTGAGTGGTCTGCTGGAACTGTCGTATGACCGTTTCTGAATATCGTGCTTGTCTTGTAGACGTTTCTGGAGAGTGGCGGGCTTCAGCACCTGAGGAACCAGTTGCTGTTGTGCGATGGGTACCGGAGGCCTCGTCAATCTCGACATCAGTCGCTGTGCCGGCGATCCGAGGGTTCCGTCCCTGGCAACGTTTCTGAGATTCAGGAGATCGAGATAAACATCTGACTTTGAAATCTGTGCCTGCTCCAGCAAGTGTTTGGCGCTTCTGACAGCGCGTTCAGCGGGCCCACTACTCTGTGGATACTCGGGACTGCTCGTGACGTGCTGGAAGTTCCATCGGTCTGTGAAAAGCTTGAACATGTGGCTGGTGAACTGCCGACCGTTGTCGGTTCTCAGGCTGACGGGAGCGCCAAAGGTAGAGAAGTGTCTTTTCAGCTTCCGGATGACCATCTCCGATGTGAGTGAGGTCAGTTGGTCTAGTTCAAACCAATTAGAAAAGGAGTCGACTAGAACGAGGTAGTGCTTCCCGCACCATTCGAAAATGTCCGCTGCCAGCGATGTCCAGGGCAAAGCTGGTGGAGGTTGTTGCAGAAGGGGCTGCCGCTGCTGATGAGGCGCAAGGCTGTTGCAAGTGGGGCAACAGAGGCTACGCGGACCCAGATGTAGCTGGCCATTCCCGGCCAGTAGAACAGACTACGGGCGCGAGCCAGTGTGGCGTCGGCTCCTGGGTGACCGCTGTGTGCCTCTTTGAAGTATACGTCGTGTAGCGATGAGGGTATCAGCACCTTGTGACCCTTGACGACAACCCCATCCTGAACTACCAGTTCATCACGGACCAGGAAGAAAGGCTGCACCTCAGTCGGCGTGTTGGATTGTCTGTCTGGCCAGCCCGTTTTGATGATGGAGGAGAGGATTTGAAGCGTATCGTCAGTGGCGGTGTGCGCGGCCAAGGTGCGTAGTTGCTTGCTGGAGGCGAAATCGACACCGAGAACCGTGAAATGTTCCTGTTCATAGGGATGTTGTTCGGAAGATGCCCGAGGTGCATGGGAGAGAGTGTCAGCGACGTGCATGTCCTTACCCTTAGTGTAGGTAATAGAGAAATCGTACCGCTGCGGCTGCATCATCATACGCTGCAAACGAGCTGGCGCGGCGTGGATGGGCTTGTTCAGGATTGTCACCAGTGGTTGGTGGTCCGTCTCGACCGTGAAGGTGTTGCCAAAGATGAAGTCGTGGAATTTGGAGCAAGCAAAAATGACGGCCAACGGTTCCTTTTCGATTTGCGCGTAGTGCTGCTCCGTGTCGGTCATGGTGCGGGAGGCATACGAGACAGGTAGTAGAGTGCCCTCGGCAGACGGTTGCAAGCAGGCTGCGCCGAGCCCGAATTTCAAAGCATCTCAGGTGATCGTCACCGGACGTTTCAGGTCGAAAAACATTAGAGTCGGTGCACTGGTCAGTTTGGACTTTCAGATATCGAAAGCAATCTGATGTTGTTGGAGCCATGACCATGCTGTGTCCTCTTTTGTCAGCTCCCTCAGTGTGGAGCTTAGTTCGCTGAGGTTCGGTAGGAACTTGCCGAGATAGTTTACCATGCCCAGAAAACGCTGCAGGCCTTTCACGTCTGTGGGGGCAGGCATTTCTGTGATGGCAGTAGCCTTCTTCGGATCGGGTTTGAGACCCTTAGGAGTGAAGATGTGGCCGACGTAGGAAACCTCTGGAACTCGGAACTTGCACTTGTCAGGATTAAGCTTGAGGTTGATCCTGCGCGCGCGATCCAAGATGAGCCTGAGATAGTGGTCGTGCTCCGTTGCATCTTTGCCGTACACTAGGATATCATCGACAATGATGGCACAAGGTAGGTCCTCGAATAATAGCTCCATAGTTCTTTGGAAGACTTCACTGGCAGTTGATTCCGAATGGCATTCTCAGAAACTTGTATCTGCCGAATGGGGTGGCAAATGTGGTGAGGTTTGATGACTCCTTGTCCAGTGGTATCTTTGCATCGAGGACAGAAAATAAGGTGGCCATTCCGACCTTTGCCGCAACATCCTCGACAGTCTTCATAGGATGATGTGGGCGCTTAATGGCAGTATTCAGTTCTTTCGAGTTGATGCACAAACGGATTTCATTTTTTCCCTTCTTGACCGTGGCAATCATGGTTGAGACCCAGCCGGTGGGGTCGCTGACTGCTTCAATTATGCCTGTGGAGGCCATGTCCTTCAGCGCAGAGTGAACCCTGTCAGTCATGGCAAATGACAATCGGTGTGGAGGTCGGATGACGGGTGTCACTTCGGGGTCAATAATAATCTTGTAAGTCACGGGCAACTTGCCCAGGTTATTGTCGAAAAGATCAGGGAATTCACTCAGCGGGCCCAGGGAAATTTGCAGCTTGTGGACGGTTTTGTCAAAGGAGATCAGCCCCAGTTCCTGACAGGCCTGGTTGCCAAGCAGAGTAACTGAATTAAAGTTCAAGACATAGAAGGTCAAATTCCTCGTGGTTTTTTTCAGCACACATTTCAAGTTGGTTTTGCCCAAAGGCAGCAGAAACTCCCCTCCAAACGCATGTAGTGGATTTGTCCTTGATCAGTGGCTCGTTCGTTCTTATCTTGTTGAAGAGGTTGATTGACATAGTATTTACTTTCGCTCCCGTGTCTAATTTCGCGCCAAAATGGACATTGTTTACAGTTACTGTCGCGGATGGATCATAATTCTTAGCAGCAGCAAGCTGTAATGAGTAAAGAGTTGGGTCCTCTTGTGAGTTAATTGGAGTCTGTTCGTGGGCAGGTTCGAGCTGGAATTGGGGAGTGAGGTTGTTGCTGTCTCGTAGCAAGAAGTTGAGATTAGACCTGGAGCTAGGCGAATTCTTCCCACGGGCCCGACCTGCTGCCCGACATACAGAGGCAAAGTGTTTTAACTTTTTACAGTAATTGCATGATTTACCAAAAGCGGGGCAAGCTGATTGTCTGCTGTGTGAGTAGTTGCAATTTGGGCATTTCTTCTGAGGATCACCAAGAGCCACCTGACTGGCTTGGGTCATAAATCGCCTGTTATCTGTGTTGGTTCACAAGCCCGTCAGATTGATGGTTTTGGTTTCATGATCTGAGCTTTAGGTCAGTAATGCCATTCACTAAAATGTCCCTTGTTAACTGATCAGTCAGCTGATCGACCGGCATATTTTGGAATCAGCTGCGCTGGGCTAAATACATGAAGTCTGAGATAAACGAGTCTACTCGTTCACCAGGGAGTTGATGGCGAGAGAAAAACCTCGCCCTGTCCAAAATGTGATTTGAGGGCAGGTCACAGATCTGGCTAAATTTACGCATCAGAACATTGGGGTCGTCAGGAGATTCAGCTGCGGTTATTACCTGGTCGTGGGCATCGAGGACTGCCGGAGCATAACGGAATGTTCTGGATCGAAGGGCATCTCGGCCCGCAAGGTCGAGTAGGAGAGAGGCCTTGACAGCATCAGGTTCATTTCGGAGTGCAATGTTCATATAGTGTCGGTAATCAATTTCAAACGTGGCCCAGCGTTCGTTGATATCCGCATCAAAGACGAGAGGGTCAGGCTTTCGACAGGAAGGGGCCATCATAAAGCAAAATAAAAACTCACAAAAGGGTAAAACAAAAAACCGTTATACAGAAGGAGTGGATCCATTCACTTCTGACACCATGTAAATGACTTCCTGACTCTGTACATGATTCAAACACACCTTTAATCAGTACTAAAACTTAACAGTATGAAGGATGATTAGTTAACAACACATCCTGGCTGCTCAAACTGTCGGTGCTGAGAAATAGTCTTAGTATAAGTATTACAGTGGGGTGGAGTTAGAGATGCTGGCTGGTGTGTGATTGGTTAACATGCAACATCAATCTACACTGCCAAACCCTTCCTGTAACTAAAGTCCCCCAATACAGGCAATACAGGAAGATAGAAACAAATGCTTGAGTGGCTCAGCAGGACAGGCAGCATAATAGAGAGGAATGGGTGACGTTTTGTGTCGAGATCCTTCTTCAGACTCCTGGTGAATCTCTCAAGTGCAATCATGTTCTTCGTTTAGTGTGGAGACCAGAACTGCACACAATACTCCAAGTGCGATCTAACCTTTTCTCCAGAGATACTGTCTCTCGATGATGTACTCCAGCATTTTGTGTCTATCTTCAGCGTTTTGTAAAGTTGCAACATAATTGGTGACTGTTTTTATTCTATGTGGTCCTCTCATAAGTATTGAATGGGCGATTGCTATGCCTTAAGGGCCTGTCCCACCAGCATGCGATCCCATGCGATGAGCGCGACCAAACCGGCAGCGGGGGCCGCACGGAGGTCGGGTGAGTGGCGCAACGTGGCGCAAAGTGAGGCGAACTTGGAGCAAAGTCTTAAATGTAAGTTCGCCAGGACAGAGAGGGGCACACAGAGAGGGGCACAGAGGCACACACAGAGAGGGCCACGGAGCCACACACAGAGAGGGTCACGGAGGCACCTACAGAGAGGGTCACGGAGGCACGATGTCGGGGTGGTGTGACATGCGTCGAGGCGACTGCGAGCCGACAAGCCGTTGCCGCGCGGAATTTTTGAACATGGTCAGTTTTTCGGAGCCCCGCGCAATATCGGGACGAACTCCGCACAATTCCACACGGCTCCGGCGATCGAAGTGGGACCGGCCCCGCGACGCCGGATGGCTCAAGCGACCACGTTAGATCGCGCTCATCGCATGGAGTTGCATGCTGGTGGGGCAGGCCATTTAACCTTGATTTAGCCCCCAGACTGGGCTCTGATCTCCTGGCTGCCAGTCTCTATTCCATTCCCCCTGTCGTTCTGTCCTTGGCCTCTGCTTGACCCTAGGAACAGTGCAGCAATTGATGCAATGCACTAGCTTTCTGCTGCCTTCACAATGCAATACTCAGTATAACATTGAGGAGGCCATTTAACGCTCTAGACCACACCAGGCTGCTAGCAACACAATTACAAATGTCCCATTCCACTGCTCCCTTCCCTGTAGCCATGTAATTTATTCTCTCTCGTGTCCCCACCAACATTACTGCTCTTTGAGTTTTTTTATCATCTAATCTACCCACGCTAATGGGTAAGTTACAGCATCCATGTGACCCTTCCACGCATCTTTGGGATGCGGGAGGAAACCAAAGTGCTCAAAGGAGCACCCACGCAGTCACAGGGCGAACGTGCCAACTCCACACGGCCAGCACCGGAGGTCGGAATCCAATGAGGGTTCACTGGAATTATTGGAAGCAGCACGACTTGCGGCACGGTGGCGTAGCGGTAGAGTTGCTGCCTTACAGCGCCAGAGTCCCAGGTTCGATCCTGCTGTCTGTACGGAGTTTGTACGTTCTCTCTGAAACCTGCATGAGTTTTTTTCCCAGAATCTCTGGTTTGTTTCCACACTCCAAAGATATGCAGGTTTGTAGGTTGGTATCATTGTAAATTGTCACTATTGTGTGTAGCTGGTTGCTGGTTGACGCGGACTCGGTGGACTGAGAGGTTGTTTCCGTGCTGTATCTGTAAACTAAACTGAACCTTCATGTCACGTCTGTGTGTCTGACTCCTTATGAAAAGGCTGTGTAATCCACTCAGGTCTAAAGCAATCAGCAATGGGAAAGTTGGCCAATGCCCACCACCCCGTGCGAAGCACCACTCACCACTGTCATTGCCAGTTGCAGTCAAGTGGAACGGCCCAATCTGAGCCCTGGTCATCGTGACCAGGAGTTGCTAATGGTTGCTCTGCATGCCAACTGCCTGCCTCTTCTAATCCAAGGAAGCAACCAACCCCACATGCTGAGCATGGAATCTACTTAAGACTTCAGCGTTACAGCGCTGACACATGCCCTTCGGCGCACTGAATCCGCTGGCCAGCGATCGCCCCGTACACTAGCACTGTGCTATGCACACTGAGAACAATTTACAATTTTATTTACAGAAGAGAATTGACTTGCATATGTCTGCACGTCTTTGGAAAGTGGGAAGAAACTGGAGCACCCGGAGAAAACCCATGTGGTCATAGGGAGAACATGCAAACTCCGTGCAGACAGCACTCGTAGTTAGTATTGACTCCCTCAAGATCGCAGCCGAAGAACTGGCTCCAGTTTTACAGTTCATTTTTCAACAATCGCTTGACTCGGGCGATGTACCGCTGGATTGGAGGAAGGCCAACATCACTCCTCTCTTTAAGAAGGGTTCAACCACCAACCCAGCAAATTATCATCCTGTTTCACTAACAAGTACTTGCTGTAAATTGCTGCAGCATATCATTGATAGTAATCTGATGCATCACGTGAGCAAACGTAATATTCTTGCCGACAACCAACATGCATTTAGGAGGCATGGATCATGTGAGTCTCAGCTTATCCTGACATCAAATGACCTGGCCAAGCACCTTGACAGTAACGTCATCATGGATTTAGTTGTACTGGACTTTTCTAAAGCATTTGATGTCATCCCACACCAGAGACTGCTTCGGAAGCTTGACTTCTACGGTATTCGTTCCAACACGAAACGATGGATTTCCAGTTTCCTGACAAAACGTCTTCAGCGCGTGTGTGTGAACGGAAAGAGCTCCAATTGGCACCCAGTGTTGAGTGGTACACCCCAGGGCACAGTACTTGGCCCACACCTATTTTTGCTTTACATCAATGACATCCATGAAAAAGTTGCAAGCACGACCAAACTATTCGCTGATGATTGTTTGCTGTACCGTCCAATTAAGTCAGCTGATGATGATGCTCTCCAAAAGGATCTTGATACTATGGTCGAGTGGTCACAACAATGGGGCATGCAGTTCAACCCTTCCAAATGTGAAACCATGCGTGTCACCAGAAAGAGGAATCCAGGCGTCACATCTTACAACATACTTGGTGTCACACTTGAAGAATCCAAACAAACCAAGTATCTTGGCATCAGATTGCAGAATGATCTACATTGGAATGGTCAGACTCATCATGTAACAGTGAAAGCATCAGGCGTCCTAAACTTCCTGAGGCGCAACTTCCATCATTGTTCAGCTTCTGTCAAGGAGAAGCTGTATTTCACCCTCGTTAGACCTCATCTGGACTACGCAGTTGCAGCTTGGGACCCATACACAGATGAAAACATTTCATCCATCGAACGTGTCCAAAGACAGGCCGCTCGATTTGTTACTAACACCTACGAGAGAGAAACGAGTGTCACCAAACTTCTGAATTCTCTGGGCGGGGTGGAACCCTCTCCAAGACAGACGTGAAGCTCACCGTTTGACCTGTTTTTACAAAATGTTAAATGGTCAGCTAGACATAGATCACAAGACCTACACCAACCCCAAACCAATTAGGAGCAGACGAGGGCATTCGATCCAATTTGTGGTCCCAGCCTCAAAGACAGATGTGTGCAGCAATTCGTTCTTTCCAAGCACTATTAAAGCATGGAATAATCTCCACCAAGCCACGGTTGCCCAGCCAGATGCAACTAAATTTAAAGTGGCACTTTCTTCCCAATAACCCTCTCTGGCTAAACCCCTCCCTTCACCACCTCCAGTTTAAATTCCAGTTGGAATATTTTGGAGGACCAAGTAACCAAGAACCAAGAACCAAGATTCCGGGTCTCTGGCGCTGTAAAGAGCCTGACCCACTTGCATGCGATTGCGTGCGTTTGCCGTGACCAAACGGAAGCGGAGTTCACGTGGATTTTGCGCTAAGTATGCGCTAATTTGCGCGTGATGTCATTTGCGTCATGCTTACCAATCAGCTGGGCAGGAGGCGGGCCGACTGAATTTAGGCGTCCAACGGCATTGGGTGGTGACGTCATCATGCAACGCCACGGTGAGCGGCGACGTCATCGTGCAACGCCACGCGCTAGGCGTACGCCGTCAAGACGCTGCATACACCGTCAAGACGCTGCGTACAACGTCAAGACGCTGCGTACATCCGCAATGTGCCTGCGTGTTGACAGGCCGTTGACCCACAAAGATTTTGGCCACTGCCAGAATTTCGGAACCCCACGCGATGTCGGGACCAGCCCCGCACAACTCCGCGCTTCTAAGTGGGACCGGCTTCGCGCGGCCATACGGTGCCCGTACGCCTCAAGCGACCACGAGGTTGCGTAATTTGCGAGCCAAGGTCGCGTAAGTGGGACAGGCCCTTAAGGCAGCTACTCGACCACTGCAGCACTGTGCCACCCATCGCCACTGTGCTGCTTAATTACCAGGGCATAATGAAATGGAATCAAGGGGGTGATGTGGGCAGTAGGGGGAGGGGGAAGGAAAAGGTGAGTTGGGGAGAACAAAGGGAAATGGGGTCATAGGGATGGAAGATGGGTATATGGAGGAGAGGAAAGGAGCTGGGTGACTGGTGGGAGATGGTGGGAGAAATATAAGTGCACAGGGGTGGGTGGGAGGGGCATGGGATAGAAAGGATATTCACACCATTGGGTTGTAAGCTACCCCCGCAGAATATGAGGTGCTGTCGAGGGAGTGCTGCGTAGGTTTACAAGGTTAATTCCCGGGATGGCGGGACTGTCATATGCTGAGAGAATGGAGCAGCTGGGCTTGTATACTCTGGAGTTTAGAAGGATGAGAGGCGTTCTCATTGAAACATATAAGATTGTTTAGGGCTTGGGCACACTAGAGGCAGGAAACATGTTCCCAAAGTTGGGGGAGTCCAGAACCAGGGGTCACAGTTTAAGAACAAGGGGTAAGCCATTTAGAATGGAGACGAGGAAACACTTTTTCACACAGTGAGTTGTGAGTCTGTGGAATTCTCTGCCTCAGAGGGCGATGGAGGCCGGTTCTCTGGATGCTTTCAAGAGAGAGTTAGATAGGGCTCTTAAAGGTAATGGAGTCAGGGGATATGGGGAGAAGGCAGGAACTGACTGGGGATGATCAGCCATGATCAGATTGAATGGCGGTGCTGGCCCAAAGGGCCGAATGGCCTACTCCTGCACCTATTGTCTATTGTCTATTGTCCCTCTGGTTTGCATGTGCCCTCACTCTGGCAATGGAGAAGGCCAAGGACAGAAAGGTCAGTATGGGAGTGGGAAGTGAAAAAGGTTAGCATTCAGATAACATATGAGTTCATATGGGCAGCACCTCCTCGAAGATGTCCAAGGCTGATTGCTTCTTATCTCTGACTCTGGCAGCACCTGGATTCTTGTTGTTTCAGCTGCGGTGGCTCCTGAAACCAGGTTGTATGCCGACATCTTTTCCATTGGATCATCAGCAGCCACGATGCACTTATGGGTTACTGCCTTGTCTGCAAATGCTGGGTTGTTTCCCAATCCAACTGGCAGCAAAAGATTGCTTCATCTCTCACCAGCTGGTCAATTACTTACAAAAGTATGTGTGTTCCTTCGTTGCTATGGAAACTATTTTGCACATTAGCCTATTTATGAATATTGCTTACGTCGTATGTTGCCTGGAGCAGATAAGGGTAAGGTAGTCCACCCCAACGTAAGCTTGGCCATGGGACGCAGATGTTTATCATTGCCACTGCTTGGAAAGATGCTGGATCTCTTCCTGAGGATACATGAATGCGGGAGCAGGAGTGAATCGTTTATTCCATCGAGTTTGCTTTCCCAAACTTTCTAATCATGATCGATCCGCATGTTAGCACCACTTATCCCCTCAGGTTCAGATCCTTGAACACAATTCTATCCGCTTTGATATCTACTGGACACAAGAAGTTCAGTTCAGTTTAGTTTAATGTCACGTGTACTGAGGTACAGTGAGGGAGAAGCTGCAGGTGTTGGTTTACAAAGATAAAGCACCAAGTGCTGGAGTAACCCGGCAGGTCAAGGCAGTACCGCTCGATATTATGCTGACTTGTTCAAAACACTCTTGAAGGACAGTGTTAGTAGATAATGAGCCACAACTGTCACCAAGCCTCATGCTAGCACACAAGGAAAATGAAATGGAAACCACCAGTCTGTCTCACAGCCATGAGGTGCCTTTGAGCTGTAGACACCATCGTGATGAAGGGAAAGCAGCAACTAATTAACCAGGGCAACCACTGGGAAAAAGGCCAAGGGGAAATAATGTTGAGTAAAGCACTTCCTTGCCAGATCAATGGTGGAACTTCCTTGACTTCTTGAATAAGTCATGGGAACTTTTCCCCTTGTGTAGAGGCACCTAGTTGATGCATTGTTCACAGGCTTGATAGTGATATTGAACTTGCATTGTGCCTCTATTGTGGGACATGAGACTAAACCACAGATTGCACCATTCGCCTCAGGGTTACGACGCTTACACTTGTCAGGATTATGGTAAGGGGAGGTTAATGGAAAGGTGGGGGCACTTGGCCAGATCCAAATGTCTGCTTCAGTCTAAGTTTGCAATAGGATCACATTTCTTTACTCTTTTATTTGTTGGATGATCAGCCATGATGACATTGAACGGCGGTGCTGGCTCGAAGGGCCGAATGGCCTACTCCTGCACCTATTGTCTATTGGCAATGGTATTGGTTGACCAAGTGCGCCGAGCTTCAGTGCCAAACTTTATTTTGTGTGTAGTCCAGGCAAATCAAATCAAATCATATCATGCCCGTCTTTCCATTTAGCATTACTCGTGCAAGTGTCGGGGGAACACTCCGCAAGTCTGGCAGCCTCAGTGAAAACAGAGACAGAGTCAACACCCCAGTCGGCACGGTGGCGCAATGGGAGAGATGCTGCCTTACAGCGTCAGGGTTCCGTGTTCCATCCTGACTACGGCTGCTTGGCTGTACGGAGTTTGTACGATGTCCCCCGTGACCTGCGTGGGATTTCTCCGAGATCTTTGATTTCCTCCCACAGTCCAAAGATGTGCCGGTTTGTAGGTTAATTGGTTTGGTATGAATGTAAATTGTCCCTAGTGTAGGATAGCATCAGTGTGCGGAGATCGCTGGTCAGCGCGGACTCGGTGGGCCGAAGGGCCTGTTTCCGTGCTGTAAATCTAAACTAAACTAAACTCACGCCTGTGACCGTTCATTGCAATGGAAGATGTGGGGAAAGAGGTCTGCAATGTCTCAATGCGTTTTACATCTTCCTCACTAATAATCCCACATCATTTTATGACATTAGCATACTTGGAGAGATGGCAATAGGGCCTCTTGGCCAAGCACTTGACATGGATCATGTACACCTGTGCCCCAAACACACAGGCTGACCACCCAGAAGCTGCTCGATCCCAATGCAAAAGGCCTCAACATCAAGGAAAATCTGTGGCAACGAGTCCCACATAGGTCATTGTAAAAACAAGGAGCTAATGCCAATAAGCAACATAATGTGCATTTGAAGTCCACGTGCACTTTGAGATCAGCACGCTGGAAAACATGGTGTAACTACAGTAATTGGCTTGGCACGATGGCACAGCAGGAGAGCTACCGCCTTACAGTGCCAGACACCCGGGCTCAATCCTGACTACGGGTGCTGTTTTTACGGTGTTTGTACGTTCTCCCCGTGACCTGTGTTGGTTTTCTCCAAGATCTTCGGTCTCCTCCCATCCTTCCAAAGAGGCACATGTTTGTAGGTTCATTGGCTTGTTATAAATGTCAATTGTCCCCAGTGTGTGTAGGATTACGTCAGTGTGTGGGGATCGTTGGTCGGCGCGGACTCGGTGGGCTGAAGGGCCTGTTTCTGCGCTGTAACCATAACCATATAACCATATAACAATTACAGCACTGAAACAGGCCTTCTCGGCTCTTCCAGTCCGTGCCGAACATTTATTTTCCCCTAGTCCCATCTACCTGCACTCAGACCATACCCCTCCATTCCCTTCCCGTCCATATATCTATCTACTTTACTTTTAAATGTTAAAATCGATCCTGCCTCCACCACTTCTGCTGGAAGATCATTCTGCTGGCAGACAGCCACCCCTCTCTGAGTAAAGAAGTTCCCCCTCATGTTACCCCTAAACTTCTGTCCCTTAATTCTCATGTCATGCCCCCTTGTTTGAATCTTCCCTACCCTCAATGGGAAAAGCTTATCCACGTCAACTCTGTCTATCCCTTTCATCATTTTGAAGACCTCAATCAAGTCCCCCCTTAACCTTCTGCGCTCCAAAGAATAAAGACCTAACTTGTTCAACCTTTCTCTGTAACTTAGTTGCTGGAACCCAGGCAACATTCTAGTAAATCCCCTCTGTACTCTCTCTACTAAAGTCAACTACAGCCTATAGGATCTCTGAACTAAACTCCACTACAGCCTATAGGAGGTCCTCCAGGCATTGTTATGGATCGCTGAACACCAGGCAGAATGAGAGTTCAACACTGCAATTGTGAAAACACCCAGCAGGTCAGGCAGCATCTGTGGAGGGAGAAGCACAGTTAATGTTGCAGATCTGGAACAGAGACAAAGAGAAATCAAGTTTGCCGAGGCAGCAGAGAAGGTGAAGGATTGATGGGTAGATCAATAGGGATATTTTTGATCGGGTGGACAGGATAATGTCGCAGTTAGGTAGCAGAATCCACCTCTTATTACCTGCCTAATGTTCAGTTCAGCTTTTCTCTATCCATCCTGAGAACAAACTGGTTTTCCCTCTTAGGCACAAAAAGCTGGAGTAACTCAGCGGGTCAGGCAGCATGTCTGGAGAAAAGGAATAGGTGACGTTTCGGGTCGAGACTCTTCTTCAGACACAGAAGAGCATTTATCTCTTCCACAGTTTGTACACAGGACCTGTTCTCTTTTCACAGATGCCACCTGACTTGCCGAGGGTTTCCTGCACTTCCTGTTTTGTTGCAAATTCACTGAGTCTGCCGTTACCTGGACGTCCAAGACATTGAACTCACCGACTGTGGAGCTGCAGGGATTGATCACATTCACCATTCCCCGCAGCAATGCTACGTCCAAAGAACTAGGCCCGGTGTCCACCAGTTCAGTTCAGTTTATTGTCACGTGTACTGAGGTACAGTGAAAAGCTTTTGTTGTGTGCTAACCAGTCAGCGGAAAGACAATACATGATTACGATCAAGACATCACAGAGTACGGATACATGATAAGTGAATGACGTTTAGTGCAAAGTAAAGGCAGTAAAGTTCAATCAAAGCCTGAGGGTCACCAGTGAGGTAAATAGTAGTTCAGCACCGCTCTCTGGTTGTGGTAGGATGGTTCATTTGCCTGATAACAGCTAGGTAGAAAATTCCCCGAATCTGGAGACCCGCTGGCCCTCGTTCTCTACCCAGCCCCCTCACCCAGCTCACCAGCATAAGGTCATAAGGTCCAAAGTGATAGGAGCGGAATTAGGCCATTCGGCCCATCAAGTCTACTCCGCCATTCAATCATTCCTATTCTCCTGCCTTCTCCCCATAACTCCTGCCTTAAACATATCCATTGACTTGGCCTCCACAGCCTTCTGTGGCAAAGAATTCTACAGATTCACCACCCTCTGACCAAAGAAATTCCTCCTCATCTCCTTCCTAAAGGATCGTCCTTTAATTCCGAGGCTGTGGCCTCTGGTCCTGGACGCTCCCACTGGTGGAAACATCCTCTCCACATCCACTCTATCCGAGCCTTTCACTATTGCTCTCCCTGATCCCGGCTCCTGGGGAAGGAGGCAGCCCTGCTGTTGTGTTTTGGTCAAGTGCTCTCAGGGATTTGACCCGGGCCGGTGAGCGAGCACCTCTTTGGCCTCATTCTTAGACAAGGCGGCGTTCCCGCTCTGCACCAGCTGAGACCGGGGTGAGCCGAGAAGGGGATGTGGGAAAATCTTACGTTATCCCCTTCCTCAGACAGCAGTAAACTCACATGGTGATGCTGAACCTTTGTTGAACGGCAGACACTACATGACAAGTCTGCTCTAGCTCTCTCTTCCCTCTCCACACACACACACACATTGCAGGTCTGGAAGGCATCAGCAAGAAGCATCTAGTGAACCCCGTCCCTTCGCTTCATACCCTTTATTCTGGGCATGTCGGTAGCATCTGGAGTGAGCTGGCTAGCAGGACGAAGCTCTCCCTATGTGGTCCCATAAAACAAGCCAAGGACAGCTACTGCAGGAGTTACGTCCAGTGAAATTCCTTCCATGCTGTCACGACACTCCAGGATGAGGACAGAGTGAATTACACAGACAGTAAAACTTCCCTGGGCATCATTAAACACTCCAGGATGCTGACGGAATCTAGCCCCCTCTGCACTCTCCCAGCAAACGCTCCCAATTCAGGTCGAGCATGGGCTTCACGCACTCTGAACTCCTTTTACACAGTCCCAGAGAAAACACACTCCCGACATGGGTACAGATGTACAGTAAAGTCCTTCTGTGCTGGCACAGTCTTGACTTCAGAACAAGGCTTCGTATTGTGTCAATATTTCCATTCCTCATATCACCGGCCAACTCTTGATGCCAATTCCTTGGCAGTTCTACTCTCTGAACTTAGTGACAAGGAGCGAGAGTGACATTCGTTGGCCTGAGCCTCTCCCGGGCGGTGGGGCCTTTGATCTCATCTGTCAGGACTCCACTTCAAGCCAGCAGCCAGACTGAGAGGCCAAGAGCAGCTCTCCCACGGCGGCACGTCATTAGGTGGGGAAAGCTGAGTTTGGGAAGCCAAAGAACGCAGGCTTAAAGAAAACACAAAGCCTCCTGAAGTAGGGCTGCACGGTGGCGCAGTGGTAGAGTTCCTGCCTTACAGCACTTACAGCGCCAGAGACCCGGGTTCGATCCGAACTACAGGTGCTGTCTGTACGGAGTTTTCTGTTCTCCCCGTGACCTGCGAGGGGTTTCTCAGAGGTCTTCGGTTTCCTCCCAATGAGTGTGTACAGGTTTGAAGGTGAATTGGCTTAGTAGAAATTGTCACTAATATGCATGCAGGATAGTGTTAATGTGTGGGGATCGCTGGTCGGTGCGGACTCGGTGGGCTGCAGGACCTGTTTACACGCTGAATCTCCAAACTAAACTAAAACTAAACTAAAATGAATGTCACAAGATTAAACGAGAACTTACCAGTTTGAAGTTTGATCTTTATTTTATGAGGAGTTGCGATGAGGGATTTCGTGAAGAACCCGCCAGCACGCATGCGCGACATCTCTTCAAAGCAGCGGTGTGGAATCACAGAACCAACAAAGAAAATGACTTGTTATAGTAAGATTGAAGAGACTCTAGTTACCAGTTGACTTTATGATCGAGGGTTGGGAGCGGAGGGCACGAAATCCCTCATCGCAACTCCTCATAAAATAAAGTTCAAGCTTCAAACTGGTAAGTTCTCGTTTAATCTTACTATTTCATTTCGGAGTCACGTGAGTGACTTCGTGAAGACTTCAAAGCTCTGTGATTTCACGCCCTGGACAACGTCCATGCTATAACACACGCCACTGTAAGGATGGATAGAAGTAATCAAAAATTTTCAGACTGCTTGTTCTGAAAAAATAATAATATTTATTAATAATAACAAAAAAGAAAACCCCTCACTGGGGAGTGGTTGTATGTTCTCGGCCTGCATTCAGCACAGCTTCTGCGAACATTCCAGGAGCGGTAATAGGTTTATTATAAAACCGCTGAAAAGTGGCTTCACTGGCCCATCCCGCTGTGGCTAGTATATGGTCCATGGGCACCTCCATGACCTTTGCCGCCGACATTGATGCAGCCCTGGTGGAATGGGATTTAAACACATTAGTGTCAATACCTGCATCGTTCAAGACGATCCTGAGCCATCTGGAGATCGTCTGTACCGTCACTCTATGGTGAGGTTTTTTGTGGCTGATTAGCAGGTATTTTTCCATTCCCCTTACTTTCCGCGTCACTTTTATATAGTGGCGGATATGGGTGGCTAAACATAGCCTAGCATCAGCGGGGTATGCTGGAAACACCAGCTGCAGCCCTGTGAATCCAGGTCTATGCTGCTTAAGTAATTCATCAACAAAGAAAATTACTTTTTCTGGGGTAGAGATCATTCTGTCAATCTTGACCTTGTGAAGAGTCTGTACCCTTTGTGCCGAAGTAAGTGCCAATAACATCACCAGCTTCAGGGTGAGTTTGTCCAATTCAAGCTCAGTCATGGGCGACCACGTCCTGTGCAGGGTCAGTACTTTCCCAATGTCCCAGGTGATGTTGTAACGAGGTCTAGGCGGATTGGAATTAAATATTCCCCGCATCAGTTTGGATACCAGTTTATTGGATCCTACCTCAATATTGAGGTAGGATGATAGTGCACTCCTGGCGCTATTGATGGCACTGTAGCTGAGGTGTTCGTCATGATGTAACCTCGCAAGGAACTCCAGCACATCTGTGATTGAAACGGAGTCATATGCAATGTCCAAGCGGCCGCAGTAGGTTTCCCATTTCCTGATGTGCGATAAATATTGCCGTCTTGTGGACTCCCTGCATGATACTCCCATGGTATCCATGGTCCTTGATGAGAGACCATACTGCAGTAATGGTCTGTTCAAATCCTGCAAGCCAATAAATTCAAATGACTATGGCAGGGATGTGGTTCCCCTGTAACAGGGTTTATCACCAATTGTGGGCAACCCTCTAAGTGGACCCATGGTTGACTGATCATACCAAGGACCACCGGATACCATGACTGAGTAGGTCAGTCGGGTATGATAAGAATGCCATTAGCAGCATCAAGCTGGATTTTCCGCAATACCCGACTGATGAGGCAAAATGGAGGAAATGCATAGAAAAACCATTTCCCCCAGTCTAGCGAGAAAGCGTCCATCGCCATTGCCCCAGGATCTGGTTCCCATGATACATATGTTGGTACCTGATGGTTTAACCGTGACGCAAAAAGGTCAATATCCGGCTTACCAAATTTGGCTGTAATTTTTTCGAATATTTGGGAATTCAACATCCACTCGATGTTGTCATTAAATTTCCGTGACCTGGTGTCCGCCACTGTGTTGAGCTTACCTGGTAAATAGGTAGCTGAAATCCAAATATTCCTTTGTATACACCAGAGCCAAATTGTATTAGCCAATTCATCACATGAAATTGACCTGGTACCACCCATATGATTTAGATATGCCACCGCAGTGGTGTTGTCTATTTGGAGACGGACATGAGTGTCAGTAAAGTTTGAACAATAAGCTCTAAGTCCGTGGAATGCCCCAAGCATCTCCAAATAATTTATCCCTTGTGCTAACAAAAGGGTAGATTCTAGTGAGTCCCATCTGCCCTCACAACTGGTGTTGTTGTCCGTAGCTCCCCAGCCATGTTTGTAAGTATACCACCGGACGAGGCACAATGATGGGTTTAAATGAGTTATGAATATTGTCAATCCACCATTGTAACTCAATTTTTGCCTTGAGTGGCAGCTGCATAGGTCTATCAAAATGTCCAGCATTCAATTTTAACGCTGAAATCTTGGATCTTTGTAAATTTTGATAATGTAAAGGTCCGAATTGAGCAGCTGGAAAAACTGCTATGATTTTCCCAATTACCTTAGCAGTTTGTCTGATTGATGGTATACTGGCGCAGACCAGGTTCTTGCATGTTTGAATGACATCCCCAACTTTGTTAGTTGGTATGGTGGCAATCATGTGATTGGAATCTATTGTGAACCCCAGATAGTCCATGGTCTATGAAGGACAGAACTTTGATTTATCTGGATGGATAATAAAACCCATTTTTTGAAATATTTCCGCAGTGGCTGAAACTGCCAATTTTGCTGATTCCAATGTATGCCCAATAATTAGGATATGATCTAGATAAGCCATGACCGTGTGATTTTCCCTCCTCAGTGTTGCTAGCACTGGCTTGAGTAATTTGGTAAACAGCCTGGGGGCTGTGGTAAGCCCATTGGGCAAAGCTTTATATTGCCAAAGTTGATCCATCCAGATAAATTTCAAGAACTTCCTGTGGTGTTTCTGAATGGATACTGAATAGTATGCATCTTTTAAATCAATGCATGCCATGAAGCAGCCCTCAGAAATCAAAGATTTGGCTGTTTCAAACGTGTCCATTTTGAAATGGGTATATTTTACAAAGGTATTCAAATGGGTTAGATCTATAATGACCCGACATCTACCATCCTTTTTGGTTTTAGTAAATATGTTAGATACAAATTCAATAGGTTCATGTGTAGTTCTTTCTATCACACCTTTCTCTTGTAGTCTCAAGATTTCAGCATAGCCTACTGCTGTTTCCTTCCTGGAAAGTGCAAATCTGCAATTCGGCATATGCTGAGGTGGAGGAATTTGGCCATTTATGAACTCAATCTCATAGCCCTGAATACTTTGTAAGATAAACGCATCTGAGGTGATGGTTTCCCATGCCTCCTTAAACCCCCGTAGTCTACCCCCAACATGTGAGGTTAGACATGCCAGTGCATGAAAACCAGACCGCCTTACCTTCATGGTTATCGGTGGTCCCTGACGTGTTTGGTGGGACGTGGAGGTGCTGGGTTGCGCTGCTAATATGGAAACCGCATTTTCCATGCTGGCCGTTGAGGGCCTAGCCCTAAAAAAGGCCTGGGCTGTTGAGGCTGTTGGTATTGAGGAGGCGCCGGAACGTAGGTCCTTGCTGGCCTTTCGGTTTGACCTCGTGGCCTGAAAAAAGGTGTTTTCTTGGCCGTTTGTCTGGTCAAGGTGTGTGACCTCATAAGACCCACTGTTTTAGCATGGTCATCCAAATCTTTGACCTGCTTAGGGAGGTCTTCTCCGAATAGCTGTCTGGGTGGTGGTGTTGGAGGTGCTCTGCATTACCCCGCAAATTTGGGGTTTAATGTAGGCTTAATGATGCTTTTCCTAAAAGCATTGATTTCATATTGCCTATTGCAAAGTAGCGCCAGAGCATCCTCCTATTCGGTGTTCAAATCCACTCCATCCACCGACCTCGCAAACGCGGTAATCCCAGATGTAAGTAACTTCAGGATTCTTTGTAATTTCACTTCCTGAGTTCTAATGCCCGGGCTGATATTGCCCCAAATTGGCATGTTGACAATAGGCACATTGAGCGAATTGCAATTGCCCGGCGCCTTGTGTCTGTCCATGGCCTTTGCAAGGACCTCCTCCTGTAGCTGATGGTTTGTGAGGAAATCTATGGTAGCAGCCAGCTTGGTATTGAGGGGTTGTCCCGATGATATGGGTAATCCAAACTTGGCTGCCACGTCCAGGAGCTCTTCCTGGGGAACCTCAGATGCTACTGGAGCATGTACCAAGATTTCCTCCTCTTCTGGCCTCATGCTACCCATAGATGATGGGGATATGTTCATGAGTCCCCTGGAACTGTGTGTTTCCTGTCTTTGATTGAGCAGGACTTGTTCCATGATCCTCTCCATCCGATCTATGCGCCCTTCATCATGCGTGAATGGGCGGTTAGAGTCCTCATGCCCAAAGGAACTTCTGAGGCTCCTATCATTGGCCCGTACCTCGTCGAGGTAATATCGGTGCCGTGACGATAAGTCGCTACCAGCCGCCTCAGCAAAACTGAGCGATTCCCGCGCGGATCTGCTCATACGCCTTCTTTTGGCTGAGCTAAATCCGGCTGCCTCTGAGGGCATATGCGGCGAAAAGTCGGCACCCGACGCCGCAGCGTGGTGACCCGACATCCGCGCGGGCTTGCCGACTGTCCTTTTTCTGGACCCAGACGGCGTACGGTCCCGTCCCGCCCCCAGCGGGGGAAGCGGTGACCGTGGCGAGACTCCACCTGTGTGACTCCTCCTGGTCCAACTAGGTGGTGAATCTCCACTGGCCCTTCCTCGTCTGCCAGTGGATTCGGGTCTCGCTGATACACCAGGCCGCAATCTTGCGGCTCCTGGTGAAACCTCCGCCCGAAAAGGGCTAGGTTGTCGAGCTCTATCCCTGGCCCCTCCATGAGGGCTCAGGGAGAAGGGCCGTGCAACAGCACGTGAACCCTCTTTGCTCGCCTCTGCCAACGATCCTGTTGGCGATAAAGAAATGGAGTCAGGGTCTACCTGCTCCGGCGCTGTACCGACTTCTTGCTCTGCGGGAACCCCGCTAGGGCTCAGCTGTGTCGGTGATTCGGGTCCTGTGACTACAGGGCTCCCTGATTTACGCGCCTTTTTCCCGGCCCGACCAGCGGGTGCTGTAGAAGGGAGCTCCGGGATAGGCGGCCGGCAACTCATTCCGGGTGTCCTGCGGCCCTTACTCCTTTTGTCCATGTTCCTGTAGGAAAGAAAATATTTCAAACAGAAAACAACCAGCTCAAGGTTGTCTATACTTACCTGAGGTGGTCCTTATGAAGGGCTGGTGGTGAGCCGCGCTCCACCTCCAGCCGTCGACTGCAAATGCGAGCGACGATATGTCGCGCATGCGTGCTGGCGGATTCTTCACAAAGTCACTCACGTGACTCCGAAATGAAATACACCAGTTGCTTAGACAGCAGAAATGATTGCTAAACACTTAATAGAACAATCCAGAAGATGCAGGATCATTTCATTCCAAAGAGGAAGCAAGATTCTAAGGGGAGTAAGAGGCGACCATGGCTGACAAGGGAAGTCAGGGACAGTATAAAACTAAAAGAGTATCCGTATAACAAAGCATAGATGAGTGGGAAGCCAGAGGATTGGTAAACTTTTAAAGATCACCAGAAGGTAACTAAAAAGGCAATACGGCGAGAAAAGATGAAGTACGAAGATAAGCTAGTCAAGAATATAAAGGAGGATAGTAAAAGCTTCTTTAAGTATGTGCAGGAAGAAAAGATTAGTTAAGACAAATGTGGGTCCCTTGAAGACAGAAAAAGGTGGATTTATTATGGGGAACAAGGAAATGGCAGATGAGTTGAACAGCTACTTTGGATCTGTCTTCACTAAAGAAGACACATATAATCTCCCAGATGTACCAGAGGACATAGGGTGATGGAGGAACTGAAGGAAATTCACATTAGTCAGGAAATGGTGTTGGGTAGACTGATGGGACTGAAGGCTGATGAATCCCAAGGGCCTGATGGTCTGCATCACAAGGTACTCAAGGAGGTGGCTCTAGAATTCGCGGACGCATTGGTGATCATTTTCCAATGTTCTATAGATTCTGGATCAGTTCCTATTATTGGAGTATAGCTAATGTTATCCCACTTTTTAAGAAAGTCCGCACCGACCAGCGATCCCCGCACATTAATACTACCCTACACACACTAGGGACAATTTTACATTTATACCAAGCTAATTAACCTACAAACCTGTACGTCTTTGGAGTGCGGGAGGAAACCGAAGATCTTGGAGAAATCACACAAATTCCGTACAGACAAGCACCCGTAGTCAGGATTGAACCCGGGTCTCCCGCGCTGTAAGGCAGAAGCTCTACCGCTACGCCATAAAGATGATGGATAGTGGATATGAAGCCAAGGGTCAGATCAGGCAACACCTTGCTGAATGAGTGAGAGGGCTGAATGAGTTCTGTCTCGTGATTTTTATTCTTCATCTCTGGCCTGCTGGAAGGTGGCAGAGCTACAGTGCGTGAACACATCTGATCAAGGTCTATTTTGTGTCACAGGGGGCGCTGGAGGCAAAGGTGTGTGGGGTGCCGCAGCCCAGGTGTACGACGTGGAGCAGCCGGACATCCACGACCCCAACTATGATGACGATAAGCAGGTACTCCCGGGTGAAGTTCCACCCAAAGTGGTCGAGTGGCAATCAGACGGCAATCCAAGAAATATGGTGCAATTTCAACAGGATTGCGCAGAGAAACTATCTCCTGTATGTTGATATGGCATTGGTGAGACCAATTCTGGAGTATGGTGTACAATTTTGGACGCCTAATTATAGGAAGGATGTCAACAAAATAGAGAGAGTACAGAGGAGATTTACTAGAATGTTGCCTGGGTTCCAGCAACTAAGTTACAGAGAAAGGTTGAACAAGTTAGGTCTTTATTCTTTGGAGCGCAGAAGGTTAAGGGGGGACTTGATTGAGGTCTTTAAAATGATGCAAGGGATAGACAGAGTTGACGTGGATAAGCTTTTCCCATTGAGGGTAGGGAAGATTCAAACAAGAGGGCATGACATGAGAATTAAGGGACAGAAGTTTAGGGGGAAACATGAGGGGGAACTTCTTTACTCAGAGAGTGGTGGCTGTGTGGAATGATCTTCCAGCAGAAGTGGTGGAGGCAGGATCGATTTTAACATTTAAAAGTAAAGTGGAGAGGCATATGGATGGGAAGGGAATGGAGGGGTATGGTCTGAGTGCAGGTAGATGGGACTAGGGGAAAATAAATGGTCGGCACGGACTGGAAGGGCTGAGAAGGCCTGTTTCCGTGCTGTAATTGTTATATGGTTATATGGTCATATGGTTATATGGTGTTGGGGTCCCACACAGGTGACGGGAAGAATGTACAAACACCGTATAGACAAGCACAGGAGCTATACTGCTCTGCCACCATGCTGCCCTGATGCATGTTGAAGCAACATCATTTGTGGAGTGTAAGTACCGAGGCATTGGCTTGTGAGGCTTCGGCAAGGGACTGAGGGTGAAATAAGGCGAGGTAGTTGATTTTCATACACTCCTCGCGTGGTACTGCGGTGGACATGGCAGTTAGAGGAGCATTGGTATGCCCCTTTTGCAGGATGGGGGAAAGTCAGGGAGACTTTTGGAAGCGAATGGACTAATTAGGGACAGTCACCATGGCATTGTTGAATAAGGAGAAAGCCATTTAGAATGGAAACGAGGAAGCACGTTTTCACACAGAGAGTGGTGAGTCTGTGGAATTCTCTGCCTCAGAGAACGGTGGAGGCAGGTTCTCTAGATGCTTTCAAGAGAGAGCTAGATAGGGCTCTTAAAAATAGTGGAGTCAGGGGATATGGGGAGAAGGCAGGAACGGGGTACTGATTGGGGATGATCAGCCATGATCACATTGAATGGTGGTGCTGGCTCGAAGGGCCGAATGGCCTCCTCCTGCACCTATATTCTATGTCTATCTTTCTATGTTCACTTGCTTTGAACTGCTTCGTATACGCTTACAATAGTTTTCCCACTTAGTTTTCCTTCTTCTTAAATGGATTAATTAATTTTTTAATATCATCAATCTATATACTATACCCCATAATAAAAAAGCGAAAACCGGTGTTTAGACGTTTTTGCAAAGTTATTAAAAATAACTGAAACATCACATTTACATAAGTCTTCAGACCCTTTGCTCAGTACGTTGTTGAGGCACCTTTGGCAGTGATTACAGCCTCAAGTCTTCTTGGGTATGACGCTACAAGCTTGGCACACCTGTATTTGGGTAATTTCTCCCATTCTTCTTTGCAGATCCTCTCAAGCTCCATCAGGTTGGATGGGGAGCGTCGATGCACAGCTATTTTCAGATCCCTCCAGAGATGTTCGATCGGGTTCAAGTCCGGGCTCTGGCTGTGCCACTAAAGGACATTCACAGACTTGTCACGAAGCCACTCCTGCATTGTTTTTCGCTGCATGCTTAGGGTTGTTGTCCTGTTGGAAGGTGAACCTCCGCCCCAATCTGAGGTCCTGAATGCTCTGGAGCAGGTTTTCATCAAGGATCTCTCCGTTCATCTTTGGATGGTGGTGGTTTCTTGATTGGACATAGAAAATAGGAGGAGGAGGCCATTCGGCCCTTCGAGCCAGCACTGCCATTCATTGTGTTCATGGCTGATCGTCTGCTATTAATAACCCATGCCTGCCTTCTCCCCATATCCCTTGACTCCACTACCCCCTAGAGCTCTATCTAATTCTCCCTTAAATCCATCCAGTGACTTGGCCTCCGCTGCCCTCTGTGGCAGGGAATTCCATAAATTCACAACTCTGGGTGAAAAAGTTTTTTCTCATCTCAGTCTTAAATGACCTCCCCTTTATTCTAAGACTGTGGCCCCTGGTTCTGGACTTGCCTAACATTGGGAACATTGTTCCTGCATCTAGCTTGTCCAGTCCTTTTATAATTTTATATGTTTCTATAAGATACCCCCTCACCCTTCTAAACTCCAGTGAATACAAGCCTAGTCTTTTCAATCTTTCCTCATATGACAGTCCGCCATCCCAGGGATCAATCTCGTGAACCTACGCTGCACTGCCTCAATCACAAGGATGCCTTTCCTCAAATTAGGAGACCAAAACTGTACACAATACTCCAGATGTGGTCTCACCAGAGCCCTATACAACTGCAGAAGAACATCTTTACTCCTATACTGAAATCCTTTTGTTATGAAGGCCAACATTCCATGTGCTTTCTTCACTGCCTGCTGCACCTGAACAAAAAATGGCTATGGTCTTCTCCATTTTAGCTGCAGGAAATCTGCATTACTTCACATTTGGTCAAGCACACAGGCAAGTTGAGACAATCGTGAGGTTGAGAGAGATGATGGTGAAGGGCAGCTAAGTGTTTTGGGAGTACACATGGTAAGCAGCATGGGGATGTCACCCATTCCTTCTCTCCAGAGATGCTGCCTGTCTCGCTGAGTTACACCAGCATTTTGTGTCTAGCTTGGATTATGTGCTCATGTTAATTCTGGCCAAATTGGAGAGGCCAGGACACAAAAACTGGGTAAAGGCTTCTGGGCTGCTGGGCCATTTGGCCAATTTAAATGTGCCTTCTGCAGAAATAGGACAAGCTGCACAATGGTGCCAGTTTGTCAAAAGCCTAGCTGCAGGAAGAGAATGGAACAACTGCAGATCCTGACAATTAGGTGCAAATTGTATGGAATGGATTGGATAGATATAAATCAGATTGTATTATATACAAACACATTGTATATAATATTGTAAAGCTTTACTTTGCTAGATGTTGAATGGATTAAGTATTGAGCCTTGTCTTGGTCTCTTGAATATCTGGGTAAGTGTTGCTATGTGTGCTTCATCTCAGAAGCACCGTTTGAATACATTATATTAGTCTCTATATTATTGGGTTAGGGGAATGTCTATCATATACTGTGTTAATCGATATCTGTTATTGGACTGTAAAGAGACCACCCCTATGTGGATCCAGCCCTCCAGGTTCGGGGACCTATAAAAGACCGCCCCCACAGAGTCTCTTCTTCAGTCTGAAGAAGGGTCTTGACCCGAAACGGCACCCATTACTTCCCTCCAGAGATGCTGCCGGTCCCGCTGAGTTACTCCTGCATTTTTTGTCTATCTCCAATCGTCTTGGCCCCGCTCTGGGAGTAGGAGAGGGGGCGGATCCGGATCCGCAATGGCCGCGAGCCCCAGGCTTCTGCTGCTGTTGGAGGTGAGACCGTGCCGCGCCAGGGTCCCACTTTGGCCGTCAGTTACGCGACAGGCCGGTGGGACGCGCAGATTTCGTTCAGGACAAAGTTCACACTCCTCCACGCCACACCACACTCCTTCACACCACTCCATGCGCCCGTCCCGCGCTGCCCACACGCTACGCACACACTACCCACACGTTAGCAGGTCGCGTAAATGGCGCGCGAATGGCAGCCAAGTGGGACAGGCCCTTAATGTTTGAAAGGGAACAATTGTGTAAGAGGTATGAATCTGGAAGACGATTAGCAATTGTGTTGGAGCGATTCCATTGACCTTAGGGTCTGAAAGGAAGGAGCGAGTTTGAATAGGCGTGAGTGTCTGGAATTTTATCTTGTATTTTGTATTGTGCCTATTGTGCAGAAAATGGGGAATGTCTCAGGGAAGGACCTATCAAATAGACCTGAAAGCCCGATAAGAATAATTCGCTAGAAACATCCGCATGAAGCAGAAAGATTAAGAGGTTTAACTGGAGAATTAAATGGAGTTTTGAGGAGCGAACTTTGGCCGCTGGGTGGAATAAAATCCGTAATAGGAATAACCTACATCGAGATAATTGTTAGATGATATGGAAGCAGTGAGGAGGGGAATGATCTTATTGGAATATGGAGAATGTTCTCCGCTAGAAGAAAAATAAATAAAGAGATCGTTCTGCTTTCTACTCTAAGAATTGCAGCGTTCAGGTTAGGGATTAGAGGGGAGCAAGAGAGAACTGGTCCTTCTCGAGACATTCAGGAACAGGGGAAGGAAGATAGAGGAAGCCGACAGCAGGAGCAGCAGCAGGTGAGAATACCTGCTTCTAAAAGATAAACAACTGCGATGGCTCTTAAAGGGGAGGTGCCGACTAAAATGAAACTTATTAAGTTTAGTAAGAGTGCCGCAGTATCTGTCGACCTCGAAGGGAGAGAGGCACACTATATGTCAGGGTGGGCAGAATGTTTCGGAATGGAGCCACAACATTCCTCATAGCACTCTCATGTTCTCCGTTCAGAGACGCCATGCGCAGATTGCGAGCAGGGCACATGGGAGGAGTCAGCGGTATCATCGACTCCACCCACTAAATTCAAATCTGAAGTGGAAAAATTAGGGAAGGATCCTCTAGCTCCTATGATTGTTCCACTAGTGGAGGGTAGTATGAGAGATCAAGGAGATCAAGGAGCTGGAGGGAAGGCTCTGCCAAAGCGGGTACCAAAATCAACTAGGGAACTCCAGTAGTGGGAAGGTGAAGGAATCCTTCCTGAAGTGCAGAGGCTAAATGAGTAGCTTTTCTGTGGGTGAGACAGCAGGATGAATCGGAGTGGTTGATCCTTGACATTGATAGTATTATTAAGTCGGAGCAAATTCCCGATGATGTAGGTGTAGAACGGATTCCCCGTGGGCAGTTCCCTTGTAGGAAGCTGCCTACTCCACCTTTGGTATTAGGTCCCGCAGCAGGTGTAAGTAATCCCCGGGCCACAGACGTCCACACTGCAATGCAACCTGGTCCAACGGCAGCTCAGTGTCCTGTATTAAGAATCCAGAAATGGGAAATAACTTTGGAGGAAGATAAGGAGGAGGAGGATCTTAATGCTTGGATAGACATGCCATTCTGAGAGCTAACTTCTTCTCGGTTTGGTTGGAGAAGGTATAGAGCTGTTACACCTGATCGGTGCCACAACGGTGGGGAATTAGGACAGTGGAGCCGATCATGTCCTGTGAGGGAGCACCGAGAAGGAAGAGGGCCACGGGGTTTCAGAAATCCGTGGATCCCGAGAGGTTACCGGGACTCTTGGGACCCCGAGAGTAGAGGAAGAAGACAATGGCCAGGAGAGCAGGGGGCAGGGACATTCTGGCAGCCGAACCCATTCCTGTAGCCCTGAACTGCCAGCTAATACAACACATGCAATCTGAAGGCATCCTCACATGGCTCAAAAATAACAATAACAACCAAAAAGAACATCACCCCCTTCCAAACCCTATGAGGAGAGACAAAAAGAATCTAATTGGAATCGAGAAACCTCACTAAAAGGAAGGACTACGAAAAGGGAAACTTAGTAACTGGTGGCAACGAGAATGGGAACTAAGGAGAAGTGAAATGGCACTAGGTAGGTATGTTACAAAACTTACCTTGAGCAGCGCTGCAGTCCTGCCGCTCCCCGTGTGCGTGACTTTGGCATCTTTCAGAGGGGGGCGGGCTTAAAGTGCCATTTTTCTACAGACTGGGAAAATCGATCCATGTCGGGCGATTTCGTTGCGGAAGAAAAATCGCTCCAACATTTCATTCATGAAGGTATTTTTAAATTACGCGAGATTATTTATTAACTAGAGTAATTTAAAAATCACCTTCAAAAGCCGTGATCGCCGACAACGGGAAGGATTTTGCGTAGGGGAGAAAAAAAGGTACACAGTTTATTTTTATATTAAAAGTTGTTTTTTATGGAGGCTTTAATCATATTTTCATGTTGCGAAATGGGGTCCAAAAAAAATGTATGAACCAACAGCATTTTTCCTCCCGACTTCACCGCAAACCGCAACGTTCCAATCCACCGCATTCCATTAAAACCCACTCGCTAGTTGATTTAAATGGCCATTAATTTACAGGCATTAAACACTAAATTCATTCCATTTGGCCCAGAAATTCATGAAAATGAGATTTAAAAATTATGTTATATTGTGGATTATTGTGTGAATGTTATTTGGACACTTAGGCAATTTAAAAAAAGTTTATCTTTTCTTAAGAAATGGATAGATGTTTAGATCTACTCATTGAATTTTGTAATTAGCTACAATTAGATAACTTACTAATTATATGCTTTAATTTCAGGTCATCCAAGTAAGATTGTTTAATATTTGTTTCAGAATGCTTCAATCTATAATAACTGAAAACTTCATTGAGTTCTCTTAATTTTTAAGAAAGTTATGGGCTTTTAACGGTTCTAGATCACAGCTTTTGAGTTAAGTCAATTGAAAGGCAATGGGGAATAAGATGCTAATTTCCGAGTAAGAAAATGGTCATAACTTTCTTAATACTGGAGATATGAAAGTGAATTAGGTGTCAAATTAAACTTCTTTTTATGCTTTAGCTGATGGGATAAATTGCAGACTTGATTTTTTAAATCTCAAAATTTTGTAACATTGCTACACTAGGGAGAGAAGAAACAAGCTGATTGTGCAGGAGGTATGGGAGTGGGGAAAGGGGCTATTGTACTAACTTGTTACTGAGTTTGTGCCTGCGGGACAGTATAATCGACAACATACTATCTGGGGAGTGTGGTAAAGAATATACAGACCCCTTGAGAATGGGCAGAAGACAGCTCAGGTAATGTAGCTCCCCAGAAACAGGAACCAACAAGAAGGAGGAAATGATACTGTCCTGTCCCTTTAAGGCCAACAGATAGAGAAGGCTGCTCCTCAGTATCCCAACTCCTTTGAAACTGACATCAAGGAAGAAGATAAAGATACCTACACTTGTGCCCAACTTTAACATCATCTAGCTTTGGACACCAGTGAAGGAAAGGAGAGTAACACTATCCAAGCTTTCCTAAAGAAACATCACAGACAACCTATGACGACTATTGGGATGAGCTCCACTTTAAAGAACTGAATTTGAATTTGAAAATAAACATTCCTCTGTGGTTTGGGGTAAAACACCTACTTTGCATCTAAATTATGATTATTCGAAATAAATTTATATAATTTTGAATTTGGTCTCTAAATTGTATGGTAATGAATTGGAGGGACTTTAATATAAAGTTTCAGATTTGGAACCGACTGGTGAGATTTGGAACTGACTGGTGAGATTTTGTTTAGGAATATTTGGAGTGATTATTAATTGATATTGTTATTGTCTCATCCACAGACAGGCAACCGAAGAAGGGAAGGATTGTTCAGAGAACACCAGGAAGGATGGAACTTGGAAAAATGTGATATCCCAAACTTATTTGTAAAAACATTTGAAAACCATGTATCATTTTCCTTCCACTTCCCAATTATGTGCCACTTTGTGTTGGTCTATCACATAAAATCCCAATAAAATACATTTACGTTTGTGGTTGTAACGTGACAAAATGTGGAAAAGTTCAAGGGGTATGAATACTTTTGCAAGCCATTGTACATATTATAACATTGTGTGAATATGGAGAGAGCTGTTTAGTGTTGATCCTAGGATAGTGAAGAGTATATTATAGAACAGAATAGTAATAGGAATGCAGTGAAAGAGTAGAATATAATAGAGCAGAATAGTGAAATGGGAAAGGGATAGTATTGCAGAATTACAGTGAATGTATGGGGAAGCATTGGTGCATGAATGGTAAACATAGAAACATAGAAATTAGGTGCAGGAGTAGGCCATTCGGCCCTTCGAGCCTGCACCGCCATTCAATATGATCATGGCTGATCATCCAACTCAGTATCCCGTACCTGCCTTCTCTCCATACCCTCTGATCCGCTTAGCCACAAGGGCCACATCTAACTCCCTCTTAAATATAGCCAATGAACTGGCCTCAACTACCCTCTGTGGCAGAGAATTCCAGAGACCCACCACTCTCTGTGTGAAAAAAATTCTTCTCATCTCGGTCCTAAAGGATTTCCCCCTTATCCTTAAGCTGTGACCCCTTGTCCTGGACCTCCCCAACATCGGGAACAATCTTCCTGCATCTAGCCTGTCCAACTCCTTAAGAATCTTGTAAGTTTCTATAAGATCCCCTCTCAATCTCCTAAATTCTAGAGAGTATAAACCGAGTCTATGCAGTCTTTGTTCATAAGACAGTCCTGACATCCCAGGAATCAGTCTGGTGAACCTTCGCTGCACTCCCTCTATGGCAATAATGTCCTTCCTCAGATTTGGAGACCAGAACTGTACGCAATACTCCAGGTGTGGCCTCACCAAGACCCTATACAACTGAAGTAGAACCTCCCTGCTCCTATACTCAAATCCTTTTGCTATGAAAGCTAACATACCATTGGCTTTCTTCACTGCCTGCTGTACCTGCATGCCTACTTTCAATGACTGGTGTACCATGACACCCAGGTCGCGCTGCATCTCCCCTTTTCCTAATCGGCCACCACTTAGATAGTAGTCGGTTTTCCTATTTTTGCCACCAAAGTGGATAACCTCACATTTATCCACATTATACTGCATCTGCCAAACATTTGCCCACTCACCCAGCCTATCCAAGTCACCTTGCATTCTCCTAGCATCCTCCTCACAGCTAACACTGCCCCCCAGCTTAGTGTCATCCGCAAACTTGGAGATATTGCCTTCAATTCCCTCATCCAGATCATTTATGTATATTGTAAATAGCTGGGGTCCCAGGACTGTGCCTTGCGGTACCCCACTAGTCACTGCCTGCCATTGTGAAAATGACCCGTTAACTCCTACTCTTTGCTTCCTGTTTGCCAGCCAGTTCTCTATCCACATCAATACTGAACCCCCAATGCCATATGCTTTAAGTTTATATACTAATCGCTTATGTGGGACCTTGTCGAAAGCCTTCTGGAAGTCCAGATACAGCACATCCACTGGTTCTCCACTGGTAACTTGCTTTGTCCCATGTTTTTCAGGAATTATAGGTTATAGGTTCGACTATGGAAAGGGCAACAACACAGATGGAGGGAATTCGCGCCTATAAAAACTCGGGAGGTGAAGTCTCGTCAGACGGAAATTGTGAAGCTACGGCAACGAAAACTCAGAAAGTTTGACAAGATTCTGGGAAGAAATATCATCGTCTTGTTGTTGTTAATAGATGGAGAATGTAATAGACACACATATGTCTATCCAGTTATCTGATTATCTGACTATTTAGTTATCATAAATGATGGTTTATCATATATGATAAAAGGAAGGAATGTTAATTCTGGCCAAATTGGAGAGGCCAGGACACTGAGTAAAGGCTTCTGGGCTCCTAGGCCATTTGGCCAATTTAAATGTGCCTTCTACAGAAATAGGACAAGCTGCAGAATGCTGCCAGTTTGTCTAGAGCCTAGATACGAGCTGCAGGAAGAGAATGGAACATCTGCAGATCCTGACAATTAGGTGCAAATTGCATGGAATGGATTGGATGAATACAAATCAGATTGTATTATATACAAACACATTGTATATAATATTGTAAAGCTTTACTTTGCTAGATGTTGAATGGATTAAGTATTGAGCCTTGTCTGGGTCTCTTGAATATCTGGGTAAATGTTGTTATGTTTGTTTCCTATCAGAAGCACCATTTGAATACATTGTATTAATCACTGTATTATTGGGTTAGGGAAATGTCTATCATATACTGTGTTAATCGATATCTGTTATTGGACTGTAAAGAGACCACCCCTATGTGGTTCAGCCCTCAAGGTTCGGGGACATATAAAAGACCGCTCCCACGAGGTCCTGTGTCGATCTTCTGGGAGAACGCTTAGGACTGCGTGACCTTCTGGAGTGTCTCTGCTTGAGCAAGGCTAAAGAGGGCTTGATCAGGCAGATACGAGGATGGAACCTGCGTTGGTTAGGTACAGTAGTGGAACTGTAATTGTGTTTTGTCAAAATAAAGTTTAGATGTGCAAGTGATTTTTGACTGAAACTAGACTGGGGGTAAGCTTAGAATGAGCTATTTACACTCATGTGGCTGGAGTGGGGTTTGAACGGGGGCATGGCCATTTGGTGGAGGTGAGATTCTTACCGCAGGCCCGAAAGCAAACACTAAACATAACACCAAGACTGACAAGAGGTTGAGTGGAGACAGAAATGTGATGGCCAGCACTGGAGTGCCAGATTGAAACAACGCTCAGTGACTGTGTCAGCTTTTAATTCCATTCCTCTTCCTGGAACTGTGTCCTAATCTAATAGCTGTTGACTCAACACTGACCTGGAATCCAATTCAATCCATTCTTTATAGCTTTAATGACTGGGCCATTGGGAGAACTAAAAGAAACCTATTAAATCTGGTGTTTAAGATATGATTTGAATTTACAATGAAGTTGTCAGGATATGGAGATTGCAGGAGAGAAGACCTTGTGACTTTGTTACTGGAAACTTTATTTTACTCTACAATAAACTCGTGGGATCCCATGAGGATTCTCCACAGACTTTGTATTCAGAGTGCTTAAAAAATACGCTCTGTGCTTTGTTCTCTTTGCTCCTTTTTGACTGGGAACATGTTGACACCAAGGGGATGGAGGCAATGTTCTAAAAGAGTACTTTGCAGCTGTTTTCACCAAGGAGAAGGACATGGAGGACAATGAGATAAGTGTGGAGAATACTAATATGCACTTTCAGGTTAAGAAGGAAGAGGTGTTCGGACTCTTTAAGGGCGTTAGGGTGGATAAATCCATAGATCTTGATGGGATTTACTCCAGATTATTGGGAGACAAGAGAGGAGAATGCAGTAGTCTTGACGAAGATCTTTGCATCTTCTCTAGCTTCAGGGGAGGTCCCGGAGGATGGCGAGTAGTTAATATTGTTTCTTTGTTTAAGAACTAGAGAGAATCCGGTGAACGATAGGCTGGTGAGAATCACGTCAGCAGAGTTAAACTGTTGGAGAGGATTCTTCGGGATAGGTTTTCCTACCATTTGGAGGATAAATGGTTAATTAGAGACGGTCAGCTTGGCTTTAAACACAGCAGGTCATGTCTTACTTACTTGATGATGTTTTTTGAGGAGGTGATGAAAGTGATCGATGAGGGTCGGGAGGTGGATGCTGTCTGCATGGATTTCAAGTCAAGAGTCAAGGGTGTTTTATTGTCATATGTCCCGGACGGGACAATGAAATTGTCACTTGCTGCAGCACAACAGAATATGTGAATATGCAAATATTGTATATAACGGGAAACAAAAGGAAAAGTTCAATAAATAACAAATGTAGTGCAAATAACAAATAATAATATCGTCCTTTGCAGTTCAGAGCTCAGAGCTTATTCGTTGTGTTTCATAGCCTGATGGCTGTGGGGAAGAAGCTGTTCCTGAACCTGGTCTCTACTGTCTTCAGGCTATTGTACCTTCTTCCTGATGGCAGTGGTGAGATAAATGTGTGGCCAGGATGGTGTGGGTCTTTGACGATTTTGACTGCCTATTTGAGGCAGCGACTATAATAGATCCCTTTGACGGTGGGGAGGTCAAAGCCAATGATGAACTGGGCAGGTGGTCACAACCTTTTGTAGTCTTTTTTGTTCCTGGACGTTCAAGTTGCCGAACCAGGCCACGATGCAACCGGTCAGAATGCTCTCGACCGTGCACCTGTAGAAGTTTAGGAGAATCCTCTTCGACATGCGGAATCTCATTAATTTAAGTCAAACATTTGATAAAGTTCCCCCATTGTGGGCTGATGAAGAAGATTAAGATGCATGGGATTAACAGTGGCATGATCGTATGGATTCAGAACTGGCTTACTGATAACTGGAGGGTTGTGATGGAAGGGCAATATTCAGGCTGGAGGTCTGTGCCAGTAATCTGTGCTGGCACCTCTGTTGTTTGTGATATATGAACACAAACTAACCTTGTCTCCTGGTACCTCAACACTTCAACTCCCCCTCCCATTCCAGATCTAACCTTTCTGTCCTGGGCCTCCACCATTGTCAGAGATCGGCCCACCGCAAATTGGAGGAACAGCACCGTATATTTCGCTTGGGTAGTTTACACCTCAGCTGTATGTACATTGACTTCTCTAATTTCAGATAGTCTTTGCTTTCTCCCTCCTTCCCCTCCTCTGCCGAGCTCGCCCACAAGCCCACTTTTTCCATCAGTCTGAGGAAGGGTCTCGACCCGAAACGTCGCCTATTCCTTCGCTCCATAGATGCTGCCTCACCTGTTGAGTTTCTCCAGCATTTTTGTCTACCTTGGATGTAAATAAAGTAAGTTAGTAAGGTTGCAAGTTACTTCTCCATGGATTGTCACCTTGTCGTGGTGGAGAAGCTCGCGTGGACCTGAGATCCTGAGAGCGATGCCATCTGGAGCAATGCTCCTGGTAGGGCCACCCATGGCGGTAAGGTCGAGGGGGAGGTCTCTGACAAAGAGCAATCCAACCAAGACCTCAACGGTGGAACAGGCGGAGGACGATGGCTGACCTTAGTGGAGCGGCACAACGGCTGGGAAGGCGGATGAAGGCTGCAGCAGAAAAGGGTCTCCGGTTGTCTTGGACTCAATGCCACTGGATCCTGACCCAGATCTGTCAAGGACTGTGGGGTGTCTGTCTGTGCACCAGTCTCCCCACATTAAACAAAGTCACACACTAGCGTCCTCCATATAGGGAATAGCGCCCTGGAGACACCCATGGTCAGCCTTGACTGAAGGGGGCCTAAAAAAGGTTGCAGATGACACCTAGATTACTGGGGTCATGGACTGTGAGGAAGGTTGTCAAAGTGTACAGCAGGATATAGATCAGCTGCAGAAAAGAACAGAGATGTGGCATGTGGAGTTCCATCTTAGCAAGAGTGAGATGTTGACTTTTGGGAGGGCAGATGTAAGAGGAAAATATACAATTAGTGGCAAAACCCTTAACTGAATCTATGTACAGAAGGATCTTGTGACCAAGTCCATAACCTCCTGAAGTGGCAACAAAAGTAAATGGAATACTAATGAAGGCATATGGCACGCTTGCCTTCATAGGTGGGGGCATTGGGTATAATAGTCAGGAAGTCATAATGCAGCTGGGTAGGACTTTGGTTAGGCTGCATTTAGAGTATTGCATGCTGTTCTGGTTGCCTTTTTACAGTGAGGATGGGGAGGCATTGGAACTGATGCAGAGGAGGTTTACCATGGATTAGTGGGTATTAGCTACAGCGAGAAGTTGGACAGACTTGGATTGTTTTCGCTGGTTGAGGGGAGACCTGATAGAAGTATAGAAAATGATTAGTCATAGATAGGGTAGACAGTCAGAATCTTCTTCTCAGGAATGAAATATGAAAAGACTAGGGAGCATAACTTGAAGGTGAGAGGGACAAAATTGAAAGGAGATGACCGGGGGAAAGTCTTTTACACAGAGAGTGGTGGGTGCTTGGAACAAGCTGCTAATGGTAGTGGTGGAAGCAGATACAATAGTGGCATTTATGGGACTTTTAGGATATGCAAGGAATGGAGGGATATAGATTACGTGCAGTCAGGTCATGGCATCAAATTTCACACAGACTAAGTTATCTGTTCAAGATTCAAGATTCAAGAGAGTTTATTGTCATGTGTCCCAGATAGGACCATGAAATTCTTGCTTTGTTTCAGCACAACAGAACATAGTCGGCATAAATACAAATCAGCGTGTCCATATACCATTTAATATATATATACACACACATAAATAAATAAACAGATAAAGTGCAATGGGCTATTAATGTTCAGAGTTTTGTATGTGTTTAATAACCTGGCTGTGGGGAAGCAGCTATTCCTGAACCTGGACGTTGCAGTCTTCAGGCTCCTGTACCTTCTACCTGAAGGTAGCGGGGAGATGAGTGTGTGGCCAGGGTGGTGTGGGTCCTTGATGATGTTGCCAGCCTTTTTGAGGCAGCATCTGCGATAGATCCCCTCGATGGGAGGGAGGTCAGAGCCGATGATGGACTGGGCAGTGTGTACAACTTTTTGTAGTCTTTTCCGCCCCTGGGTGCTCAAGTTAATGAACCAAGCCACAATGCAGCCGGTCAGCATGCTCTCTACTGTGCACCTGTAGAAGTTAGAGAGAGTCCCCCTTGACATACCGACTCTCCGTAATCTTCTCAGGAAGTAGAGGCGCTGATGAGCTTTCTTTATAATTGCATCCGTATTCTCGGACCAGGAGAGATCTTCAGAGATATGCACGCCCAGGAATTTGGAGCTCATGACCCTCTCCACCATTGACCCATTGAGATAAACGGGACTATGGGTCCCCATCCTACCCCTTCCAAAGTCCACAATCAGTTCCTTGGTTTTGCTGGTGTTGAGAGCCAGGTTATTGTGCTGGCACCATTTGGTCAAACGGTTGATCTTACTTCTATACTCTGACTCATCTCCATCAGTGATACGTCCCACAACAGTGGTGTCGTCAGCGAACTTGTTGATGGAGTTCGCACTATGACTGGCTACGCAATCATTAGTATAGAGTGAGTACAGCAGGGGGCTGAGCACGCAGCATGAGGTGCTCTCATGCTGATTGTTATCGAGGATGACACATTTACACCAATACGGACAGACTGTGGTCTGTGAATGAGGAAGTCACTGCTGTACTGTTCTATGTTTTATGTTCTGTAGACTGTCTATAGACTGTAGAAGACCAATGACATATGCAGCTTGGCTCAGTTAGAGCACGTCCCACCTCAAACAATCCTTCACATGAACAAAACACAAGCAGACATCCAAACATGCAAAACTCACACCCAGTGATCTCTGACCCCATCGTGCCTCCAACATGCACACAAATGTGCATTCCCAGGCATTAATAGTTACAGGTATGCAGAGAACCACACACGGAACAGTCCCATACACCCACAGACGCACACTCAATTACACACACACAGACTTACAGAGCCATGCAAACACACACACACCTGTGATCGAGGCACATAAAGATTAGATTTGGCATTTTATTTCTGGAACTTGGACACGTATGTGGATAGGAAAGGTCAAAAGGTCATAAGGGATAGGAGTAGAATTAGGCCTACTCAAGTCTACTCCACCATTCAACCATGGCTGATCTAGCTCTCCCTCCTAACCCCATTGTCCTGCCTTCTCCCCATAACCTCTGACACCTGTACTAATGAAGGTTTGGAGGGATATGTGTCAGGCACACGCAAGTTGGCCAACTTGGTTGGACAAGTTGGTCTGCATGGATGAGTTGGGCCAAAGGGCCTGTCTCCATTCTGTTTAGCTCTTCGACTTTGTAGGAAAGGTGAGGGTGGTAGAGGTGAATTGGATGGAGACACATCAGCAGCGCTGTTTGCTGTGAAGTCAGGTCCCAAACGTGAAACTCACCAATTTGAGTTTTATTCCAAATTTACAAAATCCTCCTTCTCTTCCTTTGATTATATTTTGTAAAAACTCCTAGAGTTGGTATTAATATCCCCAGTAATGAGCATGCTTCAGTTGAGTAAAATGTCTCACAAGTGTTTGAAGACCTTTATACAGCCATCTCCTGTAACACTTAGTTTGAAATTGAGTCTGGCAAAGTTCAATAAAAATATCCTTTCTTGGTAATCTATAAAGTGTTCTTAACCCTTCACCTGTGATCGGAGCTCCTAGGATAGCTCCAAAGAGAATAAGCATGGTTCTCTTCCCCGAGCTGGGACATTAGATATATGTCTGGAGGTTAGTTACATGATCTTCAGCTGACACCAGCCCCTCAAGCTTCTCTCTGCATCGCGATTCCAATGACAATAAATAAGAGCGTTGACAGAAACGGAGAAAAAAAGCACCGTGTTTTTGTAATGCCCTTCTCCATCCCTTCACTGGCTGGAAACCGCAGTGTTCAGGATATCAATCTTTAACTGCTGGATAGCACAGAACAGTCTTCGAGCACTGGCAACCCTTTTTCCAACAGGCCATAGATTGACCCTGGCCAACAGAACTAGTAAAGAGAGGCAGGGGAAGCACAAAGGGATGGATTTTCCATATGGCATCTTGATATACGATACATTTTCCAGAGTTGTACAGTAAATCTCGCAAATTTGAACCGCAGCTTAAGGGACCCTCCAACATTGGGGCCCCTCTGTGACCATCTGACTTCCTTGTATGACACAGTGGGAAACCAGGGGATTTCTTGTTTGATTTAATGACCTGAGAGGCAGGATCCAAGCCCAGAGTGACCAACCCACAAGTCTTCCTGCAAAGTCTTGCTGCAAGTTGGAACCTCGGACCCCTTTACCATTAAACAATTACGGAGTAATGCAATACCCCGGAGTCTTTAAGTTAATCTTTTATCCCAGCGGCAATAAGACCTTGTGATTTAGGTTTTCTTTTCACTGCTGAGGGAAAAATGACAAATTCTTGGCAGAATTTGGAGCCGTGATTTACGCCAGACCGACACATAAACAATCCATTGTGTTCACAAGTGCTGGCCTGCACTTGGATCTCTAGCGTAACATTAAAAGCAGGACTTGATAGACCCTTTCTGCCGTCTCTGTTGGAGCTTGTTCCTTTGACAAAGAGAAGTCCCACTGATGGAGTCTTTCAAAAGGGTTCGTCAGGACAGATACAGGGAAGGTATTTGCTATTGTGAGGAGCCCAAGTCTGCAAGGGATGAGGTAGGGATTCACTAACCTGTTTAGGAATTCAGGGGTGAAAGTGGATTTCGCTGGCAGATGGAATATTTGAGATGGGAGAGGGGAGAAGAGGGAGTGGCCAGGGTGCGACTCATCCTTGATTATGCTGCTGGCCTTGCTTGAGGTATAAATGGAGTCATTAGAAAGGAGATTGGTCTGTGCGATGGTCTGGGCTGCGTCCACAATTTGCTGCAATTTCTTGCGGTCTTGGATGGAGCTGTTCCCAAACCAAGCTGTGATGCATCCTGATAAAATTATTTCTATGGTGCATCTGTAGAAGTTGGTGACAGTTGTAGGGGAAGTCGGCCTGTATCCACACTTTCAATATTTTGAAAACTTGCACAAATGGTCACAATATGGTCTAGTGGCGGGATGTCCAAGATGCTAAAGGTCAAGCTCTTCCAGTCCATAGTCCTTCCTACAGCCCTCTATGCCACTGAGACATGGAAAATCAATGTGAAGATGAAAAATAAACTGGATGCATTCCAACAACGCTGCTTGATACCCCTGTCCCACGGTACGAGTTCATTCCAAGAGCTCTCCCGAGTTTGCCCTGATTCAAACTCGCAGATTTACGGTAATGGCCACTCGTCGGTACTCGGGGCTCTCGTGGACATTTTTCAACATGATGAAAAATCTTCACGAGTCTTCCCATGCTTACCTGCCGTTAGCAAGTCTTCCCGAGCACCTGCCGTTAGCGTTACGAGCCGCTAAGTGGCGTCCCCAAGCTCCGACGAACCCGCTCCGTTCATTCTCCGTGTTTACCACGAGTTTGATTTTTTTTAAACTCGGGAGAGCTCTTGGAATGAACTCGTACCGTGGGACAGGGCTTTGAGGAAGATCCTGAAGACTAGTTACAGAGACCACATCACTAACGAGGAGATCTACCGGGAAACTGCAACAAACCCTCTCAGCCAGGACATAGAGGGACGCAGGATGACATTTGAAGGACCAGAACTTGCACAGGATTTGGAAGCCCGGGACGCTAACCTATCAAGGGTGGAGGACATTGCACATACCCAAACAGAATGGCGAAAGCCTGCTGCCCAATGCACTCAACAGTGTGGGAGGAACTAACTCTAAGTAAGCACACGACCACCTGTGGACCTTGTATGCTCCAAGCACATACACCATGTACATGCAAGTGATAAACTAACCATCTAAGGTCTGGCATCCTAACGCAGAAGAGCCAAAGTAAATTCCTGTTGTCTGGTCTTTCTTCCATGAGTATACTGAATGGCTCGAAGGGCCGAGTGGTCTACTCCTGCAGATACTTTCTATGTTTCTATGTGTCGCCACCTTGTGTGATGCAGGTACTCCCACGACAGTCTTAAGGGCCTGTCCCACCAGCATGCGACTCCATGCGATGAGCGCAACCTAACGTGGTTGCTTGAGCCGTCCGGCCTCGCGAGGCCAGTCCCACTTCGATCGCTGGAGCCGTATGGAGTTGTGCGGAGTTGGTCCCGACATTGCACTGGGCTCCGAAAAACTGACCATGTTAAAAAAAACAACGCATTTACGCACCGCCTCGACGTCGTGCCGCCGTGACCCTCTCTATGTGTGCCGCCGTGACCCTCTCTCTGTGACTCCGTGACCCTCTATATGTGTGCCTCCGTGCCCCTCTCTGTGTGCCTCCGTGTCTCTCTCTCTCTGTTCCTCTCTGTCCTTGCGAACTTACCGCGGACATCGCTCCAACTCGTTCCACGTCGCGCCACTCACCCGACTTCCGCACGGCCCCCGCTGCCGGTTGGGTTGCGCTCACCGCATGGAGTCGCATGCTGGTGGGACAGGCCCAGTAGCTTGTCACTTTTGACCTGTTGTCAAGAGAGGATCTTCCAAACCCCTGCCTTTGAGTTCACTGCCGCTGGAGATCAGAGTCACCCTGGGGAAGAGGGGTGGCAGATGAAAATGGGGTGAGGTCGAAGATCAGCCACGTTCTGCCTGAATGATGACTTTAGGAGTATAAAGGGCCTGTCCTACCAGCATCCGACTCCATGCGATGAGCGCGATCAAACTAGAAGCGGGTGCCACGCGGAGGTCGGGTGATCCCCTGTACAGGGCCGTTCCCACCAGCATGCGCCTGCATGCGGCAAGCGTGACCAAACCGGCAGCGAGGGCCGCGCGGAGGTCAGGTGAGTGGCGCAACGCGGCGCAAAGTGAGGCGAACTTGGAGCGAAGTCTTAAAGGTAAGTTCGCCAGGACAGAGAGGGACACACAGAGAGGGGCACAGAGGCACACACACAGAGGGCCACGGAGCCACACACACAGAGGGTCACGGAGGCACCTACAGATAGGTTCACGGAGGCACGATGTCGAGGCGGTGTGTGATGCATCGAGGCGACTGCGAGCCGACAAGCCGTTGCCGCGCGGAATTTTTGAACATGGTCAGTTTTTCGGAGCCCCGCGCAATGTCGGGATGAACTCCGCACAATTCCGCACGGCTCCGGCGATCGAAGTGGGACCGGCCCCGCGACGCCGGACGGCTCAAGCGACCATGTTAGGTCGCGCTCATCGCATGGAGTTGCATGCTTGTAGGACAGACCCTTAAGGACCAACTAATGGTCCAGTCACAATTGAATTGAATTGAATACTTTATGGTGACATGTGAAGTCACAGTGAAATTCTTTCCTTGCATACAATTGCTCATTGTGTTCAGCTCTGGGCACCGTGTTATAGGAAAGATGTTGTCAAGCTGGAAAAGGTACAACGAAGATTTACGAGGATGTTGCTAGGACTAGAGGGTGTGAGCTATGGGCAGAGGTTGAGTGGGCTGGGATTCTGTTCCTTGGAGCACAGGAGGATGAGGGATGATCTCAGAGGTGTACAATATCATGAGAGGACTAGATTGGATAGATGCACAGAGTCCCTTGACCAGAGTAGGGGAATCGAGGGCCAGAGGAGAAAGGTTTAAGGTGAAGGGGAAAAGATTTAATAGGAATCTGAGGGATAACTTTTTCACACAAAGGGTGATAGATAAACAAGCTGCCAGAGGAGGTAGTTGAAACTGGGACTATCCCAACATTTAAGAAGCAGTTAGACAGGTACATGGATAGGACATGTTTAGAGGGATATGGACCAAATGTTGGCGAGTGGGACTGGTGTAGCTGGGACATGTTGGCCGGTGTGGGCAAGTTGGGCCGAAGGGTCTGATCCACACTGTGTCACTCCAGGACTCTATGACTCTGATACACGGTCGGCCTGTCCGGCAAGGTTAAGTCCGACTTTGACTTGCGAGGCTCCACTGCCCGGCTTCTCGGCGGCCTCCTGGGAGGCGTATCAAGCACATGGAAATATCATTGATGTGATTTCATACACCTCTATAAGATCACCCCTTTGTATCGTTTACCTCGCGGCGAAGAGGCTTGTGTGACCCCATGATTCCAAGAGCGATGTAGTTGGAAGCACCAGCTTCTGGCAGGGCCACCCATGGCGGTACGGTCGAGGAAGAGGGTCCAGTCAAAGAACGACCCAACCTACAAGACCTCAATGCCGGACCAGGCGGACAAAGTTATCTTGAACTCAACGGCAGTGAAGGCGGATGAAGGCTGCAACAGATCTGTCAGCTCCATTCCCCTGCCATTGGAATTAGTTGGTTGATTTGTGAAGGACCACGTGCTTCTTGGAGTCCAACATCAAGTTCACGTTAAACAAACATACGCACAGGCATCTTTGTTCTGTGAGCTGTAAAGCCAGGATTTGATTCATAAGCCACCTGAGAGTCCATAAAAACAGCAGAACGTGGACCATCATCCTCGACCTCGAGGGATAGCCAAGACGGTAAGATCACCCCTCATCCTCCTGCCCTCCAAGGAATAGAGTCCCAGCCTACTCAACCTCTCTGTAGCTCAGGCCCTCAAGTCCTGGCAATGGCCTTATGAATCTTCTCTTTAATCTTTCAACAACTTTCCCACATGTGGTGTCTAGAAATGAACACAATACTCTAAATGTGGCCTCACCAACGTCATACACAACTGCAACCTGACCTCCCAATGTCTCTATTCTACACCTCATGGGTTGGGAGGTGCTCTCAGAGTAACCTGGGTGTGCTATCACAATGCATTGTGTTGATGGTACATACTGGAGCCACTGCACATTAGCGGTGAAGGGAATGCATGTTTAAGACAGTGGATGTGGTGACAAGCAACCTAACTGCTTTATGTGTAGCTGGCAGATGGCGGGAGGGTATTGGAGTGTGAGGAGGTGAGTCATTCACTGCATGATCATAAGGTCATAAGGAATAAGAATAGAATTAGGCCATTCGGCCCATCAAGTCCACTCCACCATTCAATCATGGCTGATCTATCCCTCCATCCTAACCTGATTCTCTTGTCTTCTCCCCGTAACCTCTGACACCTGCACTAATCAAGAAATCTCTGCCTTAAAAATATCCACTGACTTGGCCTCCACGGCCTTCTGTGGCAAAGAATAGTAAGATTGAACGAGAACTTACCAGTTCAAAGGTTGATCATTATTTCATGAGGAGTCGAAGTGAGGGATTTCGTGAAGAGCCCGCCGGCGCGCATGCTCGACATACTTCAAAGTAGCGGCGTGGAATCACAGAAACCAATCAAGAAATGACTTCACATAGTAAGAATGAAACGACTAAGATTACCAGCTGAAGGTGATTGAGGGTTGGGTGAGGAGGGCACGAAATCCCTCACTTCGACTCCTCATGAAATAATGATCAACCTTCGAACTGGTAAGTTCTCGTTCAATCTTACTATTTCATTTCGGAGTCACGTGAGTGACTTCGTGAAGACTTCAAAGCTTCTGTGATGACACGCCCTGGACCACGTCCATGCTGTCACACCACTACCAGGGATGGATGGGAGGAATAACTTGCTGACTAGTCCATACTGCAAAACAAAGCATATTTATTAACAAACAAATCAAAACCCCTCATTCGGGGACATCTCCACGTTCTTGCCCCGCATCTAGCACGGCTTCTGCGAACTGTAGAGGCGCAGCAACGGGCCGGTTGTAGAACCGCTGGAACACCGTCTCATTAGCCCATCCTGCTGTGGCGAGAATATGGTCCATGGGCACCTCCATGACCCTCGCCGCCGACGTCGATGCAGCCCTGGTGGAATGAGATTTGAACACATTAGTGTCGATACCTGACTTACCCAAGACGACTCGAAGCCACCTGGATATCGTCTGTGTTGTCACTCGATGGTGAGGTCTCTTATGAGTGACAAGCAGGTATCTCTCCATTCCTCTGATGCTTGCCGTCACCTTGACGTAGTAACGGATATGGGAGGCTAAGCATAGCCTAGCATCGGCGGGGTATGCCGGGAACTTCAGCTGCAGCCCTGTGCACCCAGGTCTGTGTTGCTTCAGTAGCTCGTCAACAAAGAAAACTACTTCTGTGGGGGTAGACATCATTCTGTCGACACGTAGTTTGTGGAGTGTCTGTACCCTCTGTGCTGAAGTCAGCGCTAGTAACATCACCAGCTTCATGGTGAGTTTGTCCAGCTGGAGCCCTTCCATGGGGGACCACGTCCTGAGCAGAGTTAAAACGTCCCTGACATCCCAGGTGATATTGTAACGTGGTGTAGGCGGATTCGTATTGAAAGTACCCCGCATGAGCCTGGACACTAGCCTGTTGGATCCCACCTCAATATTGAGGTAGAATGATAGAGCGCTCCTGGCGCTGTTGATGGCACTGTAGCTTAAGTGTTCATCATGGTGCAACCCCGCGAGGAATTCCAGGACGTCGGTTATAGTCACGGCATCGTACGTGATGCGAGAGCGGCTGCAGAAGGCTTCCCACTTCCTGATGTGAGAGCGGTATCTTCGCCTTGTAGACTCTCGGCACGACGCCGCAATGGTATCCATGGTCCGGGTAGAAAGGCCGTATTGTTCTAAAGGCCGATTCAGAATCTGCAAGCCAACAAATTTAAATAGCCATGGCAGGGATGTGGCTCCCCTGAAACAGGGTGAGTAACTAATTCTGGGCTACCCTGCAAACGGACCCAAGGTTCACTGAGCGTGTCAAAGACCATCGGATACCATGGCTGTGTAGGCCAGTCGGGTATGATAAGGATGCCCTTGGCACCGTCCATCTGAATTTTACGTAATACCCGACTGATGAGGCAAAACGGGGGGAATGCATAGAAAAAGCAATTCCCCCAGTCTAGCGAGAATGCATCTAACGCTATAGCCCCAGGATCTGGTTCCCACGCGACGTAGGTTGGTACCTGATGGTTCAACCGGGACGCAAAAAGGTCAATGTCCGGTTTCCCAAATTTGGCTGTGATTTTTGCAAAAATTTCAGGATGTAACATCCATTCAATATTATCATTGAACTTGCGTGACCTGGCGTCCGCCACAATATTAAGCTCACCTGGCAAATAGGTAGCTGAAATCCAAATGTCTCTCTTGACACACCAGAGCCAAATTGAATTAGCCAATTTATCACATGAAACTGACCTGGTACCGCCCATGTGGTTTAAATATGCCACCGCTGTGGTATTGTCTATTTGGAGCCGGACATGTGCTCCAATGATCTTGGAACAATATGCACGAAGTCCGTGAAACGCTGCAAGCAGCTCCAAATAGTTGATCCCTTGTGATACCAACATCGTATTCTCAAGGGTATCCCATCGGCCCCCACAACTAGAGAATTGATTCGTAGCTCCCCAGCCATCAGAGCTCGCATCAGTTTGTAAGTATATCATCGGTTTCGCCTCAATAATAGTTTTGAACGAGTTACTAATGTGGCAAACCCACCATCGTAATTCATCCAATGCTGCAGGCGGCAGCCGCATTGATCGATCATAATGACCAGCATGCCGTCGCAACGCAGCGATCTTGGCTCTCTGCAAGTTTTGATAATGCAGAGGTCCATACCGGGCTGCCGGAAACAAAGCCACAATCTTGCCAATGACAGTAGCTGTGTGACGAATCGATGGTATACGAGTATTAATCAAGTCTGTACACACCTGTGTTACCTCCTCAATTTTGTTAATTGGTATGGTGACTCTCATGCTAATGGAATTCACCTGGAACCCCAGATAATTAATTACCTGGGTGGGGCAGAACTTAGATTTTTCTGGATGAACAATGAACCCAAGCTGTTGGAACAAATTGACCGCAGCTGCCACCCCTTGTTGTGCTAATTCCAAGGTGTGGCCGACAATTAAAATATCATCTAAATAGGCCATAACAATATGATGTCTTTGTCTTAAATAAGCCATAATTGGCTTCACCAATTTAGTAAATAAGCGAGGGGCTGTGGTGAGCCCATTAGGCAACGCCCTATATTGCCACAGCTGATCCATCCAGATAAATTTTAAGAACCTTCTGTAATATTTTTTCATAGGTACGGTATAGTACGCATCCTGTAAATCAATGCATGCCATAAAGCACCCTTGTGAAATCAATGATTTGGCCGTTTCAAACGTGTCCATTTTAAAATGATTATATGTTACAAAGTTATTCAGAGTGGTTAGATCAATAATGACTCTACAGCCTCCATCCTTCTTAGGTCTAGTGAAAATATTGGAAACAAATTCAACGGGCTCATGAACCGTTCTCTCTATGACCCCTTTCTGTTCCAACCTTAAAATTTCCTTATAGCCTACTGACTGTTCCGCAGCCGTTAGTTTGAAAGTACGACCCGGTCTATGCTGAGGTGGAGGGATGTCCCCATTAATAAACTCAATACTATGGCCCTGAATATTCCGTAACACATACTCATCGCTGGTAATGTCACCCCATGCACCCGCAAACAACCGCAAACGCCCACCAACATGTGGAGTTAAACAAAGAGAAAAGAGAGAACCAGATCGCCTCACCTCTGTGGTTACCGGCGGTCCCTGACACGAGTGGGTGGTCGTGGAGGTGCTGGGTTGGTTTGAGGTCGTGGCGTCCTCATTTTCCACCTCGGCTTCTGCCGAGCCTGTCCTAAAAAAGACCCCTGGGGTTGGGGTGGCTGATATCGGTTTGGAGCTGGAGGGTAATTCCTGGTGGAAGTGCTGACAGACCCTCGTGAACGGCCAAGTGGGGCTTTCGAGCTTGATGGCGTGGGGGCACTGTGAGAGCGCATGAGCCCCACGGTCTTGGCTTGTTCATCCAGCTCTCTGACCCTTTTGGAGAGGTCTTCGCCAAAGAGCTGACGGGGCGGCGGCGGCGGCGGTGGTTTGCACAACCCTGCAAACTTAGGGTTGAGCGCTGGGCGGATGCTGTTTTTGCGAAAGCCGTTTATTTCGTTTTGAGTAGCGCACAGAAGCGCCAGAGCATCCTCCTGGTCCAAATTAAGCTCCTCTCCGTCGACCGACCGCACAAAGGCAGTAATCCCGGCCATGAGGAGTTTCAGGATCCGCTGAATTTTCAGCTCCTGCTGACGGATAGCCGCACTGATGTTGCCCCATATTGGCGTATTGACCACAGGCACGTTCAGGGAATTGCAGTTTGATGGAGCCTTGTGACGGCTCATGGCTTGTAGTAGGACTTCCTCCTGAAGCTGGTGATTATTTAGGAAGTCCACTGTGGCTGCCAACTTCGTATTGATGGGAAGCCCCAACGAATGAGGGGCTGCAAATTTGGTAGCCACATCGAGGAGGTCCTCCGCCGGTAATTCAGGCGGGGGTGGGATGGGGTCAACCACGGCCTCCTCGTCCTGCTGCTCCAGGCTGGTGTACGAAGCTGGTGATGAAGCCCTGTGCCTGTCGCTGCTGGATGCCTGTTGTTGTTGACCTTGTAGGAGAAGCTCCAGCAGCCGCTCCATCCGGTCAATACGCCCTTCACCCTGAACACTCAGGTGGTCGGAGTCCTCCGGCTCTGAAAATTGGCCGGGGCTCCTGTCATCGGCCCGCACCTCGTCGAGGCCCTGCCGGTGCCGGTAGTTGTCGTCGACAGCCGCCGAGGCGAAACTGCGCAATTCCTGCACGAGCGTGTTCAACCGCCTCCGTTTAGCGGGAGCGGAAGCCGTTGCCTCTATGGACAGGTGCGGCATGGTGTCGGCACCAGCCGAAGCCTGGATACCTTGGGCCCGTGCAGGCTTGCCAGCTGCCCACATCGTGGACCTTGCCGACGCATGGTCTCGCCCACCCATCCATGGGGGGCTCGGCGACCGTGACGGGACCCCCAACTGACTCGTCCCGGCGTCGAAAGTTGGGGGGCGACGGCTGGATCTCACAGCTGCCCCGGGTCCCGTCCTGGAACCTGACCGCTCCTGGGCGGCAGGCAGAGCCTTAGCCCCGACAGGGTTAGGCTGCTGGGCTCCTGCCCTTCCCCTTCTCAGAGGGCTGCGTGAAACGGGCCGTGCAGCCGCACGGACCCTTCTGCTCGAAGCCGTCAGCAAGCCTGCTGACGACCTGGCTGCCATGGCAGGGTCGTCCTGCTCTGGCGGCACACCACACTCCTCCTCGTCGGACTCCTCCGAGCTGTGGTGTGCGGGCGGGTCCGGACCTGAAAATACAGAGCTCACCGACATCTCCGCCCTCGTTCCGGTCTGCGTTGCAGGTACCCCCGACAACTCTCGCTCCGGAACTGCTGGCCGGCGACTTCTCCTCGAACTCCGGCCTCTCCCATCCATGTTCTTGCTGTGAAGCAAACACAACAAGAACCACCAACTTAAGGTAGCATACTTACCTGCGTGGTTCCCTTATGAAGGGCTGGCGAGGAGCACGCTCCTCCGTCAGCCGTCGCAGCAACGCGATACGACGATATGTCGAGCATGCGCGCCGGCGGGCTCTTCACGAAGTCACTCACTTCGACTCCGAAATGAAATTAACCACCCTCTAACTAAGGAAATTCCTTCTCATCTCCTTCCTAAAGGAACGTCCTTTAATTCTGCGGCTATGACCTCTAGTCCTAGACTCTCCCGCAGGTGGAAACATTCTCTCCACATCCACTCTATCCAAGCCTTTCACTATTATGTTTCAATGAGGTCCCCCCCTCATTCTTCTAAACTCCAGCGAGTACAGGCCCAGTGCCGACAAACGCTCATCATAGGTTAACCTGCTCATTCCTGGGATCATTCTTGTAAACCTCCTCTGGACCCTCTCCAGCACCATCACATCCTTTTTCAGATATGGGGCCCAAAATTGCTCACATTAATCCAAATGTGGCCTTACCAGCGCCTTATAGACCCTCAGCATTACATCCCTGTTTTTGTATACAAGCCCTCTTGAAATAAATGCTAGTGTTGAGTTTGCTTTTTTTACTACCAATTTGACTTGCAGGTTATCTTTTTGGGAATCCTGCACCAGCCAAGTCCCTTTGAACTTCCGATTTCTGGAATCTCACCCCATTTAGAAAATAGCCGGCGCCTTTATTCCTACTACCAAAATTCATGGCTACACTATATTCCATCTGCCACTTCTCTGCCACTTCTCTGCCATTCTCCCAAGTTCTTCTGCAGAGTCCCTGCTTTCTCTACACTACCTGCCCCTCCACCTATTTCCGTATCATCCACAAACTTTGCCACAAAGCCTTGGGGTGGAAGATTGCAACCTTCACGTGGTCCGACTAATGCAATCAACTCGACGTGCACAAACGGAAGATCAAATAGACCAAGTTGTCCAACAACTTTAGGCCGTGCACGCCACACGAAAGAAGAAGAAGAAGCCACAACGCCTTCAATCCCAGCTTCATGTTGTTGCAGTGGCTGTCTGCCTGAGTTTGTGATTAGTGGCTACCCTTAGCATGCTGCTGATGGGAGACAGTAATGGTAATGCTATCCCAGTCAGGCTTTGTCTGTGGTTTCCTGTCACCACATGAGCACAATCCACATCCATATTTACTAATTATTAGCCCTCAATATTATTTACCCTACAACATGGGCCATTGGATGGGAACTCAAGTGGAGCAGAGGTGTCCCTCCTCAGTGCAAGGCGAATTTAAGTGAGGAAACCAAAGCCATCCTCCCCTTCTGCCCTCTTGTCTAACTGCAGTTTGTTCCATCCCAGCACATGTGGCTCCTATGCCTGAGAATGGTGTTCCTCAACCCATCACCACCCCTTCCTCCATGATTCCCCACTCTTTGCCTCTATCTTTGAAAACCATCGCCTGATGTCCCACATTTTTATTTAGTTTTAGTTTTTTGCTTTCAGCGCAGAAACGGAACCTTCCAGAGAACCTTCCGCACCGACCAGCGATTCTCTAACACTAAAGCCCCTGTCCCACTGTGCGAGGTAATTCAAGAGTTCTCCCGAGTTTCCCCTGATTCGAACTCAGAGAATTACGGTAATGGCCTCTCATAGGTACTCGGGGCTCTCGTGGACGTTTTTCAACATGTTGAAAAATCCTCACGAGCTTACCACGTTTCCCAGATACCTTCCGTTAGCGTTACGAGCTGCTAAGAGATGTCCCGAGCTCCGACGTACCCGCTACGTACATTCTACGTACTTACCACGAGTTTGATTTTTATTTAAACTCAGGAGAGCTCTTGGGAAAACTCGTATAGTGGGACAGGCCCTTAACACAAACAATAACAATATTCTACAATACACTAGGGACAATTTACACTTATACCAAGCCAATTAACCAACAAACATGTATGTCTTTGGAGTGTGGGAGAATACTGAAGATTTTGGTGAAAACCCACGTGGGTCAAGGGGAGAACGTACAAACTGGGCGGTCACGGTGGTGCAGCGGTAGAGTTGCTGCCTTACAGCGAATGCAGCACCGGAAACCCGGGTTCGATCCCGACTACGGGTGCTGTCTGCATGGAGTTTGTACGTTCTCCCCGTAACCTGCATGGGTTTTCTCCGAGATCTTCGGTTTCCTACCAAGGATGTACATGTTTGTAGGTTAATTGGCTTGGTAAATGTGAAAATTGTCTCTAGTGGGTGTAGGATGGCGTTAATGTGCGGGGATCGCTGGTCGGCGCGGACCCGGTGGGCCGAAGGGCCTGTTTCCGTGCTGTATCTCTATACTAAACCAAACAAACCCCGTACAGACAAGCACCCGTAGTGAGGATCGAACCCGGGTCTCTGGCACTGTGAGGCAGCAACCCTATTGCTGTGCCTCCCTCAATAACCTCTCTTGCGGAATACATTGGGACTTTACTGAACAGTGGCTTCCACTGAGTCTGTTCCACCAAAGTGTTGCATTAGAGATGACAGAGTAGAGTAAAGCTGGCATGCTTGACTGCATTAGATCCACTGCGCTGTTGCAAGAGGCCAAGGGTAAGTCCACAGTGCCCCCCAGACAACATCGCTGCTGCATGATGTGGGCTTTACCACACACCACAGTCTCGGATCTGGCTGAGCACTGCACGCCAGCATTGCTGCACACGATGCCTGCTGCAAAGCCCAGCTGCAAGGGGCGGTGTGAAATGTCCACATTGTGGAGAAGACCAGCTCTCACTTCAATGGGAAATCAGCCACCGCTTGGCACACTGCGGACCGGAGAAGTGCGCGGAGATCTCCTCCCATCCCTGCAGAAGTAAAGGGCCTGTCCTATCAGCATCCGACTCCATGCGATGAACGCGATCAAACTAGAAGCGGGGGCCGCGCGGAGGTCGGGTGACCTCCTGTACAGGGCCGTTCCCACCAGCATGCGCCTGCATGCGGCAAGCGCGACCAAACCGGCAGCGAGGGCCGCGCGGAGGTCGGGTGAGTGGCGCAACGTGGCGCAAAGTGAGGCGAACTTGGAGCAAAGTCTTAAAGGTAAGTTCGCCAGGACAGAGAGGGGCACACAGAGAGGGGCACAGAGGCACACACACAGAGGGCCACGGAGCCACACACAGAGAGGGTCACGGAGACACCTACAGAGAGGGTCACGGAGGCACGATGTCGAGACGGTGTGTAATGCGTCCAGGCGACTGCGAGCCGCCAAACCGTTGCCGCGCGGAATTTTTGAACATAGTCAGTTTTTCGGAGCCCCGCGCGATGTCGGGACGAACTCCGCACAATTCCGCACGGCTCCGGCGATCGAAGTGGGACCGGCCCCGTGACGCCGGACGGCTCAAGCGACCACGTTAGGTCGCGCTCATCGCATAGAGTTGCATGCTGGTGGGACAGGCCCTTAAATCTCTGGCATGCTCACACATCCCAATGATATTTCACAGGGGTAATGAATCCTTCCAGTTGCCCCTCAGTGTGGGCAGTGGGTGAATGGGCAGAGTGAGAATGAAGCTGAGCTGCAGGTCCAGGAGGAGTGAGATACACAGGCTTACTCAGCATGGATGTAATGGGGAACAGGGGTGGGCTTTAAGAAGAGAGCACACTGCCAGCTGTGGAGCAGGCATGATGCAGGCACAAGCTACTGTGTGTTGACTGTCAGAACATGAGTCAACAGTCAATAGTGTTTTATTGTCATGTGTCCCAGATAGAACAATGACATTCTTCCTCGCAGCAGCACAACAGAATATGCAAATATTTTTGTTAAAGAAGGAGCTACAGATGCTGGAAAATCGAGGGTTATACAAAAGGCTGGAGAAACTCAGCGGGTGCGGCAGCATCTAAGGAGTGAAGGAGATAGGCGGCGTTTCGGGTCGAGACCCTTCTTCAGAAAATATTCAGTAGCAAAAATATAAAGCTTAGTTTAGAGATACAGCGCGGAAACAGACCCTTCGGCCCACCGAGTCCTTGCCAACCAGCGATCCCCACACACTAGGGACAATTTACATTTATACCAAGCCAATTAACCTACAAACTTGTGTAGGAAGGAACTGCAGATGGTGGTTTAAACCAAAGAAACCAAAACCAAAACGTCACCCATTCCTTTTCTCCAGAGATGCTGCCTGTCCCGCCGAGTTACTCCAGCGCTTTGAACCTACACATATTTATGTCTTTGGAGTGTGGGAGGAAACTGAAGATCTCGAAGAAAACCCACGCAGGTCACGGGGAGAACGTACAAACTTCGTACAGACAGCGCCCGTAGTCAGGAACAAACCCGGGTCTCTGGTGCTGTAAGGCAGCAACTCTACCGCTGCGCCACCGTGCTGCCCAATAAAGTAGAGGACAACATGGACAGTGTGTGCACGCATTCACACACACCAATGCGAGGGGGAGGGGGATGGGGGCAAGGGTGGGGGGGGCGGAGGGGGGGCCGAGGGGGGAGCGCGAGGGGTGTGTGTGGGGTTGGGGTGGTGTGGGAGGGGGGACTAGGAGTGGGGAGGGGGTGCGAATGGGCATCTTGGCCAGGCCCAGGAGCAAACTGACAGGGCTATCCACCCCCCTCAATCGAATATAGGAGCAAAGAGGTCCTTCTGCAGTTGTACAGAGCCCTAGTGAGACCACAACTGGAGTATTGTGTGCAGTTTTGGTCCCCTAATTTGAGGAAGGACATTCTTGCTATTGAGGGAGTGCCGCATAGGTTTACAAGGTTAATTCCCGGGATGGCGGGACTGTCATATGCTGAGAGAATGGAGCAGCTGGGCTTGTACACTCTGGAGTTTAGAAGGACGAGAGGGGATCTCATTGAAACATATAAGATTGTTAAAGGCTTGGACACTCTAGAGGCAGGAAACATGTTCCCGATGTTCGGGGAGTCCAGAACCAGGGGCCACAGTTTAAGAATAAGGGGTAAGCCATTTAGAACGGAGACGAGGAAACACTTGTTCTCACAGAGAGTGGAGTGTCTGTGGAATTCTCTGCCTCAGAGGGTGGTGGAGGAAGGTTCTCTGTATGCTTTCAAGAGAGAGCTAGATAGGGCTCTTAAAAATAGTGGAGTCAGGGGATATGGGGAGAAGGCAGGAACGGGGTACTGATCGGGGATGATCAGCCATGATCACATTGAATGGCGGTGCTGGCTCGAAGGGCCAAATGGCCCACTCCTGCACCAATTGTCTATTGTCTATTGGCTGTCCCCACTCCCTGCCTTGTGGCCAAACACCAGGATCGTGGGACTAAATTACAGGAGGCCGGCGAACCCATGAACCGGCCCCGTGCAACACTCTCTACTCTCTCTCTCTCTCTCTTCTTATTTTCCAAGGACTTTTTTTAGCAAAATGCATAATACAGCATATCAAAAACACATTCAAAGGTAACAATACAACAAGCAATCATTATAGTACGATGGTAGAGTCATTATTTACAATGCTCTCGGCCCCCCACGGTGACCAGCGTTGACGGAAGGCCTCCCGAGTCCCCGTGGACACCGCATGTTCCCTCTCCAGGGACACACGCGCACCGACGTAGGCCCGGAAAAGGGGCAGGCAGCCGACTCCAGCCTGACCATCGACCGCCCGCTGCCTGAACCCGCGAATGGCCATCTTGGCCAGGCCCAGGATCAAACTGACAGGGAGGTCCCACCCCCTCGAATGGCTCTCCACACTCACTGCCTTGTGTCGAAACACCTGGATCGTGGGACTAAAATGCAACCCGAACTTGAGGAACAGCCCCTTCAAATATTTGCAGAGGGCTAGTATGGACATTGGGGACTGGGGCTAGTCCTGCAGCTGGGGACAAGGAGGCTTCAAGTGGGGGCCGGAGGGAGTGTTCTGTAGCCGGGGGAGGGGGACGGCTGGGGGGGGGAGTGCTGCTGTGGCCCGCCGATGCCGTGGCCTGCTGCTGGGGGGAGGGGTGTGAGGAGAATGGGGGTGTGGGTGGGGGTGGTGAGCCCTGTCAGCGCCGGGTACCCCCCACTCTCACTCAATCCCCCCACTCTCACTCCTCACTGCCCCAGGATGTTGAGTTTGCAGCTATTGGGCACTGGGTGGCTTCTGGAGCCACAGTTCACTCACTCACGGCTGCTGGACTCGGCTCCCACTCACGGCTTCCAGGCTTCCGGGCTTCCGGGCTTCCAGGCTTCCGGGCTTCCGGGCTTGCGGGCTTGCTGACTGGCTCATGCTTGACTTCTGGACTCACGCCCGGCCTCCGGGGCTTTATTCTCCTCCCCCCAGAAGGGGCGTTACCTTCATGGTGACGGACAGGCAAGAAGACCAATCTGCTCATCACACGATTTTTTAAACCTTCATAACTTTTGTGATATTCCAACGATTGGAACACAACTTGGTGTGCTTGGAGCAGAGGAGATCGGTGAGTGAGGTGTTGAAAACTCCTAACGATATAGGGTACCGTTTTTGCGCAAATTTAAAAACAATGCAGACTGGATGAGAGTATAGACTGGACCAAGTGTGGGTCTGCTCCCCCAATGCACCCGTTCCCCACCCGTAGCCCCCACGGGAGGCGTGGTCCGCCAACTCAAGCTGTTCACGAACGGAAGATTCCAGCACTTACCTTGTCTCCCTCAGCAGTGCTCTTTAAAGAAAATTCCAATTGCACTTGTCCTACATGTTGCAATTGCAATTTGCCCTCCCCTTGTGAGTCGAGCCTTTGTGACCTCATCAGTTGAAGCTGGTCAGTTTGGAATTCAAGGTATTTTGATTTTGTTTTAAACTTTAATCAGCAATAAGTCGAGAAATAAAGCATAAATTGTTCAGTGAAAGTGATCTCAGTCTAGAGGGGATAAATGGGAATCAGAATATGTAAAAATCTTGTGAAAGCTGGCATTTTTCAAGCTATAATCACGAATAACGTGTCAAATATAGGATGAAATCTTCACTGAGGCTGATCACTGCCAGCAGAGCCATTGTGACGTCTTCAGTTGAAGCTGGTGGTTTTAATTGTAAAGTCTTTAGATTTTTTTAGACTTTTAATCAGTAATGAGTCGAGAATAAGTTGAGAAATAAAGCATAAAATGTTCAGATAAGGTGATCCCAGCCTCGAGGAAGAAGCTGTTCCTGAACCTGGATGGTACAGTTTTCAGGCTCCTCTACCTTCTTCCTGATGGCAGCAGTCAAATGAGCATGTGGCCAGGGTAGTGTGGGTCTCTGATGATGCTGGCTGCGACTTTTTGAGGCTGCGACTCCGGTAAATCCCTTCGATGGTGGGGAGGTCAGAACCCGTGATGGACTGGGCAGTCCGATCACCATAATGATCTGTCAACTACACTGGATTTAACCTGGCGACCAAGACGAGCAGAATAAGCTGCCACTTCTGACCTGCCCCAGCCCTTGCTCTGACTGACTGGCAGGAAATTTCCTCTGGAAGTTTCTAGTGCTTTCTACTTCCCTCCAATTCTTCTGTGAAACTTGTGGATTTTGTTTAGTTTAGTTTAACTTGGAGATTCAGCGCGGAAACAGGCCCTTCGGGAAATACATACACTAAGGACAATTTACACGTATACCAAGCAAATTAATCTACAAACCTGTACGTCTTTGGAGTTTGGGAGGACCATGAAGATCTCAGAGAAAACCCACGCAGGTCATGGGGAGAACGTACAGATTAGCAAGCATAGTCAGGATTGGACCTGGGTGCCTGGCGCAGTTAGGCAGCATCTCTACGTTACGCCACCACGCTGTCCTCAACCATTGGTGCCCTTCACCATTGCCACTTATCTTTCTCCCCGTCCCCCGATGATTCAGCTTCAATGTGCCGGGTGATCTGTGCAATGCTGCAGTGTTTGGGCGGGACGTGCTGGGAAGTGCAAGGAGAAAGTGCAAGCGCTAGCTGAAAAGTACAAACTGCACAAGAACCCTCCATCAGTGGGTGGCAAGTGGTGCAGATGGTGGAGCCAATGCCTTAAAGGCTCTGGAGACTTCAGTCCTGCCTTTGGGTGCTTTCTATGTGGAGTTTGCAAGTTCTTCCTGCGACCGCGAGGGTTGCCCCTGGTATTGAGATTTCATCCACATCCCAAAGACATATGGGCTGGTGGGTTAATTGCCTCCTGGTGTGCGGGTGGGTGTCAGGATCTGGGGAGGTTAGTGGGACAATGAGATTGCTCTGGGAGCAGTGAGCCAACAGCGTCCTTCTGTGTATGGCTCAAGAGGGCTTGAAATGTTATGAAATTGAACTTGGTGGCCTGCACTATGCTTGAAATGCTATGAAATTGAATTTGGTGGCCTGCACTCTGCTTTAAATGGAATTTCAAGGAATAGCCGTTCGTGAACGGCCAGCCCACCAGCCGTGAGAGACTGAGCTGCCAGCCCACCAGCCAGCCAGACTCCAAAGTCTCAAAATGAAGGCAGTGGATGTCTTCAGTGGAGTTGTATCGAGTGTCTCCGGTCACTCAGGAACACGGACATTGTTCACCGGAACATTATGTGGGGGCAGGAGGGGCATCAGAGCTGCTCAGAAGAGTAGGACATGGAGAACACTCTATTGAAAGGTTTGGAGGTCCCCAGCCAACATCTGGGAATGTCAGCCAACCTCATCCACTGTGGACTCTTATACATCGGCGAGAAAAAAGTGTTTGTATCCCTGAACACTTTTGTTCAGTCCACCTGGGCCTACTGTATGTGATCGCCTGGTTGCCAAACACTTTAACTCCCTTTCCCATCCCTACACTGACCTTTCTGTCATGGGCCTCCTTCATTGTCAGAGTGAGGCTATACGCAAATTGGAGGAACAGCATCTCATATTTTGCTTCTCTAACTTCAAGTAACCCCTGCATCCCCCCTCTCTCCATCCCTCCCCCCAACCCACGTTACTCTCTAGAATTTAGGAGATTGAGAGGGGATCTTATAGAAACTTACAAAATTCTTAAGGGTTTGGACAGGCTAGATGCAGGAAGATTGTTCCCGATGTTGGGGAGGTCCAGGACAAGGGGTCACAGCTAAAGAATAAGGGGGAAATCCTTTAGGACCGAGATGAGGACTTTTTTCACACAGAGAGTGGTGGGTCTCTGGAACTCTCTGCCACAGAGGGTAGTTGAGGCCAGTTCATTGGCTATATTTAAGAGGGAGTTAGATGTGGCCCTTGTGGCTAAGGGGATCAGAGGGTATGGAGAGAAGGCAGGTACGGGATACTGAGTTGGATGATCAGCCATGATCATATTGAATGGCGGTGCAGGCTCGAAGGGCCGAATGGCCTACTCCTGCACCTAATTTCTATGTTTCTATGTTTCTATGTTGCACTAGTTTCAAAGTCATCCTGTTGAGTCTCATTGTCAGTAACTCATTTTCACCCAGCCCACAGCAAACAATGGATTGTTTCCATTATCATCATTACTTTATTGCATATCTTTCATTTATTTGTTCAATATCTCTATACATCTGTATAACTAAAAGTCTCATCTTGACCACTTCCTGTCTGCGCTGTATATTGGTTTTAGAAGAAAAAAAACGCTACAATATATCGCTATGATTTCTGGTCCTTAGTGTTTAAAAAATCTCGAGTTCAGCTGATTGATCCTCTCGCCTGTCAATCGCCACGATGAAGGTAACGCCACTTCCGGGGTGGGGGTGGCAGGACTATAAAACCTCGTATGCCCGGACGATCACAAAGATTGCGAGGGGGAGTCCACAAATGTGATTCTAAACTATGAATCAACTGAACTGTGAGTAATGTACTTGCAATAAATGATTTGTTAGCCTTTAATGACAATGCAATGAGTTGTTTGGCAATTTGGTGGCCTGCACTCTGCTTGAAATGGTATGAAATTGAACTTGGTGGCCTGCACTCTGCTTGAAATGCTATGAAATTGAATTTGGTGGCCTGCACTCTGCTTTAAATGGAATTTCAGGAATAGCCGTTAGTGAACGACCAGCCCACCAGCCATGAGAGACTGAGCTGCCAGCCCACCAGCCAGCCCTGAGCGACTGAGCTGCCAGCCCACCAGCCCTGAGTGACTGAGCTGCCAGCCTACCAGCCCTGAGTGACTGAGATGCCAGCCAACCAGCCCTGAGTGACTGAGCTGCCAGCCCAATAATTCATTTGGCCCACAATGGCCATACTAGCCCTCTGAAACCAGGCCCTTTGGCCCACAACACCCATACTAGAGCACCAGAAAGCACCCCCCCCTCCCTCCTCCCACTAGCCACCAATATTGGAATTTGTGGAGAGATGGAATATTGCTTTGGGGGACCAGCCGTCCCATGTGAACATGGACCCAACGAGTCCCATTTAGTCTAGTCATCGTCTATATCTCTCGTGTCTCTTTCCCCTGACTCTCAGTCTGAAGACGGGTCTCGACACGAAACCTCACCTATTCTTTTCCTCCAGAGATGTGGCCTGACCCGCCGAGTTACTCCAGCTTTTTGAGTCTATCTGGGAAAGTGTTGGCTGCCCGGGGAAGAGCAAGAGGGAGAAGACGGCGGTGGGGATGGTGTGGGCCACTGTCGACACCAGCAGTGTGGGGTGATGATTCCCTGCGGTTGAGGCTCGCTGAGCAGCGAGCGGATTGCTTTTGCAGCTGACACACATGCAGGCTGTGGGATCGCTCAGCAAAATCTGCCTCCGAGCTGCAGCCTCGCAGTCTACAGAGGAGAAGGGGAGGCCACTCAAAGTTATTGGGCAGCCTTTACCTAGAACGCAGCGAGAGGGGAGGATTGCAACACGCCATCCATTTCATTCTCCAACTATTTTAACCACGTTAAAGTCAAACAATCTGGTGCCCTGAGTCTGCGGGGATGGTGGATTGAAATCCCTCCGACTTCGGGAGCATATAGTGGGGACGCTCGGAATATTAGGGAGAGTTTCCTGATGCCCCTGTGTCCCCTATGTCCACATACACAGCTGCAGGAGTGAACTGTGAGACTGAACGTCCACACAGCTGCCTGGTCCAACAGCCCAACAAACTATTAGGCAGTAATGAGTCCATGGAGGAAAGGGGCCGATACTGTGGGGCTTTCATGCTGCACTCAGGATGTCCCAAGGCAGGTCGCAGCCAATGAAATGCAGTTGGCGTTGTGATGTGTGGAATAGGCAGCCAGTTTTAGCACAGCGTGATCCCGCCAATGCTGCATGGTAATGTTGGTCGGGGCAGGTCAATGCCGTACAGGGAGAGAGTTGTTGAAGGATGCGAGGCCCCACCAGCCGGCCACACTGACAGAGGTTGCTGATGCTCAGTCGGGCCGAGCCCTCAAACCCCGCCTCAGCCCACCCTGTGTGCTAGGGAGGGGGCAGGGAAGAAGATGTCCTGGTTGGGTTGTTCCTAGGCCTGGCCAAGATGGCCGCCCACAAGTCACGGCGTCCTTTGCCCGAGTCGGCTGCCTGCCCCTGTTCCGGCGTTACGTCCGCGCCCGGGCGGTACTAGAGAGGGACTATGTGCTGTCCACCGGCATTCCTGGGGGATTTCTGGGACCGCTGGGCACAGCAGGGGGTGGAATGCGTCCTTGATAAGGATGGGGAAATGGTTCTTTTTTGGTGGTCTCAAGAACGACAACTGTCAAGAACAGTTTTAAACAAACCTTTATTCGAAAATTCACTTTTCGGTAAGCAGGTTCTCTAGACACGTCTGGCCACGTCGGTGGTCAGTGCGGAACCGGTGCGTAAAAGCAAAACCGTGCGAAAACAAGCAGCCCCTCCCGAGTCACGTGACCACGGCTTCGATACCTGCGTGCGCCAGTAGGTGCCGCTACAATTTACTAATATTTGATTTACTCGTGCTATGGTGATGGGTTGTGTTTTTAATTATTTAGTATTGTAAATGGTTTTGTAAGTACTTTAATAAATCTATTTTTAATATTTATAAAATCCCACCTTGGCAAGATGGCCGATTCTTTTCCGGGAGCAGCAATGGTGTCAGGGCCCCTGTGGTCTACACAGGCCTCAGGGATGTCTACAGGCCTCTAACCTGACAGGGGCAGCAGCTGGACATTCCTTTAGTCCAGAGACGCTGTCTGACCCGCTGAGTTGTTCCAGCTCTTTGTGTCTATCTTCAGGATGCAGTCCAGATTCCTTGGTTCCCTGACGCCACTGAATACCTTCCCATTTCTTGGACATTCCCTTACATTGCTTTACTTCCCCAAATACATTGCTTTACCCTTCCATGGATTGGGTTCCATTGATCATTTCTCTGCCAGTTGCCCGGAGACCAGCCACACTTTGCTGCAATCTGATGCCTTGTTCAGCACATGTACGTTTTCTGGATCACCATTAAAGTTTATCCTGTCCTCTCCATTTTGGTCTAAATCCTTCATATACATTGCCACGGGCAAAATCGCATAGAGGTCGAGCTACTACCTGGAGGCCCAGGTTCGATCCTGACTACGGGTGCTGTCTGTATGGAGTTTGTACGTTCTCACCCGTGACCGAGTGGGTTTCCTCCGAGTGCTCTGGTTTCCTTTCACATTCCAAAGACGTACAGGTCTGTAGTTTAATTGGCTTCGGTAAGTTGTGAAATTGTCCCTAGTGTGTACGATAGTGTTAATGCACAGGGTGGGGGGGGGCGGAAGATTGCAACCTTCACGTGGTCCGCCCTGTTTCGACTAATGCAATCAACCCGATGTGCACAAACGGAAGATCAAATAGAACAAGTTGTCCAACAACTTTAGGCCGTGCACGCCACACGGAAGGAGAAGAATGCACAGGGTGAATGCTGGTTGGCGCGGACTCGGTGGGCCGAAGGGCCTGTTTCTGCGCTGTATTTCTGAAGACTAAAGTTAAGATTTCCAAATCAGGATGGTGTGTGCCTTGGAGAAGGTCTTCACATTATTTTGGTACCTTCTAGTAGATCATGTGCTTGGAGAGGACTACCCCAGGAGTATTAGTGCATCCTGCAGATAACATAAACCACTGCTACTGTACAAGTTACTGTCCCTGGTGAAACTAAGCCTGTCTGAATAAAGGTTTCCTCCTGTTCTCCGGCACTGAATACAATAACCTGCCTCTGCCAAAATGTAAACTGACCGGCGGTGATTATTCATGGATAAGGTGAGTTTAATTCTGGCAGAGGGCAGATTATTGACTCGGAGCCCAAGGAGTTACTGGCTGCGATGCAGCTGGCAGCTGGGTGAAGCAGCCATTGGTGAAATGAGATGCGTTGAACGAAACTGGATGAATCTTCAGCCTTAGTGGCAGGCGGGGAAGGTTATGTTGGGGCCACGGTGTGTTTCACTACCTGTGGCCTGTGAGCCTGTCCAGCAGAACGAGGGCTGGCTTTGGCGAAAGGGGCTGAAAACGTTTAACAAGCATCTGCTCGTGCTCTGGGAACGCTTTTACAATCAAGCAGAGCGAGCCAAATTGAGAAGCCAATTGAGAACATTCCGAGAAGGGGCTGCTGAAGGGGTGGAGGGGTGAGGGGGGGGGGGGGGGGGGGAGGGGGACACAGCTCCACCTGATTGACAGAAGGCAGCAAACCATGTAAGTGCACCGGCTGAAAACTAACTGTGCACTGACAGGATGCATGGCCCGATGACCAAGCAGTCAATACCACAGCTGCCGCCCTATCAATGAAGCCACATTGACTGGCGCAGCAGAGCTGAGTCAGCCTATGGTTACATGGGGGGGATTTAGAAGAGGTGCTTGCATGCGTGGCCATGTCAAAGCAAAACGCCAATCGATGTTCCAGTGGCTGAAAGGCACTGCAGGTTTCCATGACAACTCCTCTCCTTTGGAGGAAATGAGGGGTCAACGAGACATTCATTCATTCTCAGGTCAGTTCGAGGGGGAGCTCCCCCCCGCCACGGGTACCATGTAATCCCGTGCTGCCTTCTCCATGGTCGGATAGTCAACGACTAAACCATCTCCCCCGCCTGGTTTGTCAGGTGAGGAGGGGGCTGTGGACCCCCAGCAGGACCAAAAAACAAGACCTGTCAAAGGGCGGAAGAGCTTCCAGCGAGCCAACGGCCATCCACACTTCAGTAGAAGTTGCGATCACTGTCGTACACAGCATTGTAAGGAACGATGATAAAGCACACACCACAAAATCCTGTACTCCCAGCGGGAACTGGAGGACAGAGATGAGTGCGTCCGTCACCGTTCCCGTCGGAAACCAGCGCCACTGCGTCACTAATGTATTCAACGATGATGATGAACAGCTTGAACCAGGTAGAGGTGGGTGATGGTTAAGGGGCAGTGCCTGGTGCTTCAGTCAAGATGCGGCAGACAGAAACAAGACGGTGCGGATTGATGGATTTGTATCACCAGCTGCAAATGTGATCATCAAGACAAGGAAACTGGAGATTATTAAAGGAAGCTCTGAAGAAGGTGGATATGCATCTTGTTCTGGGCCATCAAGTTAAGTGGAAATGGAAAATGCTGCAATAAAATGCTGAAATATATGATAAAGATACATTTATAGATCACCCAGTGCTGGGAATTTGAGGTCTGGTTCAGTAAGTTTACCCTGAACTGAAACAGTATCAACTTTTCTTCTGCCTCATTCCTCCATTACCTTGCCCTGCATGGTCCATCCCTGACCATCCCTGTCATGGATTCCTCTTTCTCCCTCCCCCTTCTCTCTTTTCATGCCCTCTTTTTCTATCTCACTATCTATTTCTATCTCTCCCTCTCCTCCACATACCTCACTCATTCTTTCCATTGCTCCATTCTCTATTTTTTCTTGCTTTCTCTCTGTCTCCATCTCTTGCTCTCCTCTCTCGCCCTCTCTCTCTCAATCTCTATCTATCTATCTATCTATCTCTCTCTCTCTCTCACTCTCTATCTATCTCTCTCTCTATATATATATATCTATATTACTAAAAGTCTGACCTTGATTGCTTTTGGCTCGCTGTGCTGTGATTTCTGAGAGAATGCCAGCTCGCTCAGAACCCCCCTCCGCCTTCCTGGACTAGAGGATTTTTCCCATCAATGAAAAATCAGAGAGATATTAATGTTTTTAAAAAATTCCCCATTCTCTCTGCTGCCCCTGCTGGAGGGAGGGGGAGGGACTATAAAACCAGGAAGTGGTGTGCCTTACTCAGTTTCTGCAAGAGGGTGCAAGCCAGAGGGTCATGTCGCTCTGAACAGCACTGAACACATGTCTACTCAACTGTGAGTGCCCTTAATTTGGTTTGAAAATAAAAATATGGTTGGTTTGAAGTAAAAAAGGCACTGCCTGCAAATGTTTGCTTGGGGCGTTTGGGTTGAACTTAAAAGGTACTACTGCAAATGGTGGCTTGGTTGCTTTGGGCTGGTTAAAAGGCACTACTGCAAATGGTGGCTTGGGTGCTTTGGGCTGAAGTTAAAAGGCACTACTGCAAATGGTGGTTTGGGTGCTTTGGGCTGAAGTTAAAAGGCACCACTGCAAATGGTGGAATGGGGACTTTGGGCTGAAGTGAAAAGGCACTACTGCAAATGGTGGCTTGGGTGCTTTGGGTTGAACGTAAAAGGCGCCACTGCAAATGGTGGCTTGGGTGCTTTGGGCTGAAGTTAAAAGGCACTACTGCAAATGGTGGCTTGGGTGCTCTGGCTTGAAGTTAAAAGGCACCACTGCAAATGGTGGCTAGGGTGCTCTGGCTTGGAGTTAAAAAACACCACTGCAAATGGTGGCTTGGGTGCGTGGCTAACTTCCTGTTTGCACTGTATATTGATTTTAGATAAAACGCTACCACTTATGGCTGTGATTTTTGGCCATCTTACTCAGTCCCCCTCCGCTCAGCAGGTGCAGAGGATTCTTCCCATCAATGTAAAATAAAGGTGTTATTAGTGTTTAAAAAATGTTGAGAATCTCTCTCCTGTCAATCACGTCATGAAGGTCACACCTTTTCCGGTGGGAGGGGGAGGGGTTATAAAACCCAGAATTGTGGTTGTGGCTCAGTCTTTGCATGATGGGGGAGGGAGACATCACGACTCTGTCTGATCTGTGAATCAACTGAACACACTGAATGTCTACTGAACCATGAGTTTGGTGTTTTGTGTGGTTTTATGGTAGTTTCACCCTGCTTGAAATGGTATGAAACTGCATTGAATGTGGTGGTTTTACACCCTGCATGAAATGGTATGAAACTGCATTTGAATGTGGGTGCATTGCACCTTGCATGAAATGGTATGAAGCTGCATTTGAATTTGGTGGCCTTGCACCCTGCTTGAAATGGTATGAAACTGCACTTGAATTTGGTGGCCTTGCACCCTGCTGAAAGTGGTAAGAAACTGCACCTGAATTCGGTGGCCTTGCACCCTGCTTGAAATGGTAGGAAAATTGATTTGAATTTGGTGGCCTTGCACCCTGCTCGAAGTGGAATTTCAAGGAATAGCCATGAGTCAACTGCCAGCCCACCAGCCATCAGTGAGCTGCCAGCACATCAGGCTTGAGGGACTAAGCTGCCACCCCAAGAACCCATACCAGCGCTCCAGAAAGCCCCCCCACTGGCCACCAATATTGGAATTGGTGGAGAGGTGGAATATTGTGTCTGGGGATCAGCCCTCACGTGTGAACATGGGACCCAACGGGTCCCACTTAGTCTAGTATATAGATAGAGATATCTATCTATCTATCTATCTATCTATCTATCTATCTATCTATCTATCTATCTATCTATCTATCTATCTATCTATCTATCTATCTATCTATCTATCTATCTATCTATCTATCTATCTATCTATCTATCTATCTATCTATCTATCTATCTATCTATCTATCTATCTATCTATCTATCTATCTATCTATCTATCTATCTATCTATCTATCTATCTATCTGTAGGCAAGGTAGGCACTGCCTACCCTGATTAAAATTATGAAATGGCAATTATTAGATATATATATAGTAAAGGCATGGGAGAATTATGCCTATCTAAGAGATCGGTCTGTTAGGTAGGCATAATTTTCCATGCCTTTCAACCACAGCAATTGTAACACGGGAAGATCTGTGCAGCTCACGTGCCATCGGCGCTGCTTCAAGCCATCAATTTCAAGCGGAGCTGAAGGCGAGTTTTTCAAATATGGATTGTCATTATTTTAAGAGTATCTTAGGAAACAAAGAGTAAAGAATGGAGTTTGTGTATCAATAACGTGGTAAGTACATTTATTGGCACTTTATGTTTTTAAATACCGTATTTCCCAGGGTGTGAGGGGGGGTGAGAGCTCCTTTCACAGTGATTGGGGAGTCTGGCCCAGGGTAAAGTTGCAGGGAGGGCAGGAGTGTTGTGAAGGAGGGGATCGGGGCCAGTAACCCACCTGCGACGCTCCAGGCACGGAGCCACTGCAATGTGGCTGGGGAATGAATTAGCTCGGGGGGCTGCGAGTGGTTGCAGGGACCGGACAGCCCCTTCTGCTGGTCCCCGCTCACCTCTGGCAGCGCTCTCCATGTAAACCTCTCTCCTGCCGCTCGCCGGCCTCACTCATGTCAGCCACATCCCGCAAATCTTTAAATTCCGACAACGCGATCAAGGGACCAATTGAGGTTAATCGGCTGATGGAACTTAAGGATTTGCGGGAAGCGGCTGACATGAGCGAAGTCGGCGAGTGGCAGGTGAGAGGTGTTTAGACGGCAAGCACTGCCTGAGGTGTGTGGGCCGGCAGAAGGCGCTGAAGTGGCAGCCGGTTCAGCAGTCGGGTCCCGGCGGCCACTTGCAGTCACTTCTTCCTTCCCCGGAAGTGGCGGCCAGTTCCGCTGTCCGTGCCCGGAGAGCTGCGGCAGCGGTGAGTGAGTGAGTCTGACATGATCTCTGACCCCCTCCTTCTCAACACTCCTGCCCTCCCTGCATATTTAACTCAAGGCACAGACTCACCACACGCTGTAAAAGGAACTCTCCCTCCAATTGGTCCCTTGAAATAGTATTGTCATTCAATAAGATGACAACTGATTCAACGTCCCAGTGTGCTCTCGTTGTTCCCACCATATATATATATATATATATATATATATATATATATATATATATATATATATATATATATATATATATATATATATATATACCCAAACACACATATATATACCGCTGAAGGTATGTTTTGTAACATACCTATATATATATATATAGGTATGTTATAAAACATACCTTCAGCGGCGCTGCAGTTCTGTCACTGGCCGTGTGCGCGACTTTGGCGCCTTTGAGACGGGGGCGGGTTTAAAATGCGATTTCTTTTCAGACTATTTAAATCAATTTTGAACTGGCTTTTTAGTTGCTGAAGAAAAATCGTTTCGACTGCTGTTTTATTAAGTTTATTAAAATTAGCGCTGAAAAAATTAAAAGCAGAAGTAAAATTAAAATAATCTTCTAAATCCGTCAAAGCCGACAACGGGACGGATCTCACGTAGGGGACAAGGGAAGGTACACCGTTTATTTTTTCATATAAACTTGCTTCTTTGGATGCCTTTAATCAAAATTTCACGTTGCGAAAAGGTGACTTAGGACCCATGCGAACCGGCAGTGTTTTTCCTGCCGATATGGGGTTTAAATTCACCGCAACCGCAATGTTCCAAACGATCGCGTTCCACAAAATCCCACTCTCAAGATGATTTAAATGGCCATTAATTTATGGGAATTAAACACTAAATTCCTTCCATTTGGCCTATAAATTCATGACAATGAGATTTAAAAATCATGTTATATTGTGAATTCTTGTGTGAATGTTATTTGGACACTTAGGCTTTTAAAAAAATGTTAACCTTTTCTTAAGAAACGGATAGATGTTTAGATCTAGTAATTGAATTTTGTAATTAGCTACAATTAGGTAACTAACTAATTATATGCTTTAATTTCAGGTCAACCAAGTAAGATTGTTTCATATTTGTTCCAGAATGCTTCAATCTATAATAACTGAAATTTTCATTCAGTTCTCTTAATTTTTAAGAAAGTTATGGGCTTTTGACTGTCCTCGATCACAGCTTTTGTGTTAAGTCAATGGAAAAGCAATAGGGAACAAGATGCTAATTTCTAAGTATGACAATGGCCATAACTCTTTTAATACTGAAGATATGAAAGTGAATTAGGTGTCAAATTAAACTTATTTTTATGCTTTATCTGATGGGATAAATTGCAGACTTGATTTTTTAAATCTCAAAATTGTGTAACATTGCTAATCTATATGAGTAAGCTAGCAAATCTGCTCCACACTACCTCCTGTTTACACTTCCTATCACCCACACTTTGTTCCTTGTCTCCAGTGATGTATACGCTTCCTATATCGGGCCTTCCTAGATGTCTTCCTCTCTCCTCAGCTAATGGTCTCCCCCATCACGGCCAACGCAGCCTTTCCTCACATCCGTTGTACCTCCTGCATTTTTGCTCTCAGTGCTTCCTTTCTCGTCAAAGCCATAACAGGGTTCCAATTAACCCTGCCCTTTGCCCCCCACCTACAAACTGTCACCTTCCACCATCTTCACCACCTCCAGCAAGGTGCCACCATTAAACACCCTTCGCTCTCCCATAAATTCAGTGTTTTGAAGAGATTCTCCTCGCTGTGATTTCCTGGGCAACTCTTCAATTATCTTCAGTTGCCTTGCAGTGCCCTGGCACTAATCATCCGATTCCTCCCCCAGATGCCATCCATCCATTATCCTTCCTGTACCATGACACTATACTGTGGTCACCACTGATGGCTTGATTGGAACTGACTCTGAGGTCGGCATCAACCACTTGCCCTTCTCCAGCACACACCCCCCCACCCCCACCCCCACCCCCACCCCACCCCACCCCACCCCCACCCCCACCCCCACCCCCACCCCCACCCCCACCCCACTGAACAACATCGGTTTGGGAACAGCTCCATCCAAGACCGCAAGAAATTACAGCAAATTGTGGCTCAGCCCAGACCATCACACAAACCAACCTCCCTTCCATTGACTCCATTTATACCTCACGTTGCCTCAGCAAGGCCAGCAGCATAATCAAAGATGAGTCGCGCTCTGGTCATTCAGTCTTCTACCCTCTCCCATCAGTGTGAAAACCTCCAGATTCAGGGACAGTTTCTTCCCAACTGTTATCAGGCAAATGAATCATCCCACCACAACCAGAGAACAGTGCTGAACTGCTATCTACCTCTTTGATTACCCTCGGACTATCCTTGACCGGACTTTACCTTGCACTAAACGTTATTACCTTATCCTGTATCTCTGCACTGTAAATGGGTCGATTGTAACCATGTATTTTCTTTCCGCTGACTGGTTAGCACGCAACAAAAGCTTTTCACTGTACCTCGGTGCACGTGGCAATAAACTAAAGTGAACATCTGTGTGACTCCATTCACCCAAATAAGAGCAGTTGGCTTCAGAGGGCCGGACAGCAGCCGACCAGCAATGGCCGCCATTTCACCTCTTCCCATCCCATGATGCAGGGGTCACACGCTTTCTCCAGGAGAGTTGAGCACTAGTTTCAGTGCTATGCACTGTTGGCTCCATGCTATGCTGACTCCCTTAGATCAAGAAGATAAATGCAGACTGGCCAGCCATCTAGAGGAACATTTCTGCTCATTTAACAGCCTCCTCATTATTTGCCCACCACCTGTCCCTTTAAGTAACCTCCCCTCTCCCACAAGGCACACCCTCCTCCTGACTTCCAATCTAGCTCAACCAAAATCGGGTAACATCAACTCATCTTGCAACAGGGCACTTTGCAACCTTCTGCATATTTTTCAATAATTTTAGATAATATTCCCACTGTTCTCCTCTTTTTGAACAGCGAGTTCTGATAATAGCCCTGCTATTACCATTAACACCTTCTCTGGATCAACCTTTCTTTCTTTGCTTGCTCTGTTAAAAAATCCCTTTGCATGCACTTAACGTTGCTGCATCACAGCTCCCAACGGTTCCGTCCCAGCCTCAGGTGGTGTCCACATGGAATTTGCACGTTCTCGCTATGATCATCTGTGTTTCCTCTGAGTGCTCCAGTTTCCTCCCACTTCCCAAACATGTGTGGGTCAGCAGGTTCATTGGCTATGGTAAATTGCCCCGATGCTAAGGCTTTATAAGGCCCTAGTCAGGCCGCATTTGGAGCACTGTGAGCAAATTTGGGCCCCATATCTGAGGAAGGATGTGCTGGCTCTGGAGAGGATCCAGAGGAGGTTTACAGGAACGATTCCAGGAATGAGTGGGTTTGCATATGATGAGCCTTTGACAGCACTGGGCCTCTACTGGCTGGGATTTAGAAGGTTGAGGGGGGACCTCATTGAAACTTACAGAATAATGAAAGGCACAGAGTGAATGTGGAGAGGATGTTTCCACTGGTGGGAGAGTCTAGGACAAGAGGTCACAGTCTCAGAATTAAAGGGAGCTGTTTTAGAAAGGAGGTGAGGAGGAACTGCTTTAGTCAGAGGGTGGTTAATATGTGGAACTCATTGCCACAGAGGGCTGTGGAGGCCAAGTCAGTGGATAGGCAGAGCGAGACAAATCATTGATTAGAAAGGGTGTCGAAGGTTATGGGGAGAAGGCAGGAGAATGAGATTAAGGGACAGTGATCAGCCATGATAGAATGGCGGAGTGGACTTGATGGGCCGAAAGGCCTAATTCAACTCCTATAACGTGTGTGTGTGTGTGAGTGTGTGTGTGTGAGTGGGGATTGTTGAGGGTGTAAAAATAGTGCAAATACATGCTTGATGGTCAGCATGGAATGACTGGCTACAGGCCATATCAGTTTGGATTATTATTTAGTTTATCAGTTTCAGTTTTGTTTGCTTTCAGCGTGCTTTATGATGCTCGACTCCTGATATTTAATTTGTCTGCCTTGCCTCCTGAGTCTTCTTCTATCTCTGCACTATTTGCAGATTTCAGGATCTGCTAAAATCTGAAGTTATCAGCAAGCATACTGTGGGCCAGGTTTTGTTGATCAGCATTGGTGGTGAAAGAAGCTGACTTAAGGGGCTGTCCCACTTGGGTGACCTAGTCCGCGAGTTCTGGCGAGTTTACCCTCGACTCATACATGCAGCATGGTCGAAGCGAGGTCATAGGAGGCCTTTGTAACTCTCCTTCGTGTTCGAGAATAGTCCCTGCGTACTCGAGGCCTCAGCTAGGTCGTGGTATTTTTTTCAATGTTATGGAGGTTGAAGGAGATCTTCCACACAGTAGATGGAGGTCTTCAACATGACATTTTTTCAAACTCTCCTAAACTCTTCCAAACTCGCCAATTAGGCTGCCCAAGTGGGACAGCCCCTTTAAGATTGCCTCTCGATGTCTCATTGTCTGAAGTGAAAAAATGAGTGAACAGTATGTTTTAAGCTGCTTAAGATGAAAGAAAGGGAATGTGTATGAGAGGGTGAACAAGGTTGTCCAGGTGACATAGAAACATAGAAATTAGGTGCAGGAGTAGGCCATTCGGCCCTTTGAGCCTGCACCGCCATTCAATATGATCATGGCTGATCATCCAACTCAGTATCCCGTACCTGCCTTCTCTCCATACCCTCTGATCCCCTTAGCCACAAGGGCCACATCTAACTCCCTCTTAAATATAGCCAATGAACTGGCCGTAACTACCCTCTGTGGCAGAGAGTTCCAGAGACCCACCACTCTCTGTGTGAAAAAAGTCCTTCTCATCTCAGTCCTAAAGGATTTCCCCCTTATCCTTAAGCTGTGACCTCTTGTCCTGGACCTCCCCAACATCGGGAACAATCTTCCTGCATCTAGCCTGTCCAACCCCTTAAGAATTTTGTAAGTTTCTATAAGATCCCCTCTCAATCTCCTAACTTCTAGAGAGTAAACCGAGTCTATGCAGTCTTTGTTCATAAGACAGTCCTGACATCCCAGGAATCAGTCTGGTGAACCTTCTCTGCACTCCCTCTATAGCAATAATGTCCTTCCTCAGATTTGGAGACCAGAACTGTACGCAATACTCCAGGTGTGGTCTCACCAAGACCCTATACAACTGAAGTAGAACCTCCCTGCTCCTATACTCAAATCCATTTGACACAGATGTGAGAGAGGATGGTGAGTGCCTAATCTAACAGGAGAGGCCGTTGGTAGAGGGAGATGAGAGTCACAGTAATAGACTCCTGCAGCACAAACCCTGGCCTACCATGGCCAAGCCTACCTTTTTGCCCATCCACAGTAGCCCCATATGCCAGCACTAGGGGTGGTTTCCTCCCAATGAGATCAGTAGAAGAAGGAACAAGTGTTGTTCGAACAATGCAGTACAAAACTGCAGTTACCTGTAGGAAGAAGCTGCAGATGCTGGTTTACACCGAAGATAGCCACAAAAAGCTGGAGTAACTCAGCGGGTCAGGCAGCAACCTGGAGAAATGTAAGAGGTGAACGTTCGGAATCTTCTTCTTGCGTTTGAGTCAGCAGAAGTCCGCAGCGGGGTGATGCCATCCCGTTCGACATCTGTGGGTGCCCGCCATAAAAAGGGCGCATGCTCAGGTTTGGCGCCAAGCCGTGGCGCTGCTGCTGTCTCTGTTTGTTGTCGTTCGCCTAGACTGAGGTCAGTTGTCAGGGCTCACCATGGGGGGGGTCGACAGCATGAGCCCCAGATTTGAAATGAGAACCTTCTTCAGTCTGAAGAAGGGTCTTGACTCAAAACGTCACCTTTTCCTTTTCTCCAGACATACTGCCCGACTCGTTGACTTACTCCAGCTTCTTGTGTCTATCTGCAGTTACCTGTAATCTGAAATAGAAACATAGAAACATAGAAATTAGGTGCAGGAGTAGGCCATTCGTCCCTTTGAGCCTGCACCGCCATTCAATATAATCATGGCTGATCATCCAACTCAGTATCCCGTACCTGCCTTCTCTCCATACCCTCTGATCCCCTTAGCCACAAGGGCCACATCTAACACTCTCTTAAATATAGCCAATGAACTGGCCTCAACTAACCTCTGTGGCAGAGAGTTCCAGAGATCCACCGCTCTCTGTGTGAAAAAAGTCCTTCTCATCTCGGTCCTAAAGGATTTCCCCTTTATCCTTAAGCTGTGACCCCTTGTCCTGGACCTCCCCAACATCGGGAACAATCTTCCTGCATTTAGCCTATCCAACACCTTAAGAATCTTGTAAGTTTCTATAAGATCCCCTCTCAATCTCCTAAATTCTAGAGAGCATAAACCAAGTCTATCCAGTCTTTCTTCATAAGACAGTCCTGACATCCCAGGAATCAGTCTGGTGAACCTTCTCTGCACTCCCTCTATGGCAATAATGTCCTTCCTCAGATTTGGAGACCAGAACTGTACGCAATACTCCAGGTGTGGTCTCACCAAGACCCTATACAACTGAAGTAGAACCTCCCTGCTCCTATACTCAAATCCTTTTGCTATGAAAGCTAACATACCATTCGTTTTCTTCACTGCCTGCTGCACCTGCATGTCTACTTTCAATGACTGGTGTACCATGACACCCAGGTCGCGCTGCATCTCCCCTTTTCTTAATCGGCCACCATTTAGATAATAGTCTGCGTTCCTGTTTTTGCCACCAAAGTGGATAACCTCACATTTATCCACATTATACTGCATCTGCCAAACATTTGCCCACTCACCCAGCCTATTTGCCCACTCACTCACCCAGAAATAAACAAGAATACTGGAATACTCCAAAAGCAAGATCGTGTCTGTGGAGAGATAGTCTGGGAATCAGTTGCAGGTGGATGATCTTACAGTGAAATGGGTCAGAATGGAACGCAAGCTGGGGTGCTGTTCCTTGGACTTATATTGGCTACTTAGGAAAGTGGTGGAAGCCAAAGAGAGAAATCGGAGTGGGAGTAGGATGAAGAGTTGAAGCGATAGGCAGCTGGAAGTTCAGGGTTGTCCTTTGAAGACTGAACCTTTAAAATCTGACCAGAGGTGCTCTGCAAAGTGATCACCCAATCTTCATTTGGTGTCCCTGTGTGGGGGAGGCCACATTGTGTACATGAGGTAGTGTACACCAGATTGAAAGACGTGTGAGTGAACCATTCCTTCACTGCAAAGGATTATTAAGCTCACTACATGGTGATAAGGGACGAGGTAATATTCCCTGAAGCTTGAATTGAATTGAATTACCTTTATTGTCATTCAGACCTTTCGGTCTGAACAAAATTTCATGCCTGCAGTCATACATATCTTAAAAATAACAAAACCACACAATAAACACAAATTTAACATCCACCACAGTGAGTTCACCAAACACCTCCTCACTGTGGTGGAAGGCAAAAGTCTTAGAGTCTCTGTCTTCTTCCCTCCTTGTTCTCCCTCTGCGCTGAGGAGATCCAGGCCTCCGATGCTGCCGTCCACCAGGCCCGCGGTCGAGCCTCCGAAACCGGGCCGCCGCCACCGCCGTCGCCGGAACACCGCCACAGGGACCGCCACCGGAACGCTGGAGCACCGCAGCCCCGAAAGCCAGGTCGCTGCTGGAGCACCGCAGCTCTGAAGCCAGGTCGCCGCTGAAGCTCCGAAGCCGTGCCGCCGCTGCTGAAAGCTAGAAGGCCGCCAGCTCCGCCATTAGGGCCTCAGCACAGACCTTCTCAACCTGAACCATCAACACATTTCCCTCTCCACAGACGCTGCCTGACCTACTGAGTTTTCCAATGTCTTTACCCTATTTCTAAGCCATCATGATTAGATAAGCACAAGTAAATATACTTGGGATTTCAGGGGGATACTCCTCATACGTACCCATACCTGACACATACTTATTCACATACACACATGCCCACAGACACATGCACGCACACCCACACGACAATCTTGTCCGGCATTATGATGGAATATACTGCAGGCGCAGTTCCAATTTCAGTGTAGTTTATTGTCACGTGTACCGAGTTACAGTGAAAAGCTTTTGATGCGTGTTATCCAGTCAGCGGACAGACAATACATGATTACAATCGAGCCATTTACAGTGCAGAGATCCAGGATAAAGGAATAACGTTTAGTGCAAGGTAAAGTCAGCAACGTCCGATCAAAAGTAGTCCGAGGGTCACCAAAGAGGTAGATAATAGTTCAGCACTGCCCTCTGGTTGTGGTAGGATGATTCAGTTGCCTGATAACAGCTGGGAAGACACTGTCCCTGAGTCTGGAGGTGTCAGGTTTCAGACTTCTGTCTGTACCTTTTGCCTGATGGGAGAGGGGAGAAGTGCGAGTGGCCAGGTTGGGACTCGTCCTTGATTATGCTGCTGGCCTTGCTGAGGCAGCGTGAGGTATAAATGGAGTCATGATCAGTTGCGCTACTGATCGTTTTACAGAGGTTGGCTCAAGTAACCTGACTGTATTTATATTGCCACAGATTCCCTGTACATTCCACATTTCAGAGCAACACCTATTATGGACAAGTCGAGGACTAAGTCCAAACGGACCGCAACTAAACTGACTGTGGAGGACCGCGGGAATGCGTGCAGTCTGCAGCAGCCGAATTCACCGGAGCTGCTAGTCGTTCAACCAGCAGCCCCCGACTTGGCACCGCTACAGCCCGTAGGTGTACCTCGGACTAGCGGAATACCACCCGAAAGTCGGATAGGCCCGGAGACTCGGCAGGGTCCGGGCTGGAAGATTCACCGCCTGCGGGTAGTGACAGCGGTCGTTTATCCCGCATGGAACGGTTGATGGAGCAACTGCTCCAATGTGACCTACTCCAGCAAATGGAGTCTGGTCACCGTGGGTCTCCTAGGACACCCACAGCAGCACCTTTTACAGGGCTGCCAAATGTCTCCCTCTCCTCGGAGGGGAGCATAAGGAGTCACTACTGGGCTGACTCTGAAGACGGGGGTTTGGCTGAAGACTCTTCCAGCGTGCTAGGGGTGCAGGAACAACAAGAGCTGCTCGGCATCGTCTCCAAATTCGCAATGCCTTCACGAAAGGGACTGCCGTTACAACCGCAGCTGGCAGCCAGCATCAACTACCTCACCACCAACCAACTACAGGAACAGGCCATGAATGACGCGGCTGCTAAATATTTAGCACCAGAGAACTGTGTTTCCCTCAACATACCTGCGGTGAACAACCCCATCTGGGGAAACATCAGTGCTGGCATCAGGAACCAAGAAATAAAAATGCAAAAGATCCTAAAACTACTGGCCTCTGGAATAACAGCATTTGCCAGGTCAGTGGATGGGAAGGACATGTTGGAAGAGCAACAAGACGCCCTGGCACTCTTCTGCAATGCACAGTTTGAAATAAACTGTTGTAGGAAGAGTGTCATCCGACCTGCCCTAAACCCCAAGTTCGCGGGGTTGTGCAAGACCAGCAGCACGCAGCTGCCTACTTTACTGTTCGGGGACAACCTGCGGAAGCAGGTTAAAGACCTCGACGAGGAGGCAAAAGCCGTCGGCATGATGAAAGTGCCGTCCACTACCAGGCCCTCGTATCCTCGGCGGGAGCACCCGTAAGCATCCACCAGCAGACCGCGTTACCACAACGAAAGAGCAACAGCTGGTGAAAGCTTGAAGGCCGTACACTCAGGACAAAGGTCTTTTTTAGACCATGGCCCAGAACGGCCTTCATGGAAGATGCGCCATCCCCACACCACAGCGCCTCCACTTCTCAAGAAACAAGGACAGAAGAAACCAACACAGCACCACCGGTAACCATGGAGGTAGGTGGGTCTGGTTGCTTCCGGAACATAGCATGTGTAACTTCTTCAGACTGGGGGAATGTTACACTTGTTTAGAAATGCATGGAGTTCCATAACTTCTGATCCTTTCATACTGCAAAGAATTCAGGGATACAAAATTGAATTTGTTCACAAACTCCTCCTTCCGGTTCAGCATGCACCGAGCCGAACGTTCGTGCTTTCATAAAAAGATAAATTGGAAGGTCATGCGGAACTGTTAAGACTACATACAAAAGGAGTAATTGAGAAAACCAAACACGAATCTCTTGAGTTGGTGTCAAACATCTTCACAAAAAACAAAAAAGATGGCGGATGTTGCATCATCATTGATTTGACACAGCTGAATACTTTTGTGCAGTATACCCACTTCAAAATGGAAACCTATGTTACTGTCAAACAACTAGTTTCTAAGAGATACTTCATGGCTTGCATCGATTTAAAAGATGCATACTATTCAGTACCAATAGAGAAAGATTACCGCAGATATCTGAAATTTACCTGGATGGGGCAGCTCTGGCAGTATAAAGCGCTACCTAAAGGATTAACATCAGCCCCCAGACTGTTTACTAAAATATTGAAACCAGCCTTGGCATTTCTCCGGAAACAAAATCATATTGTCATGGCATATCTGGATGACATCTTAATTGTGGGGAAAACTCTGGAGTTGGCCAAATTGGCTGTCTCAGCCACCAAGCTCCTATTTCAAAAGTTGGGGTTTATCATCCATCCAGATAAATCCAAGTTAATGCCTTCGATGACTACGGACTACTTGGGGTTCACGATTGACTCTGTTCACATGTCTGTCACTTTGCCAAAGGACAAAGCAACAGACTTGATAGAGGCATGCAACAGCCTTGTTTGCGTCAGTCAACTATCTATTTGACAAGTAGCCAGGGTGATTTGGAAACTCGTGGCTGCCTTCCCAGCCACATAATTTGGACCCTTACATTACCAAAATTTACAACGGGCCAAGGTTGAAGCACTCAAATACCATGCTGGTCACTTTGACAGGCCAATGCAGTTACCAGCCACATTGCTCTAATCCCATCATAGTCACAAACCCTTCGGTTGTGTTACAAACTGATGCTAGCGCTCACGGCTGGGGAGCAACCAATACCACCTCCAGCTGTGGTGGTAGATGGAATGCACATGAGTTAACCTTACTTCTAGCACTGGGTGTCAATCATCTAGAGATGTTGGGAGCATTCCACGGGCTTCGGGCTTACTGTTCAGACATGCACCATCTGCATGTTCGCCTACAAATTGATAATACCACTGTGGTGGAATACATTAATAATATGGGTGGAATTAAGTCGATATCTTGTGATGAATTGGTCAATACAATCTGGCACTGGTGCACAGAAAGAAACATTTGGATATCAGCTACTTACCTTCCGGGTAAGGTCAATACAGTGGCGGACACCAGGTCACGCAAATTCAATGACACCGAATGGATGTTGGACCACCAAGTAGTTACTGATATTATAGCTCGGTATGGAACACTAGATATCGACCTTTTTGCATCCAGACTTAATCACCAGTTACCAACATATGTTGCATGGGAACCAGACCCTGGGGCAGTAGCGATGGACGCTTTCTCGCTACACTGGGGGGAATTGTTGTTCTATGCATTTCCCCCCTTCTGCCTCATCAGTCGGGTCTTGCGAAAAATACAACAAGACTCTGCATCGGGTATTTTGGTTGTACCTGACTGGCCTACTCAGCCATGATTTCCTGTTGTACTCGACATGGTCTCAGAACCATGTATTCCAATCTCTAAACGCTCGGGTTTGCTGGTCCATCCTGTGACAGGCGAGAGTCACTCGTGCCATGACTGAATAAACCTGTTGATTTGCAGGATTTAAAAAGACCACTCCTGGAATTTGGACTGTCGGACCAAACTATGAACATCATCACGGCATCATGCAGGGAGTCCACCAGGAAACAGTACCTCACATATATCAGTAAATGGGAGGTATTCTGTACCAGGGCAAACACCACTTACAATACAGCCACCATTACGGATGTGCTGGAATTCTTGGCTAGCCTACACTTTGATGAAGGCTTGAGCTACAGTGCCATCAACTGTGCTAGGAGTGCCCTATCTTCATACCTGGGACAGGGGTTAGAACACCATGGGGTCAGACCTCACCCTCTAGTGTCAAAACTTATGAGGGATATTTTCAACTCGAATCCCCCCAGGCCTAGGCCTGGGATATTGGTATTGTGTTAACAGGGATTGGGCACCAGCTACGTCCCTTACACTAACAAAACTGGCGTATAAAATGGTGATGCTGATGGCACAGCGGGTCCAGTATCTGCACAAACTAAGACTGGACGCCATGGTAACATCCAAAAATAAGATAACTTTCCATATATATGAGTTACTTAAACAGAACAGGCCTGCATCATCTGGCCTCAAATTGGAGTTTCTGGCTTACCCCATAGACCATCGCCTATGTATAGTGACCCACCTTCTACATTACCTGGATGTCACCAAAAGTCTCAAGGGCACGGAAATGGCTTTATTGATAAGTCATAAACGTCCTCATCAAAGAGTGACCGTGCAGACCATCTCAAGATGGCTTAGACAGGTATTAGGTGCAGCAGGGGTGGACACTGATGTTTTTAAAATCTCATTCCACCAGGGCTGCAGCTACATTGGCAGCAAGAATGTTGGAAGTTCCCATGGACCACATCCTTGCAACGGCGGGATGGTCTAACGAAAGAACCTTCTAACGGTTTTATAATAAACCCGTTGCCAGACTTGAGACATTTGCAGACACGATTTTGAGTTCTGTATTATAATTTTAACCCGAATTAGGGGTTATTATTATTTGTTAATAAATACATCATTGTTTTTCAGCAACTGATTCATGTCTGAAATACATTAACATACTTTCTCCATTAGTTATTATGGCAGTGATGAGCATGGACATGTTTCCACGGCATGAAATCACAGAGCTTTGAAATCTTCACGTAGTCACTCACGTGACTCCGAAGTAAAATAGTAAGATTAAATGAGAACTTACCAGTTTAAAGTTTTATATTTATTTTATGAGGAGTTACGATGAGGGATTACGTGCCCTCCGCTCCCAACTCTCTATTATAAAGGTCAACTGGTATTTCAGTTCTCTTATCTTACTATCTTTAGTCAACTCTATTGTCTGTGATCTCACACCGCTGCTTTGAAGAATGTCGCGCATGCGTGCTGGCAGGGCCTTCGCGTAATCCCTCAACGTAACTCCTCATAAAATAAAGATCAAACTTCAAACTGGTAAGTTCTCATTTAATCTTACTATTACAGTTACAAACATTGTTTTCTAACAACACTCTCCTCTCAATCAATCATAGAATCATGGAATGATACAAAATCAAACCGGGCCCTTCAGCCCACTTTGTCTATGCTGACCATAATGCCTTCCAATGTTCATCCCATTTGCCTGCATTAAGCTCGTATCCCCATACTCCTTTCCCAAGAACCTAACCAAATGCCTTTTAAATATTTAAGAAGGAACTGCAGATGCTGGAAAATCGAAGGTAGACAAAAGTGCTGGAGGAACTCAGTGGGTGCAGCAGCATCATCTATGGAGCAAAGGAAATACGCAATGTTTTGGGCCGAAACCCTTCTTCAGACTTTTTGGCCCGAAATGTTGCCTATTTCCTTCGCTCCATAGATGCTGCTGCACCCGCCTAGTTTCTCCAGGATTTTTGTCTACCTGCCTTTTAAATATTGTAGTTTAGCTTTTAGTTTAGAGGTACAGTGTAGAAACAGGCCCTTCGGCCCACCGGGTATGCACAGAGCAGTGATCCCCGCACATTAACACTATCCTGAATACACTAGGGGCAATTTTACATTTACACCAATCCAATTAACCCACAAACCTGTACGTCCTGTAGTGTGGGAGAAAACCAAAGATCTCGGAGAGAACCTACCATCTCCGTACAGACAGTCAGGATCGATGATCCCGGGTCTCTGACACTGTACTGCTGTGCCACCATGTGGTAAATGTATCTTTCTCTAGCACCTCCTCTGCTAGCTCACTTCACATATTCACTGTTCCGTGTATGAAAAAACCGCCCCGCAGATCCCCTTTAACTTTCTCCCCCTTTCTCCCCCTTAAACTTATTCCCTTTATTTTTGAACTCCTCTGCCAGGGAAACATTTTTTTAAATAAACCTTATAAAGTCACCCCTCAGCCGCCTGCATTTCAGTGATCGTAAATATGTATGAAGGAACTGCAGATGCTGGATTAAACCGAAGATAGACACAAGAAGCTGGAGAGAAGGAATAGGTGACGTTTCGGGTCGGGACCCTTCTTCAGACTGAAGAAGGCTCTGAACCCAAAATGTCACCTGCTCCTTTGCTCCAGAGACGCTGTCTGACCTACTGAATTACTCCAACTTTTTGTGGCTATCTTCAGTGAAAGTAAACGTAGACTATCCAATCTCCCCTTATAACTAACCCCCTTCCATTCCAGGCAAGATGGCGTTGAAGCTCTTCTGCACGTTCTCTAATGCTACCACGTCCGCACTGTAAGGTGGTGACTCCAAGTACAGTCTTATCAATGTTTTGTACAGCTGCAACTTTTAAACAATGCTCTGCCTTTTTCTCTACCCTCTCTGCCCATGGTATCAATCTGCTTCCTTTGACCATTCTTTCTCTCCCCTCTAACCATTCACAATGCCATTCATAACCTCTTCGGCAGCTTCACTTCCCAGTCTTTATCAATCTCTACAGTAACGGCTGCCAACAAATGGTAAACATAAAATGCATTGGCTTTGAGACTGCAAGAGGAATTTTGTACATAATGAGCTACATGTTGAGATAGCAAAAATGTACATTTTCTGCCAGTGAGCCAGCAACACAACCAGCTCTTTCTGCCTTTTCTTGTCAAATTCGATCATTTTCACCTCAGTTTAGTTTATTGTCACATGATACAGTGACAAGCTTTTGTGGTCTCAGTGGATGTTTAAATCTCAAGCTGAGTGACAAAGCTCTGCCTAAGTTATTCCCTGGCGACCATCTTGGACTGATGGCCTTCCATGGTCCAATACTTCCCTCGTGCTTTTGTTCTGCTGCAAAATGAAGCTTTGTTAAATGAGACCAACTAATGGATTTGAAAGATCTTTAAAATAGGCACTGAATACTGATTCAGAAAATGTCCTCCCATGACCCTCCTTTGCATGGTGGACAGATGGTATTGGCACCAACACATTGGCTAGATGTGGTGGGGAATATCTGATGTGGTTTGGTAGTGTTGGCTGAGGCGGTCATGTTGGCCAGGAGAGTTCCTCTTTGCGCCCTCATTCTGTCAGGTTCCAACATTAGCAAAGGATGTAAACATCCACCGTCAGCACTGGGAAATGATCACATTTGGCAAGCAACGACACAAAGTGCTGGAGCTACTCTGCGATTCAGGCAGCATTGGTGGAGGACATGGACAGGTGACGTTTCAGGTTGGGACCCTTCTTTAGATGTAAGAAGATGTTAGCTTTGACTTTTGTTGTAAGCCAGACGTTTATATTTCTATAAACCAGCATTTGCAGGTTGTTGTTGCTAGAATTGAACAAGCAGCTGGTAAAACAATGGCTCGAGCGGTGTCTATTGGTGTTTAAGCTGAAACACCAATCCTTCCATCCAGGATGCTGCCTGACGTGTTGACTTCCTCAGGCTGATTGCTCCAGACTCCAGCATCTGCATTCTCTGCAGTCCCTAATTGACCAAGCCTATGGTTCTTGCACTAGGTGAGTGGGCCGGAAGACGGTCATCCCCAGAGAGATGGCAGTCGTTTGCCCAGATCTGCATCCCCTTTTTAACCCCATCCTCCTGCATCAGAGTGCAGAGCTGAACTACTATCTACCTCCTTGGTGACCCTCGGACTCGAGAAACAAGAAACAAGAGACATTTGTTGTCACATGTAGCAATTGGTACAGTGAAATGTGTGGTCACCATACAGCCATACGAATAATAAAGAGCACAGAACACGATAGTCTTTAACACAGACATCCCCACACAGCAGAATCAAAATTTCCCACCGTGAGGGAAGGCACCAAAGTTCAGTCATCCTTCTCTGTTGTCCTCTGTTGTTCACCCGTGGTCGGGGAGGGGGCTCCCGAACCCCTCGCAGTCGCCGTTACGGGAGGCGCGATGTTCAGGCCTGCTCGCCGGATGACGGAACCCCGACATCGCAACGGGAAAACATTCTCAGCGGCTTGAGTTTCCCGAATCGGCCACTTCTTACTGGAGACCACAGCTCAAGAAGTCCACAGGCCCCGCTGGGCGGAGATTCACACTGGCGGCAAAGGGATCCCAAAAATGTTGAAGTCAGCGCCACCCACGCTGGAATCTCTGCAAACCACAACTCCACTATGTTGAAGCAGCAGGACCAACACTCCGGAGCTTCAAACGGCGGTCCCAGGTTAGGCATCGCCCGCTCCGCGGTGAATCCAGCGCTGCGCCACCGCTGCTGAAGCTTTAGTCCGGTCCCCGGCAGGAAAGGCCGCGCCAATCCAGTTGGTAGGCTGCGAGGAGGAGGGCATATGAGCTAGGGGCTAGTGGAATCAAGGGATATGGGGAGAAGGCAGGCATGGGTTATTGATTGGGGACGATTAGCCATGATCACAATGAATGGCGGTGCTAGCTTGAAGGGCCAAATGGTCTCCTCCTGCACCTATTTTCTATGTTTCTATGTATGTAATTAACCTACAAACATGCCCATCTTTGGAGTGAGGGAAGGAAACCGAAGATCTCGGGGAAACCCACGCAGGTCACGGGGAGAATGTACAAACTCCGTACAGGCAGCACCAGTAGTCGGGATCGAACCCGGGACTCTGGTGCTGCAAGCTCTGTAAGACGGCAACGCTACCGCTGCGCCACCGTGCCGCCCACAAGGGTTGCAGTAATTTGCATGAGGTATGTGTGAAAGCTGCCTGTCCTTTGGGCCTAGGTGGGCAGAGTTGTGGGTTGGAGTGCATGTGCTGGGGCTGGGTGCAGGGAGCGACTGGGTAATGGAGTGTTGCTGGCCCACACTTGCCAACTACTGCAGCAGATGTGAAACTCAGGCCTGCATGTTCACAGCAACATGAAATAAACGGTGCCGCTGAACAGAGAATACCAACCAGATCTCAGCACAAAAGGCAATGGCATTAACAAATTAAAAGCACATCTTCAGTTCCTGATATCCCCGTCCTGTTTTGCCCAGGTAACAATCACCCACTGCTCTGTGAAATCTAAGATGGATACATAACTTGTTAAAGAAGGAACTGCAGATGCTGGAGAATCGAGGGTTACACAAAAGGCTGGAGAAACTCAGCGGGTGCAGCAGCATCGAAGGAGCGACGGAGATAGGCGACGTTTCGGGTCGAGACCCTTCTTCAGACTTGTTGCTCCGACTTTATTTTGTGCATTCTTGTATTGAAATACCATTTTAATTGAGTCTTACCATCTCCAATTTTTTGAAGGAGTCCACTAGGTGGCGCCTGTAATGGCTGCCTCGCCAACTGTCTGTCTTGTCCCTTCTCTGTTTTTAATATTTTAAGTGTGTCTTAAATGTATGGTTTAATGTTTCTTGGTTTGTTTTATGTGTGGGGTGTGGGGTGTGGGGGGGATTGGGGGAAATTCTTTCAGTCGCTTACCTCGACGGAGATGCGATTTTTCTCCGTGTCGCATCTCCGTCCCCCCTGCAGCCTAACAACGTGGAGGGTTTTTTTGGATCAACATTTTAAAAAAAAATTTCAACACGATACAAAAACCAAAGAAAACAAAACCGTTTTGACATACTCTCCGCCATGTTACGAAATCATCAAACAACTATTTTAAACAGACAACAGATATTCTAATAACTACTATACAACCCCAGTAAAGGGGCAAGCATCCGGCTTGGGCACAGCCCTCTTCCGCCTGGCGCCGTGACTCGTGGATGGCCAGGCCTAGGAGCAACCCAACCAGGACATCAAGGTGGGAGTTGGCGGCCTGTCAACAAGGTGGGAGTTGGCGGCCTTTTCCTGGAGACCGGCCCGGAGCTTCAAGCCGCGGGAGCTGCGATCCTTTGCCGAGGATTGTGGAGAGCTCTGATTGCGGGGCCTGTGGACTGTAACACTGTGAAGCCCGCGGTGTCCTTTAAGAAGAGGCCGGCTCGGGAGCTCTATGCTGCGAGTGTTCCATTCTGTCCCGAAGCCGGAGTTTCCATCATCCCGACGAGAGGGCTTCAGATATCGGGCCGTCAGCAATGGCAAACTGCGGAGGGTACAAAAGCCTCGAACACGGGTGAACAGAGGAGGAAGATGATTGAACATTATCACAGTGAGGAATGTGGTTTCCGCTGTGGTGGATGTTTATGTTAAATTTTATTTTATGTGGCTGTGTCTTGTTGCTTTTTACGTAGAATGGTTCTATCGTAACTCAAATTTCACTGTCCCTTAATTGGTACATGTGACAATCTTGAATCTTGAATCTGGTCCCCATGACTTTCACCCCAATTTCCATTGATCGCCACTGATTCTTTGCTTTCTGAGGATGTTGCCAGGACTAGAGGGTGTGAGCTATAGGGAGAGGTTGAGTAGGCCTGGACTCTATTCCTTAGAGCACAGGAGGATGAGGGGTGATCTTATAGAGGTGTAGAAAATCAATAGAGGAATAGATCAGGTAGATGCACAGAGTCTCTAGCCCAGAGTAGATGAATCAAGGACCAGAGGACATAGGTTTAAGGTGAAGGGGAAAAGATTTAATAGGAATCTGAGGGGTAACGTTTTTACGCAAAGGGTGGTGGGTGTACGGAACAAGCTGCCAGAGGAGGTAGTTGAAGCTGGGACTATCCCAATGTTTAGGAAACGGTTTGACATGTGAACATCTTTTCTTTATCTTAGGCCCCCCTCTGTCAAGGCTGACCATGGGTGTCTCCAGGGTGCTATTCCCTATATGGAGGACGCCAGTGCGTGACTTTGTTTAACATGGGGAGACTGGTGCACAGACAGCCACCCCACAGTCCTTGACAGATCTGGGTCAGGATCCAGTGGCATGGAGTCCAAGACGACCGGAGACCCTTTCCTGCTGCAGCCTTCATCCGCCTTCCCAGCCGTTGTGACGCTCCACTAAGGTCGGCCATCGTCCTCCGCCTGTTCCACTGTTGAGGTCTTGGTTGGATTGCTCTTTGTCAGAGACCTTCTCCTCGACCTCCCCCTCTCAGGATCTCTGGTCCACACAAGTTTCTCCTCCATGACAAGGTGACAATCCACGGAGAAGACAGGTAAACATAAAACATAGAAAATAGGTGCAGGAGTAGGCCATTTGGGCCTTTGAGCCAGCACCACGTGGATAGGACAGGTTTGAAGGGACTTGGACCAAACATGGGCAGGTGGGACTGGTGTAGCTGGGACATGTTGGCCGGTGTGGGCAGGTTGGGCTGAAGGGCCTGTTTCCACGCTGTATCACTGTGTGATTCTATGACTATGCTCCCCTGCGGCCCAAGGCAACAAATAGTGGGGAGGAGGGGTTCTGGTAAGGCCAGCGGAGGATGGGAGTGAGGAATTAATTTGTCTGCCATCAACCTGGATTAAAACACTGGATTTATAATCAAGGGCATGATGACAAGGCGTTAGAAAATTATGATTGGATTTAACAGCATTGGCATATTTTTATGTAAGAAAAATCACATTTACCAATTTATTAGACTCTCCAGAGGTAAGACAAAATGGATCATAGCGGTAATATGTGGTGTATCTGGGTTGTCGGGTATCTAGTGACGGGCTGGTGAAGTAATAATTACTGTGGGACATGGTTGCAGATCATGGATAGAAGGGGATGCCTAGGAATATGAACCGAGGTTAGATTACAGGAGGCAGAAAACAGAGCAACAGACTGAGCAGTTAGGTCTTTGGGGACGTGGGGTGTGATTGTCGGAAGGTTCATTGTTTGGGCCTCAGATACTTCTGGTCTAAATCTTCAGCTTGCCTAAAGGAAGCAAGTGTTAAACGCCAGGTATACGTGACAATGCAGTCACGGTGGCGCAGCGCTAGAGTTGCTGCCTTACCGCGAATACAGCGCCGGAGACACAGGTTCAATCCCGTCTACGGGTGCTGTCTGTATGGAGTTTGCACGTTCTCCCCGTGACCTGCGTGGGTTTCCTCCGAGATGTTCGGTGTCCTCCCACACTCCAAAGACATACAGGTTTGTAGATTAATTAGATTGGTAAATGTAAAAATCTGTCCCTTGAGGATGTAGGATAGTGTTAATGTGCGGGGATCGCTGGTCGGCGCGGACCCAGTGGGCCGAAGGGCCTGCTTCCGCGTTGTATCTCTAAACTATGCTAAACTACGCTAAAGGCCTGTTTCCAAACTAAAGTAAACTCCAACTATAAGAACACCCAGTGGACACACTAAGCTGAGGTGGTGCGAAGGCTATTGACAGACCATGTCGGGTGGTCAATAGAGTATAATGGGGGAAGGTTGCAGTTGTCCATTTCAACATGAATAATGGGAAAGAAGGATTTTTTCTAAACGAGTGAGATATAGAACATACAACAATACAACACAGGAACAGCCCAATGATCCACCGTGTCCATGCCAATATAAACTGCACATCTGCCTGGGCTTGGTGCATAACGCTCTATTCTCTGCCTGTGCATGTCATCTGAATACCTCTTCAATGTTACTATCATATCTTACACTGGGAAGCATCTATAACTCTGTGAAAAAAAAAGTTTCACACAGCAAACTCACCTTAATATTATGTCCATTAACCGGGGAGCCACGCACAGCGGCAGTGTCCCGGGGCCCGTTCCTCCCGCCAACAACCGCACCGCCAATGACCAGAACAACAACCAGACCATGCCCGAGTCGGCCCGACTCACCCCACAGCTCTTCCAGGGGACTGCGGAGAAGACGGACGGCGAGGTCTGTCTGGGCCGAAGGAGCCTCGGCAGCAATGGGAGCCTCGACAGCGGCAACGGGAGCCTTGGCAGCCACGTGGGCCTCGGCGGCAACGGGAACCTCGGTGGTGGTGGTGGGACTGCGGTGGCAGTGGGGCTTCACCATCAATGAGCGTGAGGGGGGAGGGGAAGACAATGGGGACCCCGCGAGGGGGGGGGGACTGCCGTGAGGGACGGTGGGAGAACAAAGGGAGACCCGGGGGTTACACAAAAAGCTGGAGAAACTCAGCGGGTGCAGCAGCATCTAAGGAGCGAAGGAGGTAGGCGACGTTTCGGGTCGAGACCCTTCTTCAGACTCGGTGGGAGTCTGAAGGGAGACCCGGTGTGGGGTAAGTGGGGGGAACTCTAGTTTAGAATACTCTGCCCAGGGGATATCTGTGGTTGTTTGGTCATTTGTCCCAGTGAAGGCGCTCGGCCAGACACAGTCGCTTGTCTTTTTCTTTTTCTTTTCACTTTTAATTTCAATTTTTTTGTGTACCTTGTGTGTTGGGACTGTGGGCCGACCAATTTCCCTCTGGGGATGAATAAAGTTTATCGTACCGAATTAGTCTTTGACATTTCACTGTCTGCTCTATCTATGCCTTTCATAATTTCACAGATGTCTATCAGCCTCCATTACTCTATAGGAAACATTCCAAGTTTGTTCAGCATCTTCTTCTGGCTAATACACTCTGATCCAGGCAACATCCTGGGCAAATTCTTCTGCACCCTCATCAAAGCCTCCATATCCTTTCTGTAAATGGGTGACCAGAACTGACAGAGCTTGATAAGGCTCTTAAACATACCGGGGATAGAAACGTAGAAACATAGAAAAATATGTGCAGGAGTAGGCCATTCGGCCCTTCGAGCCAGCACCATCATTCAATGTGATCATGGCTGATCATCCCCAATCAGTACCCGTTCCTGCCTTCTCCCCATATCCCTGGGATGTCAGGACTTTCATATGAGGAAAGACTGGATAGACTCGGCTTGTACTCACTAGAATTTAGAAGATTGAGGGGGGATCTTATAGAAACTTACAAACTTCTTAAGGGGTTGGACAAGCTAGATGCTGGAAGATTGTTCCCGATGTTGGGGGAGTCCAGAACAAGGGGTCACAGTCTAAGGATAAGGGGGAATTCCTTTAGGACCGAGATGAGGAAAACATTCTTTACACAGAGAGTGGTGAGTCTCTGGAATTCTCTGCCACAGAAGGTAGTTGAGGCCAGTTCATTGGCTATATTTAAGAGGGCGTTAGATGTGGCACTTGTGGCTAAAGGGATCAGGGGGTATGGAGAGAAGGCAGGTACGGGATACCCCTGCACCTATTGCCTATTGAATATAATACTCCAAAAGCAGTCACCTTAACCCTATGCCCTCTGGATTTCGTATCCTCTACCCAGGGTAAAATATCATGAACTATTGAGAAATATTATCCATGCCTCTTATGATTTTGCACACTTCGGTAAGATCACCCCTCAACTTCCTACACGCCAAAGTAAAAAGTTGCAGCCTACCCAGCCCATCACAGTAACTTAAGCCCGCACATCCAGGTAACATCCTGGTGAATCTCCTTTGCACAAGATTATTTAGACACACAGCCGGATCGGCACATCTTTCTTTACAGCAGTATATATATTGACAATATATAAACACAATATCTTGCGTTCCATAAAACGTAAGAATGTACAAAGCAGGTAGAGACCATACATCTCCTTGATGCTGCCCTACAATTCAATAAAGTCACGGCTGATCTGATCTTTGGCCGAATCCCCATTTTCTCATCAAATTCTTCGAGTCCTTGATTCTCCTCACATTTAAACATTCTCTCTCTTGTCCTTGAGAATAATCAGTGCCTCCACCTCCGTGGCTCTCCAGTTACAAAATTCCAAAGGTTCACAAGCTCTGAGAGAAGAAATTGCTCCTCACCTCTCCCAAGTTTTCAGACTCCCCCGGCAGTGGAGGTGTCCGCTCTTCTGACCTGCCAGTCCTCCTCAGAACTGTACACATTACAATGAAACCACCTCATTCTTCTAACATCCAGGGACCACTATCGCATCCTGCTCAGCCTCGGTGTAGAACAGTTCCTTCATTTTAGCGATCATTCTCATCAACCTGCTACCATTGGAATTCTATCGCTCCTTTAGTTTAGTTTAGTGCGGAAACAGGCCCTTCGGCCCAGCGAGCCCGCACAAGCCAGCGCTTACTTTGCATAGCACAACAGAACATAGTAGGCATTGACTACAATTATATACATAAATACACAATGAATAAATAAATTGATAAAGTGCAAATAACAGATGGAGGGACATTAATGTTCAGTTTTGTCCGAGCTAAGTTTAATAGCCTGATTGATGGCTGTGGGGAAGTAGCTATTCCTGAACCAGGTTGTTGCAGTCCTCAGGCTCCTGTACCTTCTACCTGAAGGCAGCTGGGAGATGAGTGTGTGGCCAGGGTTGTGTGGGTCCTTGATGATGCTGCCAGCCTTTTTGAGGCAGTGACTGCGATAGATCCCCTCGATGGAAGGAAGGTCAGAGCCGATGATGGACTGGGCAGTGTTTACTACTTTTTGTAGTCTTTTCCTCTCCAGGGCGCTCAAGTTGCCGAACCAAGCCACGATGCAACCGGTCAGCAAGCTCTCTACTGTGCACCTGTAGAAGTTAGAGAGAGTCCTCCTTGACAGACCGACTCTCCGTAATCTTCTCAGGAAGTAGAGGCGCTGATGAGCTTTCTTAATAATTGCATTAGTGTTCTCGGACCAGGAAAGATCTTCACAGATGTGGACGCCCAGTCATACGACAGTTCCAGCAGACCACTCATGCCTTTACTTCCGTGTCAGGTCGTCCGTCTGCGAACTTCAACTGGACAATCCCGTCTGGGCACTGTGGTCAACCCGACAGACGAGCCACAGTCGTACCTGGTAGACTGTGAGGGAGCGGTGTACCGGAGAAGTCGACAACACCTGCTTGCTGTGAGGGAGCCTCGACCACCGCCTGCTGGTCCCTATGCTCCACTGCTCAAGTTCCAGCCGCCTTTTGCAATGTCTCCCTCCCGTCCCCGCATGCCTTGCACCCCTCCACGTCCCGCGGTCTCCACTAACCACGGGGCCTCTCCCACCGCTTGTTTCCCCTTTCGGTCACCACAAGCCTCCATCACGTCATTCTCGCCTCCAGGCTCTCCGTCTCATCTTTCAAGTGAGGGGGGGAGGGTTTGGTCCGCATGCGCTCGGGCCGTGTTAGTAGACCACCAGACAGATATGGCGAGTATGTTTAACCTCATGGCATGCGCGCCCTTTCACACTTAACCTTTAGGGGGAAGGATGTAGATTAATATTGCATGTTAACCAATCACACACCAGCCAGCATCTCTAACTCCACCCCACTGTAATACTTATACTAACACTTGTTTCCCAGCACGGACAGTCGGAGCAGCCAGGATGTACTGACAACTAATCATCCTCCATGCTGTTAGGTTTCAGTGCTGATTAAAGAAGTATTTGAATCACGTACTGAATCCAGAAGTCATTTACACCAAGCCAATTAACCCACAAACCTCTATGTCTTTGGAGTGCGGGAGGAAACCAAATATCTTGGAGAAAACCCACGCAGTCACAGGGAGAACGTACAAACTCCGTACAGGCAGCACCCGTGGTCAGGATTGAACCCAGGCCTCTGGTGCTGTACGGCAGTAACTCTACCGCTGCGCCACTGTGCCACCCTTATATAAAGACACCAAAAAGATACATAGGTTCCAGCTGAGGTTTCCCCAATGCCTTTATGGTTAAGGTAAGACATCCCCAGTTTAATCCTCCAATACGTCCGATGTGGGCAGATGCAGCCGGGACTGTAAAATGGGGCCAAAATGGTGCCTCTTGCATAAGGACTCGGTGTGCTGTTCTGTACATGCTGTAGTGACCGGGGTGATTGTGCTTATCTATGGGGCCGTGTGCAAAAATTGTATTTCACTGCACCTGGTACAATAAATAAACCATTGACCAATTGAACTCCATCACACTAGTTCTACATCTTCCCCACTCCCTACACACTAGGGGCAATGTCCAGGGCCTAATTAACCTACAAATCTACATGTCTTTGGGGTGTGGGAGAAAACTCGAGCACCAGCGGGTCACTGGGAGAACATGCAAACTCCACACAAACTGCACCCAAATTCACTAATCTCATTGCTTCATTATTTTCCCATGTTTTCTACTTTAGTTTAGCGCAGTTTAGAGATACAACGCGGAAACAGGCCCTTCGGCCCACCGGGTCCGCGCCGACCAGCGATCCCTGCACGTTAACACCATCCTACACCCACTAGGGACAATTTTTTACATTTACCAAGCAAATTAACCTACAAACCAGTACGTCTTTGGAGTGTGGGAGGAAACCGAAGATCTCAGAGAAAACCCACGCAGGTCACGGGGAGAACATACAAACTCCGTACAGACAGAACCCATAGTCGGGATTGAACCCGGGTTTCCGACGCTGCATTCGCTGTAAGGCAGCAACTCTACCGCTGCGCCACCGTGACCGCCCTACTTGACCCATTGAGTTCCACTGAGCCTCTGACCCCTTTGCCAGCTCACTTCCTGTTTCCTCAGCCAAGTCCCCTCAGATTCTACCCCTCACCAACAACCTACGGGCAATTTACCGCGGCCATTTAACCAACCAACCTACAGGCAACTGAACCATCCTACCACAGCCAAAGAGCAACCCTGAACCACCATCCACCTCAGTGGTGGCCCTCGGACTATCCTTGTTTGGATGGCTTTACCTTGTTTGCTGGGGTTACCTTGCAACTAACGTTATTCCCTTGTCATGTATCTGTACACAGTGAGTGGCTCGATTGTAATCATGTATTGCCTTTCTGCTGACTGGTTAGCACGCAACAAAGCTTTTCACTGGCCCTCGGTACACGTGACAATAAACTAAACTGAAACAGAACTGTTGTCTTTAGGACGCGTGAGGAAATGAGAGTAAACCCACACATTCATAGGGAGTACATGTGAACTACTCCACACAGGTACAACTGGAGATCTGTGAAGCAGCGAGGGCATCCTCAGGGCAAGAGCTGCCACTGTGCCACCCAGATGAACCTATGCACTGCATTGTTTGCTCACCCCACAGTTGTCAGCTGGAAGGGGAATTTCTGTAATATTCACACCAAATTGAATTTAATTTAGGGCCAACGCAGGTGTTTCCTGCATTACAATAGTTTCCACACCTCATGAGCAGATCACAGGCTGAGGACATTTTCCAAAGCACTGAAGTCCAGCAAAGGCACTGTATGTGCAGCAGGATCTCTCGTTCCTCTCATGGCAGCGTGGAAGTGAAATGACAAGTTTAGTTTAGTTTAGTTTATTTTATTTTATTTCATTTTTTAATTTTATTAGAAGTAAGGTGCCTAATATTTATTGACATATTACATTTTACATACAGCTTCTTCTTATTTTTTTTAAATAATGAAAAATAAAAAGAGAGAATAGACAATAAAAGATAGAAAAATGTGTGGTATATATTGTGTGAAAAGAAAAAAGTGTGAAAGAGGAAAATTGAAAAGAAGAAAGTAGAACGAGAAAGAGTAGAAACTATCAGATTAAGGAGATCGTTATCTATATTCTTGACCATCCCTCGCCCAATCCTGAAACTTGGTTCTTGGTCACTTGGTCCTCCAAAATATTCCAACTGGAATTTAAACTGGAGGTGGTGAAGGGAGGGTTTTAGCCAGAGAGGGTTATTGGGAAGAAAGTGCCACTTTAAATTTAGTTGCATCTGGCTGGGCAACCGTGGCTTGGTGGCGATTATTCCATGCTGTAATAGTGCGTGGGAAGAACAAATTGCCGCACACATCTGTCTTTGAGGCTGGGACCACAAATTGGATCGATTGCCCTGGTCTGCTCCTAATTGGTTTGGGGTTGGTGTAGGTCTTGTGATCTATGTCTAGAAACAGTTAGCTTCTATGATTTTGTTGCACCATGTGCTTCCAAAAAATCGACAAATGGAGACCAGCTCGTTAAAAATTGTTCTGATTTATCTAGTCAAAGTCAAAAGTCAAAAGAGTTTATTGTCATGTGTCCCTGACAAGACAATGAAATTATTTATTTGTACAACAGAGCATAGTAGGCATAGAAACATAGAAACATAGAAATTAGGTGCAGGAGTAGGCCATTCGGCCCTTCGAGCCTGCACCGCCATTCAATATGATCATGGATGATCATCCAACTCAGTATCCCATACCTGCCTTCTCTCCATACCCTCTGATCCCCTTAGCCACAAGGGCCACATCTAACTCCCTCTTAAATATAGCCAATGAACTGGCCTCAACTACCCTCTGTGGCAGAGAGTTCCAGAGACCCACCACTCTTTGTGTGAAAAAAGTCCTTCTCATCTCGGTCCTAAAGGATTTCCCCCTTATCCTTAAGCTGTGACCCCTTGTCCTGGACCTCCCCAACATCGGGAACAATCTTCCTGCATCTAGCCTGTCCAACCCCCTAAGAATTTTGTAAGTTTCTATAAGATCGCCTCTCAATCTCCTAAATTCTAGAGAATATAAACCGAGTCTATGCAGTCTTTGTTCATAAGACAGTCCTGACATCCCAGGAATCAGTCTGGTGAACCTTCGCTGCACTCCCTCTATGGTAATAATGACCTTCCTTAGATTCTGGAGTAGTTCCTGAGGATTGGAGGGTAGCTAATGTAACCCCACTTTTTAAAAAAGGAGGGAGAGAGAAAGCGGGGAATTACAGACCAGTTAGTCTAACATCGGTAGTGGGGAAACTGCTAGAGTCAGTTATTAAAGATGGGATAGCAGCGCATTTGGAAAGTGGTGAAATCATTGGACAAAGTCAGCATGGATTTACGAAAGGTAAATCATGTCTGACAAATCTGATAGAATTTTTCGAGGATGTAACTAGTAGAGTGGATAAGGGAGAACCAGTGGATGTGTTATATCTAGACTTTCAGAAGGCTTTCGACAAGGTCCCGCATAAGAGATTAGCATACAAACTTAAAGCACACGGTATTGGGGGTTCAGTATTGATGTGGATAGAGAACTGGCTAGCAGACAGGAGGCAAAGGGTAGGAGTAAACGGGTCCTTTTCAGAATGGCAGGCAGTGACTAGTGGGGTGCCGCAAGGCTCAGTGCTGGGACCCCAGCTATTTACAATATATATTAATGATTTGGACGAGGGAATTCAATGCAACATCTCCAAATTTGCAGATGATACCAAGCTGGGGGGTATAGTTAGGTGTGAGGAGGATGCTTGGAGGCTGCAGGGTGATTTGGATAGGCTGAGTGAATGGGCAGATGCATGGCAGATGCAGTACAATGTGGATAAATGTGAGGTTATCCACTTTGGTGGCAAAAACATGAGGGTAGACTATTATCTGAATGGTGGCAGATTAGGTAAGGGGGAGATGCAACGAGACCTGGGTGTCATGGTACACCAGTCATTGAAAGTAGGCATGCAGGTGCAGCAGGCAGTGAAGAAAGCAAATGGTATGTTAGCATTCATAGCGAAAGGATTTGAGTATAGGAGCAGGGAGGTTCTACTGCAGTTGTACAGGGTTTTGGTGAGGCCACACCTGGAGTACTGCGTACAGTTTTGGTCTCCAAATCTGAGGAAAGACATCCTTGCCATAGAGGGGGTACAGAGAAGATTCACCAGACTGATTCCTGGGATGTCAGGACTTTCATATGAGGAAAGATTGGATAGACTCGGTTTGTACTCGATGGAATTTAGAAGATTGAGGGGGGATCTTATAGAAACCTACAAAATTCTTAAGGGGTTGGACAAGCTAGATGCTGGAAGATTGTTCCCGATGTTGGGGGAGTCCAGAACAAGGGGTCACAGTCTAAGGATAAGGGGGAATTCCTTTAGGACCGAAATGAGGAAAACATTCTTTACACAGAGAGTGGTGAGTCTCTGGAATTCTCTGCCACAGAAGGTAGTTGAGGCCAGTTCATTGGCTATATTTAAGAGGGCGTTAGATGTGGCACTTGTGGCTAAAGGGATCAGGGGGTATGGAGAGAAGGCAGGTACGGGATACTGAGTTGGATGATCAGCCATGATCACATTGAATGGCGGTGCAGGCTCGAAGGGCCGAATGGCCTACTCCTGCACCTATTTTCTATGTTTCTATGTTTCCTCAGATTTAGAGACCAGAACTGTACGCAATACTCCAGGTGTGGTCTCACCAAGACCCTATACAACTGAAGTAGAACCTCCCTGCTCCTATACTCAAATCCTTTTGCTATGAAAGCTAACATACCATTCGCTTTCTTCACTGCCTGCTGCACCTGCATGTCTACTTTCAATGACTGGTGTACCATGACACCCAGGTCGCGCTGCATCTCCCCTTTTCCTAATCGGCCTCCATTTAGATAATAGTCTGTTTTCCTATTTTTGCCACCAAAGTGGATAACCTCACATTTATCCACATTATACTGCATCTGCCAAACATTTGCCCACTCACCCAGCCTATCCAAGTCACCTTGCAGTCTCCTAGCATCCTCCTCACAGCTAACACTGCCCCCCAGCTTAGTGTCATCCGCAAACTTGGAGATATTGCCTTCAATTCCCTCATCCAGATCATTAATGTATATTGTAAATAGCTGGGGTCCCAGCACTGAGCCTTGCGGTACCCCACTAGTCACTGCCTGCCATTGTGAAAACGACCCGTTTACTCCTACTCTTTGCATTGACTACAAAACAGATCAGTGTGTCCAAATACCATTATATACGTAAATACACCCATGAATTAATACATTGATAAAGTGTGGATAACAGATGGAGGAGTATTAATGTTCTGAGTTTTGTCCGAGCCAATTTCTATTAGGATGAATCGCATTTCCTCAAGATGTGTGGTGTCCAACATGTTTGAAATCCACATTTTAAGCGTTGGCATGGATGCATTTTTCCAAAATTTAAGTATACTTTTTTTTGCCGAGTTTAGTTTAGAGATACAGAGTGGAAACGGTTCCTTCCGCCCACTGAGTCAACACCAACCAGCGATCCCTGCAAACTAAAGGGCCTGTCCCACCAGCATGCAACTCTATGCGATTAGCGCGACCTAACGTGGTCGCTTGAGCCGTCCGGCGTCGCGGGGCCGGTCCCACTTCGATCGCCGGAGCCGTGCGGAATTGTGCGGAGTTCGTCCCGAGTTCGTCCCGACACCGCGCGGGGCTCCGAAAAACTGACTATGTCCAAAACTTCCGCGCGGCAACGGCTTGTCGGCTCGCAGTCGCCTCGACGTTTTACATTTATACCATGCCAATTAACTTACAAACATGTACGTCTTTGGAGTGTGGGAGGAAACCTGGAGATCCCGGAGGAAACCCACGTGGTCACAGGGAGAACATACAAACTCCATACAGACAAGCACCCATAGCCGGGATCGAACCCGCATCTCTGGCACTCGAAGCAACCGCCGGGTCGTCCGGAGCAATCACTTCTAAAACCATGAATGCTTTATTTTTTATTTTTCTATGTTTCTATATTTCTGCTATCTATTGCTATTAAGTAATTTCCTTCCAAAATGTAGCAAACATCTTAACAATGGTCTGGCCCTGTTGCTCAGCTAGGAATCAAACATGTGTAAAAAGGAACCTCTTCGTTCGTGTCCATCATCCATGTTTCAGATGTTCGGCCAGGCTCTTGCACTGTGGAGAGCCTTCTCATTTGCCACTGCCAGATCTTCCAGGCAGCATTGTTCACCAAGAAGTGGGCATCTTAGTGGGTGAGGCATGGATTGTACAGATGTGCCACATTCACATCCTGTGTCTGCCACATCTGCATCGCCCCTTTTGCTCATGTTGGTCTTGCATCGGCCCATCCCTGTACGAAGCCTATTGAGGGACTTCCAGGCCTCCCCGTCACACCTGCGACCAGGTGGTAGCTGTTCCTTGGTTGGGATTGGCATCTTTGTGTGGTGGTGGTTTTCCCTGCGTTTCCTCTGCATCATCTGCGAACTGCAGATGCTGGTTTACACCGAAGATAGACACAATTTGCTGGAGTAACTCAGCGGGACAGGCATCATCTCAGGAGAGAAAGAATTGGTGGCCTTTCAGGTCGAGACCCTTCTTCAGGGTGAATAAAGCGTGATCAATGTCTGCTGAATTACATTTTCACCAGTTTTTAAATCTTCGCCTTGGTCAATTTGAGAATGCAGATATTTTCAGAAAGTAGATTATTGAGCAATCGATGAAGGAAGATAAAATCAAAATATGAAGAAGTAGAAGGCGAAAGCTAACAAAATATTGCCGGTGAAAATAAATGCTAGTCACAGAGGCAGGGATTGGGCAGAGAGTAGAAGTATATTTACAAGCTGTCCGTGGCAGATTCATGGATATCTGCCCCCTTCCCTGCCAATTCCAATTCCTATCCTTTCTCCCAATTTCCCACACTGACCTTTCTGTCCTGGGCCTCTTCCACTGTCAGAGTGAGGCCCAACGCATATTGGAGGAACAGCTCCTCATATTTTGTGTGGGTACAACCCAGCGGGATGAATATTGACTTCTCTAACTTCAAGTAATCTTTGCTTTCCCTCTTTCTCCGACTAGTTTCACTGTCCTCCTGATTAATGTTGCTGTTTGCTTGCCCTCGTTATCAACTCCCCCTCAGCCAACAGTGAACCATTCAACATTACTTTGATCCTCGCAGGTTCTTTGTACCCTTCCCTATCTCATTGCCCTCCCCTGACTCCCCTGAAGAAGGACCTCGACCAGAAACGTCACCTATTCCTTCTCTCCAGAGATGCTGCCTGTCCTGCTGAGTTACTCCACCATTTTGTGTCTACTCTCATCACAAGCCTGCCCTTCACCTTCCTCCTCCCCGATTGTCAAGGTCTGTAAACTGGCCTGGTTATGGTCGAGGAACAAAGACTGACCCTCACTTGTTCAAACATCCAGCCAACGCTCTGATCCTCCCATTCTGTGTGCTATATTTAAAGATGCGATATTGACTTGGGGAGTTGCTGGAGAGACATTGACTGCCGCTGGAGCAGGTTAATGGTACAAGTAATAAATGTGGAATAGATCCAGAAATCGGAGATGCAAAGGGACTTGGGAGTGCTGGTGCAGGATTCCCAAAAAGTTAATTTGCAAGTCGAATCAATAGTAAGGAGGGCAAATGCAATGCTACCCTTTATTTCAAGAGGACTAGAATACAAAAGCAAGGATGTTATGCCGAGCTTCTATAAGGTGCTGGTCAGGCCACATTTGGAGTATTGTGAGCAATTTTGGGCACCATATCTGAGGACAGATGTACAGGCTCTGGTGAGGGTCCAGAAGAGGTTTACAAAAATTAACCCAGGAATGAGTAGGTTAACATATGATGAGCGTTTGACGGCACTGGGCCTGTACTTGCTGGAGTATAGACTTCATTGAAACTTACCAAATAGTGAAAGGCTTGGATAGAGTGGAAGTGCAGAGGATGTTTCCACTAATGAAGAGTCTAGGACCAGAGGTCATAGCCTCAGACTTAAAGGATGTTACTTTAGGAAGGAGATGATGAGAACATTATTTAGTCAGAGGGTGTTGAATCTGTGGAATTCGTTGCCACAGAAGGCTGTGGATGCCAAATCAATGGATAATTTTAAGGCAGGGATAGGAAGACTCTTGATTAGTCCAGGTGTCAGGGGTTATGAGGAGAAGATAGAAGAATGGGGTTAGGAGGGAGAGATAGACCTGAATAATTGAATGGCGGGGTAGATTTGATGGGCCAAATGGCCTAATTCTGCTCCTATCACTTATGACCTTTCCAGAGACTGTCTGAGCTGTTGATGACTAGACCTTTCACGAGCGGACATGTGACTTCCATGCTTCCTTCTTCATGGATTAGTACACTTTGATACCTTGGTGTAGCCGACACAAACTTTAATCTGGAGAATTCTTGGGGCTTGAGAGGAACATGGAATGAGAATGGAAAGATCCCAGTGCCTGATAAAGGGTACTGACAGATCCCAAGGTCTAAAGGGCCTGTCCCACCAGCATGTGATTGCATGCGTGTAGCGCGACCAAAAGTGGTCGCTTGAGGCGTACGGCCGTGCGGGGCTAGTTCGACTTAGAACCATGGAGGCGTATGGAGTTGTGTGGAGCTGGTCCTGACATCATACTCACCAATCACCTGGGCAGGAGGCGGGCCGACTGAATTTGGACGTTGCACGGTGTTGGGCGGTGAGGTCATTGCACAAAGCCATGTGCTAGGCTTACTTTGTCAAGATGCTGTGTACGACGTCAAGACGCTGCGTATGCCCATCGAGACGCTGCGTACGCCCACAATGCCCGACAGGCCATTGGCGCGCGGGATTTTCGGACAGTGCAAGATTTTCGGAGCCCCGCGCGATGTCGGGACCAGCCCCGCACAACTCCAGACGCCTCCGCTGATCGAAGTGGGACCGGCCCCGCGAGGCTGTACGCCTCAAGCGACCACGTTTGGTCGCGCTAGACGCATGCAACCGCATGCTGGTGGGACAGGCCCTTAAGAATCAGGTGCCTGGAAGGTGGATTTCATCCACTTTCTCTGCAGTTATATATTGTTGTGTGCGGTGATAGCATCAATTAGTCCTCTAAAAAAATAACAAAGGCTGCTCCCAAACATTTGTAATATATCCCAGGGTGAATTTGTGTGGGGTGCTGTTAAGTTCTACTTACAGTAGCAGTAACAACTACAGGGCACAAGAGCTTTAAACAAGGGTGTTTATTTAAAGGAATTGCATACACATGGTGCTTGTAACACATGTGATGATGTCAACTGCCTGACTATGTCATATACTGAGCAATATAAACTATACCTTGCTGCTTCCCTTCTCTGAAGAAAATGGATGTAAACATCTCATAGAGTAATGGAGTCATAGAGTGATACAGTGTGGAAACAGGCCCTTCGGCCCAACTTGCCCACGCCGGCTATACTAGTCCCACCTGCCCGCATTTGGTCCATATCCATCCAAACCTGTCCTATCCATGTACCTGTCGAACTGTTTCTCCAGCGTTGGGATAGTCACTGCCTCAACTACACTGTTACTGCAGACTCAGTCTCTTGCCGGATATCCTCAGTCGGTGTAACCACCTCCACTGTATCTTTGTCTCCTACGTGGAACTTGTAACTTCTCATGTTGACCCTCTGTTGTTTCGTGACTGCAGAGTTGTAGTTGAATCTGTGCTGATATCAGGATCTGATCCCTGTGATCATACGTTCTCCCCGTGACCGGCGTAGGTTTTCTCCGAGATCTTCGGCTGCTTCCGACATTCCAAAGACGTACAGATTTGGAGGTGAATTGGCTTGATGTAAAAATGTCCCTAGTGTAGGGTAGTGTTAACGATACGATACCATAAACCATTTATTCATCCCCGGTGGGAGAGTTGGTCTGCTGACAGTCACAACACACATGGTACACTAAAACCTGAAGTTAAACGTGAAAACAAAAAGAAAAAGACAAGCGACTGTTGTCTGGCTGCTGTGTGCCCAGCGCCTTCACCGGAACAAATGAACAAACAGACACAGACTTATCCCCTGGGCAGAGGATTCCAAACCAGAGTGACCCCCCCTCCCCACACCGGATCCCCCTTGTTCTCCCACTGTCCCTCACATTCATCGACCGCGAGTGCCCACCGCCACCGAGGCCCACGTTGCCGGCGGCGATCGCTAGTCGGTGCGGACTCGGTGGGCCGAAGGGCCTGTTCTACGCTGTATCTCTGAACTAAACTAAACTCAACTGGTCTGGCACCATATCGTCATCTCCTTGATTCTGGGCCAGCTGAAGTGGAGTTGATATATTATTCTCACATGTTCTCAGATACAGTGAAAAACTTAGGGGGTTACACAAAAAGCTGGAGAAACTCAGCGGGTGCAGCAGCATCTAAGGAGCGAAGGAGATAGGCGACGTTTCGGGTCGAGACCCTTCTTCAGACTTTCTTCAGTGAAAAACTTTGTTTGCCAACAATCCAGGCAAAGTATACCATTCATTAGCACATCATGGTAGTGTTACAGATACAGGGAAAGTGCAGATAAATGCACAAAAATGTCAATGATGTAGATTGGCAGATCATGAATAAATCCTTGGCATTTCGTAGGTTTAGTTCAGTTTAGTTTATTGTCACGTGTACTGAGGTGCAGTGAAAAGCTTTTGTTGCGTGCTAACCAGCCAGCAGAAAGACAATACATGATAACAATCAATGCATTTACAAAGTATAGATATAGGGAATAACCTCCTCCAACCTCATCTACTGCATCCGTTGCTCCAGATGCCAGCTGATCTATATCGGTGAGACCAAGCGGAGGCTTGGCGATCGTTTCGCCGAACACCTCCGCTCGGTCCGCAATAACCAACCCGACCTCCCGGTGGCTCAGCACTTCAACTCCCCCTCCCATTCCGTATCCGACCTCTTGGTCCTGGGCCTCTTCCACGACCAGAGTGAGCAACACCGCAAGTTGGAGGAACAGCACCTCATATTCCGCTTGGGGTGTCTGCATCCTCTGGGCTTAAACATTGAATTTTCTCAATTCTGTTAACCCAGGCTGCCTCCTCCCCTTCCCACCTCTCCCTCAGCCCTCGGGCCCTGGCATTCCCTCTCTCTCTATCTCTCCCCCACCCAAGTCGCACTAGCTTCTCATTTTCACACTACAAACAGCTTACAATGGCCTGTTTCCTTTATCATCGATACTTTTTTGCATATCTTTCATTCATTGGTCTTTATCTCTCCACATCACCGTCTATATCTCTCGTTTCCCTGATCCCTGACCAGTCTGAAGAAGGATCTCGACCCGAAACGTCGCCTATCTCCTTCGCTCCTTAGATGCTGCTGCACCCGCTGAGTTTCTCCAGCTTTTTGTGTAACCCTCGATTCTCCAGCATCTGCAGTTCCTTCTTTAAAACTTCCTGATGAGTTTGTTGACCCTATTGGTGTCCACAGCCTTTGCCCTGCTGCCCCAGCACACGGCAGCAGAGAAGATGGTACTGGCTACCACCGATTGGTAGAACATCTGCAGCATCTCACTGCAGATGTTGAAGGAGCGGAGCCTCCTCAAAGCCGGCTCTGTCCCTTCTTGTACAGGGCCTCAGCATTCCTGGACCAGTCCAATTTACTGTCCAGGGACACTACAAGGCATTTGTGCTCCCTGGTAAACTGCACTTCCACGCCACTGATGGAGACAGGGGACAGGGGTGTTCTTATCCTCCTAAAGCCCACCATTAACTGCTTAGTCTTGTCGGTGTTGAGCTGCAGGTGATCCAGCCCACACCACGCAACAAAGTTGTTGACTACACGTCTGTATTCAGCTTCCCTCCCCTCACTGATGCAGCCCACACTTGCAGAGTCATCTGGAAACTTCTGCAGGTGGCAGGAGCCCACGTTATATCTGAAGTCTGAGGTGTAGATGGTGAACAGGAATGGAGAGAGGACCATCCCCTGTGGGGCCTCTGTGTTGCTCACCACCATGTCCAAGACACAGTTCTGTAGCCTGCCCTACTGTGGCCGTCCAGTCAGGTAGTTGGTGATCCAGGGCACCAATGGAGCATCCACCTGCATCTTCGTCACTTTGCTCCCCAGCAGTGCAGGCACTGGTGTTAAAAGCACTGGAGAAGTAACCAAACGTGACTATCACAGTGCTTCCCGGCTTATCCAGGTGAGCATTGGAACGATGGAGCAGGTGGATGATGGCGTCCTCAACCTTCAACCCCCATCTTTGTTTGGTAAGCAAACTGCAGGGGGTCCAGGTAGGGCTTTACCAGGGGTTGCAGGTGAGTGAGCACCAGCCTCTCCAGGAACTTCATGATGTGTGAAGTCATCGCCACCGGTCTGTAGTCATTGGAGGAGCTGTGGCATGTCCTCTGTGGTTCAGGAACCAGGCAGGAAGTCTTCCACACCACAGGAACCCTGTCCAGACTCAGGCTCAGGTTGAAGATACGCTGGAGTACTCCGCACAACTGGCAGGCACATGCCTTGAGTACCCTCGGGCTGAGACCATCGGGACCCGTGGCTTTGCCCGGGTAGGGTCTGCTCAGCTCCTTCCTCACCTGCTCAGCCTTGATGGTCAGGGGTGACAAGGAATGGGCAGGGGAAGTGGACCAGGGGGATCGAGGGGGAGAGTCTGTCGGGGAGCAGGGGGGATGGTGGGCAGAGGCCCCACCATCAAATCTATTAAACAACAGGTTTAGCTCGTTGGCCCGGTCCTCCCCAGGCCACTGGTCTTCTTGTCGCCTGGAACGCTCTTCATCCCGATCCACACATCCCTCATGTTGTTCTGCTGACGTTTCAGCTCCAGCTTCCTCCTGTAGTCATCCTTGCCCCGTCTCAGTCCCACCTTCAGGTCCCTTCTCCACCCTTTCACCTCCTCCCGGTCACCATTCCTGAAGGCTCTCTTCTTCTGTTTGAGAAGGGCCAGAGACCCGTGTGTGTACTGCACCAGAGACCCATGTTGGATCCTGACCATGGGTGCTATCTGTATGGAGTTTGACCTGCGTGGGTTTCCTGCAAGACCTTTGGTTTCCTCCCACACTCCAAAGACGTACAGGACTGTAGGCTAATTGGCTTGGTATAAATGTAACACTGTCCCTAGTGTGTAGGATAGTGTAAGTGTGCGGGGATCGCTGGTTGGCATGGACTTGATGGACCGAAGTGCCTGGATCTCTAAACTAAAAGGTAACAAAGTGGATCAGTGAATGATGGGCGATATGTGTGATTTACCTGGGCTTTAGCAAGGCCTTTGACAAGGTCAGACACCGGATCCAAAAGGTTAGGCCCATGGCTTCCAGGGCAAGTTGGTAAACTGATTCTAAAATTGGTTTGTGTAGAAAGGAACTGCAGATGCTGGTTTATACCGATGATAGACACAAAGTGCTGGTGGAACCCAGCGGGTCACGGTAACTAACATGTGATCAGCCATGATCACATTGCATGGCAGTGCTGGCTCGAAGGGCAAAATGGCCTACTCCTGCACCTATTGTCTATTGTCTATGGCAGCCCCCCCAGCACTGATCCACCAACCCTCTCACACACTATACTTCCTTCAGCTCACAGCCTGCCCTATAGAGGTCCCATTGCTTCATCATGCTGGGATATTAGGTTTGAACAAAGTTTGTGTGTGGAAGTGTCGATCAAAAAATCAAAAAAAAGAGAAAAAAGGAAAGAATGAAGACAAAGAGAGAGAAGAAAAGACCCCTGAACTACCAAAGAAGTGCGAGAAGAATAAAGAGAAATTAGAATTAAAAAAGACGGAGATATGCCCCACTGTCCCCCCCCCCCCCCCCCCCCACCCCACCCCCACCAAGCATCAGTTTTACATTTGTGCTCAACCATTCTGTTGTTGAAGAAATTCAGTAAAAGGAGACCATGTTTTGGAGAATTGGTCTACTTAATCGGCCAAAACACACCTGAAACTTAAGGTATGATCTCTGTAATTCCACCTGCAAATCCAGTCCAAGTGTGAATTTCTCCTCAATGTCAGTTTCTCCTTGGGCAGCAGAGTCATAGAGCCTTTCGGCCCAACTGCAGATATGTGCGGAAGGGAATAGGAGGGAGAGGATAGGTATTAAAGGGAAATGGTGGACTTGGAGTCAGGAGGGTGGAAGATGAGTAAAGGGGGGGGGGGGGGGGGGGGGGGGAAAGAGGGTGATGAGGGATGCAAGGCTAGGCAAACCTGCTCTTATTGAATGGCAGAACGAGCTTAAGGACTGTCCGAATGACCGAAGTTCTTCTTTTCTCAAAGCTAGTTTAGTTTAATTTAGTTTAGTTTAGTTTAGAGATACAGCGCAAAAACAGGCCCTTCGGCCCATCAAGTCTGCGCCAAGCAGTGACGCACTACTCACCGACGCACTAGAGACAATTTATAATCTTTACCGAAGCCAATTGACCTACAAACCTGCACTACTTTGGAGTGTGGGAGGAAACTGGAACACTCAGAGACAACCCACGCGATCACGGGGAGAATGTACAACCTCCGTACAGACAACACCCCTGGTCAGGATCGAACCCGGGTCTCTGACACTGTAAGGCAGCAACTCTACCACTGCACCACCATGCCACCCCAGTGCCATTTTCCTGCCGTATCCCCATATTTATTTATCAGTCTCTGAATGAAGCTCCACAAGGCCACGGGATAGTGAAGGCCAAGGATTCACTCACCTCAGAGCAAGGAGAGATGCTGGCAGGACCACTGACACACAAGAAAACAAGAGGTGGGAGCAATGTAAACAATGTTTTCACGGCATCTCCGTGCCAGTCAGAATAATAAACCAATGTCAACAGTTGTCATTCCGTGCCCTGCGTTCCCCACTGGCTGTGATGCGCTGGCACCAGCAGGCCCTCGCTCTGACACTCCCGCAGCTCCAGGCCTCAATCACCCACACCTGCAATGGACCTCCAACTGATCCACGCCCTCCACAAATGCTTCCTCACCTACCAGGACTCCACTAAGTGCCTGTCCCGCTGAGTTACTGCAGCATTTTGTGTCTATGACAAGTAGATTGCACCTTCACACTGTACAGGCTGTCAATGTACAATAACCCTCTCCAATAGAATAGCAATGTTACAAAATTTTGAGATTTTAAAAATCAAGTCTGCAATTTATCCCATCAGATAAAGCATAAAAAGAAGTTTAATTTGACACCTAATTCACTTCCATATCTTCAGTATTAAGAAAGTTATGACCATTTTCATGCTCGGAAATTAGCATCTTGTTCCCCATTGCCTTTCAATTGACTTAACTCAAAAGCTGTGATCTAGAACCGCTAAAAGCCAATAACTTTCTTAAAAATTAAGAGAACTCAATGAAATTTTCAGTTATTATAGATTATAGATTGAAGCATTCTGAAACAAATATGAAACAATCTTACTTGGATGACCTGAAATTAAAGCATATAATTAGTTAGTTATCTAATTGTAGCTAATTACAAAATTCAATGAGTAGATCTAAACATCTATCCATTTCTTAAGAAAAGATAAACTTTTTTTAAATTGCCTAAGTGTCCAAATAACATTCACACAATAATCCACAATATAACATAATTTTTAAATCTCATTTTCATGAATTTCTGGGCCAAATGGAAGGAATTTAGTGTTTAATGCCTGTAAATTAATGGCCATTTAAATCAACTAGCGACTGGGTTTTAGTGGAATGCGGTGGATTGGAACGTTGCGGTTTGCGGTGAAGTCGGGAGGAAAAATACTGTTGGTTCATACATTTTTTTTGGACCCCATTTCGCAACATGAAAATATGATTAAAGCCTCCATAAAAACCAACTTTTAATATGAAAATAAACTGTGTACTTTTTTTTCTCCCCTACGCAAAATCCTTCCCGTTGTCGGCGCTCACGGCTTTTGAAGGTGATTTTTAAATTACTCTAGTTAATAAATAATCTAGCGTAATTTAAAAATACCTTCATGAATGAAATGTCGGAGCGATTTTTCTTCCGCAACGAAATCGCCCGACATGGATTGATTTTCCCAGTCTGCAGAAAAACGGCACTTTAAGCCCGCCCCCCTCTGAAAGGCGCCAAAGTCACGAACACGGGGAGCGACAGAACTGCAGCGCTGCTCAAGGTAAGTTTTGTAACATACCTAAATAGAATGAAGCCAAAACTGCTCCCTTGATAAGCAATGTCAGTACCTCTGCCAATTCACCACAAATGTCCATGGGTCAGAATTGGAATTTACCCAAGTTAGATCTCATGAGCAATATTTTCCAAATGAGGGCATTTCAATTGAGAGAATGGTCCTGACGCTGTAAGGGCACTACTTCCATTGCAGTGTCCATGGGCTGCTTCATGTTGCTGGGAGATGGATAAACAGAGCATTGAAGATGGTGACTCCCAACCAACAGTGGTGTACAACCATATACAACATGCCATAACGCGTACATAGACTCAAAAAGCTGGAGTAACTCAGCGGGTCAGCAAGCATCTTTGCAGAAAAGGAATAGGTGCTGTTTCTGGTCGAGACCCTTCTTCAGATACGAAATGTCACCTATTCCTTTTCTCCAGAGATTCTGCCTGAGTTACTCCAGCATTTTTGTGTCTATCTTCAGTTTAAACCAGCATCTGCACCTCCTTCATTTCGTCTGCTCCACCACAAACTCTCCTCAAGGTATGTCTACCTTGACGAAGTTCTCCTCCTCTCTCCGATGAAAGTTCTGCAACATCCTCTTTCGCTGCTCGCCCTATGATGATTCCTCCTGCTCTCCCACTCTATAGAGTCACCCCATTCCTTTGCTCCAAGAGACGCTGTCTGACCTGCTGAGTTACTCCAGCATTTTGTGTTTATCTTTGGTTTAAACCAGCATCTGCAGTTCCATCCTACACGTGCCATAACGGGCGTTGCACTCACTTTCTAAAGGTATACTCTCAGTTGTATAACAGAAGGAAACAGGGAGAGGAAAAGGTCTTTCAGGCCCTCAAGCTGCTGCAACATTTAATTTGATCATGTCTGATCTGACCCATGACTCTATCCCAGTTCCTCATCTCCGTCAATTCCCTGACATTTTGAAAAATCATTTACTTTCTGTTAATTACCTCAATCTTCCAGTCCCCACAGCAGAGATACACATCACGCTGCTTCATAAATTCATGTTCATAAGTGATAGGAGCAGAATTAGGCCACTCGGCCCATCAAGTCTGCTCTGCCATTCAATCATGGCTGATCTATCCCCCTCAAAGGTACAGCAGGCAGTGAAGAAAGTTAATGGCATGTTGGCCATCACGAGAGGATTTGAGTTTAGGAACAAAGAAGTCCTTCTGCAGTTGTACAGGGCCCTGGAGTATAGTCAACAGGCTGCAGGAAGGATGGCATTCAGTTGGGAAGGGTGAGGAAGAGATTCACCAGGATTTCACTTGAACTTGTGGGCTTGAGTGGTTGGAAGAGATGGATGGGCTGGGATCTATTTCTTTGTAATGTAGGAGACTGAGAGGGGACCATATTAGTCCCAGTGCAGAGGATTAGATAGAGCTCTTGTGGAATCCAGGGATATGGGGAGAAGGCAGGCATGGGTTATTGATTGGGGACGATCAGCCATGATCACAATGAATGGCGGTGCAGGCTCGAAGGGCCGAATGGCCTCCTCCTGCACCTATTTTCTATGTTTCTATGTTTCTAAAACTAGAGGACTTACTGTACGTTTAAGGTGAGAGAGCAGAGATTTAAAAGGGATGTGTAGGAAGGAACTACAGATGCTGGTTTAAACCGAAGATGGTTTAAACCAAAGACACAAATGCGGGAGCAACTCAGCGGGACAGACGGCACCTCTGGAGGTAAGGAAGAGGTGGTGTTTCAGGTCAAGACTCATCTTCAGACATTCTCCAGACTGAAGAAGGGTCTCGACCCGACACTGTCTGTCCCGCTGAGTTACTCCAGATTTTTGTGTCTACCTTACGTTTAAATGCGATCTCAGGAGCAACTTTTCAGCTGAGAGGGTACTCGACAACTGAATGAACCTGTGGAAGCAGATACAATTAGCACTTTCGTTTTTTCTTCTTCTTTTTTAAAATTAGAAGTCATACACAGGAGTGTAAACCAAGAATAATATAATACATTTCTTGTACAACTTCTTATTTTTTAATTTAATAATAAAAAAGTAGTAGAAGCAAAAAGAGAGAAAAAGAAAGTGGTGAAAGTGATAGTTCGTGAAAAAGTGCAAGAAAAAGAGAGAGAAGAAGAGAGAGAAAAGCAAAAACAAAAATAAAATAAAAGGGATATACCTGCTTCTTATCTTTGTGCACCCCTCACCCGGATCTGAAATTTCCAGGGTTATGTTGCATCATATGCTTTTATTAAACACAAAAATGGAGACCAAATCTTTGAGAATTGGTCTGATTTGCCTGCTAGGAGGAATCCCATCTCTTCACAATTATCACTTTCAAAAGACATTTGAACGGAAGGGTTGAAATGAATATGGCCCAAATGCTGCTAAATGGGACACATCCAGAATACCAGTTGGTCAGCACTGGCGCAGGGCCTGTTTGTAGGCTGTATTAGCTGCTCTTATGTCAGATTTCAAGCATTGGCAAGAAGAGCCATGTTTCCCACCCGAGTATATTTCTGCCCAGGAGTGCACCACACCCTCTGGAATGGTCCATGGGAGCACGTCGTCCCAAAAGAAACCTGTGCCAGGTGTTCCCAGGAATCCCTGATCCTTCCTGCGTAGAGTTGAACTGGGACATTGGGCAGATGAGAGGATTATCTGTGCTCCTGGACCAACTCTTGGCACCCATCAACCCTCAGCCTGTTGTCACTCCATCAATGACCCCTCAAGACAGAAGACCCAAACAGTCACATCTGCCTTCCTCTGCCAGTGTCCAACATACAATCCCCACCCTCCCACCCATATCCTCCCACTCCCAGTCCCCGGCCCACCATGCTGACCAGCTGTCACTGAGCTGGGAGCCAATCCCCCAGTCATCAGGGATAGGAGTAGAATAAGGCCATTTGGCCCATCGAGTCAATCATGGCTGATCTATCTCTCTCTCCTAACTCCATTTCCCTGCCTTCTCCCCATAAATTCTGACACCCATACTAAACAAGAATCTATCTATCTCTGCCTTAAAAATATCCACTGACTTGGCCTCCACAGCCTTCTGTGGCAAATAATTCCACAGACTCACCACCAGTGTTGGACTCTGCTCCGACTTTCATTCCCACCCCCAGGCCCATCCTTTCTTCCATTGTTTGCTGATCCAAGCCCAGGTGCCTGATACAGGTGCCAGCTCACCCAAGCTCTTGAATTTGTAGGTCAGTTGTTGCTGCCCTTTCTTTGCCCCTTGTCAGCTTGTAGCTTTCACATTCATCTGAGCTCCCCAATAATTATAAAAATCAAGCTATAACTTCAGGAAAATAAATATGTTCAAGCAGAAATTCCCATCGCTATTGTAAATAACGCATGACCAATCCAAGTCAAACATCTGCTTCAGTTTATCAAATATCAAGTAGCTTCACATAGCGCTGGGCCTCAGAGGCCTTGTGCGTTTGTAGGTGATACAAGGTGTGTGCTAGTGCGGATGGGCTTGGAATTACCCATTTCTTGTACATTTCTACAGTCCTACCGTCTTCAAAGGCAGCCACCAAACAATTCCCCAGTTGAAGCAGGAGCCCTTGCCAGCTTTGTTGGCAATGTTCTCACAACAATAGAGACTTCTGAAATTGCAATAGTGCTGCCTGAGTGAGAGGAAGCTGAGAGATGTAACTAATGTTGCCAACCCTGCCCAGGGTCACTGGAATGGCCCAGACCCGACACGGACCCCTTGGTCTCAGTGCTCTCAGCTGGTGTTCATATTGTCCACACGGTTCCTCTCACCCAGTCCTACCCCACAGTGGTGCAGTGGCAGAGTTGCTGCCTCACAGCGCCAGAGACCCAGGTTCGATCCTGTCAATGGGCGCTGTCTGTACGGAGTTTGTACGTTCTCCCACTGACCTGTGTGGGCTTTCTCCGAGATCTTCGGTTTCCTCCCACTCTCCAAAGACATGCACGTGTGTAGGTTAATTGGCTTGGTATAAGTGTAAAATTGCCCCCAGTATGTGTAGGGTAGTGTTAATGTGTGGGGATCGCTGGTCGGTGCGGACTAGGTGGGTTGAAGGGCCTGTTTCCGCGCTGTATCTCCAAGCTAAACAAAACCATTGAGTTAGTCGTTCCTCACTATTAAATTTGAAGGTTTTTCTGAGTGGCTTCCTTCATGGCCAGGTTCAGATTGACATTAGTTTATTGTTGTGTACACCAGGGAGCAATGAAAATCCTTGGTCACAAGAAGCTCAGTGTACACAGTGTACATGGTACTCATGGACGTCAAATACAATGATGAATGCAAAGCAGTGCAACAATGCTTAAATTACAGCGCAATCTGAATTAGTGCAAAAGACATACTAAAAGGTAATATTTAGATAGTTAGATTTAGCTCCTAGGGCTGGGTGTATGAAGGAACTGCAGATGCTGGTTTAAATCGAAGGTAGACACAAAATGCTGGAGTAACTCAGTGGGTGAGGCAGCATCTCATGAGAGAAGGAATGGGCGATGTTTCAGGTCGAGACCCTTCTTCAGGCTTTATGGTCGATGTGAGAGCAACATTGAGACGGGCCACTACTTTTCTTGGAAACTGGGATGATTGTGGTTTTCTTGAAGCAGATGTTGTGGAGAAAGGTGGACATGTTTCTGTACCATTCACCATATTATAGTGATAGTGAGCTTCATGGAGTCACCCCTCCCTGAGTGAAAATCATTGCCCTTGAATGGACAGTTGAATTTGCCAGTGATCTTCCTACCCTGTTAGTGACCAGCTTTCTATTCCCCATGTGTCATGCACTTTGTCCAAGAAGGGCCTCCTCCACTTCCCCACCTGTATCAGCCCATGACCTCACTTCCTGTTTACAAGGGAGGTCCAAGTCTATTCAGCCTTGCCCTTTCATTTACAAACTTGTGTCTTTTAACGTGGACGTTGAGATGAAACATCGATGAGCTTCACTAAAAGAACCTCATGTTCTCTGTCATTTGCTGACTTCAAACCCTCTTCTTCTCTATTTATGAGATAACAATTCAGGTTGGGCAACTCACGTTGGCAATAGCTGCTGTTCAGTGCCAACTCTTCAAAGATTATTTGATCATAACCAGGCCTGTCCTTGTCCCTGCTCTACCTATAGGAAACCAGAGCTCAGACCTACTGGAATAACTCCATATGTTGCTCCAACTGGGTTTAGCACATTTACCACATTCCATACAGTTTATATATTCCATATATTTGCCATTCTAGCCATATAATAAAGGCTGGGATATTTTATATGAGCTAATCCTTCTCCAATTATTAATTGTGCGCAGTATGTTTTGCAATACCCTTAGACTCCAATAGACTCAAGCCGGACCAGTTTTGAATTGTCCTTTGTTTCCATTTTAAATATGGTTTGGCTTGCAGCCCCCACAGCCTGGGCATGTTCTGCCATGTAATGAGTTTGATCAACTTCATCAGAGGGTGGCTTGATCCCTACCCCTGAGCTGAAGGGTATGGAGAGAGGCAGGGCCTCACTAGTAGGATACAAGCACTCATGGGCTATTTGGGTGGAGAGGTCTTTTCGTGCAGTATTTTGCATGTAACACTTTGCAGAAATCCCATCGTCCTCATTTACCAGTGTTGGGCAAAGGCAGCAGTGCTCCCACTAAAGGGCCTGCCCCACTTGGGCGTCATTTGCGCGCCAACAGATGGCAACCGCGCGTCACTGCCTACATCACCACGCTCCATGCGCGCGTCACGTGCATGCATGTGTCGTGTGTCGTGACGCGTAAATGACGTGCAAATGACGCCCAAGTGCGAAAGGCCCTTTAAGGGCCTGTCCCACCAGCATGCAACTCTATGCGATTAGCGCGACCTAACATGGCCGCTTGAGCCGTCCGGCGTCGCGGGGCCGGTCCCACTTCGATCGCCGGAGCCGTGCGGAATTGTGCAGAGTTCGTCCCGACATCGCGCGGGGCTCCGAAAAACTGACTCTGTTCAAAAATTCCGCGCGGCAATGGCTTGTCGGCTCGCAGTCGCCTCGACGCATTACACACCGCCTCGACGTCGTGCCTCCGTGACCCTCTCTGTAGGTGCTTCCGTGACCCTCTATGTGTGTGGCTCCGTGGCCCTCTGTATGTGTGCCTCTGTGTCCCTCTCTGTGTGCCCCTCTCTGTCCTGGCGAACTTACCTTAAGACTTCGCTCCAAGTTCGCCTCACTTTGCGCCGTGTTGCGCCACTCACCCGACCTCCGCGCGGCCCTCGCTGCCGGTTTGGTCGCGCTTGCCGCATGCAGGCGCATGCTGGTGGGAACGGCCCTGTACAGGGGATCACCCGACCTCCGCGCGGCCCCCGCTTGTAGTTTGATCGCGCTCATCGCATGGAGATGGATGCTGGTAGGACAGGCCCTTTACTCTTGAATTAGTTTTATGGGTGAGGTGGAGAGGGGGTGGGGCGAGTGGTAGAAACAAAAACTGATGGAATTGTAATACTACAGGCAACAGGCAATAGGCACAGGCAAAGCTTTGATCCGGAACTCCACATCCAACAATAATATTGAAGCCTGGAATGCTACTCCATCGAGTCTGAGCTTCACTGGAAGAAATACCACATGACACCTTGCCACAAGTCGGCAAGCGTTGGCGGGGAGCGCGGAGTTCTCAAACGTATTAGTCTCGAATGAGAGGAACTCTAGAGTTGTGCGGAATGTCCGTTTGGCTGGGAAAGAAGACTGTGTAGGCAGGAACTGCAGATGCTGGTTTACACCAAAGGTAGACACAAAATGCTGGAGCAACTCAGCGGGACAGGCAGCATCTCTGGAGAGAAGGAATGGGTGGCGTTTCGGGTCAAGACCCTTCTTCAAACTGAGGCTGGGGAGAGGGAGGGTACAGTGATAATGAAAATGAGAGATCAAAGGGGGCGAAAATCACGGAAAATATAGAATGGTTCATTGTTAGCTGAGGGGAAGGTGACAACGAGGCTTTACAAGCAGTAAGATTGAATCAGGAGGACAGTGAAACTAGTCGGAAAACTAGGCTGGGGGAGGGATGGGGAGAGAGGGACAACAAGTGATGCATACTTGTACTCTTACATGGGTATGACCGCAGATAAAAAATCCCCTTTTCCCAATCTCACGGACCTTAGAGTACCCCTAGTTCCTAAATCCCATTTTCATCACTGCTTAGGACTAACCTAATCAAGGGATATGGGGTAAAAGCAGGAACAGGGTACTGATTCTGGATGATCAGAAGTTAGACAATTCAATATTCATACCACTGGGTTGTAAGCTGCCCAAGTGAAATATGAGACGCTGATCTTTCAATTTGCGTTTGGCCTCAAGGAAGACTTATTGACCTGAAGCAACTAGTACCTCCCGAGGGTTACACAAAAAGCTGGAGAAACTCAGCGGGTGCAGCGGCATCGAAGGAGCGAAGGAGATAGGCGACGTTTCGGGTCGAGACCCTTCTTCAGGGTACCTCCTGAGCCAACTGTAAATGTCATGTTCCTCTTTCACTGGCTAAATATTGTTCAAATACAACACAGAAAAAAAATCCCTGGGCCTCCTAAATCTGTGCAGACCATCAAATCCCCAGTCACACTCGTGCTGCCTGCATTGCATTTCATCTCCCACATTGCCGACAGCTTCACCCAGATTCTACACCTCACCAACACTATGGGGGCAAGCACAGCAGCCAATTCACCGAACCACCCGCACGTCTTTGGGATGTGGGAGGAAACCCGAGCACCCTGAGGAAATCCAGGCGGTCGCAGGGAAGCGTGCAAACTCTGCAGCGAAAGCAGACGAGGTCGGGATTGAACCCAGGAACTCCGGATCTGTGAGGCTCTGTCTCTACTTGTAGTGTTGCTCTTCCACTCACTGCTTCAACGAGTCCGTACATTCAATTCAATACAATATTTTATCCCATGTCATTTGAACCTCAGTGAGGCTCAAACGAAATTCCGTTTCTACAGCCATACAAAGACAGTTCCTGACACACAAACAATTCAATGCACACAAACATCCATCACAGTGAATCTCCTCCTCACTGTGACAGAAGGCAAAGTCTTTCCTCTCCCTGCACCATTTTTCTCATGATGTTCAAGCCCCAGGCGGGCGATGGTAATTCCCACGGCCATTCAAGGCCACGCCGGGCGATGTACGGCCCCGCTCCAGGCCCAAATATCACAAAGTGTCTGCAAATAAAGAGATTTCTCCTGAATTCTTGTTTTTTTTAGCATTTATAGAAACATAGAAACATAGAAAATAGGTGCAGGAGTAGGCCATTCAGCCCTTCAAACCTGCACCGCCATTCAATATGATCATGGCTGATCATCCAGAATCAGTACCCTGTTCCTGTTTTCTCCCCATATCCTTTGATTCCGTTAGCCTTAAGGCTCAAGTCAAGTCAAGTTTATTCGTCACATACGCATACGAGATGTGCAGTGAAATGAAAAGTAGCAATGCTTGCAGATTGTGCAAAAAAAACACACAAAAAAAAACGAACTCTCTCTTGAAAATATCCAGTGAATTGGCCTCCACTGCCTACTGTGGCAGGGGATTCCACAGATTCACAACTCTCTGGGTGAAAAGGGTTTTCCTCATCACAGTCCTAAATTCCCTACCCCTTATTCTTAAACTGTGACCCCTGCTTCTGGACTCCCCCAACATCGGGAACATTTTCCTGCATCTAGCCTGTCCAATCCCTCAAGAATTTTTTATGTTTCAATAAGAAATATGTTTCTATAATTCCTTCCAAATTCCAGTGAATATAAGCCCAGTTGCTCCATTCTTTCATCATTATGTGTGGAATGATCTTCCTGCAGAAGTGGTGGAGGCAGGATCGATTTTAACATTTAAAAGCAAAGTGGATAGGTATATGGACGGGAAGGGAATGGAGGGGTATGGTCTGAGTGCAGGTAGATGGGACTAGGGGAAAATGAATAGTCAGCACGGACTGGAAGGGCCGAGAAGGCCTGTTTCCGTGCTGTAATTGTTATATGGTTATATGGTTATTATGTCAGCTCCACCATCCTGGGAATTAACCTGGTGAACCCACGCTGCACTCCCTCAATAGCAAGAATGTCCTTCCTCAAATTAGGAGACCAAAATGCTCCAGGAGCATTACTCCAGGAGTGGTTTCACCAGGGCCCTGGACAACTGTAGTGGGACCTCCTTGCTCCTAGATACCTTTATCTTACCTTTCAACACTCTGTCACCTTCACCTTTGGCGGCCCTCTGAAGGCCTTGTCATCATCTACAAATTTCAGGAACGCATGTGATGTGTGTTTGCCTCAAAGCCCAGGCCCAATTCAAAACATGTCCTGTATGTCGTGCAGCTTTGCGTATGCTATTGGGGGGGAGTGGTTGCCATCAAGGAACATGGTAGTCCGTTTGGACAGTGCTGCATTCGGGTAGCTCCTGGTGCGGGGGTCTCAACAATATCGAGCATGGAACAAGGTGGCTGCAGGATGGTCCAGGGCTCAGAAACAGTAGGAAGAAGGGAATAGGGGTCAGGGAAAGCCAGTGGATAAGAGTTGGACAAGAGTACAGTGGATTAGGCAGAGGGAGGATAGCAGAGCTGGCAGACTGATATTGATAACAAATCGAGAACTACATTTGATCAGTTGTAGTTAATTAAATAATTATTCATTTCTAACACTGCACTGCAATTTTTACTCTTGCATTCTATACTTGTCTTATTCTATCTTACCTTGTTTTTCTTCTCTATACTTTTTAATGACCGTTTTTAATTGCTTTTGATTGCTTTTTAACGCTTTGTGTAAAGCACTTTGAATTGCCTTGTTGCCGAAATGTGCTATTTATATAAACGTGCTTGCTTGCTGACAGTACAGGTGACAACGAGAACATCGAACAGAATCGCACAGGAACTATCCCAGGACTAATCAACGTCATCGAGTGCCCCAAACATCTCCTTGCTTGGACTTGCTGGTTTTACCTTGCACTAAACATTGTTCAATATACAATAGACAATAGACAATAGGTGCAGGAATAGGCCATTCGGCCCTTCGAGCCAGCACCGCCATTCAATGTGATCATGGCTGATCATCCCCAATCAGTACCCATTTCCTGCCTTCTCCCCATATCCCCTGACTCCGCTATTTTTAAGAGCCCTATCTAGCTCTCTTGAAAGCATCCAGAGAACCCGCCTCCACTGCCCTCTGAGGCAGACAATTCCACAGACTCGCCACTCTCTGTGAGAAAAAGTGTTTCCTCGTCTCCGTTCTAAATGGCTTACCCCTTATTTTTAAACCGTGGCCCCTGGTTCCGGACTCCCCCAACATCGGGAACATGTTTCCTGCCTCCAGCATGTCCAAACCCTTAACAATCGTATAAGTTTCAATAAGATCCCCTCTCATCCTTCGAAACTCCAGAGTGTGCAAGCCCAGTTGCTCCATTCTCTCAGCATGTGACAGTCCCGCCATCCCGGGAATTAACCTTGTAAACCTGCGCTGCACTCCCTCAATAGCAAGAATGTCCTTCCTCAAATAAGGGGACCAAAAGTGCACACAATACTCCAGGTGTGGTCTCACTAGGGCTCTGTACAACTGCACACATACGTGTTCGTTTATCACGTATCCGTACACTGTGAATGGCTCGATTGTAATCATGCATTGCTTTTCCGCTGACTGGTTAGCACGCAACAAAAGCTTTTCACTGTACCTCGGTACATGGGACAATAAACTAACCTGAACTGAACTGATCTTTGGCCTACAAGATGTGTGCCGAACATGGTGCCCAATTTAACAGATCCCTCCTGCCAGCACATGGTCTATATTCCTCCATCGCCTGCCTGTTCATCTGTCTCTAAAATGCCATTATCATATCTGCTTCCACCACCACTCCTGGAAGCACAATCCACGCACCCACTACTCTCTGTGCAAAAAAACACTCACCACATCTCCTTTAAATATCCCCCCTCTGATTTTATGCCGTGCCCTCAAGCATTTTACATTTCCAAATTGGGAAAAAGGATCTGACTATTCTTTTAGGTCATATGGTCATAAGGAATAGGAGCAGAATTTGGCCATTTGGCCCATCAAGTCCACTCCGCCATTCAATCATGGCTGATCTATCTCTCCCTCCTAACCCCATTCTCCTGCCTTCTCCCCACAACCTCTGACACCCGTACTAATCAAGAATCTCTCTCTATCTCTGCCTTAAATATATCCACTGACTTGGCCTCCACAGCCTTCTGTGGCAAAGAATTCCACAGATTCTCCACCTTCTGACTAACAACATTTCTCCTCATCTCCTTCCTGAAATAAGTCCTTTAATTCTGAGGCTGTGACCTTTAGTTCTAGACTCTCCCACTAATGGAAACATCCTCTCGAAATCCACTCTATCCAAGCCTTTCACTATTCGATAAGTTTCAATGAGGTCCCCCCTCATTCTTCTAAACTCCAGCGAGTACAGGCCCAGTGCCGATAAACGATCATCATATGTTAACCCACTCATTCCTGGGATCATTCCTGTAAACCTCCTCTGGACCCTCTCCAGAGCCAGCACATCCTTCCTCAGATATGGGGCCCAAAATTGCTCACAATTTTCCTGATGCGGATCCTGCAGCTGTCCATTTTTTCACATCTTTTCTTTATTTTCAGTACGTTAAAAGTGTTAGTTGGGGGTCTAATCTTTTTATGTGTGGGGGGTGGTGGGTGGGGAAGGGGAAACTGCTTTCTCAAGTCCCTACCTGGTTGGAGAGGCGGCTTTCCTCGAGCAGCAACTTCGACCCGTCCTCACGGCCTACCAGCAGGGTCTGGAGCGACGTTTCCCTGAGGGGACCTGGCCAGAACCTCGGCTTCGGAGGCGACGCAGTGCTGGAGCGCTATTGCGGAGCGGAGCGGGCGATGCCTTGCCTGGGTCGCCGCGCTGGAACTCCGGTACGCTGTGAGCGCCGATAAAAAAAACATCGCAGAGCCGCGGGTCTGTGGAGCGGCCGGCAGCGGGCGGCGGCGCTGAACTTTTGCGGAGCCTGGGATCTCTCGCCGAGATCGCCAGTGTGTGGAACTCCGTCCAGCGCGGCCTGGTGGCTTGGAAGCCGTGGTCTCCGGTAAGGAGGCGGCTGTTCCTGGCACCCCAAGCCGCTGAGAGGGTCTACCGACGCCGGAGTACCATCACCCGGTGAGAACAGCCGGGAACATCGGGCCTCCGTAGCGGCGACTGCGGAGGCCTCAATCGGCCCGACTACTTAGTGTGGACATTGGAATGGGACTGGACTTTGTGCCTTCCCCCACAGTGGGAACCATTGTATGGGAATGTTTTTATGTTTTAATGTTAAATTTCTTTAATTCTATGTTGTATTTTTATTAGTGTGCTGCAAGGACATCTGAATTTCCCCTGAATAAGGGGATTAATGTTTTTGTTTATGTTATATTACTAGTGCCTTATAGATCCTCAGCATTACATCCCTGTTTTTGAATACAAGCCCTCTTGAAACAAATGCTCGCATTAAGTTTGCTTTCTTTACTACTGATTCGACTTGCCAATTAACTTTTTGGGAATCCTGAACCAGCTCCCAAGTCTCTTTACACTTCCGATTTCTGGATTCTCACCCAACTTAGAAAATAGTCTACGCCTTTATTCCTACTACCAAAATGCTTGGCTCCACATTTTTCTACGCCATATTCCATCTGCCACTTCTCTGCTCACTCTCCCAACCTCTCAAAGTCTCACTGCAGTGCCCCTGCATTCTTTACACGACCTGCACCTCCACCTATTCTCGTATCATCCGCAAACATGGCCACAAAGCTTTCAATCCCCTCGTCCAAATCATTAATATACAGTAGCAATGTTACAAAATTTTGAGATTTTAAAAATCGTCTGCAATTCCCATCAGATAAAGCATAAAAAGAAGTTTAATTTGACACCTAATTCACTTTCATATCTTCAGTATTAAGAAAGTTATGACCATTTTCATACTCGGAAATTAGCATCGTTCCCCATTGCCTTTCAATTGACTTCTCAAAAGCTGTGATCTAAAACGTTAAAAGCCCAGAACTTTCTTAAAAATTAAGAGAACTCAATGAAATTTTCAGTTATTATAGATTGAAGCATTCTGAAACAAATATGAAACAAACTTACTTGGAAGACCTGAAATTAAAACATATAATTAGTTAGTTATCTAATTGTAGCTAATTACAAAATTCAATGAGTAGATCTAAACATCTATCCATTTCTTAAGAAAAGATAAACTTGTTTTTAAATTGCCTAAGTGTCCAAATAACATTCGCACAATAATCCACAATATAACATAATTTTTAAATCTCATTTTCATGAATTTCTGGGCCAAATGGAAGGAATTTAGTGTTTAATGCCTGTAAATTAATGACCATTTAAATCAACTAGCGAGTGGGTTTTAGTGGAATGAGGTGGATTGGAACGTTGCGGTTTGCGGTGAAGTAGGGCAGAAAAATACTGTTCGTTCATACATTTTTTTTGGACCCCATTTCGCAACATGAAAATATGATTAAAGCCTCCATAAAGACCAACTTTTAATATAAAAATAAACTGTGTACCTTTTTTTCTCCCCTACGCAAAATCCTTCCCATTGTCGGCGCTCACGGCTTTTGAAGGTGATTTTTAAATTACACTAGTTAATAAATAATCTAACGTAATTTTAAAATACCTTCATGAATGAAATGTCGGACCGATTTTTCTTCCGCAACGAAATCGCCCGACATGGATCGATTTGCCTGTCTGTTGAAAAACGGCACTTTAAGCCCGCCCCCCTCTGAAAGGCGCCAAAGTCACGCACACGGGGTGTGGCAGGACTGCAGCGCTGCTCAAGGTAAGTTTTGTAACATACCTATATACAGCGTGAAGTGTAGAGACCCCAGCACCGACCCTTGCGTGTCCACTAGTCTACACTATCTATGTCTCTCATCTATATATTGCTAAAACTCTCATCTTGACCACTTCCTGTCTACGTTGTAATTAAAGTTGCGCAAAAACGATCCCCCACAGCGCCACGATGTTTTGCCACCGTACTCATCATTCTCCTCTGCTGCAAGTCAAGTAGGTTGTGTTCTGATCGGTGAAATAGTACAAAAGTTATGAAAGCTTTGAAGGTTCCCCCTCCCTCACAGCCCCCCCCTCTCCCCCTCCCACCCCACCCCTCCTCCCTCACAATCCCCCTCACCCACACCCTGCTCCCCCACACACACCCTCCCCCACCCCCCTCCCCCACACCCCCCTCTCCCAAAGCCCCCCTCCCCCACCCCCCTCCCCACAGCCCACCTCCCCCACCCCACCTTCCATACCCCTTCCCCCACACACACCCAGACTCTACCCTGCTCTCCCACCCGACTACTCACACCTTTCATTGTACTCCCCCAGTCAAATCATCGTGGTCTTTTCCCACCCTCCACCTTCTCCATCTGCTCGTCACCCGCTCCTGCCTATTCTGGGTCCCCCATATTTCTTATGTCCCCTCTTCCCCATTCTCTTCTACTCACAGTTGATGCCTCTGGTTTTATATTTCACTCTGCACCTTTTTCACTATTTGCACACTTTTGTCTTATCCTCCAGCAATGAGTTAGTTACTATCTCCGCCCTGCTCTCAATTGATATTTTTAAGTCAGAGATAGATAGATTCTTGATTAGTGCGGGTGTCAGGGTTATGGGGAGAAGGCAGGAGAATGGGGTTAGGAGGGAGAGATAATTCAGCCATGATTGAATGGCGGAGTAGACTTGTTTGGCCGAATGGCCTAATTCCTATCACTTATGACCTTATGATTTCTCCTCGATCTGACCCATCTGCCATTTAATTCCCTACCCCCCCCCCCCCCCCCCCAATTTGGATCCACCTTTCATTGCCAGCTCATGCCCCACTCCTCCCCCCCCTCCTCCCCACTCATTCTCCCTGTTATCTCCTCTCAACTCCATCTGTCAGAAGAAGTGTCCCAACCCGAAACATGGCCTGTCCAATTCCCCCCGCAGACGCTGCCTGACTAGCTGAGTTGCTCCAGACGTCTGCTTTTAGCTCAGGATTCCAGCATTTGCAGTCTCTCGTGGCTCCTTGTTCCCACCCCTGCTGTGCTCGCCTGTAACTGAAAGCTTTCCTTAAAAAAAATAGTTCGACAAGTTACGAGTGCACTAGAAGCAACATAACATTTAAAGTAATTCCCTTGTTATTAAATGCTTTCAGGATGAGGATGGAACAGCTGGTTGTAAAGTTGTTTCCGTGGAGACGGACATATAATCGCAGTCCCTCGGTTAACTATTGCCTTTGCTTGGTTGCTCAACTAATTTATGTCGTAAATGACGTCGCCCACGGTTGATTAAAAGTTACCAGATCAGGAACCTGCTCAAAATGCAGCTTTTCACAACTGTGATTTAGTGCCAAGTGACTGCGTTTAATTGGTGGTGGAACGCTCACGAGGTGGACATCTTGATGTAAACGAGGTCAAGATGCTCGCTGCCAGTGTGTGTTTTCCTTGGCTGAGAGAGGGAAGGTAAGTGTGGAACAGCAACCAGTTGGAGACAAGTTCCATATGGGATCTCGCAGCCCCCGTATTAGTGCACTGGCACATAAGCCGGGAGAGTTGCGGCCATAAACACTGGTTTATTGACAGGGTCTGAGGTCTCAATATAAAGATTTGAGCATGTGGGTCTGGTTGACATTATAGTGGAGTGCTGAGGGAGTGCTGCACTGTCAGATGTGCGGTTTATTGGCAATAAAATTATCCATGGTGCTATTTTTAAGAAGAGAAGGTCCTTTCGGTTCTGGCCAATATATATCCTTCTGTCACCACTGTTCGAACTTTGCCCTCCTCACCTTCTGCCCATGCTGACTTGCTCCTCACGCCATCCTTTACACCCGCGACCATTGGTCTTCAGAAGCCCAAAGCAGGTCAGGATATCCCAAGTGTGTAGGAAGGAACTGCAGATGCTGGTTTACACCAAAGATAGATGCTGGATTGGACGGGCAGCATCTCTGTAGAGAAGGAATGGGTGACGTTTTGGGTTGAGACCCTTCTCTAGCTTCAGGGTATCCTAAGATTGTGGGAGGCACCTCACAAAATGCAGGTTGTGGAGAATTCGTAGAATTAGTTCAGCTTTCAATGTAATAAAGATGAATTAGTACGGGTGTCAGAGGTTATGGAGAGAAGGCAGGAGAATAGGGTTAGGAGGGAGAGATAGATCAGACATGATTGAACAGCAGAGTGGATTTGATGGGCTGAATGGCCTAATTCTAGTCCTATCACTTGGACCTTATGACCTTATGGAAGGAATTCTAATCTGGAGCTTGTCCTTGTGTTCGGCTGACCCTTAGTTTCCCGCTAGATCTCCTCGTTTTTGATGTGGCCTCCGTAGCTAGTCTTCAGGATCTTCCTCAAGCAGCGTTGTTGGGATGCATCCAATTTATTTTTCATCTTCACATTGATTTTCCATGTTTCACTGACATAGAGGGCTGTAGGGAGGACTACGGACTGGAAGAGCTTGACTTTTAGCATCTTGTTTATCCTGCCACTAGACCATATTGGCTGCATTCGTCTGAAGACTGATGCAGTTTTACCAATTTGGGAGTTGATGTCGACCTCTATATCTCCATCTACTGTGAACATGCTGCCAAGATAGGTAAATCTGGTGGCGTTTGCCACAGGTTCCCCATTGATTATAAGTTGGTCTATTGGCTGCTGGTCTCCAGTCTGCATGGTCTTAGTCTTCTGGCAGCTGATCTGTAATCTAACCTTTGATGCATTCTCCTCCAGAGCGGTCGTCATCTCTTGAAGGGTGTGTCTCGACTCTGCTAGTGGTGCAACGTCATCGGCAAAATCTAGGTCTGTGAAGCGTCTTTGTGTTCTCCACGGTATTCTCACTTTAGCAGACAATCATTGGCATTGGGGCTAGGCAGGGCAGGGCAGGGCGGAAATATGAAGCAGGTCAGGAGGGCAGTCACCAAAGTGACACTGGTGAGTTGGAGAAGGAGAGGATGTCCATAGACAGAGAGAATGGAAGAGGGAATGGGAGGGAGAAATTAGAGAGAGCAAAGCTCGTGTGTTTGTCTTTGTATGGTTGTGTGGTTGTGTGTGCATGTGTGCGCGTGTGTACGCGTGTGTGTGCAGTGTGTGTGCGCATGTGTGCGCGTGTGTGCGCGTGTGTGCGCGTGTGTGCGCGTGTGTGCACGTGTGTGTGTGTGTGTGTGTGTGTGTGAGCATGTGTTTGTGTGTGTGCGAGTGTGCATGTGTATATGAGATTGTGTGTGTATATGTGAGTGTGTTTGCAGTGTGCGTGTGTGTGTGTGTGTGTTTCTGTGTGAGGTGTAGAGGTGTGGGGGGGGGGGGGGGGGGGGTGGAGAGGAGGTGAAGATTCACAGTATGGGAATAAGTCACAAACCCAAACATTGATCGGATGCCCGGCCAAGGCAACAGTCAATTACAATATGGGGTTACACAAAAAGCTGGAGAAACTCAGCGGGTGCAGCAGCATCTAAGGAGCGAAGGAGATAGGCGACGTTTCGGGTCGAGACCCTTCTTCAGACTGGTCAGGGATCAGGGAAGCGAGAGATATAAACAGTGATGTGGAGAGATAAGGAACAATGAGTGAAAGATATGCAAAAAAGTATTGGTGATAAAGGAAGCAGGCCATTGTAAGCTGTTTGTGGTGTGAAAATGAGAAGCTAGTGCGACTGGGGGGGGGGGGGGGAGGGGGAGATGGAGAAGGAATGTCAGGGCCAGAGGGCTGAGGGAGAGGTGGGGGGGAGGCAGTCTGGGTTAACAGAATTGAGAAAATTCAATGTTTAAGCCCAGAGGATGCAGACTCCCCAAGCGGAATATGAGGTGCTGTTCCTCCAACTTGCGGTGTTGATCACTCTGGCCGTGGAGGTGGCCCAGGACCGAGAGGTCGGATACGGAGTGGGAGGGGGAGTTGAAGTGCTGAGCCACCGGGAGGTCGGGTTGGTTATTGCGGACCGAGCGGAGGTGTTCGGCGAAACGATCGCCCAGCCTACGCTTGGTCTCACCGATGTAGATCAGCTGGCATCTGGAGCAACAGATGCAGTAGATGAGGTTGGAGGAGGTGCAGGTGAACCTCTGTCGGACTTGGAATGACTGCTTGGGTCCCTGAAAGGATTGGATGGGGGAGGTGAAGGGACAAGTGTGGCATCTCTTGCGGTTGCAAGGGAAAGTGCCCGGGGAAGGAGTGGAGCGGGAGGGAAGGGAAGAATTGACGAGGGAGTTGCGGAGGGAGCGGAAGGCAGACAGGGGGGGAGATGGGAAGATGTGGCGAGTGGAGGGGTCACGTTGGAGGTGACGAAACTGGCGGAGGACTATCTGTTGTATGCGCTGGCTGGTGGGGTGAAAGGTGAGGACCAGGGGGACTCGGCCCTTGTTGTGAGTGGGGGAATGGGGAGAGAGGGCAGTGTTGCGGGGTATGGAGGAGACCCTGGTGCGAGCCTCATCTATAGTGGGGGAGGGGAAACCCCGTTCTCTGAAGAACGAGGACATTTGCGATGACCTGGTGTGGAACACGTCATCCTGGGAGCAGATGCGGCGTAGACGGAGGAATTGGGAATAGGGGATGGAGTCCTTACAGGAAGCAGGGTGGGAGGAAGAGTAGTCCAGGTAGCTGTGGGAGTCAGTTGGTTTGTAGTGGATGTCAGTCAGGAGTGTATCACCTGCAATAGAGATGGTGAGGTCAAGGAATGGTAGGGAAATGTCGGAAATGGTCCAAGTATATTTGAGTGCCGGATGGAAGTTGGTTGTGAAATGGATGAAGTCAATTACAATATGTCGTGATGACAGAGAAATGACATACGTATCTGAGATGAATGCTGGACGTCCGGGTTTGGTTTTCTCGAGCCTTGGGCTCAAACAGCTGATGACGTAGATCCAGTAGTCAGGGAGTGGGAATCAGGGTTGGGCATGATGTCAGGATGAAACATAGAAACATAGAAAAGAGGTGCAGGAGTAGGTCATCCAAAACCAGTACCCCATTGCTGCTTTTCCCCCACATCCCTTGATTCTGCTAGCCCTAAGCTAAATCTGACTCTCTCTTGAAACCATCCAGTGAATTGCCCTCCACCTGCGTCTGTGGCAGAGAATTCCACAGATTCACAACTCTCAGGGTGAAGAAGTTTTTCCTCATCTCAGTCCCAAATGGCCTACCCCTTATGCTTAAACTGTGACCCCTGGTCACAGGATAGGAGAGGAAGGAAGACTAACTGAGCATTGTATAGGGCCATTCCTTGTACAGAACCATTCTACATTACAACCACTATCGGTTCCATGCCAGGCCACCAGCTAGGGTTGCCAGTCTCAAAGAGCAGCTTATCCCATAGATGGGCTGGTCAATGAACAGCTGTGGAATGGCTGTGTGGGAAGGAATGTCTGCATCCCAGTATACTCAAGGAGGTGGCTCTAGAAATCGTGGACGCATTTGTGTTCACTTTCCAATGTTCTATCGATTCAGGATCAGTTCCTGTGGATTGGAGGGTAGCTAATGTTATCCCACTTTTCAAGAAAGGAGCGAGAGAGAAAACAGGGAATTATAGACCATTTAGCCTGACATCAGTGGTGGGGAAGATGCTGGAGTCAATTATTAAAGAAGTGATAACGGTACATTTGGATAGCAGTAACAGGATTGGTCCAAGTCAGCATGGATTTATGAAGGGGAAATCATGCTTGACTAAGCTTCTGGAATTTTTTGAGGATGTGACAAGTAAAATGGATGAAGGGGAGCCAGTGGATGTAGTGTATCTAGACTTTCAGAAATTCTTTGATAAGGTCCCACACAGGAGATTAGTGGCCAAAATTAGAGCACATGGTATTGGGGGTAGGATATTGACATGGATAGAAAATTGGTTGGCAGACAGGAAACAAAGAGTAGGAGTGAACGGGTCCCTGTCAGAATGGCAGGCAGTGGCAAGTGGAGTGCCGCAAGGATCAGTGCTGGGACCGCAACTATTTACAATATATATTAATGACTTAGATGATGGGATTAAAAGTGACACTAGCAAATTTGCAGATGACACAAAGCTGGTGGCAGTGTGAACTGCGAAGAGGATGTTAGGAGGTTGCAGGGTGACTTTAACAGGTTGAGTGAGTGGGCAGATGCGTGGCAGATGCAGTATAATGTGGATAAATGTGAGGTTATCCACATTGGCGGCAAGAACAAGGGGGAAAATTATTATCACAATGGCGTCAAGATTAGGAAAAAGGGAAGTGCAGCGAGATCTGGGTGTCCTTGTACACCAGTCACTGAAAGTAAACATGCAGGTACAGCAGGCAGTGAAGAAAGCTAGGCATGTTGGCTTTCATAACGAGAGGATTTGAATATAGGAGGAAAGAAGCCCTTCTGCAGTTGTACAGGGCTCTGGTAAGACCACATCTGGAGTTTTGTGTGCAATTTTGGTCTCCTAATTTGAGGAACGACATCCTTGCTATTGAGGCAGTGCAGCATAGGTTCAGAAGGTTAATCCCCAGAATGACAGGACTGTAATTTGAGGAAAGATTGGAAAGATCTTATAGAAATGTATAATATTATAAAAGGACTGCACAAGCTAGATGCAGGAAAAATGTTCCCAATGATGAGGAGTCCAGAACTAGGGACCACAGTCTAAGCATAAAGGGGAGGCTGAGATGAGAAAAAAATTTGTGAAGTGGTGAATTTGTGGAATTCTCTGCCGTAGAAGGCAGGAGAGGCCAATTCACTGGATTAATTTAAAAGAGAGTTAGATAGAGCTCTTGGGGAAAGCGGAATCAAGGGATATGGGGAGAAGGCAGGCACGGGTTACTGATTGTGGATGATCAGCCATGATCATAATGAATGGCGGTGCAGGCTCGAAGGCCAAATGGACTCCTCTTGCAGCTATTTTCTATGCTTCTATGAACTGCAGGTGTTGGTTTAAACCGAAGAAAGACACAAAATGCTGGAGTAACTCAGCGGGACAGGCAGCATCTCTGCAGTGAAGGAATAGGTGACGTTTCGGGTCGAGACACAACAGCTTCAAAATGCCGTGCACTTGGTGCCTCTGTTGGTCGGATGCTGGCTCTGACAGAGCTTACCTTCTCACGCAGGCCTGGCATGTGCAGGATCAGGAGCTTTGATTGGAAGCCATTCTGCCGGACTCTAAGTGGAAAAGTCAATACCAAAAGCTCCACTTTTGGACCAGTGCCCTGCACACAGCTTTGATTGGACACAGATTGCACTCTCCATAGAGAATACACTTCATAGTAAAACTCAAGAAAACACATGTACAAAAAGGGTTTGTCCGTCACCATTTCAACGCATAAATATTTCTTTGAACTGTGCCCGCTGTTAAACGTTCTCTATAAAGTAGCCCTGTGAATTCCACAATTGGCCTCAGCAAAGAAACTGAACAAATTAGACCCGACTGCCTATATATAATGTTGAAGTTTATTACATGTGCTTAAACAGGTGGGTTTCCTTGACGGCTGAGCAGATTTATTCAGGGGTAATTGAAGCGTTCAGAGTCACAAGGAGCCAAGTTCAACTCCTGGCCAGTGCTGTGTTAGCAAACAGGCCACAGTTGGGGCAGGGGTAAGGGCCCTTTGGCCAAGCCCATGTATCAGCATAGAGCTGGGTCAGTCCCACCTCTCAGTCAGACGCCCATCAATTCAAACACAACTCCTGTTACTTGAGTGCTGTATTTCTTCAGTACAATGAGGCAGGGACACGACACCCTCAAAGGTGTTACCTTTTGGGTGAGAGATTAAAGATATCTCGCAACACGATTGAGAAGTGGTTCTTCCTGATGGCTTGGAATTTGATATTCAACCCTCGATAGTCATAGCAAGCAGATTGTCACTGTTGTTTGTGGGATCTTGCAGTGTGTGATTAAGTTGTAGTTTCTGGCTCTTGGCGTCAACGGAGACACAAATCACAGCAAAATGAACGATTGGTGCCCTGATGGAACTGTGTACAATTCTGCTTCCTTCCCTCTCAAGAGGGAGCCAATATCCAGTTGGGGTTCCAAGGGACATTTCATAATGAGGAGGCTTCTTGTTAGGTAGAGCTAGTTATAGATTTGTAGATATTTGCAGACAAAGAGGAAGGTGAGGTGTAATCCCTCCACCAGAATGTCATTGTTATGAGAGGGGTAAACTCTAAACACTGCAGGAAGATGCTGGAAGTACTTGGTAGGTCGGGCAGTGTTAGCTAAGGTAGGGTCAAGAGCCAGAACACAGCATACAATTGCAAGGTGCCAAGTTTAGTTTTTTAGTTCAGAGATACAGTGAGGAAACGGGCCCTTCGGCCCACCGAGTCCGCACCGACTAGCGATCCCCGCACACTAACACTATCCTACTCACACAGGGGACAATTTACACTGATACCAAACCAATTTACCTACAAACCTTAATGTCTGTGGAGTGTGGGAGGAAACTGAAGATCTCGGAGAAAACCCACGTGGCCATGGGGAGAACGTCCAACCTCCGTACAGACACCACCCATAGTTGAGATCTACGATGGGGTCATGTTGTGAATGAGCTGCCGAACGAAATTAACTTAGTGAGACAATTTAGCACGTGTTATTGGACCGTAGGGCACAGGGTGATATAGTAGATAGGTGGACTACGCATGCATCAGGAAAGGAAGGGAAATGTGTGGATGGTGCCGCTGATGAGTTACGGCGTACGTGGATTGTCCATCCCGGAAACTGTCTCAGACAGGATCGAATGTTGCTGGGCTGTGGGAGGAAATTATACTGTTGGGACAGAGATGGGAATCAGCGAGAAATCCTTCCAGCAGCTGAAGAGAATCTCACAAATTCAGGGTCGGTCATTGAGGGGTTGTGGACAGGCTCTAACCTTGGAGAACATCAGTTCTACCTCGATTCTTGGCCCAGCTCAACTTGGCTTGGTTGGATGAGCCAAGGATGATTCTGCTTTAGCTGCAGGGTCTACACGCTCCCTCCTTCCCTGGTGCCAAGTCATTTGCATGTAATAAATTGAGTGGGAGAACTACCCAGGAATGTGCCCACCTCACTGCAAGATCCATTTACTCTCCTGCTACTGAGCTCGCTGTGATTTTACTGGGCGATGTCTAGAACATTTATAGGTTGTTTAGGATGGAAGTTGCTTTTTTACAGTAATCCATTTACGTGGCAACAATCATTTTCCACATGTTCCCAGGAGCAGGACACACCAATTCCCTTGTTACTTTTGGCCTGGGTGCCGGACAAAACTCCTCAGCTGGCCCACTGGCTGGGCGTTGCGTTCTGCTGCACTCAAAGTCGAACTCGTGAACCGATGATCGGCCATGAGAAGGAGGGGAGGTGGTGTTGGCGGTAAGGGAAGGTCCGAAGGTCGGACGGCTGGCCGGGCTGCCGACCGACGGGGCCACGGGCGAGGTGCTGCTGCTGCTGCACTCCATGGGCTGCACTACGCCGGGAGGGGTAAGGCGGGCTGGACGCGGCGCTCCGACCCGACAGTCCCCTCGACCCCGAGTAGTGGCCAATCAAATACAGGACAAGGGTGGACCCGTATGAGACAAACAAATTTAGCCCCATATACGGGATGTCCCGGCTAAACGGGACAACCCTAGACATCAGTGATAGGAGCAGAATTAAGCCATTCTGCCCATCAAGTCTACTCCGCCATTCAATTTACGGCTGATCTATCTTCCCCTCTTAACCCCATATTCCTGCCTTCTCCCCACAAACATCTGGGAGTTTGGGCACCTACAGGCGTACCCAAAGCAGCAATCTGATTGAATGGCAGAAAGACTCCACACTTGAAAGCTGGCTGGGATTGGCAAACCCTTTCTGAATCTTTAAAGTAAAGGGCCTGTCCCACTTTGCGATTTTTTTCAGCGACTGCGGAGCGTCAGCGCCTGTCCCCCGTAACACCGTCAAGTTTCACGACCTATGCTGCCCTGCGGGTGATGCAGGTGAGGGTTAAGGTTGGGGACCACAAATGGGCTGTAAAATATTCTTCCTTCAATGCATGGAGTTTAAACATTAATATATTAAAATGAATACAGTAAAATCAATTGTGCAAATGAAAATATGTTTGTCGTTCAGTTTTATTTACAGATGTGTTGGTCCGCTGCCATATCCAATCACCGTCTCTATAACCTTTCACAGGGATGGATTCAGTGAGTGTAGACAGAACTCCCCTCTCCCCTCTTCCACCCCACCCACCCCCATCCCTCCTTCTCCCCCCACTATCCTTCTCCCCTCTCATAGAAACTAGGTGCAGGAGTAGGCCATTCGGCCCTTCGAGCCTGCACCGCCATTCAATATGATCATGGCTGATCATCCAACTCAGTATCCCGTACCTGCCTTCTCTCCACACCCTCTGATCCCCTTAGCCACAAGGGCCACATCTAACTCCCTCTTAAATATAGCCAATGAACTGGCCTCAACTACCCTCTGTGGCAGAGAGTTCCAGAGACCCACCACTCTCTGTGTGAAAAAATTCCTTCTCATCTCGGTCCTGAAGGATTTCCCCCTTATCCTTAAGCTGTGACCCCTTGTCCTGGACCTCCCCAACATCGGGAACAATCTTCCTGCATCTAGCCTGTCCAACCCCTTAAGAATCTTGTAAGTTTCTATAAGATCCCCTCTCAATCTCCTAAATTCTAGAGAGTATAAACCGAGTCTATGCAGTCTTTGTTCATAAGACAGTCCTGACATCCCAGGAATCAGTCTGGTGAACCTTCGCTGCACTCCCTCTATGGCAATAATGTCCTTCCTCAGATTTGGAGACCAGAACTGTACGCAATACTCCAGGTGTGGTCTCACCTAGACCCTATACAACTGGGGTCTCCTTCCACCTTTCTTCCCTTCCCCCTCTTCCTCCCTTCTCCCCCCTCCACTCTTCTCCCCCTTATCCACTCCCCCCCTCCCCTCACATCCCCTTCTCCCCCTCCCCCTCCCTTCTCCCATTCTCCACCCCCCCTCACTTTCCCTGACGCCCCCCATTTGTGGACCCAGCCTGCGACCAGCGATCCCCCTCACACTAGGGACAATTTGTACAAACCTGTGTGGAGTGCGGGAGGAATCCCAAACGCTAACCCTAACCCCAGCCCTAACCCTATCCCTAGCACTAACCGTAACCCTAACCCTAACTCTAGGTTGATGGGCTTGGTATAAGTATAAATTGGCCCCAGCGTGTGTGGGATAGTGTGCGGGGCATCGCTGGTCGGTGCGGACTCGGTGGGCCGAAGGGCACCAGGGGTTGGACCCGTTGTTCCCAAAGACTGCATTTATCCCATAGTCAATGTTACTGAAACAGATGATGTGGCCTTTGTGCAGTACTATTAGTGGGACCTAGCTGTCACAGGCTGGGTCCACAAATGGGGGGTGTCGGGGAAAGTGGGAGGGGGGGGGGGGGGGGGGGAGTGGAGAATGTGAGAAGGGAGGGAGAGGGGTAGAAGAGGATGTGTGGGAATGGGGCGAGTGGCAAAGGGGGAGAAGAGTGGAGCGGGGAGAAGGGAGGAAGAGGGGGGAAGGGAAGAAGGGGATAGACGGTAGGGGAGAAGGGTAGGGGGGAGTGGGGAAGGAGGGATGGGGGCGGGAAGGGGGTGGATGGGAGAGGGGAGTTCAGTCTACACTGACAGAATCCATCCCTGTGAAAAGTTATAGAGACGGTGATTGAATCTGGAAACGGACCAACACATCTGTAAATAAAACTGAACGACTCGGGCATCTTTTCAATTGCACAATTGATTTTATTGTATTAATTTTAATATATTAATGTTTAAAATCCATGCAAAGAAGGAAGAATATTTTACAGCCACCTGTGGTCCCCGACCCCAACCCTAACCCTAACCCTAACCGGGCGCCACCCACGGGACAGCGTACGTCAGCGTGTGACAGGGCGCATGACACGATGAGACACACAAATGTCGCCCCTGGATTTTGAACATTCCAAAACCCTGGGGTGACAAGGAGACACCGTGCGCCACCTACACATCACAACGCATCACCTGCGCATCACCGCGCGCCACCATATGTGTCACGCCCCAACCACGACGCAACAACCCCTTTCCAGGCTGTCGCTGAAAATGTCGCCCAGGAAAATCAGATCGTTTCTATCAGACGTGGTCTGCATTTGTAGAATTGCTACAAAGATAGGGCACAGGAGTACCTCGGGCCTTGGTAGGGGAGGATGAAAAACTATCGAGTTGGTGGACTCCTTCTGCGTGATATATATATAATATAGTAACTGTTTTTTTTTGTTTTTTCTCTCTCTCTTTGTTCTAGGGTCTATCTCTTAACCCTCGTTCTCTAATTCTTTGACCAAGGGTTTGTTTTTTTTTCTTCTCCTCTTTGGCACGCTCTTTCCCTTTCACAACTCTTTTCACCTACTTCACTCTCTTTCTTTCTATTCATTTTCTTTAAAAGCCATAAAATTATGGGGTACAATGATTGTAACAATATATATGTGATGTACACTGATGTATTTTCCTCTAATAAATAAAAATATTTTTTAAAAAGTGGGACGGGCCCTTCAGACCTCTTCCACCCTTCATTGGGTCCTTACTCCTACCTCCCTCCTTATTTATTACCCGTGTGGTCAGAACTTTCCTCTGCCCCACTAAAACCGCCTTCCCTTTCAAATGTTCTTTTCATTTCTGGCATTCATAGAACAAACATAGACAATAGAACTGTGCAACACTGCAAAAGGCCCTTTGACCCACAATGTCTGTGCCAAACATGGTGCAAAATCCTCTGCCTGCGCATGACCCATGTCCCTTCATTCATTGCACATCCATGTGGTGATCTAAAAGACACTGAAACGCCACTATAGCATCTGCTTCCACCATCCAGTCTGGCATTCACCACTCCAGGTGATTCACCGCTCTCTGCATATAAAACTCGCCCTACCCATCTCCCTAAACATTTCCCCCATCTGACTTTAAAGCTGAGCCTCCTAGCCTTTGACATTACCAGCCGAGGGAAACAAAATCTTACTGTCTGCTTCTCACTATGCCTCTCATCATTTTAGAAACTTCTACCAGATCTCCCCCAGCCTCTGACACACCAGAGAAAACAATCCAAGTATATCCAACCTCTCCTACGACCTATTGCCATCTGATCCAGTGCGGATTATAAAGTGAATCAGTAATTCAGTGAGATGGCCCCAGGTGTTCCTTTGTCCGATAATCCGTATTCTTTGAAAGCTCAAGTATTACGTTAACCTCGGTGGTGCCACATTATAGTCATAGTGCCATGGAGTCATACATCATGGAAACTGGCCCTTCAGCCAAACTCGTATACGCCAAACAAAATGCTCCATCTAAAGTAATCCCATTTGCCCGCATTTGGCCCATATCCCTCTAAACCTATCCGAACCATGTATCTGTCCAAGTGTCTTTTAAATGTTGTTTTAGTAGTTGTCTCAACTATCTCCTCTGGCAGCTATCTCCTCTGAACAAAAAAGTTCCTATTAAATCCTTCCCCGCCCATCTTAAACCTATCTCATATGATTCTTGATCCCCCTACCCTAGATAAAAGACTGTCCATATGACCTCAAGTACCCTAGTAATTTTATACTCCTCCATAATATCACCCCTGCACTCCAAGGGATAATGTTCTAGCTTGCCCAATTTCCCCCATAGCTCAGGCCCTCTAGACCTTGCAACATCCTCATAAATCTTCCCTGCACACTTTCCAGCTTAATGAGGTCCATCCTTTAGCAGGGTGACCAACATTGAACACAATACTCCAAATGCAGCCTCACCAATGTCTTATATAATTGTAACATATCATTCCTACTTCCATGTTTAAGAAAGAACTGCAGAAGCTAGAAAAATCAAAGGTGGACAGAAATGCTGGAGAAACTCAGCGGATGAGGCAGCAACTATGGAGAGAAGGAATAGGCAACATTCTGGGTTGAGACCATTCTTCAGACCCTTCTTCTGGAGGTCTGAAGAAGAGTCTCAACCCAAAACGTTGCCTATTCCTTCTCTCCATAGTTGCTGCCTCATCTGCTGAGTTTCTCCAGCATGTTTGTCTACATCCCAACTTCCATGCTCATCACCCTGACTGATGAAGGCCAATGTTCCAAAAGGCTTTTTACCACACTATCTACCACACTATCTACCACTTTTAGGGAACTGTGCACCTGTACTCCAGGATCCTTCTGCTCTACAGCACAGGGCTCTAGGACTCTACCCCTATCATTCACTGTGAAGGTCTAGTCAAGGTTCCATGAATGTGAGAAATGAGAAATGATTGTCCCATTTTGCTTCCCAAGAATGGGTCCAATGTGATCTCCTCTGCCATACTGTGTCTTTAAAATGGGAGATTTGCATAACGCTGGTTCATGCTCATATTGGCCACTCACTCGACATGAGATATCTTGGCCAGTGCACCGTGAGATCCCACACAGACCCAGAATATCACTGCACATGTTCCTCACTTGTGAGCATACCTCTGAAGATCTGTCCTGGACACAGCACGTTGGTGCAATCATCAAGAAAGCCCACCTCTACATCCTCGGGAGATTGAGGAGATTTGGTACTTCTCTTGAACTTCTACTGGGGTATAGTAGAGGACATATTGACTGCTTGAATCGCAGCTTGGTTTGGCAACTCAAACGTCCAGGAATGCAGGAGATTACCAACAGTGATGGACACTGCCCGATTCATCACGGGCACCACCAAAGTCATGCACAGTCTCAAAATGGCAGCCAGCATCATCGAGGACCCACACCATCCAGGACAAGCTCTCATTTCACTCCGACCATCAGGAATAAGGTATAGCATACTCACCTCCAGGTTCCGGAACAGCTTCTTCGAAACAGCCATCAGGCTATTGAAGGTTACACAAAAAGCTGGAGAAACTCAGCGGGTGCAGCAGCATCTAAGGAGCGAAGGAAATAGGCGACGTTTCGGGTCGAGACCCTTCTATTGAACACTGCAAACACAGACTAATCTACCAACTGTCCTGGTTATTCTATGGACTTTGGACTTTGTTTCGCACTAATATTGGGATTTATTGAATCCGTTATTGTTGCTTATTATGTTATTAATAGAGCACTGTGTTTACATACCTTATATGATACACTCTGCCGTTGAATATTTATTTAGTGCTGGCCCATAAAACAGTGAAATAATGGACAATTAGTGATTGTGAAACTAGGGCTGTGATTGTTTGTTAGTTATGCAGGCAAAGTAATTGTCTGTCAATGGGGGCTGCCAACTCTGTCTCCTTCCTCCTCGAAACCCCCCTCCTCCTTATCCTTCTCCCACTACCCCTCTTGGCGCTGGACGGACCTCCTTTGGACTATTGTGAGCAATTTTGGGTCCCATATCTGAGGAAGGATGTGCTGGCTCTGGTGAGGAAGTTTAAAAGATTTAAACTTTACAAAAATGGATTCAGCTGAAACTAAAACAAGCTGCTACCTTGTCCTAATTAATTGCAAAGCCAGCAGAAAGCTCGTACAAGGCTAACAAATGTTTATGTTCTTTTTCCCATAAAAACAAGCAAGATAACAAGCACAACTTCATGAATGTCTATAATATAAACATTAAGAGGATATTCAGACTCTCGGCCCTTACCCTTGCTCTACATGATTATAACTAGACTAAGTGAGACCAGCATCACATGGGAGGGCTGGAACCCCGACGCAATATTCCACCTCTCCTCCAATTCCAATATTGCTCGCCAGTGGGGGGGGGGGGGGGGGGGGGTGGGGGGGGGGGGATTTCCGTTGTGCTAGTATGGGTGTTGCCGGCCAAAGGTACTGGTTTCCAGAGGGCTAGTATAGACATTGTGGGTCGAATGGATTCTTGGGCTGGAAGCCAACGGTTGCAACGATTTTAAAAGCCAAGGCAAGGCAAACAATTTGGCTGCAGCCACCTGACAACCTAAATCCATTTTGTGAACACAAACTCTTGAAAACGGCGAGGAAAACAATTGTGCCGCAGCCACTTGACAACCTAAATCCATTTTGTGAACACAAATCTTTGAAAAAGGCGAGGCAAACAATTGGGCCGCAGCGACCAGACAACCTAAATCCATTTTGAGAAAACAAACTCTTGGAAAAGGCGAGGCAAACAATTGTGCTGCAGCCACCTGACAACCTAAATCCATTTTGTGATCACATACTCTTTAAAAAGGCGAGGCAAACAATTGGGCCGCAGCGACCAGACAACCTAAATCCATTTTGAGAAAACAAACTCTTGAAAAAGGCGTGGCAAACATTTGGGTCGCAGCCACCTGACAACCTAAATCCATTTTGAGAAAACAAACTCTTTGAAAAGGCGAGGCAAACAATTGGGCCGCAGCCACCTGACAACCTAAATCCATTTTGTGAACACAAACACTTGAAAAAGACAAGGCAAATAATTGGGCCGCAGCCACCTGACAACCTCAATTCATTTTGTGAACACTATCTCTTGAAAATGGTGAGGCAAACAATTGGGCCGCAGCCACCTGACAACCAAAATCCATTTTGTGTTATTCACAGTGTTATTCACAGCTCGGAGAGCCGTGACCCTCTCACTTCCCGGGTCTGGCAGAGACTGAGTGTGGCATGACACTTCCGGGTTTTATTGTCCCTCCCCCCCTCCCCCCTGCCGCCAGCGGGGGCAGCAGAGAGAACAGAGAGAATGGGGGATTTAAAAAAAAACATTAATATCTCTCTCATTGTTCATCGATGGGAAAAATCCTCTGGTCCTGGAAGGCGGAGGGGGGCTATGAGCGAGGTGGCCAAAAATGACGGCCGTAGGTGGCGGCGTTCTCTCGGAAATTGCGGCACAGTGGGCCAAAAGCGGTCAAGATCAGACTTTAGTAATATAGATGTGCGTCATTAATTAAAAAAAACAAGATGCTTAATCTGCAGAAAAATAGCCTTCTCATATAACCATATATGGCTATTCCTTCGTCTCTCAGAAGAACCTGTCACTCTTAAGGGGCTGTCAATCTTAAGAAGCAAGAGGCTGTACAATGCTCTGTAGATAATTATTTTCGCTGATTATTCGAGTATAAATACATGTACTTAATCATTGCCCCTTTGTGTGGAGATTAGAGCTCTGCATATAGGTATGTTACAATACTTACCTTCAGCGGCGCTGCAGTTCTGCCACTGGCTGTGTGCGCGGCTTTGGTACCTTTGAGTGGGGGGCGGGATTAAAATGCCATTTTCTCCTGCCTGTCATAGTTGAACTTTCTCAGGCTGCTAAGCTGCTGCAGAAAAATTGCTCCGACATCCTTTCTTGGAAGTTTTTTTTAAAATCGCGGGACAATTTCAGCGCTGGAGTAAAATAAAAATCTACTTCTAATGCCGTCAACGCCGACAACAGGATGGATCTCACGTAGGGGACAAAACATAAGGTAAGACATTTATTTTACATATAAACTTGCTTCTTAGGATTACTTTAATCCAAATTTCATTGGAGAACATGTGATTATGGCCCCATGCGAACCGACAGTGTTTTTCCTGCCAATATGGGGTTCAAATGCACCGCAACCGTAATGTTCCAAATGAATACGTTCCACAAAATCTCACTCGCAAGATGATTTAAATGCCCATTAGTTTACGGGAATTAAATACTAAATTCCTTCCATTTAGCCTATAAATTGATGACAATAAGATTTAAAAATCATGTTATATTGTGAATTCTTGTGAGACTGTTATTTGGACACTTAGGCTATTTAAATATGTTATCCTTTTCTTAAGAAATGAATAGATGTTTTGATCTAGTAATTGAATTTTGTAATTAGCTACAATTAGATAACTAAGTAATTATATGCTTTAATTTCAGGTCATCCAAGTAAGATTGTTTCATGTTTGTTTCAGAATACTTCAATTTATAATAACTGAAAATTTCATTCACTTCTCTTAATTTTTAAGAAAGTTATGGACTTTTGACTGTCCTCGATCACAGCTTTTGAGTTGTCAATGGAAAAGCAATAGGGAACAAGATGCTAATTTCCGAGTATGAAAATGGCCATAACTTTTTTATTACTGAAGATATGAAAGTGAATTAGGTGTCAAATTAAACTTATGTTTATGCTTTATCTTGATTTTTTAAATCTCAAAATGTTGTAACATTGCTACTGTATACTCTGCATCTACATACAGTAATAGTCCTTACCACATCTGTCTGGCACAAATAAAGATTACTGCTTGATTACTGATTTTAATTGCGTTTATGTCTGTTTAGTGAAAGTGAACCACAACATTGGCTTAGTCGAGCAGGTCTTGCTGGAAACAATCGCTGAAGACTAAGTAAGAGGCTATAGTTTGGCCGGGGTCTCGAAGGGGGGAAGAAAATGCACTATCAGACCCCTTGAGTCTGAACTACTAAGAGTACCCGAGAACATTGTTGTCCTTCGTCTGAAGTGATCTGGTTCCCTGCCAACATCTTTCAGAACAGACAACGCAAGGTAAGACAATTTTTGGGATTGTTGACTCAGACTAAGTAGGCTGTCTGAGGTATTTAGCCGATATTGAGCCAGTAATAGGATAGGCTCAGGATGTGGGAGCTTTGGTAAATGTGGGAATTCCAGAACATGGGAGCTTCAGTACAGCATATGTGTTATTTGGATCCAGGAAAATGTAAAGATTACATAATGAATTTTAAAAAAAGAGAGAATATGGTTGGCCAACATAATATTAAACAATTGGTATGTAAAAATGGAAACCGAAGCAAAATATCCCCGGTTACCCTTTGTCTGACATAACGACCATGTCTACAATGTTACAAAATTTTGAGATTTAAAAAATCAAGTCTGCAATTTATCCCATCAGATAAAGCATAAAAATAAGTTTAATTTGACACCTAATTCACTTTCATATCTTCAGTATTAACAAAGTTAGGGCCATTTTCATACTCGGAAATTAGCAACTTGCTTCCTATGCTTTTCTATTGACTTGTCACAAAAGTTGTGATCAAGGACAGTCAAAAGCCCATAACTTCCTTAAAATTTAAGAGAACTGAAAGAAATTTTCAGTTATTATAGATTGAAGTATTCTGAAACAAATATGAAACAATCTTACTTGGATGACCTGAAATTAAAGCATATAATCAGTTAGTTACCCAATTGTAGCCAATTACAAAATTCAATTACTAGATCTAAACATTTATCTATTTCTTAAGAAAAATTTTTTAAGAAATTTAAAGCCTAAGTGTCTAATTAACAGTCACACAGTAATTCACAATATAACATGATTTTTAAATCTAATTGTCATTAATTTATAGGCCAAATTGAAGGAATTCAGTGTTTAATGCCTGTAAATTAATGGGCATTTTAAACAGCATGCGAGTGGGATTTTCTGGAACGCGCTGTATTGGAACGTTGCGGTTGCGGTGAATTTAAACCCCATATTAGCTATACAAATGACTCTAACCTGTTTGAGAAACAGAGCTCGTCTCCCTGGTGGAGAGAGAGGGGAAAGTGTGAGTAATTGGGCCAATCCCGTTTCTGCGCTTGGTTAATTTCTGAGCACAACAGCAACTCTCTCTCTAACACTCTCACTCCACCAATTTCACAATTTAAAAACACGCTTGCTACTGCACTAGCTACTGCATGCCTTAACCCTCCCAGTCCAACTGGCCATTATTAAGTGCAATGCCCATACAAGTGGCCACAATGAAGTATCCTGCTGACATTATTGCCCACACAGCAGATTACGAATTCTGCACATTGGTCCCCACAGAACCAAAGATACTAGTAGACATAACGGCTCTTTCAGACAAGGGAATGTAAAGTTAATTAATTATGTTGGGAGGATTGTTGAGAATTGTAAAGAAACAGCAACAATGTGCTTTAATTTGGTCTGCGTAAAATGTAAATCAGGACAAATGCATTTTTGGATAAAGAGGGAAGAGAATGTGGAAAGTTAAACACTTTGAAGCTTTTAATGAAATTACCTGTGTTTAAGGGAGTGAGAGAGTCCAAAGTGTGTTTTGGGTAGAGACCGTTCTTCAGTATGTGTTGTATTTATGAACAAAGTATGAACATTTTTGGTGAATCGTTTGTTTAAATGTCTTGGTCTGTAAAGTTAATGGAGTACTGACCTTGGCTTACAAAACAACGTTCTAGCTGTGTTGGAATACATTTTGTAATTACATGAGGAAATTAAATCCTTTATCTCCAGTGGATGGCTGACAAATAACATTTTCCTCCAATACAGTCTATATATGAACCTTGTCAACAGGACAGCTATCTTATTGTTTTTCTTAAATTATAGTTAAGAAGTATATGGTTTCGGTTTTGTAATTCTCCAAAGCTAGCTTGGTCAAGGTTAGCAACACAAGACACAGTGCCTTTGCCTGATAATATCATATATTAAAGTGTAAATTTCTCATTTTTGGGTGTATCAAAGCTTTAAGAGTTTTGCATGAGGAGTGTATAACTGTGTTTTACTCTTGAGTGAGAACTTTATTGCTTTAACGTGTGTGAATATCTGAGATTTAGCATATTGCATGAGGTGTGGAAATGTATGAGTGACTGGCACAGAAAGAGGGTGTACGGTGAGTGAGTTTTAAGACTGTTACTTGATTGTGGAACCAGTTCTGGGTGAATGTTGAATTAATCATATAATTGAGATGAAATAGGATGTCATTGAATGAGCTTGCTCATTTACGTGATAAATCTTTGTAGAACCTCATGTGTATTAATAGGTAGTGTCTCTTTAAGAAGTTGCAGCTGTATGGGCGTTGAGCCTGGGACAAAGTTATTTTCTTTTCCTTTGCTCTTTGAAAATGTATTGGCTATCCATGCAGAAATTAATTCTGTATACTCTGTCTTCTCGACTTTTATTAAACAGGAGATGTGGCTCAGCAAAGAGACTGTTCATTGTCTTCACCTCATAACCTGGCATTAGGATTGGTGACGTTGGCGGTATTTTAAGTTTGATTTCTTCCTATTTTTTACCTTTTGAATTGATTTCAAGAGAGATCTGAATTACGCACTGGCCATGTGGAATTCAGAATGAGGTGTTGGATGCAAATTGGGAATCATTTTCAAATTGTTTTTTCTTTATAATGACCTATTTTTAAGATTCAAGATTCAAGCTTCAAGAGAGTTTATTGTCATCTGTCCCTAATAGGACAGTGAAATTCTTGCTTTGCTTCAGCACAACAGAAGGCATGAATACAGAACAGATCAGTGTGTCCATATACCACTATATAAATATATACGCACATGAATAAATACACTAATAAAGTGCAATACTTTTTGAAGTATTTTCCTCTCCAGGGCGCTCAAGTTGCCGAACCAAGCCACGATGCAAACGGTTCAGAGTTTGCCTTATAATAAAGATAACAGATAATGGGTTATTAGTTATCAGAGTTTTGTCCGAGCCAGGTTTAATAGCCTGGCGGCTGTGGGGAAGTAGCTATTCCTGAACCTGGTCGTTGCAGTCTTCAGGCTCCTGTACCTTCTACCTGAAGGTAGCAGGGAGATGAGCGTGTGGCCAGGGTGCTGTGGGTCTTTGATGATACTGCCAGCCTTTTTCAGGCAGCGACTGCGATAGATCCCCTCGATGGAAGGAAGGTCAGAGCCAATGATGGACTGGACAGTGCTTACTACTTTTTGTAGTATTTTCCTCTCCAGGGCGCACAAGTTGCCGAACCAAACCACGATGCAACCGGTTCAGAGTTTGCCTTGTAAGTAGTTAAAGGGTTTAAGTAAAGTCTTGACTGAGACTGGACAGGACCTTAATGTGAATTAATTACATATGCACAGCAATTGACCCGAACCTTGTTAGACTTACAGAAACCACTGGACCAGAGAAAAGCAGAAACCACTATCAGCTGACCATAACGGCGAACCCTGACAACCAGGAGATCACAAACTGGTAAAAAATAGGGATTGGAGGAAATTGGGAGAACGGTGGAAGGAGCCCTTCCCAGTGCTACTGACTACACCTACCCCACAAGTGAAGGTCGAAAATAACCCTCCTTGGATACACCTAACTTACTGCAAAATAACTGGAAACTGGAAAAAGTATGAACTTGAATGTCCTCCTGCAAGACTGGAGGTAAAGGGAAGCCGTACACAAAAATAAAAAAGGCCAGTATTTACAGCATCTTGTTAAACCCAGCCATGAACATAAGCGAACGCACTGCACTGAATTATATACATGCCTCCCTAATCTCGGATATTTGGAATGAGTCTCCCCCTGGTTGAATAAACTTGAACAATTAACAGTGACCCCTTATTTGTTCTTTGGGGTCCCGGGATTAGGAATAAAACCAAAGGGATCGATTTGAAATGAGAGACACCTCTGAGTCACAATTAATCGTAACTACTCGACCTCCAGCAACAGTGAAAGAAATAGGAAAAATGATAAATGGCTGAAGGACAAACAGATAATTCATGTTTTAAAGTTGGGGGAAAGATCACATGGGTCGGAAAGGAATGGGAACTATGAAAAGCAACAGCTGCCGACTGAGGATCTGCCTACTATGGCTCTGGTCCAAGTAGGAACTATGGGCAAAGCATGAGAATCATGTGGGATGAGTGTATTCAGCCCCTGAACATAAACTGACTATAAAAAAAGGGAGCTGCTTTGCCATGAATTAAAACAACTTTGACTGGATCCGGAGGCTGAAGAAGGGATAGCTATAGTCTTTACTAGACTAAGTGAGACCCGTTGGATCCCATGTTCACACAGGAGGGCTGGTCCCCCAACGCAATATTCCACCTCTCCACCAATTCCAATATTGGTGTCCAGTGGGGGGGGCTTTCTGGAGCACTGGTATGGGTTCTTGGGGTGGCAGCTCAGTCCCTCAAGCCTGATGTGCTGGCAGCTCACTCACGGCTGGTGGGCTGGCAGTTGACTCATGGTTATTCCTTGAAATTATTTTCAAGCAGGGTGCAAGACCACCAAATTCAAATCAATTTTCCTACCATTTCAAGCAGGGTGCAAGGCCACCAAATTCAAGTGCAGTTTCTTACCACTTCGAGCAGTGCGCAAGGCCACCAAATTCAAGTGCAGTTTCATATCACTTTCAGCAGGGTGCAAGGCCACTGAATTCAAGTGCAGTTTCATACCATTTCATGCAGGGTGCAATGCCACCACATTCAAATTCAGTTTCATACCATTTCAAGCAGGGTGAAACTACCATAAAACCACCATAAAACCACACAAAACACCAACCTCACGGTTCAGTAGACATTCAGTGTGTTCAGTTGATTCACAGCTCATACAGAGTCGTGACGTCTCCCTCCCCCATCATGCAAAGACTGAGTCATAACCACAATTCCAGATTTTATAACCCATCCCCCTCCCACCGGAAAAGGTGTGGCCTTCATGGCGTGATTGACAGGAGAGAGATTCTCAACATTTTTAAAACACTAATAACACCTTTATTTTTAATTGATGGGGGGAATCCTCTCCACCTGCTGAGCGGAGGGGGACTGAGTAAGATGGCCAAACATCACAGCCGTAAGTGGTAGCGTTTTATCTAAAATCAATATACAGTGAATACAGGAAGTTACCCAAAGCACCCAAGCCACTATTTGCAGTGGTGCCTTTTAACTTCAAGCCAAAGCACCCAAAGCCACAGCATAAAGCACCCTAGCCACCATTTGCAGTAGTGCCTTTTAACTTCAACCCAAAGCACCAAGCCACCATTTGCAGTAGTGCCTTTTAACTTCAGCCCAAAGCACCAAAGCCACCATTTGCAGTAGTGCCTTTCCACAGCAAGACAAAGCACCCAAGCCACCATTTGCAGTAATACCTTTTGACCTCAGCATAAAGAATCCAAGCCACCATTTGCAGTAGTGCCTTTTAACTTCAACCCAAAGCACCCAAGCCTTCATTTGCAGTAGTACCTTTTAACTTCAGCCCAAAGCACCCAATCAAACATTTGTAGGCAGTGCCTTTTTACTTCAAACCAACCATATTTTCATTTGCAAACCACATTAAGGGCACTCACAGTTGAGTAGACATGTGTTCAGAGCTTTAGAGAGACGTGACCCTCTGGCTTGCTCCCTCTTGCAGAGACTGAGTGAGGCACACCACTTCCTGGTTTTATAGTCCCTCCCCCTCCCTCCAGCAGGGGCAGCAGAGAGAATGGGGAATTTTAAAAAAAGATAAATATCTCTCTGATTTTTCATTGATGGGAAAAATTCTCTGGTCCAGGAAGGCGGAGGGGGGCTCTGAGCGAGCTGGCCAAAAATGACGACCATAGGTGGCGGCGTTCTCTCGGAAATCACAGCACAGCGTGCCAAAAGTGGTCAAGATCAGACTTTTAGTAATATAGATGATTGACATGATTGTCTTTATTGCAATGAGCACTATTAGTAAAAATGCAAAGTCTATGTAATAGATCCCGAAAGTGGGAAGAAGTAATGAACGACGTTTTATCTAAGACCTGAGAGCTATTTAAAATAGTGCTTTAGCACCTGATACCAATATTATTCTGTTATTTATAACGACAGAAGCCAACACCTTTACAGTAATGGCCCTATGTTTAGCCTTTTTCCACATATCCCTGCATATCCAGACAAAGCAGAACGCCGGCTGTTGCCAGAACCGCCGTCCTCGCTGGCGGCCCGCTGGTTCACTCGGGATCTCCCCCTCCCTTCCCCCCACCTCTCCCCCTCCCTTCCCCCACCTCTCCCCTCCCTTCCCCCCACCTCTCCCCTCCCTTCCCACCACCTCTCCCCCTCCTTTCCCACCACCTCTCCCCCTCCTTTCCCACCACCTCTCCCCCTCCTTTCCCACCCTTCCTCTCCTCCCCTCCACCCTCCTCTCCCTCTGTCTCTGCCCCTCTCTCTCTGTCTCTGCCCCTTCTTGGTGAGACCATCAGTTCTGGTCTCCAAATCTGAGGAAAGACATTCTTGCCATAGAGGGAGTACAGAGAAGGTTCACCAGACTGATTCCTGGGATGTCAAGACTTCCATATGAAGAAAGACTGGATAGACTCGGCTTGTACTTGCTAGAATTTAGAAGATTGAGGGGGGATCTCATAGAAACGTACAAAATTTCTAAGGGGTTGGACAGGCTAGATGCAGGAAGATTGTTCCCGATGTTGGGGAAGTCCAGAACAAGGGCTCACAGTTTAAGGATAAGGGGGAAATATTTTAGGACCGAGATGAGAAAAACATTTTTCACACAGAGAGTGGTGAATCTGTGGAATTCTCTGCCACAGAAGGTAGTTGAGGCCAGTTCATTGGCTATATTTAAGAGGGAGTTAGATGTGGCCCTTGTGGCTAAAGGGATCAGGGGTTATGGAGAGAAGGCAGATATGGGATACTGAGTTGGATGATCAGCCATGATCATATTGAATGGCGGTGCAGGCTCGAAGGGCAGAATGGCCGACTCCTGCACCTATTTTCTATGTTTCTATAAAGACCGATAGCCCATTGTTTTTGCCAGCAGTGGTGGAATAACATGCCTACCTGCTTACGCGCTGTAACGGCGAAGGACTACAATTATAGAATCGATAAGCAGTGAACAAGCTGCTGTAAGGTAAACAAGCTTATTTATCTGTTTAGGATTTTGGGTTTGTGCTGTAACCCATTATGAGCTCACGGACAGATTCAAAACCAAATTACAATCAGACACATAATGCTTCTAGTTCATGGTATCTTGTAACATTTGAACTGATGGATGTAGATCTATTAAAGCAGCTAAAAACAAATCTGCAAATCCCACAGACATGGATAAATGGCATGAAGCAATTAAAGGGGAATTTGTATAAGGGTTAACGGTAGCAGACTGAAACGTATGAATTCTAAATATTACTTCATTTTTTTTAATAAGCTTTGCATAAAGATAGTTGACAGCTCCATTCCCAATTCTAGATAATCTTTGTATGTAATCATGTTAACTGTTTTATAACTATTGTATATTAAAAGATATTGTTACTATGAAACAAGTATTGATCATAAAATATGGCAGACTGCAGGAGTGGGGCGCCGTTGTGTGTGGCTGCTCTGCCTGCAGTCTGCCCTTTCACCCTTTTTTATTTTTATTTTTAGTCCTGTTAGAAAACTCAAATGCTAGTTGGAGGTCTTTTATGTGGGGGGTGGGGGAGAGGAAAGGGGAAACTTTATTTCCAAGTCCCAACCTGGTTGGAGAGGCGGCTTCCCTCCGCGCTGTTTCTTCACCCCTTCCTCGCGGCCTACCAACAAAACTGGAGCGGCATTTCCTGTTGGGACCGGCCGGGATTACAGCTTCGGCAGCGGCACAGCGCTGAGACACCATCAGGGAGTGGGCGATGCCTTACCGGGTCGCCGTGCTCCGGAGTGCAGTGACTGCCAACTCCCAACATGGCGGAGCTGTGGCTGCGGGCGTCCAGCCATGGGCGGCGCTGAATTTGGAACACAGCGGAGCCTGGGATCCGAGATCGCCAGAGTCGGAGCTCCAGCCGGCGCGGCCTGAGGACTTCGGGTGCCGCGGTCTCCGGGGAGGTAGCGGCCGCTCCAGACATTTTCCAAGCCGCTGAGGAGTGTTCACCCGACGCCGGAGTCCCATCTTCCCGGCAAAAGGGCCTGAAAACATCGGGCTGGCTGCGGAGGCCACAAATAGGCCTCGACCTCGGGTGATCACGGAGGAGAGAACTGAACTTTCTGATGCCTTTCCCCACAGTGGAACATTTTGATTCTGTTGTGGGGGGACGTTCAAGTTGAATTCTATAATGTGTAGTGTCATTTTTCTTGTTTTTAATTTTTTCTATGGATGTACGGAAACTTTATTATTTCTTTTACGTAAAGCACTTTGGTTTCAACGCAAGTTGATTTAAACGTGCTATATAAATAAAATGTACTTACTTACTTACTTACTTACTGAAGATCAATTTGTATTATAATAAGAAGAGTGTGTGCCTACATCCCCGATGAATCCTCTAATATAAATGACCTTGCTACCTACATTTCCCAAGAAAATCCATGAGGTGACCGTGACATGCATGGGTACAATGAGGTAAAATGGCAGATGCTGGCCATTCTGTTGGCTTGATGGACTTTGGAATATTAAATTACGCTATGGCCCTATCGCTTTATTAATCATCACTCTAATTTTTGTTTTTAACTGCTTGCGACCATTATGTACCTACCGGGGATTGTGAATGTTATCATAAACTGATAAAGAGGAAGGAATGAGGAAGTTTAAAAGATTTAAACTTTACAAAAATTGATTCAGCTGAAACTAAGACAGGCTGCTACCTTGTCCTAAGCAGAAAGATCTTACAGGGCTAACAAGATGTTTATGTTATTTTTCCCATAAAAAAAACAAGCGAGATAACAAGCACAACTTCATGAATGTCTCCTCTATAATATCATCATTAAAAGAATATTCAGACCCTTACCCTTGCTCTATAAGATTATAATATGTGTATTAGTAAAAAAAAACAAGATGCTTGATCTGCAGAAAAATAGCCTTCCCATATAACCATATGTGGCTAATCCTTCCTCTCGCAGAAGAAGCTGTCAATCTTAAGAAGCTGTCAATCTTAAGAAGCTGTCAATCTTAAGAAGCTGTCAATCTTAAGAAGCTGTCAACCTTAAGAAGCAAGAGGCTCTGCTCTGTAGAGAAGGTATTGCTGAATTGCTGATTATTGGAGTATAAATACATGTACTTAATAACTGCCCCTTTGTGTGGGGATTAGAGCTCTGTATAGTCTGTATCTACATACTGTAATAGTCCTTACCACATCCGCCTGGCAAAATAAAGGTTACTGCTTGATTACTGATTTTATTTGCGTTTATGTCTGTTTAGTGAAAGTGAACCACAACACTGGAGCAGGCCCAGAAGAGGTTTACAAGAATGATCCCAGGAGTGAGTGGGTTAGCATGTGATGAGTGTTTGACGCCGCTGGGCCTGTACTCGCTGGAGTTTAAAAGGATGAGGGGACACCTCATTGAAATTTAGTGAATAGTGAAAGGCCTGGATAGATTGGATGTGGAGAGGATGTTTCCATTAGTGCGAGAGTTTCGAACTAGGGGACATAGCCTCAGAATCAAAGGTTGTTCCATTAGGGAGGCAATGAGGAGGAATTTCTTCAGTCAGAGGATGGTGAATCTGTGGAATTATTTGCCACAGATGGCTGTGGAGGCTGTCAATTGGTATTTTTAAGGCAGAAATAGATAGATTCTTGATTAGTGAGGGTGTCAGGGGTTATGGGGGTTAAGGGAAGAGAATGGGATTGAGATGGAGAGACAGACAGATCAGCCATGATTGAATGACGGAGTGGGCTGAATGGCCTAACTTTACTCTTATCGCTTATGAACTCCCTTCCTTCTATCCCCCCCCCCCCCCCCCCCCCCCACCGGCCTCTCCCTGTGTGTTCCATCTTGTGCTAAAGGACTTCTCCAGACAGCTGAGCCATTCAGTCAGCATGTATCCAGACCCCAGCGAGCCAGTTGCAGCCTGCTTGACACATTGCAGCTCACTGTGATCAGTGCCACAGAGTTACATAGTGATACAGAGTGGAAACAGGCCCTTTCCCACACTGGCCAACAATGCCCCAGCTACACTAGTCCCACCTGCCTTTGTTTGGTCCATATCCCCTCCAAACCTGCCCTATCCATGTTCCTGTCTAACTGTTTCTTAAATGTTGAGATAGTCCCAGCCTCAACTACCTCCTCCGGCAGCTTGTTCCACACAGCCACCAACCACCCTTTGTGTGAAAAAGTTGCCACTCAGATTCCTGTTAAATATTTCCCCTTCACCGTGAACCTGTGCTGCATGTATGTGATGTATGTAATGTATGTGCAGAGAGTGATGCACTGGCCCCTACCTCTCCCATTGCTGCTCATGTGTTCATCCTCCCCAATCACCATGGGGCTTTGTGACACTCCAGTATGGGGGGGGACTGATGCAGTGTTCACAAACATAGTGCTGTAGACAGCCTCTCTACACTACTGGTAGGAGCAGGTAGAACATGGCGGACTCAGCGGTGCAGTTTGTGTTGACTCCTCACAGCTCCAGTAGGTGGCGTGGTGGCGTGGTGGCGCGGCGGTAGAGTTGCTGCCTTACCGTGTTTGCAGAGCCGGAGACCCGGGTTCGATCCCAACTACGGGTGCTGTCTGTACGGAGTTTGTACTGTATGTTCCCCCCGTAACTGCGTGGGGTTTCTCCGAGATCTTCGGTTTCCTTCCACACTCCAAGACGTACAGGTGTATAGGTATAATTGGCTTGGTATAAGTCCCTAGTGTAGTAAGACAGTGTTAATGTACGGGGATCAATGGTCGGTGCGGACTTGGTGGGCCGAAGGGCCTGTGTCTGTGCTGTGTCTCTAAACTAAACCGAACTAAACTGAACTAAACCTGGGTTCGATCATGACCTTGGGTGCTGCCTGTGTGGAGTTTGCATGTTATCCCTGTGACGGCATTGGATTCCTCTAGGTATTCCAGTTTCATCTCAAAGACCTGCTGACAGGTTGGTTAATCGGGTGCTGTAATTGATCCCTCGTGTGATTGGGTAATATGGAAGTGGAGTGCGCGCGATGAGGGGAGTGGGGAGTAGCGGAAAGAGTGAGAGAATAGAGTGTTGCAAAGTAGGTCAGGAAATGGGATTCTCGGGGCTGCTCAGACACCCAGCATAGATTGCGAATGCTGTTCGTGGATTTCAGTTCAGCATTCAACACCATTATCCCCAGCACCTGATAAGCAAACTGGTTCCATTGGGCCTTGGCACCCCCATGTGTAACTGGCTACTGGACTTCCTCACTGACAGACCCCAGGTTGGAAATAACACCTCTAACATCATCTCTCTGAGCACCGGCTCCCCTCAGGGCTGTGTCCTGAGTCCACTGCTGTTCACCCTGATGACCTACGACTGTTGTGCCAGGTTTAGTACAAACCACATCATGCAGTACGCAGATGACACAACAGTGGTGGGCCTCATCAGGGACGACAATGAGCTGGCTTACAGGGAGGAGGTGAAACAACTGGTGGACTGGTGCAATACGAACAACCTGATCCTGAATGTCGAAAAAACAAAGGAGGTCATCGTCAACTTCAGGAAAACCCGGTACAGTCCCACACCACTTCACATCAATGACAGCGATGTGGAGGTGGTCAGTAGCACTAAGTTCCCGGGGGTGCAGATCACTAACAGTCTGACCTGGTCGAATAACATCTCATCGACAGTTAAGAGAGCGCAGCAGCGGTTGCACTTTCTGCGCCGGATGAGAAGAGCTCACCTCCCCCATCCCATCCTCACCACTTTCTACAGGGGCACCATAGAGAGTATTCTGACCAGCTGTATCTCTGTCTGGTTTGGGGACTGTAAAGCCTCTGACTGGAAGTCCATGCAGAGAGTGGTGAGGACAGCGGAAAAAATCATCGGGACCTCTCTCCCCTCAATCGGGGATATTGCGACCAAACGTTGCGTGTCTAAGGCCAGCAGTATTATAAAAGACCCCACACATCTCCATCACGGACTGTTCACTCTGCTGCCCTCGGGCAAAAGATATCGCAGCATAAGGAGCAGAACATCAAGGTTCTGCAACAGCTTCTTCCCACGAGCCATCAGACTCCTGAATGCCATGTAATGGGCTGCCACCATTGTCTATTTATCCTTTTATCCTTTTTATCCATTTTATCCATGTCTATCCTTCTGTTAATTTATCGTGTTGCACAGGGAGCATTTATCGTGTTGCACAAATGCAACGGAATTTCGTTTGGAACTGCATATATCGATGTATTTCTAAATGACAATAAAGTTTGTTTGACTTGACTTTGACTTGACAGTGGTTGACATTGGAGCGTTATTCCTTGAAGGACCTCAGCTGCTGAGGGTTCCTGTTGAGATCTCTTCTTGGGGTGTGGATCATTCTCCCAGTCACACTGCATTTCATGGAACAAGCTGACGACTGCGACAAAGAATAGTTCTGTGCAGAAGCTACAATGTTTTTCAAAAACTGCCCCGCTCTGAGGAGGTTACTGACCTCACGGGACCCTTCAAAGATGGTGGTGCTGGCGTTTCATTGCTCTTGCAGTCTGAGTTTAAGTGGTAGCCCTGGCACCAAATCAAGGCTGCAGGCTGGTTGGCTCCATGGTGTGCAGCTCTTCCTACATCCACTGCTGCCTTCGACAGAGCCTCAGACTAGACACACACCACCAGTGTACGCACACATATCCCACACCACAGCGGACAATAGACAGTGCAAGCAGGGCTCGCTTGTTGTGCTCTGTCGGACCCCTGACTCTCAGTTTGAAGAAGGATCTCGACCCGAAATGTCACCTAATCCTTGTCGCCAGAAAATGCTGCCAGATCCGCTGAGTTACTCCAGCTTTTTGTGTCTATCTTCGGTTTAAACCGGCAACTGCAGTCAACTAGGTAGATTCTTGATTAGTGCAGGTGGCAGGAGTTAGGGGGAGAAGGCAGGAGACTGGCATTAAAAGGAGAGATAGACCAGCCATGATTGAATGGCAGAGTAGACTTGATGGGCCGAATGGACTAATTCTGCTCTTATCACATGAACCTATGAACGTATGACCTTAATATTGAGGCATGCCCTTACAGCCGCCTGCACCGTTGATATTTCTCAGAATATTGATGTACACTCCACAAACACACTGTTCTTCCACGGTGAGTTAATCTGCTTATCCAAATCTATCCACACAAAGTTACCATTCCCCGGAAAAAGCAGCCTTCTCCAGGGATCGCATTCACCGTTCGCACAATAGTCTTCAATTGTCTTTGTTTCTAAATTCTGTCCATAAATCCAATGAATATCATCCTTCCCCTCACCATTTTCTCTACCTGATCGAGTGCTTCCTGTTACACAGCCTTCAAGTCAAGTCAAGTCACTTTTATTTCTAGAGCACATTTAAAAAACAACTCTCGTTGGCCAAAGTGCTTTACATTGGTGGAGGTACTAACGTTATACAACAGTGGTTCATAGATTAAGTACATTTATAAATACATACATATAGCCCTCCCTCAGAGGACGTCAAGAAAGACTTGAGAGTAAAGGGCCTGTCCCACCAGCATGAGCCTGCATGCGGCAAGCGCGAGCAAACCGGCAGTGGGGGGCCGCGCGGAGGTCAGGTGAGTGGCGCAACGCGGCGCAAAGTGAGGCGAACTTGGAGCGAAGTCTTAAAGATAAGTTCGCCAGGACAGAGAGGGACACACAGAGAGGGGCACAGAGGCACACACACACAGAGGGCCACGGAGCGACACACAGAGAGGGTCACGGAGGCACCTACAGATAGGTTCACGGAGGCACGACGTCGAGGCGGTGTGTAATGCGTCGAGGCAACTGCGAGCCGACAAGCCGTTGCCGCGCGGAATTTTTGAACACTGTCAGTTTTTCGGAGCCCCGCGCGATGTCGGGACGAACTCCGCACAATTCCGTACGGCTCCGGCGATCGAAGTGGGACCGGCCCCGCGACGCCGGACGGCTCAAGCGACCACGTTAGGTGGCGCTCATCGCATAGAGTTGCATGCTGGTGGGACAGGCCCTTAAAGATGAGTTTTAAGTCTCGACTTAAAGGAGTCGATGGAGGGGGCAGTTCTGATGGGAAGAGGGATGCTGTTCCACAGTCTAGGAGCTGTCCGTGATGGCCAACACCTCATGCCCTCCAAGGTTGGGCCTCAAATTCATTCAATGGATATAACCTTACTCTTTGCTATAATAATGCTCATTTCTGCAGCTTTCTCCCAGTTTCTACTTTATTTTTACATCATTTAACATTCCCTGCAGCAACCATGGAACGGTTTATGCCCATTATTTGGACCTTGGTTTCAATAGAGGGCAATGGATCGGGTAGATGATCAGTCCTTTGCCTAGAGTAGGGAATCGAGGACCGGAGGACATAGGGTGAGGTGAAGGGGAAAAGATTTAATAGGAATCTGATGGGGGAACATTTTCACACAAAGGGTGGTGGGGGTATAGAACAAGCTGCCAAAGGTGGCAATTGAGGCTGGGACGATGCCAACGTTTAAGAAGCAGTTTGACAGTTGCATGGATAGGATAGGTTTGGAGGGATATAGGCCAAAACGCGGGCATGTGGGATTGGTCACAATATCATCACTCCACAGGATCGCATCCCTTTTCCTACCCATGTCATTTGTGCCAACGTGCACAATGACTTCTGGCTGCTCCCCCTCCCCCTTGAGAATATTCCTCAGCCGCTCTGAGAGATCCCAGAGCCTAGAACGAGAGGGGCAACAGACCATTCTGAGCACCAACTGTCCTAATTAAATTTTATCTTTATATGCCTCGTTGTCAACTTCCCCTAGCTAAAGGCCCTGTCTCACAGTGCGAGTCCACCCAAGAGTGACCCCACGTGAAAGAAAAAAAAAGGACTCGTGGTTATGCACGAGATTCAAAGTTTATGGTCAAGTGTTTAACCGAGTTCCCACGGGCATGTTATTTATGCGATGTTCCAAGGTGCTCTCCCGAGTTACCAAGTTCCTCTCCCGTTACACTTGAGCCAACCGTGAATGAAGGTATGTTTTAATAAAGCAACAATGTTAAAGAAAACACCTCCATCCTGTGGCTTTGAGTTAAAGATAGAAATCAGCGCGGCTGCATCTATTAATATGACCCTCAGAGGGAAAATGCGCATCAGATTGTTGGGAGACGGAGCTCAGGGTTCGCCTCCTGAGCTGCTTTGGTGCCCAGGTGTGAGGGAGGTTGGGGGGGGGCGTCATTAATCTGTCTGGGGTGACAAGGCCCTTGGGTTAGGAGTGGTGTGCAAAGGAGACTTAATTCTCTCCGATCTCTCTGAAGCCCCGGATGAGAACAAAGGAAACCCACCTTGCCAGCGCGTACAAGCCCGTTGTATATAAGGGTCTCAACCCGAAACGTCACCTGTCTCCTTCACTCCTTCGCTCCTTAGATGCTGCTGCACCCGCTGAGTTTCTCCAGCCTTTTGTGTACCCCCGTTGTATATAACTTTGCTGCTGACGCGCACACCCACTCTCTCTCCCTCTCTCTCTCTCTCTCTGCTCTCTATCACTGCAGCTCAGAGCCCAAGCTCGCCATCCTATAGTGGTAACATTCACATCGGGTCCCCTCCACACCCACACCCCCTCTCTCCGACACACACCCCCCACAAGGCAACAGGCAGCGTGAGAGACAGAGAGTTTGTAGGGTGTTGGTTTTGTATAAGGATTTATTTTTAAATTATTAGCCAAGGTCGGATTTACTTATTTTAAACGAAGTTTGGAGCGCTTGACAATACTTTTTACTCTTTGCGCTCGTTTTCAGAAAGGGTTCAGACCCCGCTTGGCTCGTTGCCCCCTTTGAACCAAGCCCTGCGAGAGGGATGGAGGGAGGGAGGGAGGGAGGGAGGGAGGGAAGGTGTGAGTGAACAAGAGCGCCGAGGAGGAGAGGGAAATAGGGGGGGGGGGTGGGGGAGTGGGTGGAGGAGAAATTGGGAAGAAGTTAGTTGTTCAGATCAGAAACCTGTAGGCTGGGAGCCATAATGGTGAAGAGCACACCCAGTTCTTCTGAGGAGTGCATAAGAGACTTAGATCGGAAGCAATGTTCCTCTAGAACTGTAACTGAAACCGTGTCCACATCACCTCCTCTTGGCGGGACCCCAAAACCAGATCTACGCGTCAGGAAAATCCAATGTTCATTGATTCATCTCCATGGTTTTATAGCTAATTTTCCAATAAATAACTGCAGTAATCACCCCCCGAAAGGGTAGGATAGGGCTGAAGTCCAGTGTTTAGACGTTGGAATGTTTTTTTTTAATCATTCTAATAGAATGATTTTCCAACTCCTGTGGTAATTAAACTTTTTTTTCACTCCTAGTTTTTTTAACATATTTTTAGGATATACATTATATATAAAAGTGTACACATGGGAAAATAAGACGAAAATGATCAAAAAACAAAGAATATTTAGTCTAGGGTGAATTAAATTTTGTGATTAAGACTCGAGTGTGAATGGCACTGAAATATTTTAAAGAGTTCCCACGGTAGACTCACGAATCACTAAGTTAAACGCACGGGCCCTACGTTCTTACAACGAGTCTATATGTTTCAATTTTAAACTTGAACAGTAAATTTGACTCGTGGAAAAAGTCAAACATGTTTGACTTTTTTCACGAGTTCACAAGTTTCGCGGGTACCTGCCGTTAGCGCCACGAGTGGACAAGTTGATCGCGCGAGGTCCCACGTTCCCGCTACGTTGGCTGTACGTGATCACCACGAGTGAAAACTCGGGGTCACTCGTGGGCCAACTCGCACCGTGAGACAGGGGTTTAACAACGATCCATTCTACCTTTTTCTTGAACTTCATCCTCTTTGATGTCTCGTTTTCACACCTTACCCTTCCATATATCTGTGTCTCTCTCTACCCTGACTCTCAGTCTGAAGAAGGGTCCGGACCCGAAACGTCACCCATTCCTTTTCTCCAGAGATGCTATCTGACCCGTCGAGTTACTCCAGCCTTTTGTATCTATCTTTGCATCAAATCAGCATCTGCAGTTCCTTCCCACACGTTCTGAGCTCCTGTTTGCTGCCACGGAATCACGTGTCTGTCCCCCTAACTAACGAATCTTCTATCACTATAGCTCAGCCTGGCTCCACCCTTCCCACGTGTAACTCAACGGCAAGCCCACACATGTCTCCAGACTCACTTACAGACTGTTCTGTTTTGAATGTTTCCTTGTCAATGACCTGAATCATTAATTCTGTTTTCCTCTCCACAGGTGCCGTCTGACCCGCTGACTATTCCCAGCATTTTCTCTTTCTACTCCTACAACTTTTGCAGATGAAGAACCGGCGCGGGCCATGGGAAGGTGCCTGGTGGTGCTTGTCCGTGTGGTGGAGGGAGGGAGGGAGAGAAGGAGGGAGGGAGGAGGAGGAAAGAGCTGGGAAGGGTTTTAATTGGAATGGGAGCGGATACGGGTCAGGGCTCGGAGGAGTGTGGATGGAGTTTGATGACAAGCAGCTGTGAGCAAGTAGACCATCGATCAGCATGGTTCAAAGCCACAACAGACAGATACTTCTCACCTCGTGTTGCACTGAAGCCAAGTGGGAACGGCTGCTTCCAATTACAGAAGTGTCAGTGCAGGGAGGAGGAGAAACGCTGGTAACCTCACCCACTGGGCACTACTGTCCTGACACACCTGCCCAGTGTCCCGATCACTGATGACCACGCACGCACACACGCACGGATGCACACGCAAGGATACACAAGCGCACACACACACGGACAAGCACGCATATGCACACACATACACACATGCACACACATGCGTGTGCATACACACGCACGGACATGCACACACATGCGCACATGCACAGACAAACACGTACACGCACCGAAATGCATGCACGCACATGGACAGGCACACACACATGCACGCACACACACACACACGGACACACACAAGCAAGGATGCGCACGGACATGCACACACACACATGGATAGGCATGGACACACACACGCATGCACACACACGAACGGACATGCACACACACAGACATGCACGGACACACATGGACATGCACGCACACACACGCACACAGACACACACACGCACGGACATGCATACACACTCGCGCGCACACATACACATGGGCAGACATGCACACGCACGGACATGCACGGACACGCACACACACACATGGACGCGCGCACACACACAGACGGAACGCATGCATACATACACGCACACACACACACAAGACATAGACATGCATAGACATGCACACACACGCACACGGACGGACACGCACACACACATGTATACGCATGGACACACACACACATGCACACACACATGCTCACACGCACACACATGCTCATGTGCACACACACATGCACAGACACGCAAACACACGCACGGACATGCACGCACACACACATGCACACACAGACATGCACGCACGCACACGGACACGCACGCACTCACACACACACACACGGACATGCATGTGCACACACAAGCATGGACATGCATGCGGCCAATGCACATGCACATGCATGGACACGCACAGACACGCACGCATTCACACATGCATGGACACGCACGTACACATACACACACACATGCACACACTCATTCACATGCACATGCATGGACTCACATGCACACGCATAGACAGGTATGCGCGCGCACACGCACACACGAACACACACACATGCACACCAACATACACATGCACACAAACACACACACATGCATTCGCATGGACATGCACACACACACGCATGCACACACACACGGACAGACACACACACAAGCACACACAGTGACACACATCACTACACACGCATGGACACACACGTCCCACATGTCCCATTCACACATGGACACACTCACACATCCCATGCACACATGCATACGCATACAGATATACTCCACAAACACACACACATACATACATGTATGCAATAACACACACACTCAAGCATACATACACACAAGCACGTGTATACATGGGTTTGTGCACACACACAAATACATATATATGCATGCACACATGCCCAAAAATATATACAGACGCATGACTCACACATGCAAGTACACACATATACACATACACATGCACAAAGAAACACTGTTAAATACATTGTTATTATATGTACAATATATACAAATACATATTGTACAAATATACAATATAAAAATGGATATATGCACACACAGATATTTTATCACATTCATGCATCTGCACACGCAGATACATACAGCATATGTGCACGCATACATGCACGCACACATGCACGTACACATGCACCCACAGACTAATACACAAATGCACAGGTACACATTCTGTGGGCTAATCCTCTGACAACACAGTCTAGTCCCATCGTGATAATATAATCAGAAAATACTGGAATCACTCAACACACCAGACAGTATCTGTGGACAGGGAAACATTTTGAGTCCAAAACCCTTAATTGCAACTGGGAATGAGGGAAAACGAGTTGGTGTTTCACAGCTCAGTAGATGGATGAGGGACGGGTGGGACGGGGAGAATGGCTCTGATATTGCAGGTAGAGGCGTTTAGGATCAGATCATCGATTCTGTCTTCATGCGGTTTCCCTCTCCATGGGTGATGCCTGAGTGCTTCCAGCTTGCTCTTTTTGTTGAGCTGGAAAGGGTATGGAGAAAATAGGCACAAAATGCTGGAGTAACTCAGCGGGACAGGCAGCATCTCTGGAGAGAAGGAATGGGTGACGTTTCGGGTCGAGACCCTTCTTAAGACAGTTCTCTTTAACAGTTCTCCAAAGGTACAGAGAAGATTTACGAGAATGTTGCCAGGACTAGAGGGTGTGAGCTATAGGGAGAGGTTGAGTTGGCTGGGTCTCTTTACCTTACAGCAATTCCAGGAGGATGAGGTGTGATCTTATAGAGGTGTACAAAAACATGAGAGGAATAGATTGGGTAGATGCACAGAGACTCTTGCCTGTGAGTAGGTTAATCGAGGACCAGATGTCATAGGTTATCCACTTTGGTGGCGAAAACAAGGGGGCAGATTATTATCTCAATGGGGCTGGGTTAGGTAAGGGGGAGGTACAATGAGACCTGGGTGTCCTTGTACACCGGTCACTGAAAGTTGGCATGCAGGTACAGCAGGCAGTGAAGAAAGCCAATGGAATGTTGGCCTTCATAACAAGCGGATTTCAGTACAGGAGTAAAGAGGTTCTTCTGCAGTTGTATAGGGCTCTGGTGAGACCACATATGGAGTATTGTGTACAGTTTTGGTCTCCTAATTTGAGGAAGGACATCCATGTGATTGAGGCAGTGCAGCGTAGGTTCGCGAGATTGATCCCTGGGATGGCGGAACTGTCATATGAGGAAAGATTGAAAAGACTAGGCTTGTATTCACTGGAGTTTAGAAGGATGAGGGGGCATCTTATAGAACCATATAAAATGATAAAAGGACTGGACAAGCTAGATGCAGGAAAAATGTTCCCAATGTTGGCCGAGTCCAGAACCAGGGGCCACCGTCTTAGAATAAAGTGGAGGTCATTTAAGACTGAGGTGAGAAAAAACTTTTTCACCCAGAGAGTTGTGAATTTATGGAATTCTCTGCCACAGAGGGCAGTGGAGGCCAACTCACTGGATGGATTTAAGAGAGAGTTAGATAGAGCTCCAGGAGCTAGTGGAGTCAAGGGATATGGGGAGAAGGCAGACACGGGTTACTGATTGGGGACGATCAGCCATGATCACAATGAATGGCGGAGCTGGCTCGAAGGGTTGAATGGCCACCTCCTGCACCTATTTTCTATGTTTCTATGTTTAAGGTGAAGGTGAAAAGATTTAATAGGAATCCGAGAGTTAATTTTTTCACACAAAGGGTGGTGGGTGTACGGAACAAGTCGCCAGAGGAGGTGGTTGAGGCTGGGACTATTCCAAAGTTAAAGCAACAGTTAGACAGGTACATGGAAAGGACAGGTTTAGAGGGATATGGGCCAAATGCGGGCAGGTGGGACCAGTATAGCTGGGATATTGTTGGCCGGTGTGGGCAAGCTGGGCCGAAGGGCCTGTTTCCACGCTGCATCATAACTCTTTTTATACTTCAGATTTCCAGCATCTGCAGCGGTTTGATTTTCCTCTGCTTTTGGTGGCAGGCATTTGTTACACTTGAGTCCTTGGCGATATTTGTATTAAAAAGTTAAAAACACAGGAATTAGATGAGGGAATTTCCTTTTGAAGCAGGCGAGTTGTTATGACTTGGAATGCGGTGTGGAAGCAGGTTTAATAACTCCCAAAATGGGAATTGGATACAGAGTTGCAGAGGGAAAATGTGCACAGTCAAGGGAAAGAGAATGGGTGAGATGGAGTGGGCTTTGGATGGATTAGAGGAAGCACAGAGTGCATCACCGCACCTATTTCCTGGGCTCTGATTCAGTGCATTCCTGGGATCTGACCTTGGCCAGTTTTTATTGGCCAATACTAATTGCTGTTCAGAGGTAGAGTTTTATGTTTCTGGGTAGGCCGAACGACTCCACCTATTATTTCAAAGCAGGTGCTAGGTTCATGTAACCCTGTGCCAAACTTGCTGGCACAGTTAATTCAAACTGTTACTTGGAGCATGCACACCCAGGAATTAGATCCGATATTTTGTGGTATGAGGTTGACGTCACGGGAACATTGGTATTCAGGCCAATCTCTGTCACAGTGCAACAAGTGCACCTTTCAATGGTGGGGTAGGCATCTAACGCCCGCTTCTCTGTAATGGGAGCATGGTCCGGAATGTCATTTCAGTTCTTTAGCTACCTTGTGGAGTGAAAGCAGATTTAAAATATTCGTTTAAGATCTTTTTTTTTTTTTTTTTTCTGTCTTATTTTTTATAGACAATAAACGAGTAGAAACAGATAGCAAAAGAAATAAAGGACATAGAGGAGAAGCTGAAAAGACTGAAATAGAAGGAGAAAGTAAAGAAAAGAGAGATTAGGAGAGATCTACCTATTTCGTATTTTTGCCCATCCCTCACCCGGTTCTAAACCGTTTAATTTCTGAGGTTGTGTTATGTTGCACCATATGCTTGTAAAAAGTTGATGAAAGGAGACCAAGTCTTTGAGAATTGGTCTACTTTGCCTAGTAGGAGAAATCTCATTTCTTCAAGATGAAGCGTTTCAGACATATTTGAAATCCACATTTTGAATGTTGGCGTGGTTGCGTTTTACCAAAATGTGAGTATAAGTTTTATAAGATAAGTTTAAGATCATTTAGGGCAGCACGGTGGCGCAGCGGTATAGTTGCTGCCTTACAGCGCTATCCACGTCAGAGACACAGGTTCAATCCCTTCTACAGGTGCTTGTCTATTTGGAGTTTGTACGTTCTCCCCGTGACCCGCGTGGATTTTCTCCGAGATCTTCGGTTTCCTCCCACACTCCAAAGACGTACAGTTTTGTGGGCTTGCCATAAATGTAAATTGTACTGATTGTGGATGATCATGTTGAATGTTGGTGTTGGCTCGAAGGGCATGACGGCACCTGTCATTGAATGAATGAAAACTTTATTGTCACATGTGACAAGTCACAGTGAAATTTGTTGCTTGCATACCCACAGTACGGACTAGTCGCCCATGAAAGGTGCTGACAAAGTTACAAATCCCCCCACCCCCACGCCGGGCCACCCTTTGTTTTTCCCTCGGCAGCGACGTCATTACTTCACGTGTCAGTCGGCGCCTTCATCAACCGTTGCACCGCCTCTCCACAGCGCTGCCAGGTCATCTCCTGAGGCCTCCGTGGTGCCAACCCGTGCCCCAGCCGATAGCGCTGTTGGCCGCTCCGCCGACCCAGGCTTCTCCGCGGCCATCCCCGAGGCATCGAGACTGCGGCACCTCAATAAAGGCCTCCAGCCACGTTCCAAATCCGCAGCCATGGCCCGCGGGTAACGTTGATGTGCGGGGATCGCTGATACGTGCAGGCTCGGTGGGCATAAGGGCCTGTTTCCGTGCTGTATTTCTAAACTAAATTAAAATAAACTCAAATCTGACCTCCATCTCTGGTTTCGCACACAGTTGCCACATTGGTCCCAAATGGCCCTTAAAGGGCCTGTCCCACTGACGTGACTTTTCAGCGACTGTCTTCCACCTTCAAGCTCGAGGGCACTCACCTGAAAAACCTCCAGCTGGATCGACCGTCAGTGATGACAAAGCGAGCCGGATCGAACACACGAACACACGCACACACGCACACACACACACACACACACACACACACACACACACACACACACACACACACACACACACACACACACACACACACACACACACACACACACACACACACACACACACACACACACACACAGCAAAGGCGGGGGCCATGGAAAGTGGGGGAGCGCTGTCTGAAATTCACACCCGCGATGAACAGGAAGGTAAAAGACGGCTGGCATGGTACGGTAATTCATTAAGAGAGAGGGGGGGAGAAAGGGAGAGAGAAGGGAAGAGAAGGGAGAGAGAAGGGAGAGAAAGGGGGGAGAATGAGTGGAGACACTTTTAAGAAGCCAGACAACGTTTAATAAAGTTTAGCCGGCATTGAACATTATTGGCCGGTTTACTTACCGTTTATTTCTCAATGAGCTTTACCTTCGACTACCTTCGATTGCCTTTTATTACCTAGGATAACATGCCAACCCACCGTGACCTAAACCTACTTCAGCTAAACCTACCAGTAAAAAAATATTGATTTTTTTCTATGGCGACCTTTCTTTACTCGCGGGCATTTTTCAGCATGTTGAAAAAAACGCCGCAAACTAGCTGAGGCCTCGAGTACGCGAGGACTACTCTCGAGCATGAAGGAGAGTTGCAAAGACCTCCTAGGACCTCATGTCAATCATGCTGCGAGTATGAGTCGAGGGCAAACTCTTCTAAACTCACAAATTAAGGGCCTGTCCCACTATGGCGACCTTATTTGCGAGTTTACGGGAGTGTCATGGTCTTGTTGTATCGCCGAAAATTTGGCATCCTTCGAGTAAGTAGAACACCTCCTACGACATCCTTCAACTATGTTGAATACTAGCTTTGACTATCTTCGATTCAATCGCCGATGCTTCAGGAAAATTGGACACCCAATAGTGGAGACTGAAGACGACCACCTTCGATTTCAGATGACTACACGGAAAACAAATTACGACAAGCTACAGGTGGCTACAGCTCAAATGATCACCTGAAAAAATGAAGTGATGTTTACCATGTTTATTTTACTATAAAATGGTTTGCATGGTTTGATCAAACCTGACCCACTGAGTTCCTCCAGCACTTTGTGTCGACCAACAAGTAATAGGGAGGTTGCGGCAGTCGAGGTCACGACCCGTGACCCGTACTGTTGCCACGCAACGGCAACTGGAGAACACGCGATGAACTGCAGGTTAGCATTTACTATGGCTGCCAGCACAGCGGGGCCTTCTTCTGTCCCAGCATCTGGACTGGTTGCACACACGTCTATCAAATTTAGCTATAATTTTAGCAAATATTTGGGGGTTCAACATCCACTCGATGTTGTCATTGAATACTCGTGACCTGGTGTCCGCCACTGTTTTGAGCTTACCCGGAAGGTAAGTAGCTGATATCCAAATATTTATTTTAATACACCAGAGCCAGATTATATTTGCCAACTCATTGCAAGATATTGACTTGATACCACCCATATGGTTTAAATACGCCACCTCAGTGGTAATATTTATTTGAAGACTGACATGTGTATGATGCAGATTAGTGCAGTAAGCCCGCAGCCCATGACATGCTCCCAGCATTTCCAAATAGTTACCTTGTGATTGAAGAAGAGTAGACTCGTGCAAATCCCATCTGCCGCCACCACAACCGGAAGTGGTGTCGGTAGCTCCCCAGCCCTGGGTGCTTACGTCGGTTTGTAACACGACTGATGTGTTTGATATAATGATGGGATTAAAACAATCACAAACATTGCTAATCCACCATTGTAGCTCATTTTTTGCCTTGTTTTGGCAGCTGCAAAGGCCTGTCAAAATGTCCAGCATTCGCTTTTAAGGCTGAGATTTTTGCTCTTTCCAAGTTTTGATAGTGATAACGGCCCAAATTGTGCAGCTGGAATGTAGCTACAAGCTTCCCAATCACCTTAGCAGCATGTCTAATAGTCATTTTTTTGGCGCAAGCAAGGCTGTTACATGCCTCTATTATTGGCAGGTTGGCAGGTAGTCGCTGCCTGCCGCTCCTGCGGGGCTACACGACTCCTGCGCGGACATGACGCTAGTCCGCCGTCTACCGGACTGTGTCTGGTATGACAGAAATGGAGACGAGTCGGTGCCGACTGCCGCAGCGTGGCTCTCCGACATCCGGGACTGAGATGGCGCATAGTCGCTGCCAGCCGCCTCAGTGGGGCCACACGACCGATATGCACTGCCACCGGCCTTCGTTCTGGCAGCCTGCCCCGGTGGTGAGCCGGTACCTCCCGCTCCTGTGGGGATCCCCGACTTCCCAGCAGGTACATCACCGGTCTGCGATCTGGCAGACTTTTCCGGTGGCATGTCAATGCCGGCCATGCAGCGAGGCTTATCAACCTCGCTGCGGTTTTCCCCCCTGGTCCGCCCTCTGGAGAACTGTAACAGAGGGGAAACAGAACGTGCCGTTGAACGTGGCACGGGCTTACGCACCTGTTTCCCGATGGCCCGGTGATGTTTGGGCAATAGCGGTAGGGAGTCAGGGCCTTGCCTACCCTGCTCCCGCGCGGTGCTCCGACCAACGTGCAGCTCCCTGGCCAGCTGTGGTGGAGAGTCGGGCCCTGCCAACTGAACAGGGCTCCCCAACTTCCGCGTTCTTTTCCCGGCCCACAGAGTGGGTGCTGCGGGTGTTGCGGGCAGCTCCGGGGGTTGTGGCCGCTGACTCCCATCCAAAGTCCCGTGGCCCTTGGAGGCGTGCTTCGATGCCTTCATTCTGGTCTTCCTGTCCATCGTTTCTGTAAGCAAAGTCTACTACAGAAGCTAAGCAACTCAAGGTTAGTATAACTTACCTGAGGGCCTTCTTGAAGCTGCCGGTGGAGGAGCGCACTCCCCCCCCCCCAACTCCCATGGTGACCAGACTCTCATGCGGGAATATATACTGCGGCTAACGGCAAGTCTCCCGCCTATGTTGTGAGTCGGGGCCCCGGCTCTGCCTTCGCTACCCGCGAATGGCAGTCTCCGAGCCCGGACTCTTCTGGTTCACGGGCTTGCCCGACTTCCGGGTAGCGTTGCCGCCCGTCCGCAGTGATCCTGTGGGTTGCGGTGTTGAGTCAGGCTGCCGCACTGCCGTTCCTACAAACGGCGAGTCTGTAAGCCCGGACCCTGCCGGGTCAACGGGTTTGCCCGACTCCGGCCTATCGCTGCCGCCGCTGACTGCCCGCAACGCGGTCCGCAGTCAGTCTCGAAGCGGCCCGTGGAGTACTCTGTCACGCAGAGTCCCTCTGATTCCTGTCGGGAAGAAAAGCCAACAGCCGTTTAGTTTACCTTACCTGTAGGTTCCGTTGCAGTAGAGGAGCGACCCTCCTCCCTCGCATGCGATCGACGATATGTCGCGCATGCGTGCTGGCGGGGTCTTCACGAAGTCACTCACATGACTCCGAAGTAACATAACCATTTTAGTGATGAACATGGTATTTTTAACCAATTATCTGGTAATTGGTTGAACAGTACCCAGGTGCGGAGTGAGTTTGCTCCAAGTTGCAGGAATCTGGCAAATGCTAGGCAGAGGCTGCGTGTACAGTGTGCAGTCAGGGGGACAGTTCACGTGGCTACACCGCTACCTGTGAACATCAACCCAGGCCGATCTTATACCTGGATAATGTGTGGCCCGCCCAGGCCAGCCGTTACCACCAGGATACGGTATCAGGTTGATTCAAACCACAAAGGTTGGCACAGCACACAGGATGCTCCCCTGCCTCTTCCTCCCTCATTTGAGGCAGGACTTGTCAGCTGTGGCTTCTTGCTTAGAAAGGGCGTCAAAGGTTACGGGGAGAATGCAGGAGAATGTGATTGAGGGGGAAATAGATCAGCTTTGATCGAATGGCGGGCCGACTTGATGGGGCGAATGGTCCAATGGGTTTATGGGTCAATTTGTGTCATTACCACCTCGAGTTGGTGCGAATTCAAAGCTAGAACAAACACCTGGGGTGAATCTAGTCTTGGGAATAGGAAATTACATCGAGTCTTCAAGACCAATATTGGTTCTTAATCATTAGAAATGACACACCATGGTGTTCCCTCCATAATGGTGTTCCCTCCATTATTAACAACAAGACCACCAAATTACTTAATCGGTTGGAATGAGCCCGGATCCCTTGAAAGGCGCTAGGCAAATACATGCGTTTGTTGTTTCTCTTTTGCTGCTCATTAATGCAGTGACTGACATTTGCCCGCTAATATACAGCTCGGTTATTATATTGGTGATGGACTGGTGATTAAATGGAGTAAAATAGCGAATATTGACTTACTAGATTGATTAGAGACAAAATGACTGGAAGAAACAAATAGGTGGGCATAAAATTAATATACAGCACCATTAAAGTGCAAAAGATGTTACATCGATCGCATTCGTATTGATGGAAGTTATTCCAATTGCATTGTAACACCAACTACCATTTGAAACACTTTGAAGATAGACACAAAATGCGGGTGAGGCAGCATCTCTGGAGAAAAATAATTGGTGACGGTTCGGGTCGAGACCCTTCGTCAGTAAAATACTTTGCCTGCCAAGCCCTTCCAGTCTTTAAAGTGACACAAAAGGCACAACATAAGCCATCTTCCAACTCTGGTCTCTTGTACATCCCGATTTCAATCACCACGGGATTTCACCTGCCGAGTCCCTGTGCTCCTGAAGTTCATCCCTAATTCGCTTCAACTCTCTCACTTGAAGAACTGCCCTAAAAGGTGTTTGACACAGCTTTTGGCCATCGGGCCAAATGCGTCCTTGTATTGGCTTGGTATCAAATTTGATTTGGTAATTGTTCCTTCACGTTCGTTAGGATATTCACTCCGTTAAACTCTCCATTTCAATGCAACTTTGACCTTTTAGGCTAAAAGCCATTTAAAAACTATTTAGACATTTAAAAAAGCCTAACAGTGACATGAAGGTTTGGGGTTCATTATTTTTGCTTTACCCTGAAACACCAAAGCTAATCTACAATTGATAATACTTTTACAAAAGTATTTTCACTCTGCACTTGCAAATTCGCTCAGCATTTAATTTAAAAAAATCTTTATGAACCTAACACTATCTAGGACTATCTCGACTACTTTCGACTACCTATGATAACCTACGAGAACATCCCGACCTACTACGTACGACCTACTTTGATTAAACCTACGACTAAAAAGGTATCGATTTTCTCCATGCTGACCAATTTTTCCTCGCAGAAATGTTTTCAACACTCAAACTGAGGCCGTGAGTAGCAACCACTGTGCGGGGAGTCCTCTCGACCATGAAGGAGACTTACCAGAGACAACCTATGACCATGCTGCGAGCTTGTGGCGAGCTTGGGACTGGCCCTTTACCCTTTCCCTTGTTGCCCCCTTGCCCTCAATATACTTGGAGTCGTAGAGTGAAACAGCACAGAAATAGGCCCAACTCCTCCATCCCACCCAAAATGTCCCATCTAAGCTAGTCCATTCAGCCTATAAAATCTTCCCCTCCAAACCTTTCCTCTCCATGTACTTGTCCAAATGTCTTTTAAATGTTATTTTACCTGCCTCACCCACTTACTAGGCATAAAATGCTGGAATATCTAAGTGGGTCAGGCAGCATGTCTGGAGAATAGGAATAGGTGATGCTTCGGGTCGAGACGAGAGCAGCTCGGTGGTGCAGTGGTAGAGTTACTGCCTTACAGAGCCAGAGACCGGGGATTGATCCTGACTACGGGTGCGTACTACGGAGTTTGTACGTTCTCCCTGTGACCTGCGCGGGTTTTCTTCAAGATCTTTGGTTTCCTCCCACACTTCAAAGACATACAGGTTTGCAGATTAATTGGCTTGGTATAAATGTCAAATTGTCCTTAATGTGTACAGGGTAGTGTTAATGTGTGGGGATCGCAGGTCTGTGTGGACTCGGTGGGCCAAAGGGCCTGTTTCCGCACTATATCTATAAACTAAACTAAACTAAGCCCTTGGTATAGGTATGTTACCAAACTTACCTTGAGCGGCGCTGCAGTTCTGTCACTGCCCGTGTGCGCGAATTTGGCGCCTTTGAGAGGGGGGGCGAGTTTAAAATGCGATTTTTCTTCAAATCAATTTGAACAGGCTTTTTAGTTGCTGAAGAAAAATCGCTTTGACTGCCGTTTTATTAATGTTTATTAAAATTAGCGCTGGAAAACTTCAAAGCAGGAGTAAAATTAAAATCATCTTCTTACGCCGACAACGGGATGGATCTCACGTAGGGGACAAGGCATGATACACCGTTTATTTTTTTCATATAAACTTGCTTCTTAGGATGCCTTAAATCAAAATTTCACGTTGCGAAAAGGTGACTTAGGACCCATACCAACCGGCAGTGTTTTTCCTGCCGATATGGGGTTTAAATTCACCGCAACCGCAACGTTCCAACCAATCGCGTTCCACAAAATCCCACTCGCAAGATGATTAAAATGCTCATTAATTTACGGGAATTAAACATTAAATTCTTTCAATTTGGCCTATAAATTCATGACAACTAGATTTAAAAATCATGTTATATTGTGAATTCTTGTGTGAGTGTTATTTGGACACTTAGGCTTTTTTAAAATGTTAACCTTTTCTTAAGAAATGGATAGATGTTTAGATCTAGTAATTGAATTTTGTAATTAGCTACAATTAGGTTACTAACTAATTATATGCTTTAATTTCAGGTCATCCAATTAAGATTGTTTCATATTTGTTTCAGAATGCGTCAATCTATAATAACTGAAATTTTCATTCAGTTCTCTTAATTTTTAAGAAAGTTATGGGTTTTTGACTGTCCTTGATCACAGCTTTTGTGTTAAGTCAATGGAAAAGCAATAGGGAACAAGATGCTAATTTCCGAGTATGAAAATGGCCATAACCTTTTTAATACTGAAGATATGAAAGTGAATTAGGTGTCAAATTAAACTTCTTGTTATGCTTTATCTGATGGGATAAATTGCAGACTTGATTTTTTTTATCTCACAATTTTGTAACATTGCTACTTGGTAGATAAAAATGCTGGAGAAACTGAACGGGTGAAGCAGCATCTATGAAGCGAAGGAATAGGAATTTTCTTTTTTTCTTCTTCTTTTGTCCTGTTGTTTTAGTTTATTCAGTTTATTTTAGTTGTGTATGTGTGGGGGGTGGTCTCTTCCTTCAGGGGGGATGAAAACTTTTCTTGTCATATCCCCCGTCTCCATGTCCGTCTGCACTGAGGCCTAATGGCGGAGCTGGCGGCCTCCAACTGGGACCGACCTCGAGGCTCCGGAGGCAGAGCCAGGACTTACCAATGCGTGGGCTGGCCGACTTCGAGGCTGTGGTGACATTCCGGCGGTGGCGTCCCGACGTCGGAGCCTCGGAGGCTCGGCCGCGGGCCTAGTGGACGACAACGTCGGGAGCTCGCAGGTCCCAGGTTGGTGACCGATTCTCCGGAGCTCCCGCAACAACAGCTTCGTCCGCTGGACTGGAGGGTGGCAGCTTCGTCCGCCCCGGGCCGCGGAATTTGAACCGGTCCGTTCGCGGAGCTCGGATTCGGCCGCGGGACTTACCATCACCCGGCGGGGGAGAGGGGGGGCCCAACATCGGAAGCCTGGATCACCTCAACGCAGTGGGAGAACAAGGAGGGAAAAGACAAGGACTTTAAGACTTTTGCCTTCCATCACAGTGAGGAGGTGCCTGGTAGACTCACTGTGGGGGATGTTAAACTGTGTTCATTGTGTGTTTTGTTATTTTATTCTCTATTATGACTGCTCCAGCATTTTTATCTACCTTGCAGCATTTGTAGTTCCTTCTTAAACTAAACCCTTCATCAGAACCTCCTGTCTGATGACCCATCAGTTTGATGAAGCATCTTGACCCAAAATGTCACCTATTTCTTTTCTCCAGAGATACTGCCTGACCCGTTGAGTGATTCCAGCATTTTGTGTCTATCTTTGGTGGAAGCCAGCATCTGCAGTCCCTCCTTACATACAGTACATCCTCTGGCAGCTCGTTCCACAAACCCACCATCCTCGGTGAAAAAGTTGCCCCTCAGGTTCCCATTAAATCTTTCCTCTCTTACCTGAAACTCATGCCCTCTGGTTCTTGAGTCACCGACTCTGGAAAAAAGACATGGCACATTGATCCTATTTATTCCGAACCTTATATACCTCTATACGATCACCCCACAGCCTGCACACTAAGGAATAGAGTACAAGCCTGGCCTACCTCTCCCTGTAGCTCAAGCTCTTAAGTTCTGGAAACGTCCATGTAATTCCTCTGGGCTATTTCCTCATAAAATGTTTTGGAATTTTCCTTAATTTTGTCGCCAGTTGTAGCGGCACCTAGTGGTGGAATGGGAAATCACAAACCCTCGCTATTGGCTGGAGCAGGAAGTGTTTCTCGCGGGCTTTTGTATAGCATTCATTCATGCTCCACCCTGTTTGAAGGAGCTTCGTGTTTTTGGCTGTTCTTAACGCATTTGATTAATTTATTGTCGTTCAAAAGTAAAGAATCTTACCTTACGCAATGGACTCGACTTGCCAAAGTGGTGACCCCGTCAGTCCGGTCGTTTGTCCGGACTTCGATCATGCAAGCTGCCGCTGACCCCGAGGCCCAGCTTCCCAGCAAAACGGAACAGCCTCAAGTGTGATTCACCCACATAGAGGCCCAATTCCACCTCGGAAATATCGTTGCAGACGCCACCCGATATTTCTACGTGGTCGGGGCACTCAGCCAAGAGATGGCCACCTGGTTGCTGCTCTACCTGCAGGGTCCTCCAGCAAATGGCAAGTACAAGGGCCTGAAGGCCCTGCTGCTCCACACTTTCGCACTCAGCTGCTGCGATCGCGCCGCCCACCAGCTCCACATGGACGGCCTCGGCGATCGGAAGCCGTCCGCGCTCATGAACGAGATGCTCGCTCTGATGGACGGCCACCAGCCCTGCCTGCTGTTTGAGCAGGCACTCCTGGAGCAGATGCCCGATGATATCCGCCTGCTCCTCGCTGGTTTGGACTTCGCCGACCTCCTGCAGCCCGCCGAACGGGCCGACAAACGATGGCTCGCCAAGCAGCAGGACGGCGGGTCCATCAATCGGGTGTCCGCGCCCGTGCACCAGCAGCCTCGCAGTCCAACCCTCCGCTGCCGGCGCTGCGCCGCAGCAGCCCACCGGAGACCGCAGTATGCACCAGCGGTGCTACTTCCACCAACGCTGGGGTGCCGAGGCCCGTCGATGCCGCACCCCCTGCTCGTTTGCGGGAAATGCCTCGGCCGATCATCGGTAGAGGCTATCGCGATTCGGACAGAATCATCGCCTCCACGTCCGGGACCGCCGTTCCCGACTTTGTTTACTTGTGGTCTCTGGGGCCATCGTGAGCATCCTCCCCCCCCGACTGGACTGGACACCCGTGCCGGTAACCGAGGCTCTATCCTGACTGCCGTCAACTGTAGCACCATCCGCAAGTACGGCACACGGACTCTTTCCCTCATCAGTGACTCCCGCCCATATTCCTGGACTTTTACCGTCGCGGACGTGGCCCAACCGGTGCGGGGGCCGATTTCTTCCGGGCCTTTACGCTGCTGGTGGACGCGTGGGGCAGGCTCCTCGTTCCGCCGGTGTGCCGCAGGCCCGCGACCCTGCGGCTCGCGAATCCTGTCAGCCCTCTTCCTCCAACGCACCATAGAAACATAGAAAATAGGTGCAGAAGGAGGCCATTCGGCCCTTTGAGCCAGCACCGCCATTCATTGATATGATGGCTGATCGTTCCCAATTAATAACCCGTGCCTGCTTCTCCCCATTTCCCTTGACTCCACTAGCCCCTGGAGCTCTATCTAACTATCTCTTAAATCCATCCAATGATTTGACTCCACTGCCCTCTGTGGCAGGGAATTCCACGTAAGTGAGACTAAACACAACCTATCCAATCTCTCCTTATAACAGCCCTTGGTTCAATGCAGTATCTCTTCTGCATTCTCTCTATTGCTATCACATCCTGTACTGTGGTGGATGGAATAGTACACTAAACGCCGAGTGTCGCTCCACCAATATTTCTTCCGGCTGCAAAATTCCCCAAATTCACTGGTAGGATAAGTGAACCAGCATCAATATCCTTGTACGGACCCACATCCCTAGTATTGAGGCCCTGTGATACACATTTGTTTACAATGAGCAAACCATAATGATCACAACATCATATCAGTGGACCGAGAGCAGCTACTTGCAGTTATTTCTACAGAAGGCAATAAGAGACACTCAATAGTGAAACAGTGAGACATCAGGGCTGACATAGAAAATAGGTGCAGGAGTAGGCCATTCGGCCCTTCGAGCCTGCATCTTCCCTTAATAGTGAAGGGTAGGTTCAACAAGATGTTAAGGGTTGGGAAATGTTTTCACACCTTACCCTTACATATCTCTAGTCACCCCCTCCCCTGACTCTCATTCTGAAGAAAGGTCTTGAACCAAAACGTCACCCATTCCTTCTCTCCAGAGATGTTGCATGTCCCATTGAGGAGAAAGTGCTTGGGATGTTGAAAGGTCTGACAGTGAATAAGTCATCTGCACCACATGGACTGCACCCCAGGTGAGGAAAGAGGTAGCTGTGGAGATTGTGGAGGCATTGGTAGTGATCTTTCAAGAATCACTAACATTAGGAATGATTCCAAGGACTCGGATATTGCACATGTAACTCCACTGTTTATGAAGGGGGCAAGGCAAAATAAAGGAAATGATTGGCCGGTTAGACTGACTTCAGTGCTTACTAGAAGTCTGATCTTGACCGCTTTTGGCTCACTGTGGTGTGATTTCCGAGAGAACGCCGCCACCTACGGCCGTCATTTTTGGCCAGCTTGCTCAGAGTCCCCCTCCGCCTTCCTGGACAGGAGGATTTTTCCCATCGATGAAAAATACGAGAGATATTAATGTGTTTAAAAAATTCGCCATTCTCTCTGCTGCCCCTGCTGGAGGGAGGGGGAGGGATTATAAAACCAGGAAGTGGTGTGCCTCATTCAGTCTCTGCAAGATGGAGGAAGCCAGAGGATCACGTCTCTCTGAGCTCTGAATAGCACTGAACACATGTCAACTCAACTGTGAATGCCCTTAATGTGGTTCAATAAATGCTTGCAAAAAGTGTCTCTATTGGTTCTACAACGCTTGCAAAAAGTGTCTATTGGTTCTAAAATGCTTGCAAAAAGTGTTTATTGGTTCTACAACGCTTGCAAAAAGTGTCTATTGGTTCTAAAATGCTTGCAAAAAGTGTTTATTGGTTCTACAACGCTTGCAAAAAGTGTCTATTGGTTCTAAAATGCTTGCAAAAAGTGTTTATTGGTTCTACAACGCTTGCAAAAAGTGTCTCTATTGGTTCTAAAATGCTTGCAAAAAGTGTTTATTGGTTCTAAAATGCTTGCAAAAAGTGTTTATTGGTTCTACAACGCTTGCAAAAAGTGTCTATTGGTTCTAAAATGCTTGCAAAAAGTATCTATTGGTTCTAAAATGCTTGCAAAAAGTGTCTATTGGTTCTAAAATGCTTGCAAAAAGTGTCTATTGGTTCTAAAATGCTTGCAAAAAGTATCTATTGGTTCTAAAATGCTTGCAAAAAGTGTCTCTATTGGTTCTAAAATGCTTGCAAAAAGTGTCTATTGGTTCTAAAATGCTTGCAAAAAGTGTTTATTGGTTCTAAAATGCTTGCAAAAAGTGTTTATTGGTTCTAAAATGCAAAAAGTGTCTATTGGTTCTAAAATGCTTGCAAAAAGTATCTATTGGTTCTAAAATGCTTGCAAAAAGTGTCTATTGGTCCTAAAATGCTTGCAAAAAGTGTTTATTGGTTCTAAAATGCTTGCAAAAAGTGTCTCTTATTGGTTCTAAAATGCTTGCAAAAAGTGTCTATTGGTTCTAAAATGCTTGCAAAAAGTGTCTATTGGTTCTAAAGTGCTTGCACAAAGTGTCTATTGGTTCTAAACTGCTTGTACAAAGTGTCTATTGGTTCTAAAATGGTTGCAAAAGTGTTTCTATTGGTTCTAAAATGCTTGCAAAAAGTATCTCTATTCGTTCTAAAATGCTGCCTGGCCAGGGTGACTGAGCAGCCTGGCCTGAGTGACTGAGCTACCAGCCCAAGAATCCATTCGGCCCACAATGTCCATACTAGCTCTGGAAACCAGTCCCTTTGACCCACAACACACATACTAGTGCTCCAGAAAGCCGCCCCCCCCCACCACCACTGGCCAGCAATATTGAATTTGTGGAGAGGGGGAATATTGCATTGGGGGACCAACCCTCCCGTGTGAAGCTGGGACCCAACAGGTCCCACTTAGTCTAGTATATTATTAAGTTTGAGGTTTTGGGGCGTCTGCATGGTTTTTTTCAGGGGAGTACTTGCATGACAAAACTGTTGGAGCTTTTTGAGGAGGGAAGGGCGGCTATGGTGGCGCAGCGGGCAAGTTGCTGCCTTATGGGCCTGTCCCACTTGGGCGATTTTTCAGGCGACTGCCGGCGACTGTCACATCGCTTCTTTCACCAGCCCATTATGCAGGCGGAGGACAGGGTAAGCGGGGGAGCACTGTCTGAGTGAAATTCCCACAGTGCAAAGTAAAGGTAATACCGCGTTGGCGCTGTAATTAAGACGGCTAAAGCACAGTGTACAGTAAGTCCTTTAAAAGAGTCTGGGGTAGAGAGGGGGGTAGAGAGGGGGGGGGGGCAAGGGGGAGAAGGAGGGAGAAGAAGTGGAGACAACTTTTAAGAAGCCAGAGATACATGGCTGTGAAGCTCGTCGGACATTTGACATTACCGGTCGGTTATCCTTGGTTCTGAAAACTATTGCTTACGTTTGTTTCCCCCAATGAGCCAATGAAATTCACCGGTCAGCACCGGCTACAACCTACAAGAACCTAAGAGAACCTTCGACCTCCTGGCAACCCACTAGGACCTCCTGGCGACCCACCTACGGCACAAGAATTCTCGCTGCTCCCCATGGCGGCTTCATTCTAGTGGCCGCTAATTATTCAACATGTTGAACAATTCACGGTGACCATAACGAGGCCGCGACTAGTTCCTGGAATGCGGGAACTCCTCATGGCCATGAAGGCGACTCCCCGGCAACCACCCGCGACCATGTGGCGACTACATAGTCTCCTGCTAAAAGTCGCCTAAGTGGGACAGGCCTACACTGCTTACAGCAGCAGAGACCTGTGTTCGATCCCGACTACGGGTGCTGTCTGTACGGAGTTTGTACGTTCTTCCCATGACCGCATGAGTTTTCTCCGAGAGATTCAGTTTCCTCCCACACTCCAAAGGCGTACAGGTAGGTAGGTTAATTGACTTGGGGTATGTGTAAAATAACCCCCAGTGTGTATAGGATAGTGTTAATGTGCGGGGATCGCTGGTCTGCGCGGATGGTGTATAGAGATTTTATACACCTTTATAAGATCACGCCTTGTCCTCCTGCGCTCCAAGGAATAGAGTTCCAGCCTACTCAACGTCTCCCTATAGTTCAGACCCTCTAGTCCTGGCAACATCCTCGTAAATCTTCTCTGTACCTTTTCCAGCTCGAGACTCAGGCAACACCTATGAAGAGGACAGATCTGAACTGCAACCACTCCACCTGCTATATTAACCCTTTCACTCTGTCAGAGCCACTCTCCTCATCCTCCCCGTCCCTCCCGCCATCATCTAAGCTATGAAACACCAACTTGTTTTCTCCCATTCCCAGTTGCCCTCTAGTCCTGGCAACATCCTCGTAAGATAGACACAACAAGCTGGAGTAACTCAGCGGGACAGGCAGCGTCTCTGGAGAGAAGGAATGGGTGACGTTTCGGGTCGACACCGTTCCACGGACATCAGTGTCAGTGAAGCTGACGTTTCCATGTGTGTGATGCCGTGAATTAATGTATCCCTCTTCAGAAGGGATGAAGCTCCATGAAGATCGCATCATCGCACGCCTGTGGCAGCTGCAGCTGATGGCCATTTGCATCTCTCCATCTGCTGCCACCCTGCTGTGAGAAGACATCGTTCACAGAGGTTAAACCACCTGCTCAGTTCACAACAGCAGTTCCCACTCAGGCCTCTGATGCAGTCATGAATTTTCTCAACGCGACTGCTCCAATTGAATCCAGATAGAAACATTATGACCACGTGATTGAGGTGGAGATTTCACGGCAGTCTTGCAGATTGTGTGTTTTTTTTTTAAATTAAAAATAATTCATGCAATGATTATAAAAATAATGTTCACAATCCAAACCACCAAATACAAAATCACCAAACGGTCTAATCACTAAATGTTCAAATAATTATATCACCAAAAATAGACACAACAAGCTGGAGTAATTCAATGGTCAGACAGCATCTCTGGAGGGAAGGAATAGGTGATGTTTCTATCCCTTCTCTCCAGAAGCTGCCTGTCCCACTGTTACTCCAGCAATTTGTGTCTATCTTCAGTTTAAACCAGCATCTGCAGTTCCTTCCTACACATAACTATACTAATACTGCCTACCTGCCTGCCTTCTCCCCATATCTCTTGATTCCACCAGCCCCTAGAGCTCTATCTAACTCTCTCTTAAATCCATCCAGTGATTTGGCCTCCACTGCCCTCTGTGGCAGGGAATTCCACAAATTCACAACTCTCTGGGTGAAAACTCACCTCAGTCTTAAATGGCCTCCCCTTTATTCTAAGACGGTGGCCCCTGGTTCTGGACTCGCCCCACATTGGGAATGTTTCCTGCATCTAGCTTATCCAGGCCTTTAATAATTTAATATGTTTCTATAAGGGGGCGCCATCCTGCACGGGTATGGTCTTTTTAATGTGGGGGTGGGAAGGGGAAACTGCTTTCTAGGGTCCCTAACTGGTCGGAGAGGCAGCTTTCTCAGGGCTGCACTGTCGACCCGTCCTCGCGGCCTACCAGCAGGCCTGGAGCGGCGTTTCCTGGGGGGACCGCGCTGGAGCTCCGGTGAGCTGAAGACCGCAGGTGAACATTGCGGAGCTGCGGGGAGGTCGGCCGCGGGCGGCGGCGCTGAACTTTACCATCGGGAGCCTGGGAACTCTCGGCGACAGTTGTGGAGCTCCATCCAGCGCGGCCTGTTGGCGTCGGAAGCCGCGGTCTCCAGCAAGGAAGCGGCCGTTACAGGCACCCTGAGCCGCTGAGAGGGTTCTCCCGTCGCCGGAGCACCATCACCCGGCGAAGAAGGGCCTGGAACATCGGCCCCGTAGCGGCAACTGTGGAGGCCTCATTAGGCCTGACTATGGGTGAACTGGGAATGGGGCCTGCACTTTGTGCCTTCCCTCATAATGGGAACCATTGTGGGGGATGTTTTTTACGTTTTATGTTAAATTCTTTAATGTTGTGTCTTATCTTTATCTATGTGCTGCATGGCAAGACAAATTTCACTGCACCAATTGGTGTATGTGATAATAACTGCCCTTTGTCCTTTAAGATCCCCCCTCACCCTTCTAAACTCCAGTGAATACAAGCCTAGTCTTTTCAATCTTTCCTCATATGACAGTCCCGCCATCCCAGGGATCAATCTCGTGAACCTACGCTGCACTGCCTCAATGACAAGGATGTCCTTCCACAAATTCGGAGACCAAAACTGTACACAATACTCCAGATGTGGTCTCTACAAAGCCCTATACAATTGCAGAAGAACCTCTTTACTCCTGTACTGAAATCCTCTTGTTATGAAGGCCAACATTCCATTAGCTTTCTTCACTGCCTGCTGTACCTGCACGCCAACTTTCAGTGACTGGTGTACAAGGATGCCCAGGTCTCGATGGACCTCCCCCTTGCCTAACCTAACCCCATTGAGATAATAATCTGCCCCCTTGTTTTTGCCGCCAAAGTGGATAACCTCACATTTATCTATATTATTCTGCATCTGCCACCCATCTGCCCACTCACTCAACCTGTCCAGGTCCCCCTGCAACCTCCTAACATCCTCTTCACGGTTCACACTGCCACCCAGCTTTGTGTCATCCGCAAACTTGCTAGTGTTGCTCCTAATTCCCTCTTCCAAATCATTAATATATATGGTAAACAGTTGCGGCCCCAACACCGAGCCTTGTGGCACTCCACTCACCCTGCCTGCCATTGTGAAAAGGACCCGTTCACTCCTACTCTTTGCTTCCTGTCTGCCAACAAATTTTCTATCCATGTCAACACCCTACCCCCAATACCATGTGCTCTAATTTTAGTCACCAGTTTCCCGTGCGGGAATTTATCAAAGGCTTTCTGAAAGTCTAGATACACTACATCCACTGGCACCCCTTCATCCATTTTACTTGTCACATCCTCAAAAAATTCCAGAAGACCATCAGGCACAGGGGATTTGTCATCCTTCAGTCTCATTAGCCTACCCAATACTATTTCTTGCCTAATGAAAATTTATTTCAGTTCCTATACCCCCTTAGATCCTCTGTCCTCCAGTGCATCTGGGAGATTGTTTGTGTCTTCCTTAGTGAAGACAGATCTGAAGTACCTATTCAACTCTTCTGCCATTTCCTTGTTGCCCATAATTATTTCACCCGTGTCTGCCTTCAAGGGACCCATATTTGACTTTGCTATTCTTTTTCCTTAACATATCTAAAGAAGCTTTTACTGTCCTTCTTTATATTCCTGGCCATCTTCCCCTCGTACTTCATTTTTTCAGCCCGTATTGCCCGTTTTGTTTCCTTCTGTTGTCCTATGAAAGTTTCCCAATCCTCTGGCTTCCGGCTACTCTTTGCTGTGTTATACATCTTTTCTTTTAGTTTTATTCTATCCCTAACTTCTCTTGTCAGCCACGGTTGCCTCCTACTCCCCTTAGAATCTTTCTTCCTTTTTGGAATGAAATTATCCTGCGTCTTCCAGATTATGCCCAGAAACTCCTGCCATTGCTGTTCCACCGTCATTCCTGCTAGGATCCCTTTCCAGTCTACCTTGGCCAGCTCCCCTCTCATGCCTTCATAGTCCCCTTTGTTCAACTGCATCACTGACAGTTCTGATTTAATCTTCTCCTTCTCAAATTGTAGATTAAAACAAATCATATTATGATCACTACCTCCAAGCGGTTCCTTTACTGCGAGTTCTCTTATCAAATCTGGTTCATTGGACAACACTAAATCCAGAATTGCCTTTTCTCTGGTCGGCTCCATTACAAGCTGCTCTAAGAATCCATCTCAGAGGCATTCTACACACTCTCTTTCTTGGGGTCCTGAACCAACCTGATTTTCCCAGTCTACCTGCATATTTAAATCCCCCATCACCACAGTTGCATTACCTTTGTTACATGCCAGTTTTAACTCCTGCTGCAACTTACACCCTATATCCAGGCTACTATTTGGCGGTCTGTAGATTACACCAATTAGTGTCTTCTTGCCTTTACAATTCCTCAACTCAATCCACAGTGACTCCACCTTGTCAGTCCCTATGTCTTCCCTCGCAAGGGACTGAATTCCATCCCTCACCAGCAGAGCTACCCCCCTCCTCTGCCCACCTGCCTGTCCTTTCTATAGGATGTATAACCCTGAATATTAAGTTCCCAGGCCCGATCCTCCTGCAGCCACGTCTCAGTAATCCCCACAATGTCATATCTACAAACCTCTAACTGAGCCTCAAGCTCATCCACCTTACTTCTTATACTTTGCTCATTCATATACAATACTTTTAATTCCTTACGCATCTCACCATTCACATCGATCCCTATTACACTTGCCCATACTCTCCTATCCCTTTGTGAGCTTCCTTTCCCATTAATTCTGGGAGTCATTAACCATCCCTTTACTCTCTTTCCCTTCAACTCCATCCTTGACTATCCCATTTGACACCCCAAATGTTACATTTTCATGGTCAGTATAAAAGAAAGTCATGTAAAAGGACTGTATCAAAATCGACTTGGAAATTCTGTAGCAGGGTGCAAAATTTGCAGAATTTTCTCTAAACAGTTCCTAAAATCGATCAGCTGATCCTTTACTGCACCCCATCCCCAAACTGCCTCAGCCCTCCGCACCCTCCCCTCCCCCACCCTCCCCCACCGAGCATCTCCCAACCAACCTTCACTCTGCCTACAATCATCCGTCACCCCAACACTGGTTGTCCATTGCCGAGCCAACCTTTAATCCCTTTCAGTCTTCTGCTGAAACAGACTAGCACTTCCCTTTTCTCCACAAATCTCTGCCCCATCCTCACCGATTCTGCGTTCGACTCCATTCAGTCGTCCATCACTGAAGACTTTCTCACCAACAACGTGATTTTCTCCCCATCATTATCAACGCCTCTACAAGCGTTTCTTCGCCCTCCCAGTCCTTTCCCCATTATCCCCACCTCCCATGCCCTTCCCCAGCATCCAAGCCCCACTACCTCCACCCCTACTATTCCCCACTCACTATCTTCACTGCCCTCACAATCACCCTCACTATCCCTATCCCAACTATCCTCACCCCCACTCTACCCTCTCCTCTCCTTTATTTTACTCTCTCGTCAATGGTCTCATTTCCTTTAAGTATTTTTTAGCTTAGTTTGCAGACACAGCACAGAAAAAAGGCCTTCGACCCACCGAGTCTGCACCGACCGGCGATTCCCACACATCAACACAAGCCCACACACTCTAGGGGCAATTTACACTCATACAAAGTGTACAAACCCAAGCCAATTAACTCACAAACCTGTGCGTCTTTGGAGTGTGGGTGGGAACCGATGATCTCGGAGAAAAGCCACGCTGTCACGGGGAGAACGTACAAACTCCATACAGACAGCACCCATAGTCAGGATCAAACCCGGGCCTCTGGCGCTGCAAGCGCTGTAAACCAGCAAGTCTACCATAGCGCCACCTTGATTAATGTGCTCCTTAATCCCCACACCATCCCCCGAACTCCAGCAACAAATCTCCATCCCACCCCTAATTCCCAGCGCCCCATCCCCACCCACTCCCTGATTTCCCTATCCCGCTCTCCACATGGGAGATTACACTTTGCAAGTAACCATTTTTTCTCCAGCATGTTGACATACCTTTCATACGTCTCATATCATAATATCTTGTCGTGTCATGTTTTGGGAACGCTTTATTCCTTGCCAACTCCCATAGGAGTCCCATCAATTTCATTCCCTGCGTATTTCCTCTTCTCTTTCATACATGTCCATCATGACGTGCTTCGAGTGGCTGGTGATAATGCATCTCAACTCCAGCCTCCTACACAGCCATGATCCACTGAAATTAGGCTACCACTGATGACAATGGTGATGACACATTATTGTCGCTTGTACCTAGGTCCAGAGAAATTCTTTGTTTTTGCACACAAAGTGCACACAGTCACCACAAAGGTGCCGACAAAGCTAACTCCACCCCCCCTCCTCCCCTACGCTGGGTCCCCCTTTATCCTCAGTGGTTCATCCATGCTTGTTACTGATGCCCCCCCCCCCCCCCCCCCCACACCGTGTTCCCCTTTGTTCTCAGCAATGCAGCCCGTCTAGGTCAGCCCCACCTGGTCCTCTGCTCCGTCTGCTTCCCAACTCCATTTGAGGCTCCAACCCAACCTCGAGGCTCCCATTTGTCTTCGGCCCGAACTGACCCGACCTCGTCCTGTGCCCGACCCGACCTATGGCCTCCGACCCGACCTCGACCACTCGCTCCGTGCCGGTGTCTCTGTAGACCAGAGCACCCTGTGGAGCAAGTCTTCCTCCATCGACTGACCGCAGCAGGCAAGTGGGTCTGCTCACCAGGAGTGTCAACAGTTTCATGGCAGTCGCCATCTCTCTGGCCCCACACATCCTTGGGACATTTCAATAACAAGGAACCTAAGCCAGAAACGTATTTACTAACCATTGCTCTATCTTTTACACCATCATTCGAACTAACCTCATCTCCAAACTCCTCCACCAAGGAATTAGCACCTCCTCTGCAACTGGATCCTCAACTTCCTGACCTGCAGACCTCTTCAATAAGGATAGATAGGCACCACAACATCGCCCACAATCATTCTCAATTATTGATACACTGGAATTTAGATTGATGAGATGGGATCTTATTGAAACATATAAGATTATTAAGGGATTGGACATGCTTGATGCCGAAACATGTTCCCAATGTTGAGGGAGTGCAGAACCAAGGGCCACAGTTTAAGAATAAGGGGTAGGCTATTTAGAACGGAGATGAGAAAAAAACTTTTTCACCCAGAGAGATGTGAATCTGTGGAATTCTCTGCCTCAGAAGGCAGTGGAGGCCGATTCTCTGGATGCTTTCAAGAAAGAATTAGATCGAGCTCTTGAAGATAGCAGTGTCAAGGGATATGGGGAGAAGGCAGGAATGGGGTACTAATTGTAGTGATGTTACAAAACTTACCTTCAGCAGCGCTGCAGTTCTGCCACTGGCCGTGTGCGCGACTTTGGCGCCTTTGGGGGGTGGGGGGTCTGGATTAAAATGTCGTTTTGTACTGACTGTCGGAGGTGGACTTCCTCGGGCTGCTAGCTGCTGATGAAATATCGATCAGACATCCGTTCGCGATATATATTTTTTAAATTGCTGGACAATTTAATATTTGGATTAAAATAGAAAGGGTCTTCAACGTGATGGATCGCAAGAACGGGACAAAACAAAGGGTAAGTCGTGTATTTTACATATAATCTTGCTTCTTGGGATCTAATTTTACGTTGTGAAAATGTGATTTAGGCCCCATACGAACCGGCAGTGTTTTTCCTGCTGATATGGAGTTCAAATTCACCGCAAATGCAACGTTCCAATCGATCGCGTTCCAGAAGCAAGATGATTAAAATGCCCATTTTTCTGGACAATCATGTCATAAGCCGTCTAAATTGTCTATATATTGTGTTATTCTCTCTCTATGATCATTATTTTTAAACTAAATATTCACAACAGTTTGAGTCACATGTATTGTGCAAAAAAAGAATAATTTTGATTATATTTTGAGTGGATGTTTCTGGATTAATTTATGGGAATTAAACATTAAATTCCTTCCATCTGTCATATAAATTCACGACAATGAGATTTAAAAATCATGTTATATTGTTAATTCCTGTGTGAATGGGATTAGTTTGTTATTTGGATACTTGGGCTATTTAAAAAATATATATTTTCTTAAGAAATGGAATGTACAGGACATTGTTAATGGGATAGTAGTGGGCAGAAAGGCATGTCATGTGTGGTTTGAAAAGCAACAACTTGTAGTTTAAATGCCAACATTGAAAAGTTGAGGAAAAACAAGGTGTACAGAGTTGCTTATTGGTTACAATCTGAGGAGTATGATGATGCTACTGATTATGATATGCCAATGTACCAGCTAGCAACTGATCTTCTCCATAAAGACTTGGTCTATTGCTAGAAATTGTAATTTATTTACCTATCTGTTACGGACTTACAGCATATTATACAATAATATTAACGTTCTGATCTTGAGAATATCACATTTTTGAATTTTCAAGGCAGTCTGGGTGTTTATTACTATTTCCATCACAACAGTCAATTTTGTAATTAGCTAAAATTAACTAATTATATGCTTTAATTTCAGGTCATCCAAGTAAGATGTTTTATATTTTTCAGAATGCTTCAATCTATAATAATTGAAAATTTCATTCAGTTCTCTTAATGTTTAAGACAGTTATGGGCTTTTGACTGTCCTCGATCACAACTTTTGTGTTGTCAATGGAAAAGCAACAGGGAGCAAGATGCTATTTTCCGAGTATGAAAATGGCCACAACTGTTTTAATACTGAAGATATGAAAGTGAATTAGGTGTCAAATTAAACTTCTTTTTATGCTTTATCTGATGGGATAAATTGCAGACTTGATTTTCTAAATCTCAAAATTTTGTAACATTGCTACTAATTGTGGATGATCAGCCATGATCACAGTGAATGGTGGTGCTGGCTCGAAGGGCCAAATGGTCTACCCCTGCACCTATTGTCTATTGTTTATTGTCTATTGGATGCATCAGTGTTTCATAAGATAATTGCCTCTCCAAGAATGCAAGAAATTGCAGAGTTGTGAATGCAGCCCAGTCCATCACACAAACCAGCTTCCAAATTGACTTTATGCTTCCTCAGGAAAGTGGAAAACACTAGACTAAGTGGGACCCGTTGGGTCCCATGTTCACATAAGGAGGGCTGGTCCCCCGACGCAATATTCCACCTCTCCACCAATTCCAATATTGGTGGCCAGTGGGGGTGTTTTCTGGAGCGCTGGTATGGGTGTTGTTGGCTGCAGGGACTGCCGTAAGTGGTAGCGTTTTATCTAAAATCAATATAGTGCAAACAGGAAGTTGTCAAGTTTAGCCAAACAACCAATTGCAGTGCATTTCCACTTCAACCCAAAACCCCCAAACAGCCATTTGTAGTGCATTTCACTTCAACCCAAACCTCCCCCCCCCCCCCCCCCCCGCCCAAACAGCCATTTGCAGTGCACTCCCACCTCACCCCAAAGACAGCCATTTGCAGTGCACTTCTACTTGAAACCAACCATATTTTGATTTTCAAACCTCATTAAGGGCACTCACAGTTGAGTAGATGTGTTTAATGTTATTCAGAGAGACATGAACCTCTCGCTTCCTCCATGTTGCAGAGACTGAGTGAGGCACACCATTTCCGGGTTTTATAGTCCCTCCCCATCTCCCACCAGTAGGGGCAGCAGAGAGAATGGCAAAACATTTAAAAACATTAATATCTCTCTGATTTTCATCGATGGGAAAAATCCTCCGGTCCCAGAAGGTGGAGGGCGGCTCTGAGCGAGGTGGCCAAAAATGACGGCCATAGGTGGCGGCGTTCTCTCGGAAATCACAGCACAGCGAGCCAGAAGCGGTCAAGATCAGACTTTTAGTAATATAGATTATCAAGAACCACACACACCTTGATCATTCTCTCTTCTCCTCTCCCTAATTGGGCAGAAGATGCAAGAGCTTGAACGCACATGCCACCATAATCCAAGATCAGCTTCTTCCCCACTGTAACTGGACTCCTAAACAGACCTCGCTTATGCTAGCAATTAATTTCCTGATCTTCCAATCTATCAAGTTGTGGCAACGTTTTTTTATTTGCACTTTCACTATAGTTGTAACACTATATTCTGCCCTCTGCTCATTTTCTCTTTTGCAGTATCTGATCTACTCATGCGTGATTTTGTTGGTACAAAACAATAAAAAACCAAGATCAATACCAATAGTTCATATTAAGGTCATAAGTCATAGCAGCAGAATTTGGCCATTTGGCCCATTGAGTGTACTCCGGCATTCAATCATCGCTGATCCACCTTTCCCTCTCAACTCCATTCTCCTGCCTTCTCCTCATACCCCCAGATACCCGTACTAATCAAGAACCTGTCAACGTTCACCTTAAAAATATCCATTGACTTGGCCTCCACAGCCTTCTGTGGCTATGAATTCTGCAAATTTACCACCCTCTGGCTAAAGAAATTCCTTCTCATCTTTCTAAAGGAACATATTTTTATTCTGAAGCTGTGCATGATCAACAACCTGAGAAGCCTGAACTATAGGCCAGTGAGCCTAACACCTGTGGTAGGCAAGTTACAGGAGAGTATTCTGAGGGATAGGATATATATTTGGATACTCAGGAGTTGATGAGGGATAGTCAGTGTGGTTTTGTGCAAGGCAGATTGTGTCTTATGAATCTCATTAACCTTTTCGAAGAAGTAACCAAAATGGTTGATGAGGGCAGAGCCATAAACGTTGTCTAAATGGACTTCAGGAAGATATTTCATGCAGGTACACAAGGTAGGCTGCTCTGGAAGATTAAATCACATGGGATCCAAAGAGAGCTAGCCGACTGTATTCAAGTGAGAGTTAGATATAGCTCTTAGGGCTAACGGAATCAAGGGATATGGGGAATAAGCATGAACAGGGTATTGATTCTGGATGATCAGCCATGATCATATTGAATGGCGGTGCTGGCTCGAAGGGCCGAATGGCCCACTCCTGCATCTACTTTCTATGTTTCTACATCGGTGAGACCAAGCGTAGGCTTGGCGATCATTTCGCCGAACACCTCCGCTCGGTCCGCATTAACCAACCTGATCTCCCTGTGGCTCAGCACTTCAACTCCCCCTCCCATTCCAAATCCAACCTTTCTGTCCTGGGCCTCCTCCATGGCCAGAGTGAGAAACACCGGGAATTGGAGGAGCAGCACCTCATATTCCGCTCGGGCAGTCTGCACCCTAGCGGCATAAAAATTGAATTCACCAATTTCCGGTAGCCCTTGCTGTCTCCTCCCCAGCCTCAGCTCTCCCTGAGCCTGCCATATCATTCTATACACTTAAAAATAAGAAACAGATACAGCACACGCTAAACTAAATCTCCATTTAGACTACCAACACACAACAACGGAATAATCCACCCGGTTTCGATCCCGACTATGGGTGCTTTCTGTACGGAGTTTGTACGTTCTCCCCATGACCTGCGTGGGTTTTCTCCGAGATCTTCGGTCTCCTCACACACTTCAAAGACGTTCAGATTTGTAGGTGAATTGGCTTGGTAAATGCACAAATTGTCCCTAGTGGTGTTAATATTCAGTGATTGCTGGTCGGCGCGGACCCGGTGGGCCGAAGGGCCTGTTTCTGCGCTGTATCTCTACACTAAAACCAAACAAAACTAAGCAAGTCTTTCAACCTCAGAAGACGCAAGGAACTGCAAATTCTTGAGTAACCTTGAGTAAAACAAAACGTGAATCAGGCAGCAACTGTGGAGGAAATGGATAATAACTAAATGTTTTCCTTTGCACTGTACATTCCCTTACATCCGTACACTGTAATTGGCTCGATTGTAATCATGTAATTATTTCTGCTGACTGGTTAGCGCACAACAAAAGCTTTTCACTGTACCTCGGTACATGTGACAATAAACTAAACTGTACCGAGCTGTTTCAGGCCAGGTCTGAAGAAAGTTCAAGACCCAAAACATCACCTATCTATTTCCTCCGCAGATGGTGCTTGAACCATTGAATTATCCCAGCACTTTGTGGTTTTTTTTCCAACTTGTGAAGTATGCTCGTGTCCTGACAAGTATGAATTAAAAGATAAAAGCACTTAGGTTGTCATAACGACAAGAGTTCTATTCTGAACTAGTAAATCTTAAGTGAATGTGGTCACTGCGAAAAAAAGAATAAATCAAATCCAGCTCACATCCAGCCCAAAGGTTTATGCCCGTCAGTCAAGTGAAGAAAGCAGTTGTCGACAGTATTATCAACTGATGCCCAGATTTAGCTTTGCCAAAAAGGAGACTGCTGGAGGAACTCAGCAGACCAGGAAACACCCAGGAGGGAAGTGGGCAGGCGGCATTTCAGGCCAGGACCCTTCCTTAGACTGATGAACTTTTCCAGGACCACTCACCTCCAGACCTCAGCAAAGAGGTGCGACCCAGAGGTGAGGCGGGAGTGAATGATGATGCATCTAGGCAGTATCTGATCAAGCGTGGCATCAAGGAGCTGGGGCTCCTTACACTTCATCCCCTTTGTCTCCTTTTCACATCGTACACTTCCCTATCTCTGTGTCTCCCTCTCCCTGTCTGAGTCTCAGTCTGAAGAAGGGCCTTGACCCAAAACGTCACCCATTCCTTCCACCCATGCCGCCTGTCCCGCTGAGTTACTCCAGCCTTTTATTTCTGTCTTCATAAAGGAAGTTGTGATTACCAGGAGCCAACACCCAGCAAGAGCTTCTTAAGGCAGTGTCCTAACCAACTATCATCAGCTATTTCATCAGTGGCCTTCATCCATCACTCAGCGGGTCAGGCGGCATCTATGGAGAGAAGGAATGGGTGACGTTTCGGGTGGAGACCCTTCTTCAGACTGGGAGTCAGGGGAAAGGGAAATGAAAGATATAGATGGTGATATAGAGAGATATAGAAGAAAGATATGTGAAAGGTAACAATGATCAGTGAGAGGTGGAGCCCACAATGGTCCATTGTTGGCTGTGGGCTAACCACGAGTTATACAGACAGTGAAACTCACCAAAACGACAGTGAAACTAGAATGATGACTAGGATGGGACAGGGATGGAAAGAGAGGATGCAAGTGTAAGCTGCCCACCTGCCTCCTTTAGCTGTTCTTGAGAATCTGTCTCCACAGAATTTACCTCCACAGATCTCAAAGTCTCCTCCTCAGAGTCTATCTTCTCAGCACCTCTTCCACGCCAAGCCAACCTTGTCCGAGTGGTCTCCTGAGATCCTATCTCCTCAACCTTCTCCTCAGGCCCTGCCTGCCCAGCGTCTACTTCCTCAGGGCCGAACGTTTGATGATCGCCAAGCATTTGATGATCTTCCTGGGCAACCATTGTGTGCTGATTATGGTGCAAACACACCAACAGTGAAGTGCCCATAATGCAGTCCCTCTGCGCACTCCTCACTTACAGTCGCTGAGCTCCCTGTACCCAGCCCATTATGCTTCTTTTTGAAAGCTGACCACTGCTGACATTGTGCAAGTCACTGCAGTCCCTCTGAGATCCCAGCTCCAGCTTCAGTCCGCAAACAACCCCAGCTCAACTGGCTGAGGAATAATTTCAAAATCATTTTGACAAATTGAGTGCAATTTTATTTAGTCGAGCACAGCTGTAAGTTGTTAATTGGCAGGTGCCCAAGGCTTGTAACATAAACTTGGGACGTGCAAGATGTTGCAAATATCCTCTCCGGCTTTCGATGAGAGAGCAGCTGCAAAACACGTCGCTCCAGCGTATTGCAGCTCTTGGTATTGCTGAGCTACAGATATAGTCGGAACAACAGCCCATGGCCTGGCGTTGGGCCACGGAGGATGAACGATTGCCGTCTGGGGAGTACAGCACAGTCGGCCAGCATCCCTTCTCCACGTTGTCCCCTGCTGGCTCCCGATGAAAGTGCAGCCATGCAGAAATCAGCTCAGTCCTGGATAGGGTTCAGCTGTGGGAACATGGGATGGACACCAAATGCTGGAGTAACTCAGCGGGGCCGGCAGCATCTCTGGAGAGAAGAAATGGGTGGCATTTTGGGTAGAAACATAGATACATAGAAAATAGGTGCAGGAGTAGGCCATTCGGCCCTTCGATATGATCATGGCTGATCATCCAACTCAGTATTCTGTACCTGCCTTCTCTCCATACCCTCTTTTCCCTTTAGCCACAAGGGCCACATCTAACTCCCTCTTAAATATAGTCAATGAACCGGCCTCAACTACCCTCTGTGGCAGAGAATTCCAGAGACTCACCAATCTCTGTGTGAAAAATGTTTTTATCATCTCGGTCCTAAAAGATTTCCCCATATCCTTAAACTGTGACCCCTTGTCCTGGACTTCCCCAACATCGGGAACAATCTTCCTGCATCTAGCCTGTCCAACCGCTTAAGAATTTTGCAAGTTTCTATAAGATCCCCCCTCAATCTTCTAAATTCTAGCGAGTAAAAGCCAAGACTATCCAGTCTTTCTTCATATGGAAGTCCTGACATCCCAGGAATCAGTCTGGTGAACCTTCTCTGTACTCCCTCTATGGCAAGAATGTCTTTCCTCAGATTTGGAGACCAAAACTGTATGCAATCTTCAGACCCACGCAAGACCCATGTTGTGTGAAGAACAGGAATACGCAGTTTATCACTCCCACCCCCACCTTGATTCTGTTTCGATCCATCAGTGATATGACCACATCTTCTTCCTATCCTTTGCACCTGTAAGGTCTTCCACTGTTGTATAGGTCAGTGTCCAGGGTGGCGGGTGGAACGCTGTGAGATGCAGCAGGTGCTTGGGGCTGGTGTAGACCTGCATCAGTACCAGGCATGACCGTAAGGAATGGATGGGAACAGGAAGATCCTGGTTGCCAACGCTTCCCTTGAAATATCTGAAAGTTGGTTAGATACGAAGAAGAGCTCTGAAGCTAATTCCTATAAGACAGGCTTATCAATGCCTCACCTGTCAACTCTCACCTCCAGCCTGACCTATGAAACTATATCCTTGGGGTCTGGTCATCCAAAAATATTCTTCCAAAGATACATGGTGTTGGGAGTAGTGAGTGCACACATCCGCCAGCTGAGGAGAGGTTATGGAGCAAGTTCACACTGAGGGAGCAAAGCTCACCCACTGGGCTATCAACACCGGAACCACATCACCATGGATTTCATTTGATCCCTCATTACAACTTTGGCCAGTGTTCAAAGGCAGGTTGTACTGACCCTCACACACCGAGCGTGCAGTGTCCACACACAGTTCTCAGTATATAATTGGTGGGTCAGGCACTGACAGGGGTCAGGCACTGGTTGGAGTCAGGCACTGGCTGGGGTCAAGCACTGGTTGGGGTCAGGCACTGACAGGGGTCAGGCACTGGTTGGGGTCAGGCACTGGTTGGGGTCAGGCAATGACAGGGGTCAGGCACTGGCTGGGGTCAGGCACTGGTTGGGGTCAGGCACTGACAGGGGTCAGGCATTGGCTAGAGTCAGGCACTGGCTGGGGTCAGGCACTGGTTGGGGTCAGGCACTGACAGGGGTCAGGCATTGGCTAGAGTCAGGCACTGGCTGGAGTCAGGCACTGGCTGGGGTCAGGCACTGGCTGGGGTCATGCACTGGCTGTGGTCAGGCACTGGTTGGGGTCAGGCACTGGCTGGAGTCAGGCACTGGCTGGGGTCAGGCACTGGCTGGGGTCAGGCATTGGCTGGGGTCAGGCATTGGCTAGAGTCAGCCACTGGCTGGAGTCAGGCACTGGCTCGGGTCAGGCACTGGCTGGGGTCAGGCATTGGCTGGAGTCAGGCACTGGCTGGGGTCAGGCATTGGCTAGAGTCAGGCACTGGCTGGAGTCAGGCACTGGCTGGGGTCATGCACTGGCTGGGGTCAGGCACTGGCAGGGGTCAGGCACTGGCTGGGGTCAGGCACTGGCTGGGGTCAGGAACCACTCTGGCCGACCTTCACCCGCATGACCGCTGTACCAACAAATTGCAGCGAATTGTGGACACAGCCCAGACCATCGCACAAACCAACCTCCCTTCCACTGAGTCTACTTATACCTCACGCTGCCTCGGCAAGGCCAGCAGCATAATCAAGAATGAGTCACACCCTGGCCACTCCCTCTTCTCCCCTCTCCCATTGGGCAAAAGGTACAGAAGTGTGAAAACGCACCCCTCCAGATTCTGGGACAGCTTCTTCCCAGCTGTCATCAGGTAACTGAATTATCCTACCACAACCAGACAGCAGTGCTGAACTACTATCTACCTCATTGGTGACCCTTTGATGGGACTTACTGGCTTTACCTTGCACTAAACGTTATTCCCTTCACATGTATCTATACACTGTGAATGGCTTGATTGTAATCATGTATTGTCTTTCCACTGACTGGATAGCAGGCAGCAAAGGCTTTTCACTGTACCTCGGTACACGTGACAATAAACTAAAGAGAAACTGAAACTACTAAAGAGGGAACAAAATCCCCTCTTGTCCGTTTCACCTGGTCTACGCAGGGTACGATATGACCCATGGAACACGGGCAGAGTGCCTTCTTGTAATACTGTACGCTCAGCTGAAGAGCAAAGAGTAACACTCTCCCGAGTGGCCACAAGCAGGGAGTAATTATCAGATGTGTTCTGGAGGATTGCCCTGGCCTGCTGGGTCCATATCACCCCATCCACAAGCCTGTGTCACCAGGGGAACTAGGAGAGAAATAAACCAGGCCCAGAATAATTACTGGATTAAGAATGCAGACAACAGCAGTTCACATCCCAGCTGGGGGATTGAATTCAACCACTTTTAAAAGCCTTAAATAAAATAAAAGTTCATCCATAAACTTGGTCCCGAATCTGGCAGATTGTCACAAAAATCCACTGATCCATTTTATCCTCAGGGTTTTGTGTACATTTGATCCTGGTCGCACCTCTTGCCTGCACTGGTTTAGCAAGTCAAAGCATTGTAAAAGCCCTGTCCCACGGTACGAGTTCATTCCAAGAGCTCTCCCGAATTTTAAAAAAATCAAACTCGTGGTAAGCACGGAGAATGAACGTAGCGGGTACGTCGGAGCTCGGGGACGTCTCTTAGCGGCTCGTAGCGCTAACGGCAGGTACTCGGGAAGACTCGCTAACGGCAGTTGAGCACGAGAAGACTCGTGAAGACATGTTGAAAAATGTCCGCGTGAGCCCCGAGTACCGACAAGTGGCCATTACCGTAAATCTCCGAGTTTGAATCAGGGCAAACTCGGGAGAGCTCTTGGAATGAACTCGTTCAGTGGGACAGGGGTTTAACAAAGGTTAGCACTGAATGTGATACACAGTGTGATGTAACTAGTTCTCATCAGACCATACGCTGTAAATGAAATGCTAGTGTGAGATCGCACCCCGATCTCACACTAGCATGCCCCATGAACACGACATCACACTCAATGTCCACACTTACGCACATCCAGTCCCTTGTCAAATCTTTCCCATACCTGCATCTGCATCACATTCTTTGCTCACCCTGTACTCTCTCTGCCTCAAGGGCCTGTCCCACTTACGTGACATTACGTGACCAGAACAAGGTACGACTCTTTGAGGAATACACGCGACCATACAGGCTTCACCCCGCGACATGTCGCCTGTATGGTCGTGAGTCACCTCCTCAGTTGCCCAAAGAGTTGGAGCATCTTTCTGGTTGCCGCTGGATTTTCAACATGGTGAAAATTTTTGGCGACCAATGACGGGTGCTGGTAGTCACCACAAAAGTCGCATAGGTGGAACAGGCCCTTTACACTCCATGCCAAAAATCCACATTTATATCACTCTGGACACGACAAAGATGGTATTAGGTGTAATAGCTTCTGAGAATCATAGCACAGAAGTGGCGGTCACGGTGGCGCAGCGGTAGAGTTCCTGCCTTACAGAGAATGCAGCGCCGGAGACCCTGGTTCGATCCCGACTACGGGTGCTGTCTGTACGGAGTTTGCACGGCCTCCCCATGACCTGCGTGGGTTTTCCCTGAGATCTTCTGTTTCCTCTCACACTCCAAAAACGTACAGGTTTGTAGGATAATTGGCTTGGTAAATGTAAAACTTGTCCCTAGTGGGTATAGGATGGTGTTAATGTGCAGGGATCCCTGGTAAGCACGGACCCGGTGGGCCGAAGGGCCTGTTTCCGCGCTGTATCTCCAAACTAAACTAAACTAAACAGGTTTCTCGATCCACCTTGTCTACCCAGACTGTGATGCCTAGCTACTCATCCCCTTTGCCTGTATCTCTCCACACTGCGTCTCTAAGTACTTGTTCTAAATGCCTTTTAAAATTCTAATTGTACCCATTTCCACCACCTCTTCTGGAAGGTTGTTCTAGACAACCACTACCCTCTTTTTGAAAAACTTACACCTCAGATTGTCTTTAAGTTTCTCCCCTCTCACCTTTTTTTCTCAACGAGCTTTACCTTCGACTACTTTCGATTGACTTTGACTACCTACAAATAGCAATAACTAGGACCTACCTCGACTAAACCCGCGAGTAAAAAAATATCGATTTTATTCCATGGCGACCTTTTTTTACTCTCGGGCATTTTTCAACATGTTGAAAAATACGCCGCAACCTAGCTGAGGCCTCGAGTACGCGGGGACCACTCTCGAGCATGAAGGAGAGTTACAAAGACCTCCTAGGACCTCGTGTCGACAAATGCTGCGAGTATGAACATGCAAATTAGGTCGCCCAAGTGGGACAGGCCCTTAAGGGTTACATCCCACAGACCCTTGATTATGTCAGATGTTACGCAAGTGGGAAACGGAGGTGCCACAGCACACGCATTAATTACTATTTGACACGGAGATCGCGTGGAAGCTCCGACACGAGACCACATGGGCGTCAGTGGACTTAAAGAATTGCTTACACATGTGCAAGTTTACATAAGTCGCCTATTACATAAGACAGGGAGCGCCTGCCTGTACATGTTCCCCATCAAGCCGTCCACTACTGCAATGCTGGTTTATACACAAACGCTCTCAAAGTGCTGGAGTAACTCAGCGGGTCAGGCAGCATTGCTGCAAAAACATGGATAGATGATGTATCGGGTGGAGACCCTTCTTCAGATTGATTGCAGGGGTGGGGGCTTTATTCTGTCCACTCCCAGATGGCACATTTACCTTCTAGCTTGCATTGCACTGGGAACAGAACCTCACGGAAACATTAAGCTGAAAATACAGCAGCCACCATGCTCAATAATGCACCATTATCACCGGTTCAGGGCTTCATTCATCAAACTTCTGGTGCAAATATATAGAGATACACACAGGACCGCACTCAGGAAAAATATTGCCATTGCATTTTGTGGACGTCATTATTACAGAAGGTGCTAACGCTGGTTCTTTGACCACATTTAATGTCAGAAAACTGGATAACAGAGGTGAGACAATGTAAGGGTCTCGACCCGAAACGTCACCCATTCCTTCCATCCAGAGATGCTGCCTGTCCTATAACATATATAACCATATAACAATTACAGCACAGAAACAGGCCTTCTCGGCCCTTCCAGTCCGTGCCGACCATTCATTTTCCCCTAGTCCCATCTACCTGCACTCAGACCACACTCCTCCATTCCCTTCCCGTCCATATACCTATCCACTTTACTTTTAAATGTTAAAATCGATCCTGCCTCAACCACTTCTGCTGGAAGATCATTCCACACAGCCACCACTCTCTGAGTAAAGAAGTTCTCCCTCATGTTACCCCTAAACGTCTGTACCTTAATTCTCATGTCATGCCCTCTTGTTTGAATCTTCCCTACCCTCAATGGGAAAAGCTTGTCCACGTCAACTCTGTCTATCCCTTTCATCATTTTAAAGAGGTCAATAAAGTCCCCCCTTAACCTTCTGCGCTCCAAAGAATAAAGACCTAATGAGTTCTAATGAGACCTAAAGACCTAATGTCCTGCTGAGTTACTCCAGAATTTTGTGTCTAGATATTGAATAAATCCTTTATACTGCCCTTTCAGAATATTCACAGAATGGGTTGAACAAATGGCCTTAAGCACTTTCTACATCTTATCAAATCCACCCAAGCAGCTGGAGAATACAGTTTAGATGTAGAGTGATGCTCAACTCTTCAAACACTCCTAGGGCAGCTACAGTACTGGATGGATACAAAGGAAATTCATAGCGAAAGGATTTGAGTATAGGAGCAGGGAGGTTCTACTGCAGTTGTACAGGGTTTTGGTGAGGCCACACCTGGAGTACTGCGTACAGTTTTGGTCTCCAAATCTGAGGAAAGACATCCTTGCCATAGAGGGGGTACAGAGAAGATTCACCAGACTGATTCCTGGGATGTCAGGACTTTCATATGAGGAAAGATTGGATAGACTCGGTTTGTACTCGATGGAATTTAGAAGATTGAGGGGGGATCTTATAGAAACCTACAAAATTCTTAAGGGGTTGGACAAGCTAGATGCTGGAAGATTGTTCCCGATGTTGGGGGAGTCCAGAACAAGGGGTCACAGTCTAAGGATAAGGGGGAATTCCTTTAGGACCGAAATGAGGAAAACATTCTTTACACAGAGAGTGGTGAGTCTCTGGAATTCTCTGCCACAGAAGGTAGTTGAGGCCAGTTCATTGGCTATATTTAAGAGGGCGTTAGATGTGGCACTTGTGGCTAAAGGGATCAGGGGGTATGGAGAGAAGGCAGGTACGGGATACTGAGTTGGATGATCAGCCATGATCACATTGAATGGCGGTGCAGGCTCGAAGGGCCGAATGGCCTACTCCTGCACCTATTTTCTATGTTTCTATGTTTCTATGAAATCTGTGGTATTCTATCAGATACTCACAGTATAGGTTGGCTGCAGCATAAAGCTCCACAAACATACACTCTCCAAACACTAGATTGACACGAAAAGCTGGAGTTACTCCGCGTGTTAGACAGCCTCTCTGGAGAAAAGGAACAGGTGACGTTTCTGGTCGACCTCCCATTTTCTCCAGACTTTCAAAACGAAGGGTCTCAACCCGAAACGTCACCTATTCCTTTACTCCAGAGATGCTGTCTGATCCGCTGAGTTACTCCAGTCTATCTGCGGTTTAAACCAGCATCTGCAGTTGCTTCTTACACTCCCCAAACACTACCAGGAAACTAAGGTAGAGTCTAGGTTACATTCAGATGAAAGCTCCCTCCATACTGGGAGACCTTCTGTCTCCTTTTCTGAAGAGTCCCCCCAAATAAATGAGTTGTGTGAGCTTTCTGAGTGATTGTAAGTCAGGTCCCAGTCAGGGTTGTTGCTGTGTTTTAATTCAACAAGTGACAGTTTAGTATAGTTTAGTTAGATTAGATGGTTTACAGATACAGCACAGAAACAGGCCCTTCGGCCCACCGAGTCCATGCCGACAAGCAATCCCCATACACTAACACCTACACACTAGGGACAATTTACATTTGTTACCAAGCCAAATAGCCTACAAACCTGCATGTGTTTGGAGTGTGGGAGGAAACCGGAGATCCCGGTGAAAACCCACGCAGGTGACGGGGAGAACGTACAAACTGGTAAAGACTGATTTCACTTCCAATACTTCTATTATGTTAAGATTTGCTAAATTATGAAATTTCAGAAGGCATTTAAAAGTAATTCACACTGGTGTCAACAGCCCGATGATGTTAAATTTCATTCTCTAAAGGGCATCGCTGAACCAGATTAAAACATTATTTTATAACAACGCGATGATTTTTATAAATGGAATACCCAGTATATTAATAGATGAAATTCCACAGTTACCATGGTGAGATATGAAGTCTAATTTCTGGATTGTTATTCCCTGACTAGATTATTCATCTGGTGATTTAGCCACTACAGCCATATCTGTGTTTTACAAAGTCTCCTTCACAAAATATCCTTTCTTAAAATCATTGTGGTGGCCCGTCAGTAATGACGATGGCAGGTTGTGCCGTCTCAGGTCTGGTGAGTTCTGACGTGGCTCACGAGTCCAACTGGCCCATAGGCCGCCTACGTGGAGGTTCGGAACCACGACTTCCAGTAGTAACCTCCACCTGTCGCTTTGCTCCTAGCCCATCACCGCAGGACCTTGTGTAGAGAAGAAGACTGCCCAAAAACCTGTGCGTGAATGAGTTTGAGGTGGAGAAGCTGTGGCACTGTAACAACCCCACCCTCTCAGCCGCAGAAGTCAGAGTCAAAATTCATCATGGCTGGAGCCTTCTTGGCTGCAGTGGGTGGCCATGTCGTCTTTAGAGCTCTGAGTAGCCCTTCGCATTCCACAGCACGTCGCTGCGTCACCTTTCCAGCCATTGGTTCATAAAGATCTCTTCCGCCCGGTCCACCAAAGCAGACTTTCCATGAAGGATGAGCACGTCCCACAGGTTGAACTGGACCACATGGTACCAGTTGCAAGCTATGCCTTGACCTGACATACACCAATGTGAAATACACAGTATAAAACATTGTAATCTGTTAAACTATGATTTGGGTTCAGAAAATGGCACATGTTTTTCATTATTTATTCAGTAACAATTGAGAAAGTCAATTCCATATTTAGAGCCTTGCAGCCAACAGACCTGAGGACTTTCATCAATGAGGCTGTGCTAGATTTGACTTGAGAACGCAAGGTGAAATATACCCTCTCCTGGTCCATTGAAGAATGCACCTGACACATGAGATGCGCTGGACTGTTCCAGTTTGAGGAGAAGTGTGCAGGTTATGTGAAAGGTCTAAACTTTCCAAAGCCCCGGTGGCTCCACAGTTGTTGGTTGCCGTTCCAAGGCCCGTTTCCCAGTTTGTTCTGGCAGCGGCGTGTGTTCCCAGACACGTTCCAGGAGGAGCGCAGCTCCCGTGTGAAGGACTTTCGTTGATGCGTGCAGTTTAAATAACAGCTCCAGGCACCCATTTCAACACCTCCAACTCATGATGTTTGTTCCAACGGAGTTTTCTGAAATGGTTGGACGAAACCAAAGTCCTGAAATACTTATTTTCATGGACAACTGTCACCCTTGCACGTCTGGAATTTAGTTTAGGGATTCGAGGGACGCAGCGGAGGGAAATATTGGCTCGGAGATACGTTGCAATCATTGGTGAGAAGGTTGTGTGCAGCACAAGAAGACGCCGTTCTAACCTCTGATCTTTAATCCTTTACCATTATTATCTTCCACTAAGTAACGCATTCTGTTTTCATTTCGAAGAAAGCTGTCTAGCCAGGCTTGATCTATAGACTAAGATGGTGTGAGTCAGACTGCTTATAGCATAAACAGATACAACAGATCTTCCCCCTGTCAAACCAGATTGAACCGGAGATGATTCTAGAGAGAGCTGGGGAGAGAGAGGTTCATGATTAAAACAGCTGCCCATCAAGGGAATTGCAGAATGCTCATTTTATTTAACTATCTGTTGTTATCCTCCAGTACAATGAGTTGAAAACACTTACAGTACCTCTTATCCCTCCAGCACCCATCTCCTACTCCCGTCCCTGGCTTCCGTTTCACTGACCCTGCATCCCTGTGGAACCCCGAACCCTCCAATCCCACCAACATTGGACAGGCCACCAGCTGCCAGCTTCTAACCTCTAACCTCTGGAATGGCCCCCTCACCTTACAGTTTCCCTTCATAAGATCATAAGAGATAGGAGCCGAATGAGGCCATTCGGCCCATCAAGTCTACTCCGCCATTCAATCAAGGCTGATCTATCTCTCCTTCCTAATCCAATTCCCATGCCTTCTCCCCATAACCTCTGACACCTGTAATAAGATCATTAAAGGTAGGAGCAGAATTAGGCCATTCGGCCCATCAAGTCAACCTCCGAGGCTATCCCGCCTTTTTGCCCTGCTTAGCCCTAATACTGGAGGTCATAGCCTCAAAATTAAAGGACGTTCCTTCAGGGAGGAGATGAAGAGGAATTTCTTTAGGCAGAGGGTGGTAAATCTGTGGAATTCTTGGAGGCCAAGTCAATGGATATTTTGAAGGCAGAGATCAGTACGGGTGTCAGGGGTTATGGGGAGAAGGCAGGAGAATGGGGTTAGGAGGGAGAAATAGATCAGCCATGATTGAATGGCGGAGTAGACTTGATGGGCTGAATGGCCTAATTCTGCTCCTATCACATGATCTTATGACCTATGACCTTGCTCATCAGTTTCAGATGTCACATTTGGTGTGACGTGTTGGAAGATTTCACTCCGGCAAAAAGCGTAATGCAAATTGTTGACAAAACGGCAGAGAATGTGAATGAGATATGTTTGGGCTTTTGAGAGCTTCAGTGAGCATTACAAAGCTTTAGCGGTGTAATGAAGTTAACAGATGCATCATACCCAGCAGAGATAATCTGCTCGAAACAAGAAAGGAACGTGACAATTTGAACAATCACAATTTGGCATTTGGAGGAGACTGCCATGTGGTGAAGGAATTAGCCTGTGCATCCACTGCAGTAGTATCAGGAAATGTGGTCAAAAATAATGAAAGGGGCTCCTCAAACACACAGAGAATTCCTCAGAAGGAACCACACTCACCAACATACAAGGGCGGACTTTCTTCAACGTAAACCAGCATCTGCAGTTCCTCTAGAGCTAGTTGATGTGGGAAGGCTAGCCAGGAATGTGGTGGGGACCACTTTAACTCTGTGTTCCCCCCCCCACCATCTGTCCTCACCCACCAGCCCCCCCCCCAGTTCCTGTGGCTCTCGCTAATTTAGAGCAAACATGTCCTTTGAGGCAGACAACCTTTTCAGGAGCAGTTGATGACTCTAAGTGTGCGGGAAGGGACTGCAGGTGTTGGCTTATACCGAAGATAGACACAAAATGCTGGAGTAACTCAGCGGGTCGGGCTGGAGTAACTCACATTGGTTGATATTTCAGTTTGGAACCCTTCCTCAGACTGAAAGATAGAGTAGCTGGGGGTGGGGGTGGAGGGGATGCGGGCATAGTTAGGGGGAAATACTGGAGGTGAGAAAAGACCAGATCAAATCAGGGCCGGTAATAGATGACCTCAGGAAGGGTGGAGTCCATCATGGTCCATTGTTGGCTGGGGAAGAGGTGCTAACGAGAGGGCACAAGGATGCGAACAGTGGAACGGGTAGGATTACTAGGGTGGAGGCGTGGGGGAGAGAGGGCATGCTGGGAAATCAACGTTCATACCACTGAGCTGTAAGCTGCCCAAACGAAATATGAGACGCTGATTCCTCCAATTTGCATTGGGCCTCACTGTGGCAGTGGAGGAGGCCCAGGACGGAAAGGTCAGTGTGCGAATGAGAAGTGGAGTTAAAGTGTTTGGCAACCGGGAGACCGTGTAGGCCAAGGCTGACTGAGCGCAGGTGTTCAGCCAAACCCTCACCAAGTCTATGCTTGGTCACACCGATGGGATGACTCTAAACCAGGGGAGGGCAGGAGAATTAACACATAGTCAAAGAGGTAAAGCATGGGAAGCCTGTGGCATTGAAGTGCCCTGTGGCCAATGAAGCACACCTGAAAGGCGACATGTGTCTAGTGTAAAGGGCCTGTCCCACCAGCGTGCAACTCCATGCGATGAGCGCGACCTAATGTGGTCGCTTGAGCCGTCCGGCGTCGCGGGGCCGGTCCCACTTCGATCGCCGGAGCCGTGCGGAATTGTGCGGAGTTCGTCCCGACATCGCGCGGGGCTCCGAAAAACTGACTATGTTCAAAAATTGCGCGCGGCAACGGCTTGTCGGCTCGCAGTCACCTCGACGCATTACACACCGCCTCGACATCGTGCCTCCGTGACCCTCTCTGTGTGTGGCTCCGTGACCCTCTGTGTGTGTGGCCCCATGGCCCTCTGTGTGTGTGGCTCCGTGGCCCTCTGTGTGTGTGTGCCTCTGTGCCCCTCTCTGTGTGCCCCTCTCTGTCCTGGCCAACTTACCTTAAGACTTCGCTCCAAGTTCGCCTCACTTTGCGCCGCGTTGCGCCACTCACCCGGCCTCCGCGCGGCCCTCGCTGCCGGTTTGGTCGCGCTTGCCGCATGCAGACGCATGCTGGTGGGAACGGCCCTGCACAGGGATCACTAGACCTCCGCGCGGCCCCCGCTTCTAGTTTGATCGCGCCCATTGCATGGAGTCAGATGCTGGTAGGACAGGCCCTTAAGGAATCTACAGCAACCAATGTGCTCCAAAACCACCAGGGAAATCCAGAGCAGGTGAGCTGCAACAAAGGTGTCATTGTAAATTCCCAGCTGATATCAGGCAACTGAACCATCCTACCACAACCGGAGAGCAGTGCTGAACTACTATCTACTTCCGAGGTGTCCCTCGGACTATCCATGTTCGGACTTTGCTGGCTTTACCATGCACTAAACGTTAATCCCTTATCTTGTATCTACACGCTGTAAATGGCTCGATTGTAAACACATATTGTCTTTCTGCTGGCTGGATAGCACGCAACAAAAGCTTTTCACTGTACCTCGCTACATGTGACAATAAACTAAACAGAACTAAACTAAAATGTAACTGTGACAGGGAGTGCTGGGAGAGTTTCATTGCTCTGGTTTCATTGATCTGAATCTGCACAGATATAGGCCAACAATTGAGCATTTCTTCCAAACAGTGGTGCCTCCAGTGTTGCCGCTCTGAATCACGTGAGGCATTTGGAGTCTTCCTCACCAACAGCCTTGTGACTCAGAGAAGACAGTGCGGTCAACTAGGGCTGGACAGACCAGACACTGCAGATGCTGGAATCCTGAGCAAAAGCACACAGCCGATGGACTCAAGATGTCAGGTTACATCATGGGAGGGGAATGGACAGATGACGTTTGGTTCGGGACCTTCCTCAGGAAGTCCCTCCAGCAGTTTTTTTTGTTTTGTTTAACGAGCGCTCCTTTGCCTTAAATAGTTAAATCCCAGAACGTCATCCTAGGGGAAAACATGGAAATTGGGTGGTCACCTCCTGCGTGGCTGTATGGGTGACACTCCACAGGAAGATACTGCTACACATTCTCCTTGAGATCCTTGAGACCAATGACGATGGGTTTAGCCGAGGCAACTTTCCGATTAATTCACAAGGTTGGGCAGTGTTTCAGGATCCGGGAAATGGTTAATTAAATCAGGCCGTGCTGGCTCAGAGTGAGCCTTCTCCTCACCCCCTCCAACCCACAGCCATGGCCTCCACACGCAAGCTCCCCCTCTCCCTCGCCACAATCTCTTTCTCCTGACTCAGAGCATTTGACTGGTGGCTCAAGGGAGGGGAGCAGCTGTTAATATAATGCCATCCCTGCGAGCCTGGAGAAGAGAAGGGAAGAGCGAGCAGAGAAAAGCTCGGCTGCGCTCCCCAGAGGGAGGCTCGAACTGCTGACAGTTGAATCTAGCTGAGACAGTCCACGTCAGGTGTTGAAGAAGCTCTGCATCGATTATCCCGCTCATCCTGCAGCCAGGCCGTGTGGCGTTTGGAGCACGGCAACGCCACAGCGTGCAGCCATGCCGGGGCTGCAGTTTGATTGGGCGTCATTTGCAGCAGTGCATCCTGGGAGCAGGGCAGCCCAGTCTCCCATCAGCGTTGGCCTGGTGTCTCAGGAATTAAATCATCCACACAACACAGCAGAAGCTGCCTGGGAAACGGATGAAGCACTAACACAAATCCTGCCTGACTTCCATTTAGATTTACGTTAAAGAATCAGACAATGGCTGTTTGATCAGCAGCCAAAATTTGCCCAGTTGAGCAATCAAGAGCCCATCCACTTTCCAATTAGGGTGGGAGAAATTTACCCAAGTATTTCAAAGTTTCAAGGTCAGTTTATTGTCACATGTACCAATTAATGTACAGTGAAACTCAAATTACCATGCAGCCACACTAAAAAAAAGCAACAAGACACACAACTACATAAAAGTTAACATAAACATCCACCACAGCGGATTCCCCACGTTCCCCACTGTGATGGAAGACTATAAAGTCTGAGCTTCTTCCTCGTTTATTCTTCCACGGTGGGGGCATTCATAGAAACATAGAAACATAGAAATTAGGTACAGGAGTAGGCCATTCGGCCCTTCGAGCCAGCACCTCCATTCAATATGATCATGGCTGATCATCCAACTCAGTATCCCGTACCTGCCTTCTCTCCATACCCCCTGATCCATTTAGCCACAAGGGCCACATCTAACTCCCTCTTAAATATAGCCAATGAACTGGCCTCAACTACCTTCTGTGGCAGAGAATTCCAGAGACTCACCACTCTCTGTGTGAAAAATGTTTTCCTCATCTCGGTCCTAAAGGAATTCCCCCTCATCCTTAGACTGTGACCCCTTGTTCTGGACCTCCCCAACATCGGGAACAATCTTCCTGCATCTAGCCTATCCAACCCCTTAAGAATTTTGTACGTTTCTATAAGATCCCCCTCAGTCTTCTAAATTCTAGCGAGTACAAGCCAAGTCTATCCAGTCTTTCCTCATATGAAAGTCCTGCCATCCCAGGAATCAGTCTGGTGAACCTTCTCTGCACTCCCTCTATGACAAGAATGTATTTTCTCAGATTTGGAGACCAGAACTGTACGCAATACTCCAGGTGTAGTCTCACCAAAACCCTGTACAACTGCAGTAGAACCTCCCTGCTCCTATACTCAAATCCTTTTGCTATGAATGCTAACATACCATTTGCTTTCTTCACTGCCTGTTGCACCTGCATGCCTACTTTCAATGACTGGTGTACCATGACACCCAGGTCTCGTTGCATCTCCCCTTTTCCTAATTTCCCACCATTAAGATAATAGTCTACCCTCCTGTTTTTGCCACCAAAGTCGATAACCTCACAGTCGAGCCATCCGCAGCCGGCGGTCGAAACCCCCGTGTTGGGGTGATCGAAACTCCTGCGTCAGGGCGGTCGAAAGCTCCTGCGACTTGGAGTTCCCCGATGTCGGTCTCCACTTTTAAGGATAAGGGGGGAATCTTTGAGGACCGAGATGAGAAAAAAAAATTCACACAGAGAGTGGTGGGTCTCTGGAATTCTCTGCCACAGAGGGTAGTTGAGGCCAGTTCATTGGCTATATTTAAGAGGGAGTTAGATGTGGCCCTTGTGGCTAGAGGGATCAGGGGGTATGGAGACAAGGCAGGTACGGGATACTGAGTTGGATGATCAGCCATGATCATATTGAATAGCGGTGCAGGCTCAAAGGGCCGACTCCTGCACCTATTTTCTATATTTCTATGTTTCTATGTTTCTACCAGAGACCGCGGGCTCCGCGATGTTAGAGTCCCGCAGGCTACCGCGATGGAGCTCCTGGTCGATCTCCAACAAAGGCCAGCAACTCCTCGGTGTTAGGCCGTAGTGCGGACGGAGATACGATACGGAAAAGTCGCGTCTCCGTCGAGGTAAGAGATTAGAAAAAGTTTCCCCCAAGTCCCCCGCTCCCTCACCCCCCCACATAAAACAAGCTAAAGAACACTAAAAACATCACAATCACATGAATACTTTATTAGCCAAGTATGTTTTGCAACATAGGAGGAATTTCATTTGCCAAGTCAGTCATACAAGTAAAAAGCAACGGGACACACAACATACATTCTAACATAAACATCCACCAGTGACTCCTCCACATTCCTTACTGTGATGGAAGGCGAAAAAAAAAATTTAACATATACAAAACAGACACATAGAAGGAAGGGACAGACAGACTGTTGGTGAGGCAGCTATTGCTGGCGCCACCCGGTTAGAGGTTATTAGCTATAAAGGGCCTGTCCTACCAGCATCCGACTCCATGCGATGAACGCGATCAAACTAGAAGCGGGGGCCGCGCGGAGGTCGAGTGATCCCCGTACAGGGCCGTTCCCACCAGCATGCGCCTGCATGCGGCAAGCGACCAAACCGACAGCGAGGGCCGCGCGGAGGTCGGGTGAGTGGCGCAAAGCGGCGCAAAATGAGGCGAACTTGGTGCAAAGTCCTGGCGAAGGTAAGTTTGCCAGGACAGAGAGGCACACACACAGAGGGCCACGGAGCCACACACAGAGAGGGTCACGGAGGCACGACGTCAAGACGGTGTGTAATGCGTCGAGGCGACTGCGAGCCGACAAGCCGTTGCCGCGCGGAGATTTTGAACATAGTCAGTTTTTCGGAGCCCCGCGCGATGTCGGGACGAACTCCGCACAATTCTGCACGGCTCCGGCGATCGAAGTGGGACCGGCCCCGCGACGCCGGACGGCTCAAGCGACCAAGTCAGGTCGCGTTCATCGCACAGAGTTGCATGCTGGTGGGACAGGCCCTTAAGGAGAGGTTGGGGAGATTTGGATTGTTTTCTCTGTGACGTCAGAGGTTGAGGGAAGACCTGATAGGAGGATATTAAATAATGAGAGGCGTAGATCGGGTAGACAGTCAGAACCTTTTTCCCCGAGTGGGAATGTCAAAGGCATGTGGGGAGAATTTTGAAGGATAAGCGCGGGGCAAGTTATTTGCCACATTCATTGGCCCAAACGACAGTGGAGGCCAAGTCATTGGGTGTTTTAGAAGCGGTGATTGACAGATTCTTGATTAGTAAGGGTGTCAAAGGTAATGGGAAAGAGGGGTTGAGATGGAGAGATAGATCAGCCATGAATGAATGATGGAGTTGACTCAATGGGCCAAATTACCTAATTCTGCTGCTTTGCCTTGTCAACTTCTATGAGAGGTTGGACAGTGCCTGGAATGTGCTGCCCGGCGCGGTGATGGAGACACATATCATTGTAAGATTTATGATTTTACGCACATAAATATGCAGGGGATGGAGGGATATGGATCACATGTAGGTAGAGGAGATTCACTTAACTGGTCATTATGTTTGGCACGGACATGGTGGGCCAAATGACCAGCTCCTGTGCTGTTCTGTTCAATAATCCATGTGCTATTGTGCAGAGGTCATGTTTGAGAAATGTGGGGACTACATTCGATGAGAACTGGTCACCCCAGTGCATTATCAGAGCCAGAAACTCCTCAGAGTCAAAGATTGATACAGCCCAACGTATCCACACCAGCCAACATGTCCCAGCCACACTAGTCCCACCCGCTCGCATCTGGCCCATATCCCTCCAAGCCTGTCCTATCCAGGGTCTGGACAAGGGTCTGGACCCAAAACGTCACCCATTCCTTCTCTCCAGAGATGCTGTCTGTCCCGTTGAGTTACTCCAGAATTTTGTGTCTATCTTCGATTTAAGCCATTCCTTCCTACACTATCCATGTACCTGTCTACCTGTTTCTCCTTCAAGCAGCTCACCTGGTGAATACACTTGTGTTTACCAACCCAAGAAGGTCCACCTACAACCCCCCCCTCCCCCACCCATCTCAGCTGAGCCATCATGCTGGTTCCCTGCAAACATTTCAGGGATGAGGATCATCTGGGAGTCTCTGCTACTCATCCCTGGGGGTTGTTGCAAAGGCGAGGAGCCCCAGTAATGGACGAGCAGGCAGTAAGATCATCCCTTTGATCCACTGATCCCTGAAAGAAATAGGTAACTCCACACCTTTCATCTCTGGCCCTTGTCCATCTTCTGCCGGTCAACCCCAAGCCTCACCTGTATCAACCTGCAAGGCTTTGTCTGCCCCTCCTCTCTTCCTACTTGCCCTAGATAGGGTAGACAGTCAGAACCTTTTCCCCAGGGTGTAAATGCTCTGAATGATAGGGATCGGAATGTCATCGGAGGGGGGTGGCGGGTATTGTCACACTATGTAGTGAGTGACCCTGTTCCCCGATGGAAATGGCTTCATAAGGTCATAAGGTATTGGAGTGGAACTAGCCCATTTGGCCCATCAAGTCTACTCCGCCATTCAATCATGGCTGATGTATCTCTCCCTCCTAACTCCATTCTCCTGCCTTCTCCCCATAACATCTGACATACTAATCAAGAATCTGTCTATCTCTGCCTTAAAAATATCCATTGACCTGGCCTCCACAGCCTTCTATGGCAAAGAATTCCACAGATTCTCCACCTTCTGACTAAAGACATTTCTCCTCATCTCGTTCCTAAAGGAATGTCCTTTAATTCTGGTTCTACCTGTGTGTGTGTGTGTGATGAATTAAAACTACAGACTACCCCAAAGTAACACTGCAACATTCGACCATCCAGTTAGACCTCTAGTTTTCCAATGGCCTACCGGTGACCTGTGCGTGATCAACAATTCTCGCTTTATTGAATCCTTTGCTCAAAATCTCCGCTTGTGGACTGTTGGCAAGTGGAGCGTGGTCATCTTCAAGTGTAAAATCTTCACCTTCCAACACGCACACAGCAAGAGATCATACCATGGATGTCTGCAAGGGTTCAGAGAATGCCTTGCTTAGATTGTGATAAACCTTCTCTTTCGAGAGTCCACCGCATTGAAGATGGTTTGCTATCTGGCAGGCTTTGTGGGTTCTGAGTTGCTGGCGAGGCTAGTGTGTGTGAGTGTAGACTCCTGGACAGACTGGGCAGGAGGTTGTGGGCAAGGTGGGTGGGCAATTAGTGACCTGGTGCACTTCTTCCACCTCTTTCAACTCCTGATGCATTGCCTCTATGCTCTCAATATCACTGCTCCTTGCTGCTCCTTCCCCAGTCGGGTGGCACAGTGGCATAACAGTAGAGCACCTGCCTCACAGCGCCAGAGACCCGGGTTCGATCCCGACTAATGTCCCTGTCCCACTTAGGAGACCTAAACAGCAACCTCTGGTGGCCTTGCCCGCCACCCAAAAAAAATTCAAGGTAGCGGTGACCTGCAACCTCCTACCACCTCCCGCGCATATGTTGAAAACCTTCCTCAACCATGAAGAAAACCGGCTTCGACTAGACCTGCGACTAAAAAATGATCGATTTTTAAGACGGCGACCCATTTTTAGACAAGGCCAGTTTTAATTATGATGAACCAATAGCAGCAACCTAGATGAAACCTCGATTACGCGGAAACCACTTTCGGCCATTAGGGAGAGTGACCAAAACCTCCGGTGACCTCATGGAAACCTTGCGTGGCGGGCAAGGTCACCAGAGGTTGCTGTTTAGGTCTCCAAAGTGGGACAGGGTGCTGTCTGTATGGAGTTTGTACGTTCTCCCCGTGATCTGCGTGGGTTTTCTCTGAAATATTCGCAGACTCGGTGGGGTGAAGGTCCTGTTTCCGCGCTGTTTCTCTAAACTAAACTACAAAAAACTGAACTGTCGTGGCCCAAAGATTGCCAGGAGATGGTGGGGATGTTGGATATTGTTCAGGGTACAACACATCTTCCTTGCTGCCTGAGACTGCCGATATCATCAGTGTAATACCTCAGCTGTTCGACCTTAGAGCACGGTCCCAGGCCGGCTCTGTCTCAGAAACCTAACTGCCTCAGGCACGGGACTCGAGTCAATTGGTAGCGCTGAAAAATACTTTTGAAATGCAGTCACTTCGTAAAATAGGAAGCGCAGAAGTCGATTTTCACACTTTGAGGCCCCTCAAACATTGATGAGATCACCTAACATTGTTAATCCTTGAGAGACTGGAGAATTCCTCCCCACAGATTAGTATGGAGTAGTCTTCTACCCTGCATCCGAGCAATCCATGGTTTAGTATCTCACATAAACCTGGTTTGCATGGTGTAGCCACGGTAGCACAGCGGTAGAGTTGCTGCCTTACCACTCTTGCAGCGCCAGAGATTCGGGTTCGATCCCGACTACGGGTGCTGTCTGTACGGAGTTTGTACGTTCTCCCCGTGACCGAGTGGGTTTTCTCCAAGATCTTCGCTTTCCTCCCACACTCCAAAGACGTACAGGATTGTAGGTTAATTGGCTTGGTACTGTATAAGTGTAAATGATCCCTAGTGCGTGTAGGATAATGTTAATGTGTGGGGGTCGCTGGTCAGTGCGGATTTGGTGGGCCAAAGTGCATGTTCCCACGCTGCATCTCTAAACTAAAGATACAGCCTACACTCTGCTGGCTGCTGATCTCTGGGTCATCTCGGATGAGTCGCTCCCTCTTCTCCCCTCTCCCATCAGGCAAAAGGTACAGAAGTGTGAAAACGCACACCTCCAGACTCAGGGACAGTTTCTTCCCAGCTGTCATCAGGCAACTGAATCATCCTACCACAACCAGAGAGCAGTGCTGAACTACTATCTACCACTTTGATGACCCTCAGACTATCCTTGATCGGACTTTGCTGGCTTTATCTTGCACTAAATATTATTCCCTTATACTGTAAACGCCTTGATTGTAACCATGTATTGTCTTTCCGCTGACTGGTTAGCACGCAACAAAGGCTTTTCACTGTACCTCGATACACGTGACAATAAACTAAACTGACTAACTAATGATGTCGCCATCTGAAAGATGGTAGTTCGTTGACAAAAGGAAACCATCTTCTGCCCTTTCGGCAGCATCTCACAAATGGCTAGACAACGTGGAGAGTTATCTCCAGTGACTGGAAGGATGCGGGCTGTCGATCCCAGGTTCCCTGCTGCCCTGGGTGAACACTTTGAATGCATGGCCACTGGCAAATAGACAGTGTTTTATTCAATTCAGTTCAGTTCATTTTAATTTAGCTTAATTTAGCTTAATTTTGTTTAGTTTTGATATTTGAGCAGTGATGGGGCTATGGGGGGTGGGAACATGGATCGATCTGCTTGTCTCCTGACAGCTCGCACTCAGCAAGCCCTGCTCTGTTTCTCATCACCAGAAACATTCAAAATCAGTGGAGAAGCAGACAGACAATATGTGAGCAACATTTGAGAAGTAAAGTTTCATTCAAAGCCATATTAGTTTAGTTTAGTTTTGTCTAGTTCAGAGATACAGCGTAGAAACAGGCGCTTCGACCCACCGAGTCCGCACCGACTAACGATCTCCGCACATTAAAACTACCCGACACACACATTAGGGACAATTTTATATTAATACCAAGCCAGTTAGCCTACAAACCTGTATGCCTTTGGAGAGTGGGAGGAAAGCGAAGATTTTGGTGAAAACCCACGCAGGTCACAGGGAGAACGTACAAACTCCGTCTAGCGCGTACAGCACCCGGAGTCACAGATTAAACCCGGGTCTCTGGCACTGTAAGGCAGTAGCTCTGTTGCGACATCACCATGCCATCTACACCACCAGTCCTCCAGGAATTTCCCGAATGGCACATGCATGCAGTAGGTACATCCATGCTTGAGATGGGACTGCTGCACTATAGCTAGATGCAAGCAGCTGAAGTAGCAGAGAGATTATTTGGGAGTATGCTGTTCACCGTGACGGTTCCATGCGTGACCTATATTGATTGGCATGGGAACGGTAAACATCTGAAGATTTCAGTGTTGGGCCTGTCCCACTTACATGGCTTTTTATGCAACTGCAGGAGACTATGAGGTCACCACAAGATCGCCACATGTTCGCCAGAGGTTGCCAGGATGTCGCCTGCATGGCAGTGAGTAGTTCCCGCATTCTCCTAACTTGTCGCGGCTTCATTCGGGTCGCCGCTAATTTTTTAACTTGTTGAAAAATTAGCAGCGACCAGAATTTTGAGTAGCCAGAATTCTCGTGCCGTAGATACAGTGGTAGTGAGTCGCTAGGAGGTCGCGGTTTGTCGTAGGTTGGTGTAGGCTGTCGCCAGTGCTGACCGGTGAATTTCAATGAGTCATTTGGGGAAAAAAAACCGTAAGCAGCAGTTTTCAGAACCAAGGATAACGGACCGGTAATGTTAATGTCCGCCGAGCTTCACAGCCGTGTATCTCTGGCTTCTTAAAAGTTGTGTCCACACCTTCTCCACACACTGTCTCCCCCCCCTTCTCTCCCCCCCCATTCTCTCCCCCACCCCTTCTCTCCCCCACCCCTTCTCTCCCCCATCCCTTCTCTCTCCCCCCCGCCTCTCCCCCCCCTTCTCTCTCCCCCCTTCTCTCTCCCCCTTCTCTCTCCCCCTTCTCTCCCCCCCTTCTCTCCCCCCCTTCTCTCCCCCCCTTCTCTCCCCCCCTTCTCTCCCCCCCCTTCTCTCCCCCCCTTCTCTCTCCCCCCCCCTTCTCTCCCCCCCATTCTCTCCCCCCTTCTCTCCCCCCCTTCTCCCCCCTCCTCCTTCTCCCCCCCCCCCGCTCTTTTAAAGGGCTTAAGTGACCCTTCCCGTACACTGTGCTTTCACCGTCCTAATTACAGCGCCAACCTTCCTGTTCATCACGGTGTGTGTCTGTATCACATTGGCTTTGCACCGTGTGAATTTCACTCAGACAGCGCTCCCCAACTTGCCCTGTCCCCCGCCTGCATAATGGGCTGGTGAAGGAAGCGATGTGTGTGTGTGCGTGTGTTCCACTCTGACAGTCGCCGTTCCAGTCGCCAGTTTTTCAGCGACCTGCTACGACTTGACAGTCACCAGCAGTCGCCTGAAAAATCACCTAAGTGGGACAGGCCCATAAAGCTAATGTCCAGTCCTGGTTCCTGGTTGATTTTAGGGAATAATCTTCCTTCATGTCAGTAGACATGGCAGTCTTTGTGTTAAAGCCCTTCCCTTTATCACCCAATCTACTTTTTGTTTAATTTAGTTAAGCTTGGAGATGCAGCACAGAAACAGGCCCTTCAGCCCACCGAGTCCGTGCCGACCAGCGATCCCTGTACCATGTCGGCCCACACTAACGGACAGTTACATTAATACCAAGCCAATTAACCCACAATCCTGTATGTCTGTGAAGCTCTGTCCCGCTGAGTTACTCCAGCACTGTGTGTCTATCTTTGGTGTAAACCAGCATCTGCAGTTCCTTCCTACACATTTATTGTCGTTCCTCAGCTATCCTTTGAGAAGGTGGTTGTGTGGGGAGGACAGGGTGTGGGATTGTGGCTACATCACCTGATGCAAGAAGAGAGCCGATGAACAGGAGTTTGATGTAAGAAAAAGGAAAACAAAATCTGGTAAAGGTGAGCAGATTTGTCAGGGTAAGACACAAAATGTTGGAGCAGCTCAGCAGGACAGGCAGCATCTCTGGATGGAAGGAATGGGTGATGTTTTGGGTCGAGACCCTTCTTCGGGCAGAGAGTGAGGGGAGAGGGAGACACGAGATATGGAAGGGTAAGGTGTGAAAATGAGACATCAAAGGGGACTAAAGGGCCTGTCCTACCAGCATCCGACTCCATGCGATGAGTGCAATCAAACTAGAAGCGGGGGCCGCGCGGAGGTCGGGTGATCCTTGTACAGGGCCGTTCCCACCAGCATGCGCCTGCATGCGGCAAGCGCGACCAAACCGGCAGCGAGGGCCGCGCGGAGGTCGGGTGAGTGGTGCAACGTGGCGCAAAGTGAGGCGAACTTGGAGCAAAGTCTAAAGGTAAGTTCGCCAGGACAGAGAGGGGCACACAGAGAGGGGCACAGAGGCACACACACACAGAGGGCCACGGAGCCACATACAGAGAGGGTCACGGAGGCACCTACAGAGAGGGTCACGGAGGCACGACATCGAGGCGGTGTGTAATGCGTCGAGGCGACTGCGTTGCCGCGCGGAATTTTTGAACATGGTCAGTTTTTCGGAGCCCCACGCGATGTCAGGACGAACTCCGCACAATTCCGCACGGCTCCGGCGATCGAAGTGGGACCGGCCCCGCGACGCCGGACGGCTCAAGCGACCACGTTAGGTCGCGCTCATCGCATGGAGTTGCATGCTTGTAGGACAGGCCCTTTTGATGAAGGAATGTGTAGAATAAATGGTCAGACTGTGTCAAGCAGGGAACAGGAGACCAAGGTTAGGCTGGTTAATCCTGGCTGCAGCTTGGAAGATACAGTTGCAGCTTCAGCTGGAAGAAACTGGAGAATAGTTCCTAAGGGGCTGTGCCTGCCAGCTCTCAAGACTGCTTGAAAAAGCATCCAATATCCCATTAATTGCTGCCAAAGGCTTTTTTATCTGCAGTGCATATTCAATAGCAAGATCGGCTAATGGGTCAATAGGTTGTTTACAAGAGCAGTCGAGGTCGGGGCACCCTAGGGTAAAGGTCGATCAATATTGCCATAGGCATCAGCATTAAGAGCCTGACTTTACACAGCACTGACGTCCTATGCTGACTTTATCCACCCCCTGTTTAGAAGAATAGAACAACTTAGGAAATTAACAACATCAAGATCTTGTGCTGTAATATTTCAAAAGTTACTTTGTGGGGGTGGCACAAAAAGCTGGAGTAACTCAGCGGGTCAGGCAGCATCTCTGGAGAGAAGGAATAGGTGGCGTTTCGGGTCAAGACCCTTCTTCAGACTGAGAGTCGGGGGAAAGGGAAACAAGAGATATAGACGGTGGTATCGAGAGATATAGAGCAAATAAATGAAAGATATGCAAAAAAGTAACGATGATAAAGGCCATTGCTAACTAGGGGCTAGGTGAAAACGAGTTACAGACAATGAGACTCAACAAGATGACTTTGAAGCTAGTTTGACGGGTGGGGGAGGGATGGAGAGAGGGGAAATGCAAGTGCTACTTGTGGTTAGATAAATCAGTATTCATGCCACTGGGGTGTAAGCTGCCCCAGCAGAATATGAGGTGCTGTTTCCCCCAGTTTGTGGTGGCCTCACTCTTACATGTGGAGGAGGCCCAGGACAGAAAGGTCAGTGTGGGAATGGGAGGGGGAGTTAAAGTGTTTGGCAACCGGGAGATTAGGCAGGTCCAGGTGGTCCGAGTGAAGGTGTTCCTTTGGAATTCTGAACACATCCGAAATTGTGATCATTTGTGTGGTCTTTGCTTCAACTGACTGAGGCGCGGGAATTATGTCCATAAATGTATCTATCTGGCCTGTTGATTCAGTTCTTGCAATCTCCACTGGGTCCAGCATCCAGTTTTGTCTGGCTGTGACCTTGTGAGGTGCCTGTAATGTTTTTGAATGCTAAAGGCAGTACATAAATAGACAATAGACAATAGACAATAGACAATAGGTGCAGGAGGAGGCCATTCAGCCCTTCGAGCCAGCACCGCCATTCAATGTCATCACGGCTGATCATCCCCAATCACTACCCCGTTCCTGCCTTCTCCCCATATCCCCTGACTCCGCTATTTTTAAGAGCCCTATCTAGCTCTCTCCTGAAAGCATCCAGAGAACCTGCCTCCACCGCCCTCTGAGGCAGAGAATTCCACAGACTCACCACTCTCTGTGAGAAATGACATTCAAACATTGAACTCATAAGGTCATAAGTGATAGGAGCAGTTAGGCCATTCGGCCCATCAAGTCTACTCTGCCATTCAATCATGGCTGATCTATCTCTCCCAAACCCCATTATCCTGCCTGCTCCCCGTAACCCCTATACCAATCAAGTATCTAACTATCTCTGCCTTCAAAATATCAATTGACGGTCCCCACAGCCTTCTGTGGCAAATATTTCCACAGATTCACTACCCTCTCCCTAAAGAGCCTTGTCCTCATCTCCTGCCTAAAGGAACGTCCTTTAATTCTGAGGCTCTGACCTCCGGTCCCAGACTCTCCCACAAGTGGGAACATCCTCTCCTCATCCACTATATCCAAGCCTTTCCCTATTCAGTACGTTTCAATGAGTCCTTGCCCCCTGGCTCTTTAATGTAATACTCTCTGTATGAATATTGGGCCAGAATATAACTGGAAGAACAACACTAGATCTGTCAGGGGGTTAACACAAAAAGCTGGAGAAACTCAGCGGGTGCAGGTCTCGACCCGAAACGTCGCCTATCTCCTTCACTCCTTAGATGCTGCTGCACCCGCTGAGTTTCTCCAGCTTTTTGTGTAACCCTCGATTCTCCAGCATCTGCAGTTCCTTCTTTAACACTAGACCTGTCAGCTTTCTTCATCTTCTTCTTTGGATAAAAGCCCTGTCCCACGGTGCAAATTCATTCCAAGAGCTCTCCCGAGTTTAAAAAAAATCAAACTCGTGGTAAGCACGGAGAATGAACGTAGCGGGTACCTCGGAGCTCTGGGACGTCTCTTAGCGCTAACGGCAGGTACTCGGGAAGACTCGCTAACGGCAGGTAAGCACGGGAAGACTCGTGAAGATTTTTGAACATGTTGAAAAATGTCCACGAGAGCCCCGAGTACCGGCGAGCGGCCATTACCGTAAATCTCCGAGTTCGAATCAGGGCAAACTCGGGGAGAGTTCTTGGAATGAACTCGTACCGTGGGACAGGGGTTTAACTCTCTCTCTTTTTCTCCCTGCCTGTTTGAAAACTGGCCACATTTCCCTACCATCTTGTCTAACTTTTCCTTCCTTTGTGTAGTTTTCACTGGCTATACAACATGAGAACACATTATACAGACAAATAAGATGAATCTAATCTTAACCATTCCTTAACAGTCTCACTCATACATCCTTTCAGAGCTATTCACTTTGCTCCACCCCTCCTTCCCTCACCCTTTCTGTTACTTTAACTTACTTAGTTTACAGCAAGGAAACAGGCCCTTCGGCCCACCATTCGCACCGACCACACTAGGGACAATTTGCACATATACTAACCCAAGCCAATTAACCTACAAACCTGTACGTCTCTGGAGCGTGGGAGGAAACCGAAGATCTCGGATTAAACCCACACAGTCACGGGGAGAACGTACAAACTCCGTACAGACAGCACCCGTAATTGGGATCGAACCCGGGGCTGAAAGGGCTGGAAGGCAGCAACACTGCGCCACCGTGACACCCATAGTTCATCCTTCCAACAAATGGACGCAACCCTGAAACATTAGCTGCTGCTCTTTCCACAGATGCTGCCGGACCTGCTGGGTTTTCCAGCACTCCTTGTTTTTACCTCATCTCCGGTGATTCTGAAGAATCCGATTTGAACCGGGAATGCTGCAGCAAGTAATTGTTCCATTCATACCCCGTGCACAGGAAAAATAAATACTCTTGCATCTTCCTTCACACCTGGAAGGCTGGCATGCCCATGTGGAGTGGTGGTGCAAGCGCAATGCAAAGTCCTGACTGGATCAGACGGAGTGTAATGCCCCTGCCCCACTTAGAAAACCTCTGGAGACTTGCGCCCCACCCAAAGTTTCCGTGCGGTTCCCGGAGGTTTTTGTCAGTCTCCCTAATGGTTTTTTTAGTCGAAGGCAGTTGCGATGCTAGTTGAAGGTGGTTGCCGGAGGACAAAAACCTCCGGGAACCGCACGGAAACCTTGGGTGGGGCGCAAAGTCTCCAGAGGTTTCCGTTCAGGTTTCCTAAGTGGGACAGGGGCATTACAGAGCAGCGGGATCTGGGAGATAGACACAAAAAGCTGGAGTAACTCAGCGGGTCAGACAGCATCTCTGGAGAAAAGGAATAGGTGACGTTTCAGGTCGTGACCCTTCTTCAATCACCTATTCCTTATCTCCAGAGATGTTGCCTGACCCGCTGCAGCTTTTTGTGTCTGCAGGTATGTTTGGTTTAAGCCAACAGCCGCACAGAGGGGTCGAGGAGTGCAGGTACATAATTTCTTGAAAGTGAGTTACAGGTAGGGTGATCAAGAAGACTTTTGATACATCATCAGGGGCTGTAGCCCTGCGTCACCACTTCATCAGTCAGGCTATCGAGTACAGAAGGACAACCTGATCCTAAATGTTGACAAAACAAAGGACGTCATCGTTGACTTCAGGAGAAGCCGGCACAGTCCCACACCACTACACATTAATGACATTGATGTGGAGTTGGTCAGTAGCACTAAGTTCCTGGGGGTGCAGATCACTAACAGTCTGACCTGGTCGAATAACATCGCATCATTAGTTAAGAGAGCGCAGCAGCGGTTGCACTTTCTGCGCCGGATGAGAAGAGCTCACCTCCCCCATCCCGTCCTCACCACTTTCTACAGGGGCACCATAGAGAGTATTCTGACCAGCTGTATCTCTGTCTGGTTTGGGGACTGTAGAGCCTCCGACTGGAAGTCCCTGCAGAGAGTGGTGAGGACGGCTAAAAAAATCATCGGGACTTCTCTTCCTTCAATCGGGGATATTGCGAGCAAACGTTGCTTGTCTGCGGCCAACAGTATTATAAAAGACCCCACACATCTCCATCATGGACTGTTCACTCTGCTGCCCTCGGGCAAAAGGTATCGTAGCATAAGGAGCAGAACGGCCAGGTTTTGCAACAGCTTCTTCCCCGAGCCATCAGACTCTTGAATTCCATATAATGTGCCACCACTATTATCTATTTTATCTTTTTATCTATTTTATCCTTTTGGTATTTTGTGTTGCACGGTGAGCCAGATGCAACAAAATTTCGTTGAGATTTGCATTTGTTGGTGTATTTTTGAATGACAATAAAGTATTGGATTGATTAAGTCTTACATTGATTGATTGAACAAATGCTGCAGTAACTCAGCGGGTCAGGCAGCATCTCTGGAGAACATGGATATGTGACGTTTCGTGTCAGGAACCTTGTTCAGACTGATAACCGGGGAGAAAAAAACTGGAAAAGATGAGGGGCAGCTTAGACCCAGGGCCAGCAAAAGGTGAACACAGGTGGGGGCTTTTTATGAGAAGCAGATTGTTGGCCAAAGGCCAGGGATGAAAAGACAAGTGAGGGCCCAAACAGGATAAAGAGTTGTGAATTATTCAGCTTGGGGAGAGAAAAATTGGGAATGATGTAGCCAGTGGAAGGGAAGTAGGTGGAGGGGAAGGGGGTGAAATCGAGTTCCACATCAGCCAGGGTTCAGGGGAGGGGGGTAGGGGGAAAGAAAGGGGGGTCATGGGGGATGAAGGGGAGGGGGGAGGGTCTGTCTGTGGGTTAGTTCCTAAAATTGGAGCATTCAATGTTCATACCATTGAGTTTGAAGCTACCCAAGCAGAATATGAGGTGCTGTTCCTGCAGTTTGCACGTGACTTCACTTTGGTAATGGAGGAGGCCCAGGGTGGAAAAGGTCCGTGCGGGAATGGGGAGGAGAGTTATAATGGTTCCGAGCTGAGAGATCTGGTAGGCCTTGGCGGACCGAGCATAAGGCTTTGGCAAAACAGTTGGCGAGTCTATGCTTGGTCTCGGTGATGTACAAGTGGCCACGCCAGGAACAGCAGGTGCAGTAGATGGGGTTAGAGGAGGGGCATGTCAACCTCTGTTTCACCGTCATGGACTGTTGGGGTCCCTGGATGGAGGGGAGGGAGGAGGTTTTGTTTAGTTTAGTTTAGTTTAGAGTTACAGCGCGGAAACAGGCCCTTCGGCCCACCGGGTCTGCGCACACTAACACTATCCTACACACACTAGGCACACTTTTTACATTTACCAAGCCAATTAACCTACAAACCTGTATATCTTTGGAGTGTGGGAGGAAACCAAAATCTCAGAGTAAACCCAGGCAGGTCACGGGGAGAACGTACAAACTCCATACAGACAGCACCCGTAGTCAGGATCGAACCCGGGTCTCTGGCGCTGAAAGCGCTGTAAGGCAGCAACTCGACCGCTGCGCCACCGTGACGGCCCGGTGTAGGGACAGTTGTTACATCTTCCTCCCAGGGGACATTGCCCAGGGAGGGGGTGGTTTGGGTGGGAAGGGATGAGCGGACAAAGGAGGTGCGGAGGGCGTGGTCTCTGCAGACGGCATAAAGAGGTGGGGATGGGAAGATGTGACTGGTTCATGTTGCATCATGTATTTTTGTTTTTTTTACAAAATGCTTTTATTCAGAACAAACAAATACAAAGTTGTAACACGATACGAGAATGCCTATATTGGCATTTTACAAAGAAAGTTATCAAATCAAAATATTAACATTTTTATCAATAATACATTCGACCTCCTGCGGTGACCAGCGTTCACGAAATGCCTCCACAGTCCCCGTGGACACCGCGTGTTCCCTCTCCAGGGACACGTGAGCACGGACGTAACCCCGGAAAAGGGGCAGGCAGTCGACTGCTGTGTGGCCATATGTTGGAGGTCTTGGAAATGTCGGAGGATGATGTGCTGGATGCGGGCTCTGGTGGGGTGAAAGCTGAGGACATGGGGAACACTATTCTTCTTTTTGTCTGGGGGGTGGGGGGGGCGAGAGCAAAATTATGGGTTCAAATGCAGAGACGCAGGTGAGGGATCCACCTATGCCAGGCAAGGGGAACCATGTTCCTTAAAGCATGAGGACATCTCAGATGTCCTAGTGTGGAAAGCCTCATGTTGGGAGCAGGTGCAGTGGAGACTGACTAGTTGAGAAGGGAAGAGCGTCTTTGCAAGAGACAGGGTGCGAGGATACGTAGCCCAGATAACATGTGGTTTGTAATTACATCAGTCAATAGACAATAGGTGCAGGAGTAGGCCATTTGGCCCTTCGAGCCAGCACCGCCATTCAATGTGATCCTGTCTTATCCCCATATCCCCTGACTCCGCTATCTTCAAGACCCCTATCCAGCTCTCTCTTCAGAGCATCCAGAGAACCGGCCTCCACCGCCCTCTGAGGCAGAGAATTCCACAGACTCACCACCCTCTGTGAGAAAAAGTGTTTCCTCGTCTCCGTTCTAAATGGCTTACTCCTTATTCTTAAACTGTGGCCCCTGGTTCTGGACTCCCCCAACATTGGGAACATGCTTCCTGCCTCTAGTGTTTCCAAGCCCTTAACAATCTTCCAAGACCTTAACAATCTTCCAATCTTCCATCCAGTCTGTGATGGAGACAGGGAGATGAAGAAAGGGGAGAGAGGTGTCCGAGATAGTCCAGGTGAATTTGATGGCAGTGTGGAAGCTAGTGATGAAACCAATGAAATCAACAAAATTCTGTATGGGTGCAGGAGGTAGCCCTGATGCAGTTGTCAATGCAGTGGAGAAGGAATTGGGGCAGAGTGCCAGCGAGCACCTGGAACAAGGACTGTTCAATGTAACCAACAAATAGACAGGCATAACTGGGACCCATGTGAGTGCCCACGGCTACACCATTGACTTGGAGAAAGTGAGAAGAGTTGAAAGAGAGGTTTTTGAGGATGAGGATAAGTTTCGCCAGGTGGAGGAGAATGTTAGTAGAGGAAAATTGGCCGTTTGAGGAAGAAATGGAGGTCCTTGAGACCTTCCTGCTGGGGGATGGAGGTGTATAGGGACTGGACATCCATGGTAAAGATGAGTGAAAGGACTATAGAATACGATGGTGTATTCACTATAGAATATAGAATATGTTACAGTTGTACAAGATGGTGGTACGGCCGTTCTTGGAATATTGTGTTCAGTTTTGGTCACCCTGCTAAAGGAAAATATTGTTAAGGTGGAAGAGAGTACAGAAGCTTTACGAGGATGGGACCAGGACTTGAAGGGCTGAGCTACAGGGAGAGGTTGGGCAGATGAGGACAATATTCCTTGGAGCGCAGGAGGATGAGGCGTGGGCTTATAGGAGTATATAAGATCATGAAGGCAATAGATAGGGTGAATGCACGGAGTCTTTCATCCAGAGTCGGGGAATCAAGAACCAAGGGACATAGGTTCAAGGTGAGAAAGGGAAAATTTAATACGGAAATGGGAAATGCCAAAGGGTTAAAGAAGGAACTGCAGATGCTGGAGAATCGAGGGTTACACAAAAGGCTGGAGAAACTCAGCGGGTGCAGCAGCATCTAAGGAGCGAAGGAGATAGGCGACGTTTCGGGTCGAGACCCTTCTTCAGACTGGAGGGTGGGTGTGGTAGATGGAATGAGCTGCCAAAGGAGGGAGTTGAGGCAGGTACTACAAGATCATTGAAAAATACATTTGGACAGGAACATGGATAGGAAAGGTTTAGAAGGACATGGAAAGTGCAGGCAGGTGGGAAATGTTGATCGGCATGGGGAAGTTAGGCTGAAGGGTGTGTTTCTGTGCAGTGTGACCCTGTGGCTAGTTATGGTTCATATGCCATCATGTTCCAGACTCCCATCCACCTCAGTGAGAAACAAACTAGATTACAAACCCATAACCTACTGGTGTGGGAAGGAACTGCAGATGCTGGTTGAAATCAAAGATAGACACAAAATGCTGGAGTAACTCAGCTGGACAGGCAGCATCTCTGGGGAGAAGGAATTGGTAACGTTTTTGGGTCGAGTGCTGAAGAAGGGTCTCAGCCCGAAACGTCAAACATGAATTCTTTCCAGAGATGCCGCCTGTCCCGCTGAGTTACTCCAGCGTTTTGTGCCTATCCATAACCAACTAGTGTTGTGGGTGGATGCACTTTGCTTCTCAGCCCTCAGCCACACATCAGCCGTGGTCCACACACCCAGAGCCCCCCCCCCCCCCCCCCCCCCCTCCAGATGGTTAGGGATCACCAAACTACATAAAAAACAGAAGTGGTTTCTTTCATTTACTTTAATTTATATAATATCAGTGTTTGCAACCTACTTTCATGAGTTACATAGCGGCATGGTGGCGCAGTGGTAGAGCTACTGCCTTACAGTGCCCGAGGCCCAGGTTCGATCCAGGCCACAGGTGCTGTCTGTACGGAGTTTGTACGTTCTCCCCGAGACTAGCGTGGGTTTTTTCCGAGATCTCCAGTTTTCTCCCACACTCCAAATACATACAGGTTTGTAAGTTAATTGGCTTGTTTTAATTATAAATTGATCCTGGTGTGTGTAGAATAATGTTAGTGTGCGGGGATCGCTGGTCGGCGCGGACTCGGGGGGGCAAAGGACTTGTTTCCGTGCTGTATCGCTAAATTAAACTAAATTAAACTAAACTCAACTAATATGGCTTTGAATTAAACTTTACTTTATAAATTTTGTTCATATATTATCTGTCTGCTTTTCCACTGATTCCGAATGTATCTGGTGATCAGAAACAGAGCAGGTGAGTGTGAGCTGTCAGGAGACAAGCAGATTCACCCGTGTTCCCACCCCCCTTGCCCCATCACTGCTCGGAATCAGTCTACCTCACCAGACAGTGAGACACATGAGCTGTGCTACTCTGGACACCCCATTTGGAAGCCCATACAATAGTGGCATTTAAGAGGCATTTCGACAGGACTTGAATATTCAGGGCATAGAGGGATATGGATCATGTGCAGACAGAAGGGATTAGTTTCACTTGGGCAGCTTACAACCCAGCGGTATCAATATTGACTTCTCTAACTTCAAGTAACCCTTGCTTTCCCTCTCTCTCCGTCCTTCCCCCACCCTCGTGCTCCAACTAGTTTCACTATCCTCCTGATTAAATGTTACTGTTTGTTTAGCTCATCGTCGCCATCCCTTCAGCAAACAATGATCCATTCTACATTTCCCTTGATCAACATCTCCTTTGATCTCTCATTTTCACACCTTATCCTTCTATATCTCGTCTCCCTCTCCCCTGACTCTCAGTCAGAAGAAGGGTCTCGACCCGAAACGTCACCCACTCCTCTCCAGAGCTGCTGCCTGGCCCGCTGAGTTACTCCAGCATTTTGTGTCTATCATCAGTTCAATTTGTCATCACGTTTGGCACAGATATCGTGGGCTTGTCCCTGTTCGATAGTCTACGTTCTACAAGCGACAAGCACAAGGCTTGGCCCAAGTTTCAGATCGATGAACTTGATCAAAAGTGGGAAGAGAGGGGATCTCATCCAAAAGAAGGATGAGAGGGGATCTCATTGAAACATATAAGATTATTAAGGGTTTGGACATGCTAGAGGCAGGAATCATGTTCCCGATGTTGGGGGAGTCCAGAACCAGGGGCCACAGTTTAAGAATAAGGAGTGAGCCATTTAGAATGGAGACGAGAGACTTTTTCTCACAGAGAGTGGTGAGTCTGTGGAATTCTCTGCCTCAGAGGGCGGTGGAGGCCGGTTCTCTGGATGCTCTCAAGAGAGAGCTAAATAGGGGTCTTAAAAATTGCGGAGTCAGGGGATATGGGGAGAAGGCAGGAACGGGGTAGTGATTGGGTATGATCAGCCATGATCACATTGAATGGCGGTGCTGGCTCGAAGGGCCGAATGGCCTACTCCTGCACCTATTGTCTATTGTCTAATTAGAAATGGTACAACTTTTAAGTTGGTGGAAGGGGAATGGGTAAAACACAATGGAAAGGTGTGTGATAGTGCGGAGACCAGGAGCGACTGGGTAACACAGGGGGTGGTGCCGCTGAGACAGGGTGGAGAACATGTCCCTGTAAAGGGTGGAGAGGAGGGGAGGAATGGAATCTGAAATTCCAGAAGAGGAGGGAGGGAAAACTGGATTCTGGAATTGTGAAGTACAAGACTGGAAGGGCCGGTTTTCCAACACTGGTGGATTCAGTGTTGGGTCGTACGGTTGTCCTGTTGGTAGATGGGTGCTGATCCTGGAGCTTGCATTCAGCCTCATTGGAACTGGTGGAGGCTGGAGGGGATGGTTGGCCAGTAGTCCTGCATTCCAAGGATGTGATTATAAGGAGAGATTAAGTCTGCATTCTGCAGGTTTTGGAAGATTGAACATAATATGATTAAGGTTTTCAAGATGTTAAAGAGAACCGAGAGCAAAAAAGAGAAAAAATAATACTTTCCACTATGCCCATACACGTGGCCAGCCAGCAACGGAGGCGCAGCGGTAGAGTTGCTGCTTTACAAGCGCTTGCATCGCCGGAGACCTGGGTTCGATCCCGACTACGGGTTCTGTCTGTAGGGAGTTTGTGACTTCTCCCCATGACCTGTGTGGGTTTTCTCCGAGATCTTCGGTTTTCTCCACACTACAAAGATGTACAGGTTTGTAGGTTAATTGGCTTGGTAAATGTAAAAATTAACCCTAGTGTGCGTAGGATAGTGTTAATGTGTGGGGATCCCTGGTTGGCGCGGACCCGGGTGAGCTGAAGGGCCTGTTTCCGTGCTGTATCTGCAAACTAAACATAGAAACATAGAAACAGGAGTAGGCCATTTGGCCCTTCGAGCCTACACCGCCATTCAATATGATCATGGCTGATCATCCAACTCAGTATCCTATACCTGCCTTCTCTCCATACCCCCTGATCCCTTTAGCCACAAGGGCCACATCTAACTCCCTCTTAAATATAGCCAATGAACTGGCCTCAACTACCCTCTGTGGCAGAGAGTTCCACAGATTCACCGCTCATAAACTAAATACTTCACTTTGATCTTTTCTTTTCACACGTTACATGGTCTTTGTATCCTTCCATATCTCTTCTCCCTCTCCTCTGACTCCCAGTCTGAAGAAGGGTCTCGACCCAAAACGTTACCCACTCCTTCTCTCCAGAGATGCTGCCTGTCCCGCTGAGTTATTCCAGCTTTAGGTGTGTGTCTTCGGTGATCATTTGGAGCTTCCTGCTATAAATGGCTGCTGCTCCTCAGTCAATTGTTGATCTTTAAATGGTGGTGTTGCTTTCTCCAAATGAGCCAAGGGATGTGGGAAGTAGGTGAATGTGGAGGTAGACCATAGATCAGCCTGGTTCTCATTCTGAGTGTGAGAGGCTGGAGGGGATCAGTTACCCTCTGCTTCTCCTCTGGACCTATTTTACCTTGTGGACACTGTGAATGTGGACAGTGCAGTACAGTATGGATAGACATATGGATTTTGGATGAGACAGGTGTGATCTCCTTAACTTAGGAACGATGGTAGTGGGAGCAGAACAAAGGTTCACTCGATGTGGCATCCAAAATTCCAGCGTGTGTGCGGGATCTAGTGGACAGCTGGGCAGGACAAGGTAAAAAGAAATGCTTTCAACCAGAGGAGATTTGTATTCTCTCCCCAGGAGGCCTGTGGAGACTTAAGGGCCTGTCAAACCAGCATCCGACTCCATGCGATGAGCGCGATCAAACTAGAAGTGGGGGCCACGCGGAGGTCGGGTGATCCCCTGTACAGGGCCGTTCCCACCAGCATGCGCCTGCATGCGGCAAGCGCGACCAAACCGGCAGCGAGGGCCGCGCGGAGGTCGGGTGAGTGGCGCAACACGGCGCAATGTGAGGCGAACTTGGAGCGAAGTCTAAGGTAAGTTCGCCAGGACAGAGACGGGCACACAGAGAGGGGCACAGAGGTACACACACACAGAGGGCCACGGAGCCACACACAGAGAGGGTCACGGAGGCACCTACAGATAGGTTCACGGAGGCACGACGTCGAGGCGGTGTGTAATGCGTCGAGGCGACTGCGAGCCGACAAGCCGTTGCCGCGCGGAATTTTTGAACATAGTCAGTTTTTCGGAGCCCCGCGCGATGTCGGGACGAATTCCGCACGGCTCCGGCGATCGAAGTGGGACCGGCCCCACGACGCCGGACGGCTCAAGCGACCACGTTAGGTCGCGCTAATCGCATAGAGTTGCATGCTTGTAGGACAGGCCCTTTAATCACTCATCCCATAGTAAAGGGTTGGCAATAGTGTTTCGGATATGAGGTGTACAGTCGGCCATGTTAAACAGCGTACTTTTGTGAAACCAATCAGAAATGGGGTCACCTTCTGAACAAAGTTCAAGCACAGTCAAAATATTGTTCCCAGGAGGAAAAATCAAATACGAGAGGGCATAGATGAGAGGAGCAAAGTTTAAAGGAGTTGTGCGGGCAGGCAGAGGGTGGTGGGTGCCTGGAACGCACTGCTAACCATGATGCTTGAAGATGATATATTAGTGACATTTAAAATACTTTTGGATGGGCAGATGGATATGCAGGAAATGGACGGATATGGGTTATATGCAGATTGATAAGTTATCATGTTTGGCATCATGTTTGGCTGAGACATTGTGGATAAGTAGTAAGTAGTAAATGAGAACCTACCAGTTTGAAGTTTGATCTTTATTTTATGAGGAGTCAAGATGAGCTATTACGTGAGCTATTACGTGACCACGCATGTGCATCAATCTTCAAAGCAGCGGTGTGAAATCACAGAGAAGAGTTGTTGAACTAAAATAGTAAGATTAGAGTTGACTAGAACTTACAGAAAGATGTTTATGTTATGAGGGTCGGGAGCACATAATCACTCATCGTAACTCCTAATAAAATGATGATCAAACTTCAAACTGGTAAGTTCTCATTTAATCTTACTATTTGACTTTGGATCATGTGAGTGACTATGTGAAGATTTTGAAGCTCTGTGATTTCATGCCGAGGCACGAGTCCACACATCACAACTGCATCAATTGACCATGACGAGTGAGAAAAATTAATGCATTCAGACATGACATGGTTAAACAATAATGATGCTTTAATAACAAAATAAATTAACAGTGACCCCTCTCACCCAGGGGGAAACTGTGAAAGAGAACTTAAAACAGAATCAGCAAAAATCCCCGGTCTGGCGATAGGCTTGTTATAAAACCTTTGATACATCCGTTCATTCGACCATCCCACAGCTGCTAGAATGTGGTCGAGAGGGACGTCCATATCCCTTGGTGCTGACGTCGATGCACCCCTGGTGGAATGAGGTTTAAAAGTGTCATTGTCCACTCCTGCACACGCCAGAACCTGTTTAAGATGGTCTGCACCATAACCTTTTTATGAGGTTTGGTATAACTAACAAAAAGGAGAGTTCCGAGCCTCTCATAAGTGATCTTTATGTATTGAAGTATGTGTGACACAACACACACTTGTGGATCTGAGTGGTATGTGTTACGACTCCCGAAAACCAGGTACTTCAGAGCCTTGTAACATAGTCAAAAACCAGGTTCAAGGTCAAGAAAATAGTCTTTAATTTAGTTAAGAGAAGACAAAAATCCAAACCTGATTTAAACAACACAGTCAGGGACAAGAATAGACTAACAAACAAATATAACAGTGCTCCAGCCAGCCTCGCAATGGACCATCAAACCAGAGTCTCTAATCCTGCCTAAATGGAGATAACCCTGAAACAAAAGGCACGAAAACCCTCAGGTCAGCACTTATCCGTCCCAATTCAATATTAAATGACAAATATAGGTAACAATACACAAAGTTCTATGCCATGTGGCCAGGCCTCCTGCAGCTCAGACCAGCAGCCTGTTCACTAGTCAGGGTCGACGAAGAGAGAGAGAGAATTCTGGGAACTCCTGGTATTTAAGCTTCCGATGAGTCACCCGTCACCTGACGCAGCTTGGCCAATTGGGTACAGGAGCCCTTAACCCCTTGATTCCTGACTCCCAGCCACGGGGTCTGCACTCAGGAGAGAAACAGAAAAGGTAAGTACATAGCTTTCACCAGAGGGGGGGGAAGCGCCTAACAGTATGCCATAAAACTCAATTTGAGCCCCAGTATCCCTGGCCTGCTCTGCTTAATGAGGTCATGAACAAAAAGGTGATGCTATTACAAGATGTACCCATACTGTCCAGTCTGAGTTTTTGTAATGTCTGGACCCGTTGTGGTGAGGCCAGCGCCATGAGCATGACTACTTTGAGTGTAAGATGGTGCAGAGACAGAGATGAAGCTGGTGCCCACTGACGGAGCAGCGTGAGAACCACGCTCACATCCCATATATGTGAATATCTGGGCCTAGGAGGAGTGGAGTTAAAAATGCCCTTCATAAACTTAGTTATTAAAGGGTGAGATCCTACCGTGTGGTTCATTGATGCCAGCAATAAATAATTTGACAAAGCGCTCTGGGCACTATTAATGGCACTGTAACTGAGCTTGTTATCATGAAAAAGTGATGAAAGAAATTCCAAAACGTCCGTGATAGAAGCCGTGTCATATGAAATATTAGAGCGGGAACAGTACATCTCCCATTTCCTTATGTGAGTGATGTACTGTTTCTGTGTGCGCCTCCTCCAGGCCGCAGTGATGACATCTATCATACGCTCTCAAAGCCCGAGCCCCAGGAATGGTCTCCTCAGAATGTGCAAACCAATAAATGTATACGGTCATGAAGAGGGTGGCTTTCCCCCGTCACCGGGTGTACCGACCAGTGGGAACCAATGCTGAGTAGGCCAGTCTGGTTATACCAATATGCCAGAGGCGGAGTCTTGCTCGATTTTAGCCAAACATCGACTAATGAGGCAGAATGGGGGAAAAACATACAAAAATGTCCCACCCCAGTGTAGCGAAGATGCATCTACTGCTACTGCCCCTGGGTCTGGCTCCCATGACACGTAAATTGGTAACTGATGATTAAGCCTGGATGCAAACAGATCAATGTCCGGTACACCATAACGAAGGACAATGTCATTAAACACTTCGTGATTCAAGATCCATTCTTTGTTGTCATTCTCGTGACCTGGTGTCTGCCACCGTGTTATATCTACCTGGTAAGTAGATAGCTGAAACCCAGATGTTTCTCGCAATACACCAGTGCCAGATAAGATTAGACAATTTATCACAGGATACAGACTTACTTCCACCCATGTGATTAATGTACGCTACTGCTGTAGTGTTATCAATCTGAAGTTGGACATGCACATGATGCTTGTTGGTACAAAAAGCCTTTAACCCATAGAGTGCTCCAAACTCTAAGTAGTTAATACTGTGTAACTGAAGCATCGATGATTCCTGCAGTTCCCATCTGCCACCGCAGCTTGAGACGGTATCGGTAGCACCCCAACCTAGCGCACTGGCATCAGTCTGCAGGATAACTGATGGTGTATCAACTAAAATAGTACTAGAACACTGAATATTGGTAATCCATCATTGTAACTCAGCCAGGGCTTCAGCTGGCAATTGCATGGGTCTATCAAAGTGACCTCTATGAAGCTTGAGTGCCTGTTCCTTTGCACGCTGTAAGTTTTGGTATGCAAAGGCCCGAACTGAACAGCTGGAAAAGCAGCCACTTGTTTCCCAATTATACTAGCCACATGTCTTATAGAAGGTTGATTATTAACAATGAGTTTCCTGTAGGCTTCAATTAACTCTAATTGCTTGCCCCGAGGCAGAGTCACTAACATGTGTACTGAGTTAATGGTGAATCCCAAATAGTCAATTATCGTAGATGGCACCAATTTAGACTTAATTGGATGCATTATGAACCCCAGTTTCTCAAAAATTAGTTTTGTAGCTGACACAGATAATTCAGCTAATTCCAAAGACCTCCCAATTACTAAGATGTCATCCAAATATGCCATGACTATATGATTCTGTGCCCTGAGTAGCCCCAGGACTGGTTTTAGCAATTTAGTGAATAGTCTGGGGCTGAGGTTAATCCATTAGGCAATGCTTTAAACCGCCACAAATGCTCCATCCAGTTAAACTTGAAAAATCTCCTGTAATCTTCATGAATGGCCACTGAATAGTAAGCATCTTTGAGGTCAATGCTCGCCATGTAGCATCTCTTGGAAAGCAGTTGTTTGGCAGTGACAAAAGTTTCCATTTTGAAGTGTCTTTACTTCCCCAAGGTGTCAAGCTCTGTCAAATCAAGGATAATTCGACATCCTCCATCCTTCTTTTGCCTAGTAAATGTATTGGACACAAACTGGTGAGGCTCACAACTCGACCTCTCAATTACCCCTTTCTTGAACAAAGAGTCAAGTTCTCCTTGTGCACTCATACACTCCTGTTGTGAAAACATAAAAGTGCGGCTAAGTACATGCTGAGTGGGTGGAGGCGAGTCAGAAATGAACTCAATTTGGAAACCTTGTATACTGTGCAGTATAAACGGGTCAGATGTTATCCAATGCCATTCATGTAAGAAAAATTGCAATCTCCCCCCAACTTGTAATTGATCCATCGCAGGCTCACTTACCTTAGTGGTTACCGGTGGTAAGGTCTCTGCTTCTGGGGGGTAGGGCTGTTGGAGGATGCCATCCCCACATCTTGAACATGGCCCAGTTTGGGCCCTGCCCTAAAAAAGGCTTCTGTGCCTGTTGCTCGGAACCACGTCCACCATATCCGGTGAACCGTCTGGTACGGAGAGGAGGGTAGGGGTACTGTCACCGGAAAAATGATACCTTGGGAGGTGCCTTCATAAGGCCAATGGTTTTAGCCTCCTCATCCAGCTCTTTTATCTGTTTAGACAGGTCTTCTCCGAACAGGACGTTTGGGTGTTGAACATTCCCCGGCTTGCACAGCCCAGCAAATTTAGGGTTTAGAGCAGGACAGATGGCATTCTTCCTGAGGCAATTGATTTCAAATTGTGCATTGCACATTAATGCCATCGCGTCCGACTGTGTATCAGAGAGGGGTGCCCCCTCCACTGACCTGGTAAAGGCCGTGATGCCTGAGGCAAGTAGCCTGAGGATTCTTTGAATTTTTACCTCTTGGGCTCTGACGCCCCCTCCAATGTGTCCCCAGATAGATTGGTTTACAACCGGGACACTAAGTGAGGCACAGTTTAGTGGAGTATTATATTTAGCAGTTGTATCCTCCATAGTTTGGTCTTGGAGTTGATGGGAGGCCAGATAATGTATGCTCATGGCGAGCTCTTCTTCCAAGGGCTCCCCTGTTAGGGCAGGGATAGCAAATCTGGATGCCATAGGGGGTACACCTGATGTTTGCCCATCATGCCATGAAGCATGTTGCCCAACTGTGCCTCCGTACTCTGGGTCCGTATAACACTGGCTTCGTACACTCCCCTCATCAGAGAGGGAGATGTTCTGCAGCCCTGACACAGATGCTGCTGCCTCGGGTTCTCTGTAATCCCCGGGCTCCGATAGTTCCCTCCTTTGGAGCTTATCACTCTGGAGTAACCTCTCCACTAGGTTCTCCATGTGGGCCAGCCTGCCAATAATGCTGCCCATAGAAGGAGGGGAAATTTCCACCTCTTGGCCCGACTCATCTGAGTGCAGGGCCCTCACAGGCTTGCTGGTGGCTTTCCTCCCCCGTGGAGTAGCCAAGGTGCTTTCTGGCAGCACCAAGTCTGTAACCGCTGGCTGCTCTGCAAGCAACCCTGAAAGTGAATTCTGCGGCCGCCCGCTGCCCGCAGTCTTCTGCAGCCGGTTTCGTCACGGCCCGCCTCTTTATCTTGGACATGTTCTCCCGAAGTCCGATGCTGAAAGGTAAGCAAAAACCCCGAACCGGGAGCAACGACCTCAGCTAAGTTATGAACACTTACCTGAGCATTTTAAAACTTACCGCCAGCCAGTTGTTGCGCAATGCGTAATGACGCGCACGCGTGGGGATGGCCTTCGTCACGTGACTCCAAAGTAAAATGTGAGGTTATCCACTTTGGTGGCAAAAACAGGAAGGCAGATTACTGTCAAGTTAGGAAAAGGGGAAGTACAATGGGATCTGGGGATCCTTGTTCATCAGTCACTGAAAGTAAGCAGGCAGTGAAGAAAGCGAATGGCATGTTGGCCTTCATAACAAGAGGAGTTGAGTATAGGAGCAAAGAGGTCCTTCTGCAGTCTCACAGGTCCTAGTGAGACCACACCTGAAGTATTGTGTGCAGTTTTGGTCTCCAAATTTGAGGAAGGACATTCTTGCTATTGAGGGTGTGCAGTGTAGGATTACAAGGTTGATTCCCGGGATGGCGGGACTGTCATATGCTGAGAGAATGGAGCAACTGGGCTTGTACACTCTGGAATTTAGAAGGATGAGAGGGGATAATGAAACTTAAGGGTTTGGACACGCCAGAGGCAGGAAACATGTTCCTGATGTTGGGGGAGTCCAAAACCAGGGGCCACAGTTTAAGAATAAAGAGTAAGCCATTTAGAACGGAGATGAGGAAATACTTTTTCACACAGAAAGTTGTGAGTCCGTGGAATTCTCTGCCTCAGAGGGCAGTGGAGGCTGGTTCTCTGTATGCTTTCAAGAGAGCGTTAGATAGGGCTCTTAAAGATAGCGGAGTCAGGGGATATGGGGAGAAGGCAGGAATGGGGTACTGATTGTGGATAATCAGCCATGATCACTTTGAATGGCAGTGCTGGCTCAAAGGACTGAATGGCCTACACCTTCACCTATTGTCTATTGTCTATTGATGGTCTTGGCATCATGTTTGACTGAGACATTGTGGGCCGAAGGGCCTGTTCTTTGGCTGCACTGTTCTATGTTGGTCGCCTAATTATAGGAAGGATGTCAACAAAATAGAGAGAGTACAGAGGAGATTTACTAGAATGTTGCCTGGGTTCCAGCAACTAAGTTACAGAGAAAGGTTGAACAAGTTGGGTCTTTATTCTTTGGAGCGCAGAAGGTTAAGGGGGGACTTGATTGAGGCCTTTAAAATGATGAAAGGGATAGACAGAGTTGACGTCGATAAGCTTTTCCCATTGAGGGTAGGGAAGATTCAAACAAGAGGGCATGACATGAGAATTAAGGGACAGAAGTTTAGGGGTAACATGAGGGGGAACTTCTTTACTCAGAGAGTGGTGGCTGTGTGGAATGAGCTTCCAGCAGAAGTGGTGGAGGCAGGATCGATTTTAACATTTAAAAGTAAAGTGGATAGGTATATGGACGGGAAGGGAATGGAGGGGTATGGTCTGAGTGCAGGTAGATGGGACTAGGGGAAAATGAATGGTCGGCACGGACTGGAAGGGCCGAGAAGGCCTGTTTCTGTGCTGTAATTGTTATATGGTTATAAGGTTATAAGGTTATTATGCACTGACCTGTGATCCCCGCACATCCCACACACCAGGGACAATTTTACATTTACACCGAGCCAATTAACCTACAAACCTGGGGTTACACAAAAAGCTGGAGAAACTCAGCGGGTGCAGCAGCATCTAAGGAGCGAAGGAGATAGGCGACGTTTCGGGTCAAGACCCTTCTTCAGACTGGTCAGGGATCAGGGAAACGAGAGATATAGACGGTGACATGGAGAGATAAAGAACAATGAATGAAAGATATGCAAAAAAGTATCGATGATAGGAGGTTGTGAAACTGTCTTCGTAGGGAGGAGGAGAACTTCTTCAAAGTAGGCATACCTTGAGGAGATATCGCAGTGGAGTAGACAAAGTGTTAAAGAAGGAACTGCTTTAGAGTGTGGATGGAAACCGAAGATCTTGGAGAAAACCCACGCAGGTCACGGGGAGAACGTACAGACAGCACCCGTAGTCCGGATCGAACCCGGTTTCTGGTCCTGTAAGGCAGTAGTTCTACCGCTGCACCACCGTGCCGCCCTTCAGTGGGGCAGGTAGGGAGATAGGGCACAAATCAGCCAAGGTTACATTAAATTATGGAAGACTGTCTGAATGGCTTATTGGCCTCCAGTGGTACTGATGTTTCTGCAGTCATTCACTGATGCACCAAGCTAGATGGTCGCTTCCATACCATCAATGGGAGGTGGACAGTCCAGGGTGGACAATGCAGCTGAGAAGGAAGCAGTCATCCAGGGTTCCTATCCCCACCCCTCACCAAATATCCTGCCCTCATTTTCCATGAGTGAGGGGAAGGACTCATCAAGGAAGATCAAATAGAACAAGTTGTCCAACAACTTTAGGCCGTGCACGCCACACGGAAGAAGAAGTAGGCTAGCCAATAATGTAAACAAAGACACAAAGAACCTTTTCATAGAAACATAGAAACATAGAAAATAGGTGCAGGAGTAGGCCATTCGGCCCTTCGAGCCTGCACCGCCATTCAATGTGATCATGGCTGATCATCCAGCTCAGTATCCCGTACCTGCCTTCTCTCCATACCCCCTGATCCCTTTAGCCACAAGGGCCACATCTAACTCCCTCTTAAATATAGCCAATGAACTGGCCTCAACTACCTTCTGTGGCAGAGAATTCCAGAGACTCACCACTCTCTGTGTAAAGAATGTTTTCCTCATCTCGGTCCTAAAGGAATTCCCCCTTATCCTTAGACTGTGACCCCTTGTTCTGGACTCCCCCAACATCGGGAACAATCTTCCAGCATCTAGCTTGTCCAACCCCTTAAGAATTTTGTAAGTTTCTATAAGATCCCCCATATTAATGGGAAACACAGAAATGGCGATCAACTGAATGCTTTTTATGCATCTATCTTTACAGTGGAAGACACCAGCAATGTCCCAGACATTCAAGAGAGAGACAGGAGTCAGGGAGTGAGTGCAGTCACTATTACAGTGAAAAAGGTGCTTGGAAACCTGATTGGTCTAAAGGTAGATAAGTCACCTGGACCAGATGGACTACACCTCAGGAATCTGAAAGTGGTCACTGGAGAGATTGTGGAGGCATTAGTAGTGAACTTTAAAACATCACTAAAATCAGGAATGGTTCCAGAGGACTGGAATAATGCAAATGCGATTCCATTGTTTGAGAAGGAAGCAAGGCAAAAGAAACCCACGAGACTACTAAACAAGATAGAAGCCCATGGTAGTAGAGGCAAGATACCAGCATTGGTAGAAGACTGGCTGAGTGGGAGAAGGCAAAGATTGGGAATACAGGGGGCCTTTTCTGTTTGGCTACCGGTGACTAGTGGCGTTCTGCTGGGGTCAGAGTTGGGTCCGCAAATTTTCACATCACATTTTAATGATCTGGATGATGGAATTGATGGCTTTGTGGCCACTTTTGTGGATGATACGAAGGTAGGTGGAGGGGCAGGTAGTGGACAGGTTGGGAGAGTAGGCAAAGAGGTAGCAAATCGAAGAGCGTGGTGAAGCATACGGCCCTGCACTTTGGTAGAACGAATAAATATGTAGATAAATCTAAACAGGGAGAGATGTGAAAGCAGAGGTGTGAAGGGGTGCTAGCGCAGGATTCCCTGAAGGTTAATTTGCAGCTTGAGTCAGCGGTAAGGAAGACAAATCCAATGCTACCATTCATTTGGCAGGGATGAGTATAAAACCGCGTGTGGATGGGGCGTCAAAGGACGAGAAGCGGAAGCCAAGATACCGGACGGAAACGACGCTGAAAAGCCAAATAACGGCCATGACGTCTCCGGGAATGGGATTTGTCCGAGTCCTTGTCAGCGGTTGGTCCAGACCCCCACATCCATCACATTACAGACTCTGAAGAAGGGTTTCGGACCGAAACGTTGCCTATTTCCTTCGCTCCATAGATGCTGCTGCACCCGCTGAGTTTCTCCAGCATCTTGTGTATCTTTGATTTTCCAGCATCTGCAGTTCCTTCTTTAATGCTTACAAAAATACTCCACTCTCTGATCTTTGGCAGTCCAAAAGCAGGGAAGGAAAATTAAAAAGCTCCCCCACCCTCCCGTCTCCCCCAGCCAGTGATGTGATGGACATGGGGGTCTGGACCAATCGCTGACAAGGACTCGGACAAATCCCATCCCCGGAGACGTCATGTCCGTTATTTGGCTTATCGCCGTCGTTTCCGTCCGGTATCTTGGCTTCTGCTTCTTGACCGGCTCCTCATCATTCGAAGCCCCGTCCTGGGTACCCTATAGAACAAGGATGGAATGCTGAGGCTTCATAAGCCATCGGTGAGGCCACATTTAGAATATTGTGAGCAGTTTTGGGACCCATCTCTGAAGAAAAATGTGCTGGTTTTGGAGATAGTCTAGAGGAAGTTTATGAGAATTATGCCGGGGATGTTTGTGTTAATGTATAAGCAGCATTTGTAGGCTCTGGGCCTGTACTCATTGGAGTTCAGAAGAATGAGGTGGTTTCTCATTTTAATCTACCAGATAATTAAAGGCATGGATAAATTGGACGTGGAAAGGATGTTTCCAGTATTGGCGAGTCCAGACTAAAGGGCACAGCGTGGGAATAAAAGGACGTACCACTAGAAAGAAGATGAGGTGGTAAATCTGTGGAATTCATTACCACAGACGGCTGTGGTGGCCAAGACATTGGATATTTTTAAAGTGGAGATTGATAGATTCTTGATTAGGAAGTGCATCAAGATGACAGGAAGAAGGCAGGAGAATGGGGTTGAGAGGGGAAAATACATCAGCCTTGATTGTGTGGTGGAACAAGTTCTATGGGCTGAATGGCCTAATTCTGCTCCTATATCTTATAGTCTTATGGTGTAGCCATGGAAACCAATCTCATTCTTCACTCTGGATACTCAGGGACCAGGGACTTCAGGGACCTCATTCCCAGTGTTGCCGGTTCCCTGCTCCTTATTCCCAATCCCACTGCTCCCTGTCCCTCATTCCCAATCCCACTGCTCCCTGCCCATTATTCCTGAACCCCCCAGTTCCTCATTTGCAGTCCCTCTGGCTCTGTGTGCCTCTCAACCGTGGATTGTCCAACTCCATGAGTCTCATTCCTGGAGCCTTCGACTCCATGTCCCTTATTCCTAAACTCCCCAGCTCCCTGTCTCACCATCCCAGACCCCCCCCACTCTGTGTGCCTCATTTTCACACCCTCTGGTACCCTATTGGCAGTCCATTGAATCACACAACCCAACCTCTCTTCCATTGACTCCATTTATACCTCACACTGCCTCGGCAAGGCCAGCAGCATAATCAAGGACTAGTCGCACCCTGGCCACTCCCTCTTCTCCCCTCTCCCATTGGGCAAAAGGTAAAGAAATGTGAAAACGCACACCTCCAGATTCAGGGACAATTTCTTCCCAGCTGTTATCAGGCAACTGAACCATCCTACCACATCCAGAGAGCAGTGCTGAACTACTATCTACCTCATCGGTGACCCTCGGACTACCCTTGATCAGACACTCTGCATTAAATGATATCCCACATTTTAAGAAAGGAGGGATGGAGAAAACAGGGAATTATAGACCAGTTAGCCTGACACCGGTGGTGGGGAAGATGCTGGGGTCAATTATAAAAGATGAAATAGTGGCACATTTGGATAGCATGGTCCATCACATCATTGGTTGGCTGTCAGGAAACAAAGAGTAGTAATTAACGGATCCCCTGCAGAATGGCAGGCAGTGACTAGTGGGGTACTGCAAGGCTCGGTGCTGGGACCGCAGCTATTTACAATATACATTAATGATTTAAATGAAGGGTATAAAAGTAACATTAGCAAATTTGCAGATGACACAAAACTGGGTGGCAGTGTGAACTGTGAGGAGGATGCTGTGAGGATGCAGGGTGACTTGGACAGGTTGGGGGAGTGGGCAGATGCACGGCAGATGCAGTTTAATGTGGATAAATGTGAGGTTATCCACTTTGGTGGCAAGAACAGGAAGGCAGATTATTATCTGAATGGTGTCAAGTTAGGAAAAGGAGAATTACAACGGGATCTGGGTGTCCTTGCTCAGCAGTCACTGAAAGTAAGCATGCAGGTACAGCAGGCAGTGAAGAAAGCAAATGGTATGTTGGCCTTCATAACAAGAGGAGTTGAGTATAGGAGCAAAGAGGTCCTTCTGCAGTTGTACAAGACCCTAGTGATACCTGGAGTATTGTGTGCAGTTTTGATCTCTAAATTTGAGGAATTTGCTATTGAGTGAGTGCATCATAGGTTCACAAGGTTAATTCCTGGGTTGGCAGGACTATATGTTTAAAGAATGGAGCGACTGGGCTTGCATACACTGGAATTTGGAAGGATGGGAGGACATCTTATTGAAACATATAAGATTATTAAGGGATTGGACATGCTAGAGGCAGGAAACATTTCCCGATGTTGGGGGAGTCCAGAACCGGGGGCCACAGTTTAAGAATAAGGGGTTGGCCATTTAGAACGGAGATGAGGAAAAACCTTTTCACCCAGAGAGTTGTGAATCTGTGGCTCAGAAAGCAGTGGAGGCCAATTCTCTGGATGCTTTCTTGAGAGAGTTATATCTCTTAAAGATAGTAGAGTCAAGGGATATGGGGAGAAAACAGGAACGGGGTACTGATTGTGGATGATCAGCCATGATCACAGTGAATGGTGGTGCTGGCTTGAAGGGCCAAATGGCCTTCTCCTGCACCTATTGTCTATTGTCTATTGTCTATTGTCCAAATGTTATTCCATTATCATGTATCTGTACACTGCAAATGGCTTGATTGTAATCATGTATTGTCTTTCCGCTGACTGGTTAGCGCGCAACAAAAGCTTTTCACTGTACCTCGGTACACGTGACTAAACTGATGACCTTCCTGTGTCGACTTCCCTGATGTAGTGTGGTTCATAACAGAGTGAATGCAGGAGCACTGCAGTTGAATTGACACGGTATTGTCCTTGTCCCCGCCAGCCCTGGATGCTACGTTCTCTCCAAGCTGTGTGTGGCATGGAAGGCAGGTGATATCTCAACCTGTGCCCAGCCGTATGGGCAGCGAACAGGCCAGGTGTGAAGATCCAACTTGCGGATACATCATGCATTACACAATACCACAAAGTACGTGAATATACTTGAACTACTGAAAGGGCGGCACAGTGGCGTAGCGGTAGAGTTGCTGCCTTACAGCGCTCACAGTGCCAGAGACCCAGGTTCGATCCCAGCTACGGCTGCTTGTCTGTATGGAGTTAGTACATTCCCCCCATAACCACATGGGATTTCTTCGAGATCTTCGATTTCCTCCCACACTCCAAAGGCATACAGGTGTGTAGGTTAATTGGCTTGTTGTAAATGCTTTAAAAAATTAACCCTAGTGTGTGTGTGTAGGATAGTGTAAGCATGCAGGGATCGAAGGGCCTGTTTCCACACTGTATCTCTAAACTATCCGTGACTCTTGCAATGTAGCAAAGCTGGGCCACTCATTTGAAGACAGCAAGATCTCCCTGGCAGCTTGATATGGTAACCTGCTGTAGCTGTGTGTTGAAGGGCCTTCCTTGCCTGGGATGCAGGATTACCTGTGCTGTCCACCCAGTAGTGCCAGGGCATCCATATTCTTCCCTGCGGAGAAGGAGATCTCCCTACGGGGGCAGATTCCACCGTGCTCGCACGGAGTTGATTCTGCCATCACCCGTGCGCACGGGTCCGTGTTTGAGGAGCGCTGTCCCTCTGCGGCTGTAATCCCCCTCAACTACAAAGCATGAGTTAGACACTCGAGGCAAACTGGGCGCACAGTCTCAAGCCTGATGTGTCAATGCCTCACAGCACAGGAGAAGCAGGGTGCATCCTCATCTCAGCTCCCGTCTGTGGCGTTTAGACCTTGTCCCTGTGGCCCCGTGTCTCTTCTGGGTGCTTTGGCTTCCTCCCACATCCCAACCAAGTTGACAAGTTCATCGTGAATTAGTTTAGTTTAATTTAGAGATACAGCGCGGACAGACCCTTCGGCCCACCGAGTCCGCGCCTGATAGTGAGCCCCACACATTAAAACTATCCTACACACTCAGGACAATTTACATTTATACCAGGCCAACTAACCTACAAACCTGTATGTCTTTTTGAGTGTGGGAGGAAAGCAAAGATCTCGGAGAAAACCCACGCGGTCACGGGGAGAAGGTACAAACTCTGTATAGACAACACCTTGTATAATGTGGATAAATGTGAGGTTATCCACTTTGGTGGCAAAAATAGGAAAACAGACTATTATCTAAATGGACGCCGATTAGGAAAAGGGGAGATGCAGCGCGACCTGGGTGTCATGGTACACCAGTCATTGAAAGTAGACATGCAGGTGCAACAGGCAGTGAAGAAAGCGAATGGTATGTTAGCTTTCATAGCAAAAGGATTTGAGTATAGGAGCAGGGAGGTTCTACTTCAGTTGTATAGGGTCTTAGTGAGGCCACACCTGGAGTATGCATACAGTTCTGGTCTCCAAATCTGAGGAAGGACATTATTGCCATAGAGGGAGTGCAGAGAAGGTTCACCAGACTGATTCCTGGGATGTCAGGACTGTCTTATGAACAAAGACTGCATAGACTCGGTTTATACTCTCTAGAATTTAGGAGATTGAGAGGGGATCTTATAGAAACTTACAAAATTCTTAAGGGGTTGGACAGGCTAGATGCAAGAGGATTGTTCCCGATGTTGGGGAGGTCCAGGACAAGGGGTCACAGCTTAAGGATAAGGGGGAAATCCTTTAGGATCAAGATGAGAAGGACTTTTTTCACTCAAAGAGTGGTGGGTCTCTGGAACTCTCTGCCACAGAGGGTAGTTGAGGCCAGTTCATTGGCTATATTTAAGAGGGAGTTAGATGTGGCCCTTGTGGCTAGGGGGATAAGAGGGTATGGAGAGAAGGCAGGTACGGGATACTGAGTTGGATGATCAGCCATGATCATATTGAATGGCGGTGCAGGCTCGAAGGGCCAAATGGCCTACTCCTGCACCTAATTTCTATGTTTCTATGTTTCTATGTTTCCATGGCCAGAGTGAGCAAACTGCAAATTGGAGGAACAGCAGCTCATATTCCGCTTGGGGTGTCTACATCCTCTTGGCGTGAACATTGAATTCTCTCAATTCTGTTGACCCTTGCTGTCTCCTCCCCTTCCTACCTCTCCCTCAGCCCTCGGGCTCCTCCTCCTCCTTTTTCCTTTCTTCCCCCCGCCTCCCCCCACCCCCCTCCAGTCTGAAGAAGGGTCTCGACCCGAAACATTGCCTATCTCCCTCGCTCCATAGATGCTGCTGCACCCGCTGAGTTTCTCCAGTATATTGTGTAAACTCCCAGCTCTTGGATAAACTACAGTTCATGGGCATAGTTTGAATAATTGAATTTCAGTGTTTCATTGCTTCCTTTTTAAACAGAATTCATAATTAAAAAAATAGACACAAGATGCTGGAACTCAGCAGATCAGGCGGTATCCCTGGAGAAAATGGTTCAGTGAGATTTCGAGTCGGGACACTTTGTTATATTTATTACGAATGTTTCATGAAGTTTGCAATCTTTCTGGCTAAATGGACAGTTGATTTGGCATTGTGTAATAACCAAAGATCACAGGTAATGACCCAGACTTGATTCGGGAGCTTAAGGTGACGGAACTCCTAGGAGGCAGTGATCGTAATGTGATGGAATTCAACCTATAGTTTGAGAGGGAGAAGCTGAAATGAGATGTATCAATCTTACTGTGAAGTAACTACAGAGGAATGAGGGAGGAAGTGGCTCAAGTTGATTGGCAGGGGACCCTTAACAGGAATGACGGTGGAGCAGCAATGGCAGGAGTTTCTGGGAATAATTCGGGGGAAGACACAGGATCTTTTCATCCCAAAAAGGAAGAAAGATACCACAGGGAGAATGAGGCCACTGTGAATGACAAGATAACTCAAAGATAGACACAAAAAGCTGGAGTAACTCAGCGGGACGGGCAGCATCTCTGGAGAGAAGGACTGGGTGATCTTTCGGGTCGAGACCCTTCTTCAGGCTGGGTCATATTGATCCCTGTTGGGGACAAACAATGCCTTCGAACCAGAGCAGCAAGATGAGCTGAGGTCATTCTGCCATGATCTTGTTGGACAAGCCTGAGGACTTCACTGGCCTCCACCTTTTTCTTTGTTCCTTCGACACTAGGAGCTGATGAGGTGCCAAGCTCCTGAGATCTCATATCAAAACAGTCGCTAATGCTTTGTAAACGCAATGTTCCAAGCTTTGACCTTCAAAAATTTCCCCCACCTCTCGAAATCAGCTGAGTTTCAAGAAAAGAAATTAGGCTATAATTTTTCCCACACCTTATTTTTTTGTTATCATATTTCCAATCTGTTTTCGTGAGCTCCGCAGTGTATTAGCGAGGCCAGCTGCTCCCTTTCTGGGCTTCTCATCTGGAATCGATTTAAGGCCTTTGAACTAAAAATCTAATTTTGTAGATGGTTTCCTGTCCAAAACAGATTAGCAGGCAAACAGCTGTCCAATGAGGTACACTCAGCTTCTGGCTCCGAATGTGCTCAGTTCCAGTGCCACCTCCACATCAATTAACCCTCTCTAACCTAACCCACATTCACTAGTTATTGGGGCCAAATTAATTAGCTTTTGAAGCCACATAGTGGGAATATGCCCTCACCAGTGACAGCTTGTATGAAACACACACACAACAGCTTAGCAACACACTGCTGTTAGCCCCAAATGCTTCAGATTAGTCCTGTGGGCTCAGGAAGGCGTGAGGTGACCTTTATGTGTGATTGCTCCTATTAAAGTAGAGCGTGAGTCATTGAGTCATACAGCACAGAAACAGGCCCTTCGACCCACCGAGCCCATACCAGCCATCAACCATTCATTTACCTTAATCCTGCACTAACTCCATTTTATTCTCCCCATGTTCTCTATGGACTCCCACTTACGGCAGGCAAACAGCGGCGCAGCGGTAGAGTTGCTGCCTTACCGCGCTTACAGCGGCAGAGACCTGGGTTCAATCCCAACTACGGGTGTTATAGAAACATAGAAACATTCTGTCTTTGGTGGATTTGGAGACTCTCTCAACATTGAATAAGTTTCCAGACAAGCATTTCGATCGCCAAAGGACAGCAGGTTACAAACCAAGTAAATGGTGTTGGGATTGGTGTTGAGAGAAGGTTTATGGTTGGCATCGGCAGTTGAGCTGAAGGGCATGTTCCAATGCTGAGTGATTCTATGACTGTTAATAGTTCACAAGTTCACAAGTCATGGGAATTAGGCCATTCGGCCCATCGAGTCCACTCCACCATCAAATCATGGCTGATCTTTGCCTCCTAATCCCATTTTCCTGCCTTCTCCCCATAACCCCTCACACTTGTTCTAATCAAGAATTTGTCTATCTCTGCCTTAAAAATATCCACTGACTTGGCCTCCACAGCCCTCTGTGGCAATGAGATCCACAGATTCACCACCCTCTGACTAAAGATGTTCCTCCTCACCTCCTTTCTAAAAGCGGGCCCTTTAATTCTGAGGCTGTGACCTCTGGTCCTAGACTCTCCCACCTGTGGAAACATCCTCTCCACACCCACTCTGTGCCTTTCATTATTCTGTAAGTTTCAATGAGGTACCCCCTCAACCTTCAAAACTCCAGCCAGTAGAGGCCCAGTGCTGTCAAACGCTCATCACATGCGAACCCACTCATTCCTGGAATCGTTCATTTAGTTTAGTTTAGTTTAGTATAGATACAGTGTGGAAGCAGGCCCTTCGGCCCACTGAGTCCATGCCAACCAGTGATCACCCTGTACAGTAGCACTATCCTACACACGACAGACAATTTACAATCATCACCTACAAACCTGTATGTCTTTGGAGTGTGGGAGGAATCTGGAGCACACGGAGAAAACCCACACAGTCACGGGAAGAATGGCGCTGTGAGATAGCGTTGGAGTGGGGCTTTCACCAAAGAGGACATTATAAGATAACATATTGACTAAATTCAAATAACTGCAAGAAACTTGCAAAAGTTTAGTGTAGGTTAGTTTATACCGAGGTACAGTGAAAAGATGTTGTTGCATGCTAAGCAGTCAGCAGAAAGACAATAGATGATTACAATTGAGCCATTTACAGTATATACATACATGACAAGGGATTAACATATAGTGCAGGGTAAAGCCAGCAAAGTCCGATTAAGGATAGTCCAAGGGTCGCCGGAGGTAGATAGTAGTTCAGGACTGATCTCTGGTTAAGGGCCTGTCCCACCAGCATGCAAATCTATTCGATGAGTGCGACCTAACATGGTCGCTTGAGCCGTCCGGCGTCGCGGGGCCGGTCCCACTTCGATCGCCGGAGCCGTGCGGAATTGTGCGGAGTTCGTCCCGACATCGCGCAGGGCTCCGAAAAACTGACTATGTTCAAAAATTCCGCGCGGCAACGGCTTGTCGGCTCGCATTCGCCTCGACGCATTACACACCGCCTCGACGTCGTGCCTCCGTGACCCTCTCTGTAGGTGCCTCCGTGACCCTCTGTGTGTGTGGCTCCGTGGCCCTCTCTGTGTGTGCCTCTGTGCCCCTCTCTGTGTGTCCCTCTCTGTCCTGGCGAACTTACCTTTAGACTTCGCTCCAAGTTCGCCTCACTTTGCGCCACTCACCCGACCTCCACGCAGCCCTCGCTGCCGGTTTGGTCGCGCTTGCCGCATGCAGGCGCATGCTGGTGGGAACGGTCCTGTACAGGGATCACCCCTGACCTCCGCGCGGCCCCCGCTTCTAGTTTGATCGCGCTCATCGCATGGAGTCGGATGCTTGTAGGACAGGCCCTTTATGGTAGAATGATTCAGTTGCCTGATAACAGCTTTGTAGAAACTGTCCCAGAGTCTGGAGGTGTACGTTTTCACACTTCTATACCTTTTGCCTGATGGGAGAGGGGAGAAGAGGATATGACCAAGGTACGACTCATCCTTGACTATGCTACGGGCATTGCAGAGGCAGCGTAAGGTATAAATGGAGGTTGTTTTCGTGTGATAATCAGGGTTGCATCTACAAAAAACCCAGTCACAAGGGATAAAGTCTTAGAGAAATTCACAGGGCTGAAAGCAGACATATTGTCAGGATCTATGCCCTGCATCCTAGAGTTTTAAAGGGCTTGGCTGCATAGAGAGTGCACCCATCAGTTGAAATCGTTCAGAACCCACTAGCTCCTGGGAGGCCCCAGAAGATGGAAAACAGCCAATGTTCCCCATTGTTCAAAAAGGGAGGAAGCTGAAGAGCTTTTGGCCATTTTGTTTAACTGCTATTGTTGGCAAGATGCTAGTCAATACTGAAAGAGGAAATAACTAATTGTCGACTATAATCAAACCTCGTCAACATGGTTATAGGAATGGTAAATTATGTTTGATATCTTTGCATGAATTGTTTGAGGATGTAATAGTCGGCAGTGGTCCGAAATGTTATCACTGAGGGATGATCCAGCATAGCTTTTTGGGCTTTCCAGATGGAGCTGAGAAATACAAACCAGATGATCACTTTGTTGGAATTATACTATAGGCTCACACATAGACAATGTGACATTTAGAGGATCAAATGTGGCAGGAGATTGCAAACAACTGCAAGAATAATGGAAGATAGACACAAAATACTGGAGTAACTCGGCAGGTCAGGCAGCATCTCTGGATAGAGGGAATGGGTGACGTTTCGGGTCTTCAGGCAAGGATAATGCAGTAGATTTATCATGATATGATATTTTAACTTTCCTCATGTCTGGGACTATTTTAGTGCCAAGAGCTTAGATGGGTGGAATTTGTAGAGTGTGTTAAGGAAGGTTTCTTCAATCCATATATAAAGGGTCTTACAGGGGGGAGGGCAAAATTTGGCAAATGCCCAAGGTGCCAGTGGGCAAGCACTTTGGGATGACCAAACACAGTTCTTATCTGTCCTTCTCTTTAAAATAGTTACGGATACGGACAGGATTGGTCCACGGGTTAAGGGCCTGTCCCACTTGGGCGTTATTTGTGCGTCACGCAGGTGGTGAGCGTAGATTTTGTGAATCCCAAAATCCCGGGGTATGCGTGGCGCGTAAATGATGTTGCATCGTGCGTCGTGATGCGTAAATGATGTTGCGTAAATGACACGCAAAGAACACCAAAGTGGGACAGGCCCTTCAAGGCTCTAAACTGGGGCAAGATCGTCTTTGATTGAGTCCCTGTGCGTTCCTACCTGCATCAGGCAGGGACTTGCCAAAGTTGATTGGAGGAGGTTGTTCATTTGTAAGGGGATGTCCAGGAAGTGAGAGGCTTTCCTGCACGGTGATAGTGAGAGGTCAAAGTATGCATATTTCTGTTGGAGTGAAGTTAAATTGAGGCTCTGGTCATGAAAAGTCTGGAATAGTCAGCTGGGATCGAGTATATCCCTGCAGGAGTACAGGGTATCGGGGAACATACTTCAGCAGCACTGATTTAGGGATATGAATCAGTGTTAAATATGAGTGAGGTGCCAGAAGATTGGGGATGGCTAATATTGTGTGTCTATTTACAAGGGACTGCAAAAAGCATCCTGGGAACTATAGACCAGTATGCCTAATATCAATGTGGGCAAGTTACTGGACAGGATTCTGAGGGATAACCTACACATGCATTGGGAAAGGCAGGGGTTGATTAAGGATAGGCAGCATGCTATTGTGCCTGCGAGATTACCATAGCCACCATAGTAATACCATACCATTTCAACACCATAGTCCCCACCAGACTTGCCGAGAAGCTGCTGGAACTGGGGCTGAACACTCCCCTGTGTGACCAGGTCCTGGACTTTCTCACCGCCAGGCCCCAGGTGGTCAAGATGGGGAGACATGCCTCCAACCCCCTCACCCAGAACACAGGATCCCCCCAGGGTAGCGTCCTCACCCCCCTACTGTACTCCCTGAACGCACATGACTGTGTGGCCAGGTTCAGCTCCAGCTCCATCATCAAGTTTGCTGGTGACACTGTGGTGGTGGGCCTGATCTCTGACAACGATGAGAAGGACTACCGGGAGGAGGTGGCTGATCTGGCATTCTGGTGTCAGGACAACAGCCTCCTCCTGAATGCCACTAAAACGAAGGAGCTGATTGTGGACTTTAGAAGGGCTCAACATCTGAGGACGTACACGCCACTGGAGATAAATGGGGATACTGCGGATAGGGTGAGCAGCTTTAAATACCTGGGAGTCCACATTGCAGAGGATCTGACATGGACAACACACACTGCTGCACTGGTGAGAAAGGCAAGGCAGCGATTTTACCACCTCAGGCAAAGTCTCCGACGATCCTTCAATCCTTCTACTCTGGTCCTGTAGAAAGCATTTTGACCAGAAACATCTCGATAATGTCTTGATTGTGTTGGATGTGTTTCTGACCTGTTTGGACTTGGTTTGGTTGCACTGATCAGGAGTAGCTCTCCTAATCTCGTTGTATTTCTCAGTACAATGACAATAAAGGCTTATTATTATTATTATTATTATTATTACCATTATTATCTGGTTTGGCAACTGCTCTGCCCAGGACAGGAAGGTTCTGCAGAGAGTACTGCGTTCGGCCGAACGCACCATGGGAACGACACTCGCCCCCTGCAGGACGTATACACCAGGAGGTGCAGATCCAGAGCCAGCAAGATAATGGAGGACCCCTACCACCCTGGCAACGGACTGTTCCAGCTGCTACGGTCAGGCAAACGCCTCCGCTGTTCACCCAGCAAATACAGAGAGGATGTGACGGAGTTTCGTCCCACAGGCCATCAGGACTGTAAACTCTGATCTCACCAGGGCGTATTGGGCCCATTGCTTGTTGACATATCTATCAACGATTTGGATGAGAATGTACAAGGCATGATTAGTAAGTTCACAGACGACACCAGAGTAGGTGAGAAGACAAAGAATGTTGGAACAAATGCAGGAAAATGGAACGAGGTTAGATTGGACATACTGGTCAGCAAGGTTAGATTGGACATGAAGTCAGTCACTGACTTTAATTTTCTGGGCACATACATCTCCCAGGACCTTACATGGACAGTGAACACCATCACTCTCGTAAAGAAGTCACAGCAGCGGCTATATCTCCTGAGGACTCTGCGGAGAGCAAACGTCTCACAGCAGCTGCTGCTGTCCTTCTACCGGTGCGCCGTGGAAAGCATCCTCTCCTATGGCATCCTGGTGTGGTTTGCTAGCTGCACTGTGGCTGGAAGGAAGGAAGGCACTACAGTGGGTTATTAAAACAGCACAGAGCATCACAAACGCTCAACTACCCTCCATGGAAGACATTTACAAGGCCCGATGTTTACGCCGGGCGACAAACATCACGCAGGACTCATTCCATCCTGCCAACCACCTTTTCACTCTGCTGCCCTCTGGGAGGCGATACGGGTCTTTGAAGGCCCGCACTTGCAGACTAACAAACAGTTTCTACCCACGTGCCATTAGAGAACTTAACTCAAACAGATAACACTATGGGGAACACTACACAATTCGGGGTGCATTATAACATTTGTCTGCTGGAATGTGCAATATAATGTGCATCATTTTTACTATCTATTACTTATTTTATGCATTGATCTTGTAGTAAATGTAAATGTGAGAGTAAATGGTTGTTTGTGTTATTGTGTTTTGTTCTTTTTTAAATCTTTTTATCCTGTGTCATTTATTGTTTACCATTGAAGGGGATGCACATGAAATTTCGTTGCACAGTTGATGTGCAATGACAAATAAACGTATTTGATTTGACGGATAAATTGTGATGAAGGGCCTGTTTCCATGTTGTGTGCCTCTGTGACTCTACGTAACATGGAGAGTTGATGGAGGGAACCTATAGATGTCATATCTTTAGATTTCCAACAGGCATTTGACAAGCTGCCATAGAAGAGGCTAGAGGCATCAATTAGGAATTGGTACTGGAGTTTAATGGATCTATCAAATTGAAAAACGTGAGATTGAGTATCTGGTCCCTTTACAAGCTGCAGAGTTATAAGTTGCTACCAAGGACAAACAGGGCTGGAGGATCCCCGCAGGAGGCAGCATCTGTGGAGGGAAATAGACAACATTTCAGGTCAGGACCTTTCTTCGGTCTAAATGTCTGGCACACAAGAGTTGACACAGTTCTTGTCCCTCAATCGATCACTGTTTGTATAATGATCTGGAAGAAGAAGGGGGAAGGTTTTCCAAATATGCTGATGATATAAAGATAGGTGGAAGGACATGCGATGAGGCTATTAGTTTGGGTGGTTCAACAATGTTAAATAGACAAACAACATGTTGGCCTTTACTGCCACGAGATTAAGAATAAGAAGGTTTTGTTACAGTTGTACAGACTGTTGGTGATTCCACACTTGTAAGACTATGCATAGTCTTGGGCCCCTTACCTGAGAAAGAATACAGTAGCATTGGAGGCAGTCCAACAGGAATTCACTCGCAATCTATCCCTGGAATGAGGGTTAGTCCAATCAAGAGACGTTAGACAGTTTGGGTTTGTATTCCTTGGGGTGTAAACGAATGAGAGATTTTATTCATACATATGCAGTTTTAAGATTAATTTATAGTGTAGATATAACCACATTGTGGAGAGTCACTAACCACAAGATAAGGAGCCGGGTCATTTAAAATTAAGGTGGCTAGAAATGTTTTCACAGAGGGCGGTGAATCTCTGGAATTATCTCTCCCAGTGGGTGGCCGTGGTCGGATCATTGGATGTATTTAAAGTCTGATTTACAAAAAAAAACACAAGGTGTTGCAGTGACTCAGCAGGTCAGACAGCATCTCTGGAGGACATGAAAAGGTGGCGTTTTGGGTCGGGACCCTGCTTCAGACTGTCTGAGGAAAGATCAGAGCTGAAACACCCGAGTTGCTGTCTGGTCCACTGAGTTAATCCAGAACTTTGTCAGGGTTTTGTTGTGGGTACTATGTGATAGATGGAGAATTTGTTGTTTACTCAGAACTGACACCAAATAGGAATTAAGGACAAGATCACATTGAATAGTAGGGCAAGCTTGAAGGGCCGAGTGGCCTATCCCTGCTCCCACTGTCTTGTGATTTTATGTGTATTGGTAACGTGAACTCAACTATAGACAACTACCACTAATCCACAAAAACCAGCATCAAGAAAATGACATAAAATACATTGAAAATTTGCAGGCCATTCAGCCCCTTGGTCTTTTTCAGTAATTTAATTAGATCACAGTTGATCAGTGCCTGGGCTCCACTCAACAACTCGGATTCACAACAAATATCTCTCAGCTTCTAGCCTGAATGCTCCTCATGCACCTGTCGACTGGGGAGGACTCGCATATAATGTGAACTCGAAGCTGCATTCGATGTTACAAATACAGAAGTAACTGGCACAGAAGCAGTAAACACAGAATAGTCTTAATTGCAGAACCTAGTTAGTATAATTCCCAACTACAATGAACCCTACAGTAATGTTCCCAATGTGTAGGAAGGAACTGCAGACACTGGTTTAAGCTGAAGGCAGACACAAAAAGCTGGAGTAACTCAGCGGGACAGGCAGCATCTCTGGAGAAAGGAACCGGTGACGTTTTGGGTCGAGACCCTTCTTCAGACGTCAGTAATCTACAGAAAAATGTTAAACATCAGCGAACACTGTGGTAACACTCAAAGACTGAGTCAACACTGTATGAATGTATAAAAGCCACACGCCATCCTGACCTGGAGGTATATTGCCATTCCTTCCCTGTGGCTGGGTCAAACGTCTGGTCTCCTTCCCAAGCAACATTGTGCGTGTACCCATGCCTAAGGGGAGGCAGTGGTTCAAGAAGGCAACTCACCAGCACCTCCTCAAGGGCAACAAAGATGGGTAATTAAATGCCGGTTCCGACTGTGTGCCCCACTTCCCTTGAAGTAATAAGGCAGAGATAGATAAGTATAAGGCAGAGATAGATCTTGATGAGTACGGGTGTCAGGGGTTATGGGGTGAAGGCAGGAGAATGGGGTTAGGAGGGAGGGTTAGGTCAACCATGGTTGAATGGTGGAATAGACTTGATGTGCTGAATGGCCTAATTCTGCTCCAATCACCTATGAACCGTTATTGTGCAGTAATGCACTGTACGACACCTCGATAACACAATCTGGAGAAGAATGGTCAGTACAAGGTGATTGAACAAAAGAAGCTCTGCAGCAAGCAGGCAGGCAGGAAAGTCTCCATGGGCGCTGTGAAACCCTGACCCGTATTAACAAATCCGCTCTTGGCAGCGTGTCATGCCAGCCTCACTCTTCCATGTAAAGTGTAGAATTATCACCCCATCCGCGGACACTCCCAGAAAACGATTCAACTCTCAAAACCACTTAGCATTCTTTGCAAAGGCAGGCCCAAATCTGCCTCTGGCCAAGGGCAACAGGCAACTGGGAGACCCCAGCCAAGAGCAACAAGCTATATTCAAGGTCAAAATCACTGTCAGAATATCCAAAAAACATTGTTTATTCATCATCAAAATGTTCCCACTGTAGCTTGCCCCTCCACTCTGCCATTGTGTCACTGCCACTGTTCCAAATTATTATGAATACGTCTTTGTACCTTTGTCACCTTGGTATCTGGTTTCAATTATTTTTCTTTCTTTCATTTATACTAGGTAGCTGTATAAATATTTAATCTATATCCTGTTCTTGTAGCCTCTAATAGTGCTTGTTTGCTTAAACGCCTATATAAACAGTTCAATATTTCCTGCTTTAAAATCATTTATCACAATTTTTCTCCTCATTTACACTGATATAACATTATGTTGTTTTTACCTTTCTGTTGCTCCATGTGCTTGTACTTTATCGCACATTCATTCTTATGAAAGTGGTCTGAAATGAGGAGAAATTAGATCTTCCCCTTGGACTTTGGGAGAGACAGGGAGGCAGTGCAACATATTTCTTACGTGAAAATATCCCCTGAAAAATAAATAACACAAATCAGGTGCTTTTCCCTGGATTAGCTACTTGTAGGGCATGAAAGTAATCTGAACCAAAACTGAAGAGAATTCCCTAAGTAAATGTTAATGGGAACTGCCTCGATAATAACATTCAAAGGGGATTTGGTTAAGGAGAAGTTGGCAACAACAATCTTAGCATCATTAATGCAGAGAAAATCCCCACCTGATTCACAAAATGCTCTCTGTCATCGAGGAGCTGGTGTGCTATCTGAAGAAGGTCCAAAGAAGGGTCTCAAGCTGAAACATCACCTATTCCTTCGCTCCAGAGATGCTGTCTGACCCGCTGAGTTACTCCAGCTTTTTGTGTCTGTCTTAGTGTGCTATCGGGGTCAAGGAAAGAGCACTCACGCACGGCCCTGGTTCCACCAATCTTTCCACCACCACGCACAAGAAGCACCAGGTGCCGAGAAGTGTGTTCAGCTCTGGCTGAACAGTTTCTAATCTTGTGTGTGGGCTCGATTAGAAGACGTGTGCTATCAAGCTCCACTCACTCACCAATGATCTATCCGCAGACTTCAGCAAAGTTTTGCAGGACATAGATCAATGCAGCACAGGAACAGGCCTGTCAGCCATAGCATTTGAGCTGATCATGGTGACAATCTAACAAATCCCACATGGTATATATTGCACCATTCTCTGCCCGATCACGGCTCAAGCTACATGCCTCTTAAAACATGCCTCTTGTCGAATCTGCTTCCGCCACCTCCTCTGGCATCACTCCTAACACGGTGTAAAAAACCTGCCTCGTCATCACTGGGGGAGTGTACACTGGATATCACTGGGGGAGTGCACACTGAACTGCACTTGTGCAGTGTACACTGGACTCCACTGGGGGTGGGGTGTACACTGGACATCACTGTGGGCAGTGTACACTGGACATCACTGGGGCACACTGGACTCCACTGGGGCAGTGTACACTGGACTCCACTGGGGGTGGGGTGTACACTGGACATCACTGTGGGCAGTATACGCTGGACATCACTGGGGTGGAATGTACACTGGACATCACTGGGTCAGTGTACACTGGACTCCACTGGGGGTGGAATGTACACTGGACTCCACTGGGTCAGTGTACACTGGACATCATTGGGGCATTGTACACTGTACTCCACTGGGGAAGTGTACACTGGACTCCACTGGGTCAGTGTACACTGGACTCCACTGGGGGGGTGTACACTGGACTCCACTGGGGGTGGGGTGTGCGCTGGACATCACTGTGGGAGTGTACACTGGACTCCACTGGGGTGAGTACACTGGACATCACTGGGGCAGTGTACACTGGACAGCACTGGGTCGTGTACACTGGACTCCACTGGGGGTGGGGTGTGCGCTGGACAGCACTGGGTCGTGTACACTGGACACCACTGGGGGTGGAATGTACACTGGACTCCACTGGGGCAGTGTACACTGGACTCCACTGTGGGGGAGTGTACACTGGACATCACTGGGGGTGCAACATACCTTGCACTGACATGAGGCTCACACTGGATGAACTATACACCTCTACCAATAGCCTGGTCAGTAGCATCAAGCTCTGAGGTGTAAATATGACCAACAACTTGTCATGGTCTAACCACATTGACGTAATGAGTAGATAATCATACCATCACATCTACTTGCTCAGAGGTCTGAGGAAGTTCACCATTTCAATGACTTCTACCAGTGTCCACAGATACACGGTGGAAGGCATCCTACACGAATGCATCACCGCTTCGTTTGGCCACTGCCCTGCCCAAGACCGCAAGAAATTGTGGGTCGGCTTCCCTGCCATCAACTCCAACTAAACGTCACGTTGCCTCAGGAAAGCAGCCAACCTAGTCAAGGACCACTCACACCTCATTATTCTCGCTCCCCTCTCCTGTCGAGCAGAAGATACATATACTCAGGTACATCCCTTTTATCTTATTTTCCTTTCTTATAATTTATTTTTTCTATATTTCCCTTTCGCTTAAAAAAAAATATATATTTCTTGTGTTCTACGTTTTTACGGGTTCTTCCTTATCGCTTTTCCACGCACTTACTATCTTATCTAACTTTCTCTATTTTCCTTCTTCTTAAAGTTTAAAACAAGAAGTGGTACACGAAATGTATGATTTTTTTGGGGCTTATACTACTGTAATGTACATTACTTCCAATAAATAAAATTTAAATAAAAAAGAAGATACATATACGTGAAACCGCATTCCACCATGTTCAAGAATGGCTTCCTCCACACTGTTGTCAGCTTATCAAACAGGCCTGACATAAGCTAATGGTATATTTCCAATCTACCTTCTTGAAGCATTTGTACTTTTTCTTTATCTACACTTTCTCGGTAGCTGTGACAGTATATTATCTCGTTGGCACTGCCTGATGTACGCATGTTCAGTATGATGTCCCTGGTTAGCATGCAAGGCAACGTTTTTTTTACAGTATTTCATTACACAAGGCAATAATAAACCAATACCAATAGAGACACGTCTTGATGAATCCAATCCATCACCTCCTAGTAACCCCATATATTCATCTCCAGTTGACATTACGACCAAGACCATGACCTTATAGTAACACCCACCTCTGGGTGACCTGACACCATCACTGCTCAGTGACCCCACACATTCACCTCACAATTCCTTGTATGGGTACATACTTGGCCAATAAACTTGTTCATTCATTCAATGACCTCACACCATGACTCCCCGTGACCTCACACCATGACCCCCCATGACCTCACACCATGACCCCACCATGACCTCACACCATGACCTCCCGGTGACCTCACATCATGACCTCCCTGGTGACCGCACACCATGACCCCCATGACCTCACACCATGACCTCACACCATGACCCCCCATGACCTCACACCATGACCCCACCATGACTCACATCATGACCTCCCGGTGACCGCACACCATGACCTCTAGGTGAACTCACAAACTGACCTCCAAGTGACTTTGCACCATGACCTCCCACTGTCCTCATCCCAACACATCCCGAAGACCTCATGGAGCGACCTCCCAATGACCCCACGCCATCACCTCCTGGTGACCTCTTCCTGTGACCTCCCAGTGACCCCACAACCTCGCCTCAACATGAGACCACTTTGTGACCTCTTGGTGAACCTGCACCATGACCTCCTGCTCACCTCACACCATTACATCCTAGTGATCCCATGCCATGACCCCACATCTTCATCACCTCTTGATCACACGCAGTGACTGCATGCTACGCTCATGCCATGCTCTCCCAGTGACCTCACGCTGCCTCGGCAAAGGCCCGCAGCATAATCAAGGACGAGTTGCACTCTGGCCACTCCCTCTTCTCCCCTCCCCATCGGGCAAAAGGTACAGAAGTGTGAAAACTCACACCACCAGATTCAGGGACAGTTTCTTGAGGGAGTGCAGCGTAGGTTAATTCCTGGGATGGAGGGACTGACATATGATGAAAGTATGGGTCGACTGGGCTTGTATTCGCTGAAATTTAGAAGAACGACAGGGGATCTTATAGAAACATATAAAATTCTTCGAGGATTGGACAGGCTAGGTACAGCAAAAATGTTCCTGATGAGATGAGGAAAAACGTATTCACCCAGAGAGTTGTGAATCTGTGGAATTCTCTGCCACAGAAGGCAGTGGAGGCCAATTCACTGGATGTTTTTAAGAGAGAGTTTGATTTAACCCTTAGGGCTAAAGGAATCAAGGGATATGGGGGGAAAGCAGGAAAGGGGTACTGATGTTTGATGATCAGCCATGATCATATTGAATGACACCTGCATATGTTTCTATGTTTCCCAGCTGTTATCAGGTAACAGAATCATCCTACCACAACTAGACAGCAGTGCTGAACTATTATCTACCTCATTGGTGACATCTGGACTATCCTTGATCGGACTTCACTGACTTTATCTTGCACTAATCATTCCCTTATCATCGACAATAGACAATAGACAATAGGTGCGGGAGTAGGCCATTTGGCCCTTCGAGCCAGCACCGGCATTCAATGTGATCATGGCTGTTCATCCCCAATCAGTCCCCCATTCCTGCCTTCTCCCCATATGCCTGACTCCGCTACTTTTAAGAGCCCTACTAGCTCTTGAAAGCATCCAGAGAACCTGCCTCCAGCACCCTCTGAGGCAGAGAATTCCACAGACTCACCACTCTCTGTGAGAAAAAGTGTTTCCTCGTATCCGTTCTAAATGTTCCCAACATCGGGAACATGTTTCCTGCGTCTAGTGTGTCCAAGCCCTTAACAATCTTATATGTTTCAATGAGATATCCTCTCATCCTTCTAAACTCCAGAATGTACAAGCCCAGCTGCTCCATTCTCTCAGCATATGACAGTCCCGCCTTCCCGGGAATTAACCTGGTAAACCTACGCTGCACTCCCTCAATATGTATCTATACACTGTAAATGGATTGATTGCAATCATATATTGTCTTTCTGCTGACTGGATAGCACGCAACAAAAGCGTTTCACTGTACACGTGACAATAAACTGAACTCAACCTCACATCATCAGCCGGTGTCCCAAAATCTTGACCTCCCAGTGACCCACAGCATCAGGCCCCAGTGCCCTCACAATGATAAGTTCATAAGGTCATAAGTAAAAGGGGCAGAATTCGGCCATTCGGCCTATTGAGTCTGCTCCACCATTCAATCATGGCTGATCTATCTCTCCCTCCTAACCCAATTCTTCTGCCTTCTCCCCATAACCCCTGACACCCGCACTAATCAAGAATCTATCTCTCTCTGCCTTAAAAATATCCATTGACTTGGCCTCTACAGCCTTCTGTGGCAAAGAATTCCACAGAAATTCCTCCTCATCCCCTCCCTTATGGAACGTCCTATAATTCTGAAGCTATGACCTGTGGCTTTAGACTCCCCCACTAGTGGAGACATCCTCTCCATATCCACTCTATCCAAGCATTTCACTATTCGGCAAGTTTCAATGAGGAGTCCCCTCATCCTTCTAAACTCCAACGAGCACAGGCCCTGAGCCGTCAAATGCTCATCATATGTTAACCCACTCACTCATGGGATCATTCTCCTCATGACCTCACAGCTTCACATCCTGATGACCCCACTATAAGTCCTAGTGACCTCACACAGCGACCTCCTGGGGCCTCACTTCAGCATCCAAACAGGCCCTCACACCGTGAGGTGAACTTGTACCATCACCTCCTAGTGACCCCACACCATGACCTCCCAGTGACCCCACACTGTGACCTCCCAGTGACCCCACACCATGACCTCCCAGTGACCCCACACCATGACCTCCCAGTGACCCCACACCGTGACCTCCCAGTGACCCCACAGTCACCTCCCAGTGACCCCACAGCCACCTACCCCTGACCCCACACCTCACCTCCCAGTGACCCCACAGTGACCCCACAGTGACCCCACACCATGACCTCCCAGTGACCCCAGTCACCTCCCAGTGACCCCATGCCATGACCTCCCAATGACCCCACAGTCACCTCCCAGTGACCCCACACCATGACCTCCCAGTGACCCCACACCATGACCTCCAGGTGACCCCACACCGTGACCTCGCAGTGAGTTGTACTCAGTCTAACGATCATTTCCATCCCTTATCACAGTTGTGTCGAGTTTGACATCAGCTCCTTTCCTGTTTATTTAAGAACTGCTCAATTCATTGAAATGTAACCCAAACTCACCTTATCTCTCTCCGCAGATGCTGACTGACCTGCTAAGTATTCAAAAATATTCTCATGTATTTCGGAGTAGATGCTGCGTTCTGCTCTGTTCCAGTGTTCATGTTTATTCTCTCTGCTCTGCCCTCATTCCCCTCCGTCCACTGACTTCTCCTCCAGATGCAGGCCATGGCGTTTGTTCTTACTTGGTCACAACTCTATCACAGAGGTACACTCCCCGCACCCTCCCTGCTCCCAGGACAAAGAGATTTACTGTATGGAAACAGGCCTGTTTGCTCAATGTGTCCATGCCAACCAAGTCAGCAGCCTGAAGAAGTGCCTTGACCCAAAACGTCACCCATTCCTTCTCTCCAGAGATGCTGCCTGTCCCACTGAGTTACTCCAGTTTTTGTGTCTATCTTCAGCATTCTGGACTGGTCGTATTTGCCTGCAATTGACCCATATCCCTGTAAATCTGAACTAGAGGGTGACCCTGTTAAGGTCATGTACAAGATCATGAGGGGCATGGATAAAGCAAATGCTTTATCCCAGAGTAGACGATTTTAAAACTAGAGGCCATCGGCTTAAGGTAAATGGGAAGAGATTTAAAAAGGGCCTCAGGGACAACATTTTCATTCAGCGCACAGTCCATATCTGGAGAGAGCTGCCAGAAAAGTGGATACAGTTATGACTTCTAAAGGATGTTGGACAGATATATTGGATAGAAAGGGTTTAGAAGGCTATGGGCCTGAGGAAGACGTAGAGGACTAGTCCAGTATGCCAATCTGCTCTGCATGGACTAGGTGGGCGAAGGGCTAGTTTCCATGTTGTACAGTTCTATGACTGTACTTATGTGCTCTTGCCTGTCTTCTCGGCTAACCTTCCTCTCTATGACTGCAGTATTCGTCCCCGACTTCTCATCTACCCCCTCTCTGCTCTGGGACCTTCCCCTCTGCCAATCGAGTAGCGAGATCTAATCCCTCTCTCAGGATACCAGTCCCCATCCAGTTCAGGTGCAACCTGTTCCTTTCACGCAGGTTGCCTCTGCTCCAGACGAGGTCCCAATGATCCAAAATGGAAACGAAAAGGTGGAGTAACTCAGCGGGTCAGGCTGAAGAAGGGTCTCGACCCGAAACGTCACCTATTCCTTTTCTTCAGAGATGCTGTCAGTCCCGTTTGGTTAATCCAGCATTGCATAGGCAACTCTTACATATTTGTACTGTGCGCAAACAAAAAATCTGACAGCACCAAGTACTTACCTACTTACCTACTTACTGCCTATTATGCCTCCGGGCATGTAGGGCAGCAACGAAGGTCCTCCACTCAGTAGCGTTGATTCCTTCAGTTGCTGTTTCCGTAACATATTTGTTTTACGAGACAGGGTTGTTAACCCTGTGCTCAACCTCCAAACAGGAGGACCAGTGGATTGTTCTTCGTCTCGCCTCTACCCTTCCACCTGCCCAGCATGGGAGACCCTAACAGGAGCCGAATCTCCCGCTGGCATAGCTCTAGGGGTCACTGAGACACACAAGCTCCCCGACCACGACAAGGTTGCAATTCAACGGGGAGAGCACCAAGTACATGATGATAGAATATCGATCAATCAATTAATCAGATCTGGAACAATGACAAGATGATGTACAGGAAAGTGATAGGCAACATAGTTACCTGATGTCAAGCCAACAAGCACTCCTTCAATGTCAGCAAGGGGCATGAGATAGTCATCAACTTCAGAAAGCAGGGTACAGTACATGCCCCTGTCTATATAAAGGGAGGATCCACAAACCTGTCTCTATCAAGTGGCTGGCAGTGGACAGCACCAACAGCTTCAAGTTCCTTGGATAAACACAAAACGCTGGAGTAACTCAGCGGGACAGGCGACATCTCTGGAGAGAAGGAATGGGTTCCGAGGGTTGCATATTTCTGAAGATTTGACCTGGGCCCATCACATTGATACAATTACAAAGAAACATCATCAATGCCTCTACATCATCAAAAGTTTGAGGAGATTTAGCTTGTTGCCGAATACTCTATTGAACTTTTACAGGTGAATGGTAGAGAGTACATTAACGGTATACATCACAGGTGCGGTGATCTGAACACCCAGGAATGGAGGAGGCTGGAGACAGTGGTGGACGTTGCCCAGTTCAACACAGGTGTCAGCCTCTCCACCATTGAAAGGGGCTACAGCAAGAGCTGCGTCAAAAAGGCAGCTAATATCATCAAATGACAGCACCCTGTCCATGCACTCATCTCAAGGGTACCATTGGGAAGAAGGTGCAGAAGCCCATTAACTATCAATGTTTTGAACTACACTGCACAACCATGACTATAATCCTACAATGATCTACCATGGATTATAGAAACATAGACATAGAAAATAGGTGCAGGAGTAGGCCATTCGGCCCTTCGAGCCTGCACCGCCATTCAATGTGATCATGGCTGATCATCCAACTCAGTATCCCGTACCTGCCTTCTCTCCATACCCCCTGATCCCTTTAGCCACAAGGGCCACATCTAACGCCCTCTTAAATATAGCCAATGAACTGGCCTCAACTACCTTCTGTGGCAGAGAATTCCAGAGACTCACCACTCTCTGTGTAAAGAATGTTTTCCTCATTTCGGTCCTAAAGGAATTCCCCCTTATCCTTAGACTGTGACCCCTTGTTCTGGACTCCCCCAACATCGGGAACAATCTTCCAGCATCTAGCTTGTCCAACCCCTTAAGAATTTTGTAGGTTTTGTAGATTATGTTTCGGTTGCACTACATACTTGCACTGTTATGCTCTGGTTATCTATTATTACCCATAATGTATTGTATTTTATCTGTTGCATTGTTGCATTAATATGCCTGTGAAGTTGCAGCATGTGGGAGGTTTTATTAGTTTTGGTGCAAGTTTATTATTGTCATGTGTACCAAGGCTTTGTTTGTATGCTATTCAATCAAATCAGATAAGTATACATAGATACTTATGAAGAAGAGTCTCTACCCGAAACATCACCCATTCCTTCTCTCCATAGATGCTGCCTGTCTCTCTGAGTTACTCCAGCACTTTGTGTCTAGCTTCTATACATAGATACAAACAGGCCAAGTTCAAGGTTGAGCAAAGGGAAGGATACAGGTAAGGCTGCATGGACGACACATGAAGCTTCTGGAAACCATCCCATACATGCACATGGTGAGCTTGATCATGGACATACTGAGCAACCGCAGCTTCAGGCTACACACCAGCAACGGGAAATGCAGCAGGGGGAGGAAACATAAGAACGGCGTCCCACAGGGCTCAGTGCTGGCACCAATGCTGTTCAACATCTACATCCATCACCTGCCTGCAACCCAGTCAAAGAAGTATGGCTATGCTGATGACCTGGCCATCCTACTCAGTAAGCCATCCTGGGAAGTAGCAGAAGAGGGCCTCTCTGAAGACATGAACATATCTGAGGAACTGGCGCCTCAAGCTCAGCATGGGTAAGACAACATCTTCAATGTTCCACCTCAACAACAGGGAAGTGACCCGCGAGATGAACGTCATGGTGGATAATGCCCGGTTACGGTCCCAGCCCGTCCCCATGTACCTCGGTGTGAAGCTCGACACAACGTTGCCATTCAAACAACACCTGGAAGCTGCCAAGGCAAAGACAAGCGCCCGTGTCGCACTGATACGCCGCCTAGCCGGCACCACATGGGGAGCCACGACGAAGACACTGCGCATGTCCACAGTGGCCCTGGTGTGCTCAGCCGCCAAGTACTGCGCCCCGGTCTGGTGCCGTAGCCCTCACGCCAAGAAGCTGGATGCTGCCCTCAACAGTGCCCTGTGGACTGACCGTCTCCGGATGCCTATGAGCCACCCTGGTAAACCAACTGCCCGTCCTCGCTGGCATCGCCCCAGCCAACATTAGACGAGAAGCAGCCACGCTGGCCCTCTCTCGAAAGGCACAGACCAGTAAATCCCACCTCCTCCATCAGATCGTCACAGAGACACCACGACGTGTGCGCCTCAAGTCACGGCGCCCCTTTGCCACGCAAGCCCAAGAGCTGCTCTGCACAACACCGGCTAATGCTTCTCCATCCTGGGTCAAGGCGAGATGGAGAGACCAGTGGAAGTCAGCGGAACCATCTAGGCTACACCATTACATCAATGACCCCATGGACGTCCCTGGCCAGGACCTGCCCCGAAAGCAGTGGACAACCCTCAACCGCTTGAGGACAGGCGTCGGATGCTACGGAGTAGCGATGAAGAGGTGGGGCCTCGTGGACAGTGAGTGCCTCCTGCGAGTGTGGGGACCCAACACAGACAGTGGAGCACAGAGTCACCAGTTGCCCCAAACACTAATGGTGAACGAGGTCTGATTGACCTGGACGATGACACGTTGGCCTGGCTCGCCTCAACGGAGCTGCAGGTCTAAAAGACACACGACAGAAGAAGAAGAAGCATAGTAGCACACCAGTTCCAGGGAGATTGCTTTGAGTGAGTTGTTGTCAGTGCAGTCCACGCCTGCCTTGCCCCAGTGTCAGCCACAACCCACCCGTTGAGCTGGCTGCCCTGACACTGGGAGATCACACCAACTGGTTCGGTGCTCAGTAGACTGGGGAACTACAGGAAGCACACGTGGCATGGTTGGCTTACGGGTCAAATAATCCAGAAAATATTTGGGAGCAGGATTGCGTTTCAGCTTGTCAACGTGTGGATGACTAGGCAGCAAAGAACATTATCCGTCTTTGGAGCCAAGAACCCATCCCTCACCTGGAATAGCACTGGGTGACCCACTACAATAGACAATAGGTGCAGGAGCAGGCCATTCGGCCCTTCGAGCCAGCACCGCCATTCAATGTGATCATGGCTGATCATCCCCAATCAGTACCCCGTTCCTGCCTTCTCCCCCATATCCCCTGACTCCGCTATCTTTAAGAGACCTATCTAGCTCTCTCTTGAAATGATCCAGAGAACCGGCCTCCACAGCCCCCTGAGGCAGAGAATTCCACACTCACCACTCTCTGTGAGAAAAAGTGTTTCCTCGTCTCCATACTATGTTGAGTTAGCACAGACCTGTATTTGAAGAAGGGTCTCGACCTGAAATGTCACCATTCCCTCTCTCCAGAGATGCTGCCCGTTCCGCTGAGTTACTCCAGCTTTGTGTGTCTGTCTTCAGTGTAGCACTGGTTGACTACCCTGAGCTACCCCCTCCTCATCTGCCTTGGCCCAGCACTCAGTGATCCCTGCCTCCACCAGCCTGGGTTGGCCTGGTGACACCTGCCCACGCTCAGATGGCCCCCACCCTTTGGTTGCAGCAACCCAGGCACTCGATGGTTAAGGACTCCACACTGTATCTCAAGAACATGAAACGCTGGGGTTGGGTCAGATCTTGAGAACAAATGCAAACATTCAGTACTTCCGCTCCCTTGCACTCAAATCCTCCCTCTGTTTTCCTTCATTCTGTGTGAGCAGTGAAACCTGACTTTTTTTTTTAGAAACATCAGACGCTTGGAACTGACTTTACTGAATGCTTGGATATTTAATCCGGGTACAACGGTTCCAGCGGCACCCGGCCTGGTTTCCTCTCTCTTCCAATCAAGGAAGGTTTCTGACAGGAGGTCTCCAGACAGCTAATCGCTAACCAGCAGCCAAGATTGAGGCTGGGCAGAGCCTTTGTGGGGTCTCTGTCACACCCTCAACCTGGCCATTCATTCACTCCTTCATCTGTTGTGAAGCCAACATCAACACCTATATCTGTGGTTGAATTATATGAACATAATGTACTGAGTGCGTATTTGCAGGTCTCAGTTATATTGAAACATCAGCCCAGCACATGGTGATGCAGTGGAGAAGAATGGACATTTAGGATGGAGAGTCTCGACCCGAAATGTCACCCATTCCTTCTCTCCAGAGATGCTGCCAGTCTCGCTGCATTTCGTGTCTATCTTCTCTACATAGATACAAACAAGCCAAGTTCAAGTACAATAGGTTGAGCAAAGGGAAGGATGCAGAGTGCAGAATATAGTTGAATATATTCTGAAGAAGGGTCTCGACCCGAAACGTCACCCATTCCTTCGCTCCATAGAGGCTGCCTCACCCGCTGAGTTTCTCCAGCATTTTTGCCTACCTTTAGGAAGGAGGAAACCTTCTAGGTATTTGGAGATGGCAACAAAACAGCAGGTGAGCTATTCTCCAACCAAGATAGGCACAAAATGCTGGAGTAACTCAGTGGGTCAAGCATCAATTCTGGAGAAAAAGAATGGGTGACATTTCGGGTCGAGACCCTTCTTCGAAGAAGGGTTTTGATCTGAACTTCACCCATTCTTTCTCTCCAGAGATGCTACCAGTCCTGCTAAGTTACGCCAGCATTTTGTGTCAATCTTCCGTAACCAGCATCTGCAGTTCCTTCCTACAAATGTTTTCCAACCAACACTGTCCCTTGATGACAGAGGTCAGTCACCTACACCCTACACATCATGTCATCATTGACAGTGCTCCTGCACCTGGCTTTATGCACTGGGTCACCTTTACCACTACGCAACTTCAATACATCCGCAGCATCTTCACAGCCTGCAACATATCTGGCTGCAACATTACTAACAGGTCAGGGAATCAAATTTGGTTTAAATAGGAGGGTGGAATATCATCCTGGGATCAGTCCTGGTATAGTCTGGAGAATGTGCCACACAGCCTTGTTAAAAACAAAAAAATCACAAAACTGAGAGATAACCATATAACCATATAACCAAATAACAATTACAGCACAGAAACAGGCCCTCTTGGCCCTTCCAGTCCGTGCCGACCATTTATTTTCCCCTAGTCCCATCTACCTGCACTCAGACCATACCCCTCCATTCCCTTCCCGTCCATATACCTATCCACTTTACTTTTAAATGTTAAAATCGATCCTGCCTCCACCACTTCTGCAGGAAGATCATTCCACACAGCCACCACTCTCTGAGTAAAGAAGTTCCCCCTCATGTTACCCCTAAACTTCTGTCCCTTAATTCTCATGTCATGCCCTCTTGTTTGAATCTTCCCTACCCTCAATGGGAAAAGCTTATCCACGTCAACTCTGTCTATCCCTTTCTTCATTTTAAAGACCTCAATCAAGTCCCCCCTTAACCTTCTGCGCTCCAAAGAATAAAGACCTAACTTGTTCAACCTTTCTCTGTAACTTAGTTGCTGGAACCCAGGCAACATTCTAGTAAATCTCCTCTGTACTCTCTCTATTTTGTTGACATCCTTCCTATAATTAGGCGACCAAACTTGTACACCATACTCCATACTCCAGAATTGGTCTCACTAATGCCTTGTTCCAAGAGATCCAAAGAAGTCCAGGTTTGTAGGTGAAGTGGCGTGGTATAAAATGCAAATTGTCCCCAGTGTGTGTAGTAGGATAGTGTTAAGGCGCGGGGCTCGCTGGTCGGTGCGGACTCAGTGGGCCGAAAGATTCTCTAAACGAAACAAATCTAAACTATCAGTTGACATTTTTAACGGCAGCTAAAAACGTATCTTTTCCATCCAGCTTTTAACTTACTTTACTTCTTCTGATGACATTGTCAAAATTATCTTTATAGAATAGAATAGAATAGAATGCCTTTTATTGTCATGCGAACAGCTTGGTTTGAATGAACTTGCATTTCTACAGTCTTAACATTACAAAAACAACCCAAGACACACACTTAACACAGTTTACACAAAAATCCATCACAGTGAGTCTCCAACACCTCCTCACTGTGATGGAAGGCAAAGTCTTATCTCTTCCCTTTGTTCTTCTCCCGCGGTCCAGCAGTCCAACTGCAGCGTCGAGGCGACTGGGGATGACGATGTTAAAGCCCCCGGCGGGCGATGGCAAGTCCTGTGGCCGTTAAGCCACAGCGGGCGATGTCAGGCCCCGCTCCGAGTCCTTTAAACCCCGCGGTTCCAGCGGGGGAAGTTGCCGTTGCGGGAGCTCCGAAAAGCGGTCTCCCACCAGGGACCTGCGAGCTCCCGATGTTCCTGTCCACCGGGCCTGAGGCCGGAGCCCCTGAAGCTCCGAAGTCGGGTTGCAGCCACTGGTCACCACAGCTCTCCCCGCTCCGAAGTCGGCCAGACTTGTATTCTCTTGTATTTATCTTCCGCAGCTTGTGTGCTCATATCGTATATGGGATTCAATATTTCACCTCAGTGTTTTTGTTTTATGTCCTTATAAACTCTCAATTTTTATATAAATCTGTGCTTTTTATGCTACTAACTGTCTGCGTCCTTACTGTTTTAAATTGGACTTTTGTTTAGGCCTGTGTTTTTGTGGAAAGCACTTTGGGTTGCATTCAATAGTATGGAATGTGCTACACAAATAAAGTTATTATAAATTAAATCAGGTCAAAACTCTAAAGTGCTGCCACATCTGGCTGGGAAGTGTGGTGGACCTCTGGCCAACCAGCAGATGAAGATTCCAAAACATCTGCCACCCTCAGCAATGGTGAGGCCCAGCATGGAAGTGGCAAGTGCTGAAGCATTCACAGCCATGTCCAGACAAAAGTGAATGGCTCTCTCCTGACATACTCACCACAGACACTGGTCTTCAGCCAAATCACCTCACTCCATCAGACCATGGAGCTGCTGAGAGCATGGGTACAGGGAAGATGACTGGACCAGACAACATGTTGTTAAAGAATGAACTGCAGATGCTGGAGAATCGAGGGTTTCACAAAAAGCTGGAGAAACTCAGCGGGTGCAGCAGCATCTAAGGAGCGAAGGAGATAGGCGACGTTTCGGGTCGAGACCCTTCTTCAGACTGGTCAGGGATCAGGGAAACGAGCGATATAGACAGTGATGTGGAGAGATAAAGAACAATGAATGAAAGATATGCAAAAAAGTATCGATGATAAAGGAAACAGGCCATTGTAAGCTGTTTGTAGTTTGAAAATGAGAAGCTAGTGCGACTTGGGTGGGGGAGAGATAGAGAGAGAGGGAATGCCAGGGCCCGAGGGCTGAGGGAGAGGTGGGAAGGGGAGGAGGCAGCCAGGGTTAACAGAATTGAGAAAATTCAATGTTTAAGCCCAGAGGATGCAGACTCCCCAAGCGGAATATGAGGTGCTGTTCCTCCAACTTGCGGTGTTGCTCACTCTGGCCGTGGAGGAGGCCCAGGACCGAGAGGTCGGATACGGGATCAGACAACATGCCCGCTGTGCAACAGAAGGCACACTCCAAGACTAGCTGTTCTTCTGTACATTTAAGGTAAAGGTGAAAAGATTTAACAAGAGTCTGAGGGGTAACTCTTTCACACAAAGAGTGGTGGGTGTATGGAACAAGCTGCCAGAGGAGGTAGTTGAGGCTGGGACTATCCCAACAATTAGACAGGTACATGGAGAGGACAGGTTTGGAGGGATGTGGACCAGATGCGAGCAGGTGGTCCCAGTGTAGCTGGGACATATTGGCCGGTGTGGGCATGCTGGGCCGAAGGGCCTGTTTTCACTCTGTGACTACATTTACAGAACAGTACAGGTGACACAGTGGGCTGAAGGGCCTGTTTGCGTGTAGAATGATTCATTGACCCTACGACTTTGTGGCTTCCACTTGACAAGGTATGCTCTGATCACAGTAAAATAGATGGTCCACTCCAGTTAATTACTGGCCGACATGGGTCACCTCCTCATCAACGACCTACTCATTGATGCCAGAACCACTCAGCTCCAAATCCCATCCATGACACCCGTTCCCATGACACCCATTTCCATGGCAACCTGAGGAGCACCTTCAGCAACAGACTGGTTCCACCATGATGCAGAACAGAACGCCACAGGAGATCCATCTTCACTGTGACTATCAAACTGTACAAGTCCTTCCCCCTTCTGTGGTGGGGTAGACTGACTTCCCTCTCCTCCAATCTTTGCACATCCCCAATCCTTTCCACATCACTTTAATTTCATGTTTCTTGTTGAGTTTTATGACATTGGACGATCAATTTCCCTCCTGGGATGAATAAAGTTGTATAGTATCGTATCTCATCCTGACGGTTAAATATCGAGCAAAGAGCTGAATTCTGAGAGCAATATTGGCAAATTTGACACCAATGAATCCTGGCAATGCTGCTCAATGGGCATAGTGAGTTGACTATGGCTGGAGCCAAACCTTGCCCCAAAGGAAGATGGTTATGTTTTTACAGACGTCAATTATCTCAGCCCCAGGATATCAGTGCAGAAGTTCCTCTGGGCAGTAACCTAGACTCAATCATTATCAGCTGCTGCATCAATCATTTTCAGCACTTTTGAACTTAAATGGAAGTATGTTTCCACTGTTGATATCCCAAACGGTCCTGATACCACATATTTTGTCCACCATGTAAAAATGGGACTAGCTCCATGGTGGCACGGTGGTGCAGTGGTAGAGTTGCCGCCCGACAGCACATTCAGCACCAATGACCGGTTTTGATCCCGACCACAGGTGCTGTCTGTACAGAGTTTACATTCTCCCTATGAGAATGGAGCGGCTGGGCTTGTATACTCTGGAGTTTAGAAGGATGAGAGGGGATCTCATTGAAACATATAAGATTATTAAGGGTTTGGACACGGTAGAGGCAGGAAACATGTTCCCGATGTTGGGGGAGTCCAGAACCAGGGGCCACAGTTTAAGAATAAGGGGTAAGCCTTTTAGAACGGAGACGAGGAAACACTTTTTCTCACAGAGAGTGGTGAGTCTGTGGAATTCTCTGGCTCAGAGGGCGGTGGAGGCCGGTTCTCTGGACACTTTCAAGAGAGAGCCAGATAGGGCTCTTGAAGATAGCGGAGTCAGGGGATACGGGGAGAAGGCAGGAACGGGGTACTGATTGTGGATGATCAGCCATGATCACATTGAAGGGCGGTGCTGGCTCGAAGGGCCGAGTGGCCTACTCCTGCACCTGCTGTCTATTGTCTATTGACAGCGTGGGTTTTCCCCAAGATCTTCAGTTTCCACCCACACTCCAAAGACGTACGGGTTTGTAAGTTAATCGGCTTGGGATAAAGGATGTTGTCCCTAGTGTGTGTACAATAGTGTTAATGTGCGGGGATCGCTGGTCAGCGCGGACTTGGTGTGCTGCATCCCGAAACTAAAGTAAACTAAAGCTCCGGAAGCCATCTTAGTCGGTATTGATGAGTTGGGCCAATGGGCTTGTTTCTCTGCTGCATAGAGAACTGCTTCTGCTGCTTATCCAGATTGTAACTGACTCTGAGATCACTTTGGAGCTGAGTTGCTGGTTTGTCCCACTGTCTAGATGGCGGGGGCTGGGTCTCGGGCTCGGAGTTATGCAGCTGTGGCTTCAGCGGCGGTTTCAGGGCCAGTTGAGGATGAGCCTTTTGTTGACTTGGAAGGCAGTATATATGGGATCTCGATCCAAACCGGGTTCCTGTGGAGCAGGGGTGCAATAGCGAAGGGCATGCATGATGTTTTCAAGACGGATGTTATTGCCTCTTCCAAGATTGCAGGAGGGAAGGTTGGGATGATACAAGAGTACCGGGAGTATGTGGACCTAGCGGTGGAGAGGGGGCTCGCAGTGGAGGGGATCTTCGCACCGGTGTGAACCGTGGGTGTCCACTGCGAAACCGGTTCTCCTGCGGAGGTAGACAAAAGTGCTGGAGAAACTCAGCGGATGCGGCAACATCTATGGAGCGAAGGAAATAGGCAACGTTTCGGGCCGAAACCCTGCTTCAGACTGATGCAGGGTGGGGGTGGTGGGAAGAAGAAAGGAAGAGGAGGAGCCAGAGGGCTGAGGGAGAGCTGGGAAGGGGAGGAGACAGCAAGGACTACCGGAAATTGGAGGTCAATGCTCAGGCCGCTGGGGACAATCTCCTGCGGAATTGTCCCACGTTTCTCCGGGATGCAAAACTTCTTGCACACTTGGGAAAGATTAGGGAGGTGTGGTCTAAGCTTATTAGGCTTATGCACTCCGGGAATGACCCGTATGAAAAAGGGGTCTTGAGTTTCAAGAGGCGGGTTTTTATGAAGGTGGAAGAGGGGTTGGGCGCTGAGAGGAGCTTGGTTGTGGAGCATGGGGGTGTCCCCTACTGCGTGTATTGGAGCTGGGGAGAGGCACGGTGTCGGGCGTGCAGAGAGTCTGGACATGTCCGCAGGGATTGTCCCAATCGCCGGGCCGCTGCTAGAAATCCTAACGCAGCGGCCCAGAATTGCATTGCTGGCCCGTCCGTTGTGCCTCGGTGACCCGGGGCAGCACTGCTAACCCACCTGTGGCAGCCAGCTCCGCACTGGGCAGTGATGGCCCCCCGCCGCCTACGTCCTGAGCATGTGGCGGTGGTTGTCGGCCAGGCGCAGGGGAAGGGCGAAGAAGGGGAGGGGGTGTTGGGTGGTGCAGAAGAAGAAGAGGTCCTAGAAGAAGAGTAAGCTCCTCCAAGTGAGTCAAACGCAAGCGGATGGGGCCTTGCACAGATCTGAGCCCACCCAAGGGGTGCCTTGCACAGATCTGAGCCCACCCAAGGGGTGCCTGTTGGCCCCAGTGAGGTCCAGGACACACCTGGTGTGGCTCAGCAAGGTGCTGAGGTGGTTCAGAAGTGGGAAGGGGAGGTAATACGTGGGGGTGGAAAAGAGGCAGCACGTGGTGTGGAGGCGGAGGACCCTTCCTTTATGGAGGTCACCAGACCCCGCATGCCAGCGGGACTAAAAGAAGGCATGCACCTGGCGAGGGAGAGCATGGTCGTGGGCCCAAAGTAAGGGGGAGGCCTACTTCGAGGCCTTCCGCCCCTGATGAGGATGGTGGCCACCAACTAGTGTCTTCTGGGCCGGAGGTTGGGCCTTTGTTTCAGGTACTTCTGAGGGTGTTACCAGACCAGTTACTGGGGTTGAGGGGTTGGGCACTGGTATTGCGTTCTCTGGGCCGGTGGTTGTCCCCTCGTCTCAGGGGCCTTCCAAGGGTTTATCTCAACGGGTATTGAGGTTAGCTTGCCTGGGTGTGTGTCCTCTGGATGGGAAGAGGTCCCCCCATTTCAGAGGCTGTCCGAGGGGCCGGCTTGTGCAGTGGGGTGAGTGAGCTTTCAGTAGCAATGTTACAAAATTTTGAGATTTTAAAAATCAAGTCTGCAATTTATCCCATCAGATAAAGCATAAAAAGAAGTTTAATTTGACATCTAATTCATTCATATCTTCAGTATTAAAAAAGGTTATGGCCATTTTCATACTCGGAAATTAGCATCTTGTTCCCCATTGACTTAACTCAAAAGCTGTGATCTGGAACAGTCAAAAGCCCATAACTTTCTTAAAAATTAAGACAACTCAATGAAATTTTCAGTTATTATAGATTGAAGCATTCTGAAACAAATAAGAAACAATCTTGGGTTACACAAAAAGCTGGAGAAACTCAGTGGGTGCAGCAGCATCTAAGGAGCGAAGGAGATAGGCGACGTTTCGGGTCGAGACCCTTCTTCAGACAATCTTACTTGGATGACATTAAATTAAAGCATATAATTAGTTAGTTATCTAATTGTAGCTAATTACAAAATTCAATGAGTAGATCTAAACATCTATCCATTTCTTAAGAAAAGATAAACTTTTTTAAATCGCCTAAGTGTCCAAATAACATTCACACAATAATCCACAATATAACATGATTTTTTAATCTAATTTTCATGAATTTCTAGGCCAAATGGAAGGAATTTAGTGTTTAATGCCTGTAAATTAATGGCCATTTAAATCAACTAGCGAGTGGGTTTTAGTGGAATGCGGTGGATTAGAACGTTGCAGTTTGCGGTGAAGTCGGAAGGAAAAACACTGCCAGTTCATACATTTTTTTTGTCCCCTTTTCGCAACATGAAAATGTGATTAAAGGCTTCCTAAAAACCGAGTTTTAATGTAAAAATAAACTGTGCACTTTATTTTCTCCCCTACCTTAGGTCCGTTCCGCTGTCATCGTTCAGAGCTTTAGAAGATGATTTTTAAACTACTCTAGTTAATAAATAATCTAGCGTAGTTTAAAAATACCTTCATGAATGAAATGTTGGAGCGATTTCCCTTTAGCGACGAAATTGCCCGACATGGGTCGACTTGGACTGTCTAGAGAAAAACGGCATTTTAAACACGCCCCCCTCTGAAAGGCGCCAAAGTCACGCACACGGGGAGCGGCAGAACTGCAGCGCTGCTAAAGGTAAGTATTGTAACATACCTACTTTCAGTGAGCTGTAGTCCTTCAAACTCTGACCATGACCTTGAAGGCAGTACAGGGGAGGATGCTGCTCCAGGTGTGAGTGGGAGGGCAGAGTGCCCCGACTCCAGGACTGTGTCTCGAACAGTCGTTATCTGTGAGATTCGGGACTTTCTAAAAACAAACAGGAGTACTAAGACTAAAATTGAAGCAGCTCGGTGGCGGTGGACAAATCCGCTTGCTCCACACAATCTGAGCCGCCTTTCTGAGATTGATAGGTTTGATATTATCCTTGGCAGCAAAGACAGTGATCTTTGTCAATCTGAGTAGCGTCAGTCTGGGGACTTCTTGAAGTTCCTCAGAGAGAAAGTATTCGAGTCCATGAGGAGTGTGAGGAACACATTCTAGTGTGTTTGCACATTCATAGTTGCTACTTTAAATTTAAACGGTAGCAGAGCGAGCTTACTGCAAGAGACGCATACTGTTGTCAGTGATGAACCCACCTGGCGACTGGAGTGGGAAGAGGGGGTCTATATGAGCCATCTCAGCACAAAGTCTAGTGGGGTGGCTTTTCTGTTGGCCCCGACTTTTCAGCCAGTGATCCTGAAGGTGCAGGAAGTGGTGCCAGGACGTTTGCTCCATCTGGCCGTGAGCCTGGATGGCATGCCGTTGCATTTCATTAACGTGTATGCCCCTAGCTCCGGCACGATGCAGGCCGGCCTACTTCAGGAGGTGACTGCTCTGTTGAGCACTATTGATAGGGGAGAGTGCGTTTTCCTTGGGGGGGGACTTTAATTGCACACTTGAGGTGCGGGACCATTCTGGTACTCAGTGTGCGCCTGCTGTAGCAAAGAAGCTGAGAGGGTTGATTGACTCCTTTGAGTTGGTTGGTTGATGCGTGGCGGAACCTCCACCCTGATTCCAATGCTTTTTTGCGGAGGTCTGAGGGTGGTGGTTCCCGCATCGATCGCATGTACATCTCCAGTGCATATGTCTCCTGTGTCTCAGCGGCCTCAATGCGGCTGGTGCCGTGCTCGGACCACTGTCTGGTGCGTGTGGATTTTAATCCAGCGTGCGCTTGGGCTGGGTCCGCGTACTGGCACTTCAACAACAGGCTGCTGGAGGATCGGTGTTTCCGGGAGTCATTCAGTCGGTTTTGGGTGAAGTGGACAGAGAGGCAGAGGTGCTTCTCTTCCCTTAAACCCCTGTCTCACGGTGCGAGTTGGCCCACGAGTGACCCCGAGTTTTCACACGTGGTGATCACGTACAGCCAACGTAGCGGGAACGTCGGAACTCGCGCGATCAACTTGTCCACTCGTGGCGCTAACGGCAGGTACCCGTGAAACTTGTGAACTCGTGAAAAAAGTCAAACATGGACTTTTTCCACGAGTCAAATTTCGTGTTCAAGTTTAAAATTGAAACATTTAAACTCAGAGTTATATCGTAGTGGCCCGTGCGTTAAGTTTAGTGATCCGTGCGTCTACCGTGGGAACTCTTTAATAGACACAAAATGCTGGAGTAACTCAGCGGACCAGGCAGCATCTCTGGAGAGAAGGAATGGAGTCGAGGCCCTTCTTCAGACTTACCCAAAACGCCACCCATTCCTTCTCTCCAGAGATGCGGCCTGTCCCGCCGAGTTTCTCCAGCAGTTTGTGTCTATCTACACTTTAGTTTCGGATATGATCAAGTGTAAGAAACGCAAACCAGACTACCTTCACATCAGAGAATCCTAATGTTCCAGGATAAAACTCCACACACCCTAGCTACATCCAATATTAAATTGCATGAATATCATGCATAGTATGCATCTATGAGCTCAACATTTAAAGGGCTGCCCTTTAAATGAAAAGTATGCCAATCATAGAGATTGTGTTAAACCACTGTACAATATTTTAAAATATTTATAACCTGTATCTATTTACTTGGGTGACAAAATAAACGCATCAAAACCTAAAAGCGAGAAAGAGAAAATAAATAGGTCCGATATTTGCTTAAAATCATCTCCTAGATTTTAGAAATGATGCCAAAGCCCGGCTTTACCATTCAAAACTGCAGCATTTCAAATTATCTAATTTATAAAAATACATTGAGAATCAATGATTCATAATGGGATGACTCCGCTCTTCAGTAGAAGCAATTAATTTCCTCTAGGGGGTTTTTAACAGACATATTCTCTTTTTAAACAAGATTAATTTAATTATTTTTGTTTGGAGCCTCCCCCGCCACTTTAGTTCTCATTATCATCCTCGCTCCTCCACCGAGAAAATCTCCACTGAACGCACCGGTTCTGACGGAGAAATTAAATAACATATATAGTGGATATGTCAACACCTTTTTGATCTTGGGGTTAGGTGGGGCGGTTTAGTCCATCAAGTCCGAACACACAGGTCTGCTTCAGCTGATGTGAAGAAGGGTCTCTACCCGAAACGTCTCCCATTCCTTCTCTCCAGAGATGCTGCCTGTCCCACTGAGTTACTCCAGCATTTTGTGTCCATCTCAGCAGGACACAGCCCCGTGGTTAACACCACACTCCAGACCTATCTAGCCCCTTATTTGTGAAAGTTCCACACATATTTATCGACATTTTATCCGGCACTGTGCCCAGGCTATTGACACCACACTGAGCCCAAACTAAAACAATCCCAGTACTTATTGGTGTGTATGGTTTGACAAAGAACATGTGCAATTTGGCCGAGGCACTTCACTGTCCGTGTGTAGGAAGGAACTGCAGATGCTGGTTTACACCGACGATAGACACAAACATGCTGGAGTAACTCAGCGGGACAGGCATCGCCTCTGGAGAGAAGGAATGGGTGATATTTCGGGTCGGGACCCTTCTTCAGACTCCCCGCTCATTCTTCCCTCGTCGATGTGAACTTATGGGGGTGCGAGGAATCGGGCGTCGCTGGGTAAGGGGAAGAGAGGTTTTACTGCTGAATTATGCGCAACAGAAGCATGAAGTGGGGGTAAGGTCCGTTTAAACTATCTTGTCGTCATCCCCCCCCAATGTTGGGAGAGAGAGGGGAGAGAGTTGTGCAAACAAACCACGGGAGACTGCATCTTTGGAGGGAAATCATAAAATGTACAGGGATGTTTCGTGCCGGGACCCTAAAGGTTGACTACCCGTTTCGCAGATGCCGTTCCTAGCCCCCCCTCTCACTCCTCCCCACCCATAGTCTTTGCCTTCTCCCAATTCCACCATCCCTCGCCGCCGCCCCCCCCCCCCCCCCCCAAACCTGTCCTCGCCTGAACTGCTGAAGATAACCGAGTGCTTTACATGCGAATCCCGGACTGCAGCAACAACACACGCCCTGAGCGGGAGAGGAACTTGGTAACTCAAGAGCAAACGGGAGGGGAACTTGATAACTCTGGAGACGAACTCGGAACATCGCAGATTACCATACCCGTGGGAACTCGCCACAAACACTTGCACATCAACTTGGAATATCGTACACAACCACGAGTCTGTCACTCTGGGTCACTCGTGGGTCAACTCGCACCATGAGACAGGGCCTTTAGGCAGTGGTGGGATGTGGGTAAAGCTCACATCCGTCTCTTTTGTAAGGAATATACATGGGGGTCGACTGGAAGGCGGGACTCAGCGGTCGAGAGGCTTGAGAGGGAGATACTGGACGCAGAGTCTCGCCTGGGTCAGTTTGGTGAAGACTCCAGTGAATGGGGAGAGTTTCAGAGGAAGAAGGAGGCTTTGAGGAGTCTGCTGCTTGAGTGGTCCCGAGGCGCTTAACGTGAGGTCTCGGGTCCAGATGCTGCATGATCTGGACCGAGCGTCGCCTTTCTTTTTCTCTCTGGAGAAGGGGCGGGGAGCTCGCAAACAGCTCGTGGAGTTGCTTGCTGATGACGGCTCCTCTGTCACTGATCCAGAGCGGATCAATGCCTTGGTTAGGTCCTTTTATGGGTCCCTGTTCTCTGCGGATGGATTCAGCGTGGAGGCTCAGCAAGATCTGTTGGAGGGTCTACCGACTGTAGATAGGGAGGTGGCTGATCTTCTTGATGGCCCCTTATCTTTGGAGGAGTTGACTCGTGCCTTGCATCAGCTCAGGAGGGGTAAGTCCCCCGGGCTGGATGGGTTGACGGTAGAATTTGTTAGAGCTTTCTGGGATATCCTAGGGGATGACTACATGTTGGTTCTGGGGGAGAGCCTGGCGACCGGGGAGATGCCTCTCTCGTGGCGTAGGGCAGTTGTTGTCTTGCTGCCTAAGAAGGGCGAACTCCGTTTGTTGAAGAACTGGCGTCCAGTCTCTCTCCTATGCACAGAATATAAAATTTTTGCACGGGCAATGGCAAATCGCCTGGGCTCCGTGCTGCATCAACTGATTCATCCTGACCAATCTTATACAGTCCCTGGCCGGTCCATTCAGGATAACATCCACCTGGTTAGGGACCTGATTCATCTAGCCCAGGGTACTCGTGAGTCAGCTGCTTTTCTGTCTCTTGATCAGGAGAAGGCTTTTGATAGGGTAGAGCATGAATACCTATTTGGGACGTTGCAAGCGTTTGGGTTTGGACCGCATTTCGTGGCCCGGGTCCGGCTTTTGTACGCTGCTGCGGAGTGCCTTGTAAAGGTTAATGGCGCGTTGTTGTCTCCTTTTCATTTTGGGAGGGGGGTCCGCCAGGGGTGCCCTATGTCGGGCCAGTTGTACTCGGTCTGTGTGGAGCCGTTCCTGTGTCTTCTTCGGAGGAGGTTGACAGGCCTGGCCCTACCTGGCCCGTGGGTTGAGGTGATTCTATCGGCGTATGCCGATGACGTACTTCTTATGTTCAATGATCCTGGTGACCTGCGGAGGATGCGTGACTGCCAGGAGATTTTCTCGGCTGCATCTTCTGCTAGGATTAACTGGAGTAAGTGCTCTGGACTTTTGGTGGGTCAGTGGCGGGTAGACTCCCTGCCGGAGGAGATGGCATTGTATGCGTGGAATACCACGCACCTCCTCTATCTGGGGGTGTACCTGAGTCCCACTGAGGATGTTTGGCCGGCAAACTGGCAGGAGTTGGAGACGAAGGTGGTTGCTCGGCTGGGGCGCTGGTCAGGCCTGCTTGGAGTTCTCTCCTTTCGGGGGAGGGTGCTGGTCATAAACCAGCTGGTGGCCTCTATGTTATGGTACCGGCTGGCTACTCTTGTCCCACCCTCTATATTTGTAACTGCTTTACAGAAGAAGCTGGTAGATTTCTTTTGGGGAAATAGGAAGCACTGGATTTCCGCGGCGGTCCTGAGTCTCCCGTTAGAGGAGGGTGGCCAGTCCTTGGTATGCGTGCGTACCCAGGTGGCGGCTCTCCGTCTCAGGACTTTGCGGAGATACATGTATGTAGAGAACCCTCCCAGATGGCACGCTCTGGCCACATTTTGTTCCGTCAGGGTCGTTGCCTAAGGGGGGTCTCGCGGCTCCCGGTGGCGGGCGTCAGTCGACCCGCTATAAGGGGCTTGCCTGTCTTCTACCGGGATGTGCTAAGAGTGAGGAATTTGGCTGTTTTCAGCCAGAGTGTTGCTCCACGAGGAGAGGGGGATGTTGTGGCTGCGGGTGTGGCTGGTCCTCATCCTATCATGGCGGGTGTCGAGGAGAGGCGCGAGCCTAGAGTGGTTCAGATAGAGCTTACCCCCGCTCCGTCAGATCTGCTCATCGGGCCTAGGCTTCGGGATATTTCTCGGGCACCGGCTCCGCATAATCTGAGCTGCCTTTCTGAGATGACCAGCATGCCATTTCATGAGGCGAAGAGACGCACACTGTACAGGATGCTCCTGCACATTCTGAACCTCCGTGCCTTCGTCTCCGGTCCCGACACACCATGGCGGACGGTGTTACCACCCGAAGGCGGGGGAGGTCCCCAGTGGGGGTCCTTCTATAAGGGAGTCGTACCCCTTTATATTGGGGACCTGGGGTGGAGAGTGTTGCATGGAGCGGTAGTTTGTAATAAACTTTTGAGCCGGTTCACGGGCTCGTCCGCCGCATGTATTTTCTGCGGAGAGGAGGAGACCGTGTTTCACGTGTGTATGGAGTGTGTGAGGTTACTGCCCCTGTACCAATATCTGAAGGGGCTGTTCCTCAAGTTCTGGCTGCATTTTAGTCCCACGATTCTAGTGTTTGGGCACAAGGCAGGGAGTGGGGAGGGCCGATTGAGGGGGTAGGACCTCCCTGTCAGTTTGCTCCTGGGCCTGGCCAAGATGGCCATTCGCGGGTCCATGCAGCGGGCGGTCGATGGTCAGGCTAGAGTCGGCTGCCTGCCCCTCTTCCGGGCCTACGTCCGTGCACGTGTGTCCCTGGAGAGGGAACACACGGTGTCCACGGGGACTCTGGAGGCCTTCCGTCAACGCTGGTCACCGCGTGGGGTTGAGAGTATTGTAAACAATGAATGCACTGTTGTACTATAATGATTATTTGATGTATTGTAACCTCTGAATATGTTTTAGATGTGATGTATTATGCGTTTGTGCTGAATAAAGTTTTGAAAAAAGGAAATAAAAAGAGAGAGATTGAGAGAGAGAGATCAAATGAGATAGTGTCGCGGTTGGGATGCAACAAAGAGCTATTGTGTTCCCAAAAGTGACAAAGGAAGACTAGTTTAGTTTAGTTTACTTCAGAGATAGAGTATGGAAACAGGTACTTCGGCCCACCGAGTCCAGACCGACCAGCGATCCCTGCACACTTACACTATCCTACACACTCGAGGGACAACTTACACTTATACATTTATACCAAGCCAATTAAGTTACAAACCTTTATCTAATTGGAGGGTATCTCACTACCTCCCCTAGTCTATGGCATCACCATGCTCAGTCCCCCGCCATCAACATGCTGAGGGACGCCGTTGACCAAACACTCTATTGAAGCAACCAGTCAAACACTGTGGCCCAACAACGTGTTCGTTTGACAGCTTTCTTGCAGCAATGTAAAATGTAGACGGAGCACGGAGCCAGATGGCCCAACCCATCCATGTCGATCAAGATGGCCCTCCAAAGCTAGTTCCATTTATCCACACCTGGCCCATACCTAAACACACATTCTTCAGACTAATGATTGGGCCAAAACACAATACAATATAATGAGATAGATACAAAAAGCTGTGTATTATGCCCCTGTCCGACATAGGAATCCTGAACGGAAACCCCTGGAGAATTTGTGCCCCACCCAAGGTTTCCGTGTGGTTCCCGGAGGTTCCTGGAGGTTCCCGGAGGTTTTTGTTAGTCTCCCTAATGGTCGAAAGTGGTTTCCGCTTCATCTATGTTCCAGCAATTATTTCAAAAAATTCAAAACCGGCCACGAAGAAAAATAGGTTGCCGTTTTAAAAATCGGTAATTTTTTAGTCGAAGCCGGTTGCGATGCTAGTCGAAGGTGGTTGCCGGAGGTTGCAGGTAGTGGAAGGTAAGACCTCCCTGGTGGAATAAAACTGGGTGAAAAAAAGGTCTTACCTTTCCTCTTACCACCCACCACTGGCACACAGTGGCTGCAATGTGCCCAAGCTTAAAAAGGAACTGCAGTGACTCAACGAGACTACCCAGACAGCAGCCCTCAAACCACTGACCTCCACTATGAAGAAAGACAAGGGGAGGTGCAACAGAACACTACCGTCCGGTGGTACAGTGGCGTGGCTGTAGAGTTGCTGCCTTACAGCTCTTACAGCGCCAGAGATTCGGGTTCGATCCTGACTACGGCTGCTGTCTGTACAAATTTGTACGGTATACCCATGACCTGCATGGGTTTTCTCCGAGAACTTCGATTTCTTCCCACACTCCAAAGACGTACAGGTAAAGTAGACATGCAGGTGCAGCAGACAGTGAAGAATGCGAATGGTATGTTAGCATTCGTAGCAAAAGGATTTGAATATAGGAGCAGGGAGGTTCTACTGCATTGTGAGACCACACCTGGAGTATTGCGTACAGTTTTGGTCTCCAAATCTGAGGAAAGACATTCTTGCCATAGAGGGAGTACAGAGAAGGTTCACCAGACTGATTCCTGGGATGTCAGGACTTCCATATGAAGAAAGACTGGATAGACTCTGCTTGTACTCGCGAGAATTTAGAAGATTGTGGGGGATCTTATAGAAACTTACAAAATTCTTAAGGGGTTGGACAGGCTAGATGCAGGAAGATTGTTCCCGATGTTGGGGAAGTCCAGGACATGGGGTCACAGTTTAAGGATAAGGGGGAAATATTTTAGGACTGAGATGAGAAAAACATTTTTCACACAGAGAGTAGTGAATCTGTGGAATTCTCTGCCACAGAAGGTAGTTGAGGTCAGTTCATTGGCTATATTTAAGAGGGAGTTAGTTGTGGGACTTGTGGCTAAAGGGATCAGGGGGTATGGAGAGAAGACAGGTACAGGATACTGAGTTGGATGATCAGCCATGATCATATTGAATGGCGGTGCTGGCTCGAAGGGCCAAATGGCCTACTCCTGCACCTATTTTCTATGTTTCTATGTTCGTAGGTTAATTGGCTTGGTATAAGTGTAAAAATCATCCCTGGTGTAGGATAGTGTTAATGTGCGGGGATAGCTGGTCGGTGCGGACTCGGTGGGCTGAAGGGCCTGTTTCCATGCTGGACCTCTAAACTAAACTGGGCCTGTAGATTCCTCTCAAAGTACAAACACCATTCTGACTTGAAAGTATTTTGCTAATCCTCCAGCAACTTCATCTAATTCCTGGAAGTCTGTCCCCATCAACACAATGTGATCACCATCAGTGGACAGACTATAAGGTTCAAGACTTCTCACCACCATCCCAAGGGCAGGTGGAAATGAGCGGTATATGCTGGAGTTGCCAGGATTTGTCTTGCTCCCATCTCTCTTTCCCAACTTGCTTCCCCCTCTCACTATCAGTCCGAAGAAGAGTCCCGACCCAAAGGGTTTCCCCCACAGACGTTGCCTGACTCACTGAGTTCCTCCAGCATTTTGTGTTTTGCTCAAGATTCCTGCATCTGCGATTCCTTGTGTCAGCATTGTTGCCTTATTTTGGGTAATATATTATTGTAACGTTGAATAAGAAAATGTGTTAACACAGAGACTCAAGAAACTGCCAATGGTGAAATCTTGAGCAAATATATTGGAGGAACTCATCGAGCCAGTCAGCATCTGCGTAGGGAAATAGACAGACAATGTTTCGGGTTGGGTCATTTGTTCCGATTATGTTGATATAGTTATTTTACATAAACATAACACTTCATTAATATCAGGGAGGAGGTGGCGGAGATACACTGGGAACGTTTACTTGCAGGTAAGTTTATATCTGCACCGTGGGAAGCATGGAAAGGAGATCGGCCAACATGTTACTGAAAGGGCGAAAACCATGAGGTGACAAATACATGAAACCTTGTATGTCAAGGGATATCGTGGATAGACACAAAAAGCTGGAATAACTCAGCGGGTAAGACATCATCTCTGAAATTGGGTGCAGTTTTGGTCTCCTAATTTATTTGATCTTTTGTTCTCCTAATTTGAGGAAGGACATTCTTGTTATTGAGGGAGTGCAGCGTAGGTTCACCAGGTTAATTCCTGGGATGGCGGGACTGACATATGATGAAAGAGTGGATCGACTGGGCTTATATTCACTGGAATTTAGAAGGGTGAGAGGGGATCTTATAGAAACATATAAAATTCTTATGGGATTGGACAGGCTAGATGCAGGAAAAAAAGGTCTTGATGGTGGGGGAGTTTGGAACCAGGGGTCACAGTTTAAGAATAAGGGGTAGGATATTTAGGACTGAGATGAGGAAAAACCTTTTCACCCAGAGAGTTGTGAATCTGTGGAATTCTCTACCACAGAAGGCCAATTCACTGGATGTTTGAGCCAGCACCACAATTCAATATGATCATGGCTGATCATCCAAAATCAGTACCCCATTCCTGCTTTCTCCCCATATCACCTTGATTCCGTTAGCCCTAAGAGCTATATCTAACTCTCTCTTGAAAACATCCATGGAATTGGCCTCCACTGCTTTCTGTGGCAGAGAATTCCACAGATTCACAATTCTCTGGGTGTAAAAGCTTATCCTCATCTCAGTCCTAAATGGCCTTATTCATAAACTGTTTCTCCAGGTTCTGGACTCCCTCAACATCGGGAACATTTTTCCCACATTTTGCTGCATCTTTTCCCAGATGTGATTTACAGGGTAGTAAGGCCTTTTGACGAGTCCCACATGGGAGACTGAACCAATGGCAAAGAGCCCCATGGGATCCCGGCCAAGTTAGCAAATTGGATTCAAGACTGATTTGGCATTAGGACGCAGAAGATGTAGGTAGATGATTGTTTTTGCTTTTAGATGGTAGTGGTATCTTAGAGGGATCGGTGCTGGGACTCTTTCTGTTCGTAATATGAATGACTTGACTGTGAATGTGGTAGATTAAATCAGCAAATTAATGGATGACACTGAGATTAGCGCACTGTTGGTGGTGTGGAGGGTAGTTTTAGGATTCAGAGACACAATGCGTGGGCGAAATGCACTGAAGACGGCAGATAGAGTTTACTCCACACAAGTGTGTGGTGTTGCATTTTGGCATCGCTAATGTGGCCAGAACTTACAGCATGAGTGATAAGGTCCGAGGATGTATTGAGGACAGAAGGGGATCTTGGTACCATCCCTTGGATCATTGAAGGTGGCACTGCAGGTAGATAACATGGTCAGGAAGATAGATTTAGCACGTTGTTAAAGAAGGAACTGCAGATGCTGGAGAATCGAGGGTTACACAAAAAGCTGGAGAAACTCAGCGGGTGTAGCAGCATCTAAGGAGCGAAGGAGATAGGTGACGTTTCGGGTTGAGACCCTTCTTCAGATAGATTTAGCATGTCACCACGAGAGAGCAGTGGAGATATACTATCGTCTAGCCTGAGATGACAGGTCAGTTGTACACGTGGGGCTCAAGAGACGAGGTCTGCTTTCCCTTGAGCCGAGAGTAGAAGGAACATGATTAAGGCATATAAAATGATGAGGGTATAGATGGTGTCAACTGCAGGAAGCATGTCCCTTCATGAGAGGGAGATAATAGTAATAGATAATAGAGACATGGATTTAGAGTAAGAGGGAAAAGATTTGGAGGAGATATGCGGGCAATGCTTACAGCCCAGCGTGTGGTGAGTATCCAGAAAGCACTGTCTACAAAACTGGGTGAAGCTGGGTCAGTGAGTGCATTTAGGAAGTGTGCAGATGAGCACTGGAATCATTTCAGCATCAAGCGCTTGTGGGTTACAATGGGAAGATAGCAACTGGTCAGCATGGATGAGTTGGGCCGAATGAACTATTCTGCGTTGAATGATTCTTTGCTCATTGACTCAACGTTGTTAGGTGTATGTGTGTGTACTATTACTAATTATACTGCATCACTCCCTGGTGTTCTGTATTCCATGCAGTGAATGCATATTGTATCATTCCAACAAACGGCAGCGCAGTGGCACAGTGGTAGAGTTGCTGCCTTACAGCGCTTGCAGCGCCAGAGACCCGGGTTCGATTCCAACTACGGGTGCTGTCTGTATGGAGTTTGTACGTTCTCCCCGTGACCTGCGTGGGTTTTCTCCGAAATCTTCAGTTTCCTCCCACACTCCAAAGACATACAGGTTTGTAGGTTAATTGGCTTGGTATAAATGTAAATTGTCCCTAGTGTGTGGGATAGTGTCAAGGGGCTGTCCCACTTGGACGACCTAATTGGCGAGTTTCGAAGAGTTTAGGAGAGTTTGAAAAAATGTCATGTAGAAGACCTCCTTTGACTATGTTGAAGACCAGCTTCGACAAGCTTCGACTAGCTACGACTAACTTCAGGGAAAATTGGACACCAAATAGTGGAGAGTGAAGACGACCTCCTTTGACTATGTTGAAGACTATCAAGGACTACCTTCGACTACCCTCGATTATCTACGACTAACATGCTGACCTACTACGACCTACTTCGACTAAACCTACGAGTAAAATAAGTATTGATTTTTTCCATGGCGACCTTTTTTTACTCGCGGGCATTTTTAACATGTTGAAAAAACCGCCGTGACCTAACTGAGGCCTTGAGTACGCGGAGACCACTCTCGAGTATGAAGGAGAGTTACAAAGACCTCCTCGGACCTCGGGTCGACCATGCTGCGAGTATGAGTCGAGGGCAAGCTCGCCAGCACTCGCGGATTAGGTCGCCCAAGTGGGACTGCCCCTTTAATGTGCGGGGATCGCTGGTCGGAGCAGTCTCAGTGGGCTGAAGGGCCTGTTTCTGCGCTGTATGTCTAAACCAAAAATAAACTCATGCCACTCAGAGTGGAAAATAAACACACGGTTGAGACGCGGGAATCGAATTGACAATGCTCCCAAACATAAAATATGCTAGTGGAGTGCATTGTAAGCGATAGGATATTTACAGTGTACAGAGGTGCAAGCACTGAATTTGAGAGAGAATCGGTCAGCTGGAGTCTGCATGTGGAAGGCCATTCAGGTGTCTGCACAAGTTTAATGCACATTGAATGTGAAAGGATGATCACCAAATTTTAGATAAATACCAATTGATGTTTAATAAATTCCTAAAATGGACCAGTTATATCCTTTTAGTGGATGGACGAGAATGTCTGGTCTTTTCAACGATTGGGAGTACATGTGTCTCCAGGGATCATAAGACAATGGGGAATATTTGTGATATGATTAACCTAAATGCCTTACATACTGGAAATGGATGATGGAAATTAGGCTAACATAGTAGGGCACAATGGTAGAGTTGCTGCCTTACAGCGCCAGAGACCCAGCTTAAATCTTGACTACGGGTGCTGTCTGTACAGAGTTTGTACGTTCTCCCTGTGACCTGCGATGGTTTTCACCGAGATCTTGGGTTTCCTCACACACTTCAAAGACGTACAGGTTTTATGTAAATTGGCTTGGTATAAATGTAAATTGTCCCTAGAGTGTGCCTGGTAGCGTGCAGGGATCGCCTGTTTCTGCGCTGTATCTCGAAGTAAACTCAAGTAAAGGGAATGAAACGTTAGAAAGACTGATCAGTAATTATGGTCTTACACTGCAAGGCAATTAGAACAACGTTGTGGAGTTAGCATGTAGGGTTATTCAAAGCATAAGAAATATATGGTAAGAGTAGCAATGAGGGTCCACAAAGGAGGAGATGGTGCCTACAAGAAGGATAGCGGAGCTGCTGCCGGGCAATCTATACTGTTACTAAAACTCTCAACTTGACCACTTCCGGGCTGCGCAAAAATGGTACCCTATATCGCTGGGATTACTTACTTGCCATTCACCTCTGCTCCAAGCGCACCAAGTTTTGTTCCGATCGGTGGAATATTACAAAAGTTACGAAGATTTTTTAAATCGGGAGATCAGCAGATTGGTCTTCTCGCCTGTCAGTCACCAAGAAGGTAATGCCCCTTCCAGCACCCACAATTAATCTTTGCTGTTAATCACTGGTCAGGACGAAGAGAATAAAAACCCCGGAGGCGGGGCTGAGTCCAAGAGCTGCTGTGAGCCCCCATCGCACCCCCAACCCCTTCCTCTCTGGGCCCCCACGCTGGCTCCTGCCCCCCTTCCCTGTGAAACCCCCACAACTCCTGTCTTTTCTCCAAGCTTTCTCCAACCCCCCAGCCCTCAAACCACCCCCACAGCCCCCAAGCCTCCAATCCCCCCCACCCACCCTACCCTCCCCCTGCCCCAACACCTCTTCCCCCACTACCCCCCATTGCCCTCACAACCCCCCCCATCCACACATCCCTCCCCCTGCAAACCCCCTCCCCCACAACCCCCCCTCCCCCACAACCCCTCCCCCCCCACAACACCTCCCCCCCACAACACCTCCCCCCCACAACCCCTCCCCCATTGCATTGGGGAATGGGTTGCATTTGGGGACCAGGCCTCCTGTGTGAGTGGGACCCAACGAGTCCCACTTAGTCTAGTCAATCACAAATGATTCCTCCCACACTCCAAAGATGTACAAGTTTGTTTGCATTAATTGGGTTGGTATAAATGTAAAATGTCATCAGGGTCGCTGGTTGGTGTAGACTCAGTGGGCCGAAGGGCCTGTTTCCGCGTTGTATCTCGAAATTAAACTAAACTAATGATCACAATCCCCAATTCAGAAGAACAGGATTTATTATAAATTGTAGAATATCCATGTAACCTTTCAAACAAGTCTACTAAAAAGTGCTGGAAGGCTTTTGGGAAAGCATGGTATCATTGTTAAATATACTGTAAAGTAATAACAGGCTTGTTTGAAACACTCACCTCTGCTACATGAGTGTTTCTATGTGTGTTGGCCAGTTCTGAACATTAACTAGAAGAGTGATGGGGCCCCATGTGAAAGCCAGATTCAGAGTCTAGGTCAAACACTCATATTCCTCCAACTATGCAAGTAAAAATCTTTAATAAATCAACAATAGTTCCATAGTAATTTATTGTCGTTCTGTATGCACCTAGATACTCTGAAATTCCTGCTTCCAGTAAAATAATATTATATATAAGCAGGTGGTGCAGCGTTAGAGTTGCTGCCTTACAGCACAATCAGCACCAGAGACCTGGGTTCCATCCCGACTACAGGTGTCGTCTGCACGGAGCTTGTACATTATCCCCGTGGTTTTTTCCGAGATCTCCGGTTCCCTCCCACATTCCTACAACATGCACGTTTGTAGGTTAACCGGCTTGGGTATAATTGTAAACTGCCCTCCGTGTGTGTAGGACAGGTGCGGGGATCGCTGGTTGGCACGGACCTGGTGGGCCGAAGGGGCTGTTTCTGTGCTCTATCTCCAAAAGTAAAACTATAAAAAACTAAAAACAATCATATATAAGGTCTTTATTCTTTGGAGCGCAGAAGGTTAAGGGGGGACTTGATTGAGGTCTTTAAAACGATGAAAGGGATAGACAGAGTTGACGTGGATAAGCTTTTCCCATTGAGGGTAGGGAAGATTCAAACAAGAGGGCATGACATGAGAATTAAGGGACAGAAGTGTAGGGGTAACATGAGGGGGAATTTCTTTACTCAGAGAGTGGTGGCTGTGTGGAATGAGCTTCCAGCAGAAGTGGTGGAGGCAGGATCAATTTTAACATTTAAAAGTAAAGTGGATAGGTATATGGACGGGAAGGGAATGGAGGGGTATGGTCTGAGTGCAGGTAGATGGGACTAGGGGAAAATAAATGGTCGGCACGGACTGGAAGGGTCGAGAGGGCCTGTTTCTGTGCTGTAATTGTTATATGGTTATATGGTTATAAGGATTGTACTGTAAAAATAGTACAGTTCTTCACAAAAAGTCACAATGTTCCAATGCTATAGTACTTATTAGGTATCAAATTATTAAAACATATCGAGTCTTATCTTGGCCTTGTTGTCCAGGAGGCACTAGATTGGTGATGCAGGGGCCAGCCTGAGCTGGCAGTGCTGTCTGTATCCTCAGTGCAAGTTGCATCCGATGCATGCGCTCACCTTTGGGACCTCCAGTGGCATCTGACCCACGCCATCCACCAGCTCCAGTGACCCACTCCTCTGACCCACACCCTGCCCCATGAACGAGCTGCCTTCTCACCACCTGCAGCCACCACTCACAACTGTGAAATATGGATGATCTGGTTTCGATCCCGACTACAGGTGCTGTCTGTAAGGAGTTTGCACGTTCTCCACGTGACCGCGTAGGTTTTCTCCGAGACCTTCGGTTTCCTCCCACACTCATGCAATATTTGTAGGTTATTTGGCTCGGTATAAGTGTAAATTGTCCGTAGTGTGTGCAGGGTAGTGTTAATGTTCAGGGATTGCTGGTTGGCGTGGACTTGGTGGGCCGAAGGGCCTGTTTCCGCACTGTATCTCTAAACTAGACTGTAAGGACTACAAGGTGTAGAAACAAGGAACTGCTGATGTTGATTGACAAAAAAAGACACAAAGTGCTGAAGAACTCAACGGGTCAGGCAGCATCTCTTTAGAACATGGATAGGTGGTGTTTCAGATGAGGGTCCTTATTCAGACTGGTAGTGTTTACATCTGAAGCATGTACATCAGCTGATATGAGATAGCAAACACAGAGAGAGAGGGTGGACAAAGGTGCTGGGGAAACTCAGCGGGTGAGGCAGCATCTATGGAGCGAAGGAAATGGGCAACGTTTCGGGTCGAAACCCTCCTTCAGACTGAAGAAGGGTTTCGACCCAAAACGTTGCCTATTTCCTTCGCTCCATAGACGCTGCCTCACCCGCTGAGTTTCTCCAGCATTTTTGTCGACCTTTGATTTTCCAGCATCTGCAGTTCCTTCTCGAACAGAGAGAGAGGACTTCCAGCAGATTGGTGTGTATATGGGGTATCTCACATATGTCTGTGCAGAGGGCAAACGATGAAACCAGGCGGCAGAGATGATTCCATCTCTGTCAATGTTCAGAAATAAATGCCTGGACGAGACATGGTTCCAGCCACTGCATTGTATGATTGTTGCCTCCAGAGAAGGTGTCTTGAGGGTTCTGGTGAAGCGATCCATTAACTAGTTTAGTTTAGTTTACAGATACAGCTGGGAAACAGGCCCTTCAACCCACCGAGTCCACACCGACCAGCGATCCCCACACATTAACACCATCCTACACACACAAGCAACAACTTTACACTCATACCAAGTCAAAGAACCGACAAACCTCTGTGTCTTTGGAGTGTGGGAGGAATCCGAGGATCTCGGAGAAAGTCCACACGGTCACGGGGAGAACGTACAAACTCCGTACAGACAGCACCCGTAGTCAGGATCGACCCCTGGTCTCCGGTGCTGCAAGCGCTGTAAGGCAGCAAATCAAACACTGCGCCACCATGCGCCCCCAATGGGTCAGCAACAGCCCGGTGGCAGAATGAAGGACAGTCTCCACAACCACAGGAATGACTATCACCACACCACTGCTGCCATTCTTCATGGACACCCAAAAGGAGATATCATTTTTATGCATTTTTGCATTATTAGGAAGACACGTACAACTCAAATAGATCACGAACCTTAAAAATTGCCTTATTTTTATGAAGGTGTGTTATGTAAACATCGTAGCACAATAAGAAACAATATTGTTGGTATTAGTCAGTTGGTATACACTTTAACCGGGCTGATGCCCTGGATTTTATATGCTAAATGAATTTGTAGATCATCCCACCATGAAAATGGCCATAGATCTTAGTCTGGAATCTCATTACAATCAACGTTCGTGAAATGAACCAGAAAAAACATCAATCCTCCCCTTGGATTTCTCCTTAGCCTGAAGAATTGTATATTGCACCATCCCAAACGTCTGGCATTTGGATCCATTTTATTGCTATCCATTCCCTTCCGCCCTTTGGAACATGCCTTTAATATTCTTCACAAAACAACTCACCATGTGTCTAGTTATGTTCACCAGTCCTGTTCGACAGGCTTCTCTACCTGGCCCTTCCTTGGCTCCAAAGGAACAATGAGCATTGATGCCATGCCCACCAACCCATGTCCACCAACCCCAATCCCGTGACCACCAGCCCCATGCCTACAAACCCCATGCCCACCAACCCCAACCCCATGCCCACCAACCCATGCCCACCAACCCCATGCCCACCAACCCCATGCCCACCAACTCCATGTCCACCAGCCCCATGCCCACCAACCCCATGCCCACCAGCCCCATGCCCACCAACCCCATGCCCACCAACCCCATGCCCACCAACCCCAACCCCATGCCCACCAACCCCATGCCCACCAGCCCCATGCCCACCAACCCCATGCCCACCAACCCATGTCCACCAACCCCATGCCCACCAACCCCATATCCACAAACCCATGTCCACCAACCCCATGCCCACCAACCCCAACCCCATGTCCACCAGCCCCATGCCCACCAACCCCATGCCCACCAGCCCCATGCCCACCAACCCCATGCCCACCAACCCCATGCCCACCAACCCCATGCCCACCAACCCCATGCCCACCAACCCCATGCCCACCAGCCCCATGCCCACCAACCCCATGCCCACCAACCCCAACCCCATGCCCACCAACCCCATGCCCACCAACCCCATGCCCAACAACCCCATGCCCACCAGCCCCATGCCCACCAACCCCATATCCACCAACCCCATGCCCACCAACCCCATGCCCACCAACCCATGCCCACCAACCCATGCCCACCAACCCCATGCCTACCAGCCCCATGCCCACCAACCCATGCCCACCAACCCCATGCCTACCAGCCCTATGCCCACCAATCCATGCCCACCAACCCATGCCCACCAACCCCATGCCTACCAGCCCTATGCCCACCAACCCCATGCCCACCAACCCCATGCCCACCAACCCATGCCCACCAACCCCATGCCTACCAGCCCCATGCCCACCAACCTACGTCCACCAACCTATGTCCACCAACCCCAACCTCATGCCCACCAACCCCACGCCCACCAACCACATGCCCACTAACCCCATGCCTACCAACCCCATGCCCACCAACCCATGTCCACCAACCCATGCCCACCAAGTCACCTGACAGGATGGAATCATACAGCATGGAATCAGGATCTTCAGTCCCACAATAGACACAAAATGCTGGAGTAACTCAGCAGGACAGGCAGCATCTCTAGATCGAGGGAATGGGTGACATTGTTTTAACTCACATCTGTGCTAGGCGTCAAGTACCCATTTGCACCAACCCTACATTCATTCCCATGTTATTCTCCCCTTATTCGTATAAACTCGCACCATATTCTACTGCTCATCTACGCACTTGAGGCAATTTTCAGCAGCCACTAATCTACCATCTTTGGGATATGGGAGGAAACCAGAGCACCCGGGGGAGAACCTACATGATGACAGGGAGAACGTGCAAACTCCACACAGACAGTAGCCGAGGTCAAGATCGAACCCGGCTACTTGGACCTATGAAGCTGCGGCTTTGCCCACTGAACCCCGGCATTCCATCTCTCTCCATCCCTCCCCCACCCAAGTCACACCGGCCTCTTGTTTTCACCCAACAAACAGCTACCAATGGCCTGTCTCCTCTATCATCGTTACTTTTTTGCATATCTTTCTCACCGTCTCTATATCTCGTTTCCCGTTCCCGTGACGTTCAGTCTGGTCTCGGCCCAAAGCGTCCCCCATTCCTTCTCTCCAGAGATGCAGCTTGCCCAGCATTTTGTGTCTACCTTTTCTATATCTCTGCCGCTCATTTCGGGAGCTCTGCACGTAATACGATTCACTTGCTCACAATTGAATGAGATTGTGCATCTGCTTGCTCTGGTTCCTTCAGTTTGAATAGAGGTGACTCATTCATAAAGCTGACTCCCAGCTCACACTGCACGATAAGCTCACATATCCACTGTGAGTGGCCGAGATACTTGTATCCCAGATTGAATCCATTATCTCCACTCTCCATAGCATACTTTCCAACTCCCAAATTTCCACCCCATCTAACAGCTGCAAATCCACTTTGCCGAAATTCCCACATCGATTCAGGAATGATTACTTTACACGTAAAATAACAAACCTCTGAAGATTTACAAATTTGATTAACCTGATCGCCCGTGACAAGTACTAAAATGGCTCACAAAACATTCTCTAAATCATCAGAGCAAGCCTGTTGGAATTGTGTTTTCCGGTGGGAATGACCGGCAAGCTCCTACAAAAACATGGAAAACTGACGGCTCACCATCAGTGTCCGTGCACGGACAATCCGGCATTGTGGGGCTGTGCTATCAGGTGGCCACTGCCGGCCAATGTCATTTCTACCACGGGCCAGGTGAGGGGCATCTTTACGATGGAGTGGGCACAGAGTGGGCCACAGAGATGTGACTCGGGTCAGTGCGCAGTGATGGAGGGAGCTGCCACCTCACTACTTCCCAACACGGTGGCGCAGCGGTAGAGTTGCTGCCTTACAGCGCTTACGACGCCAGAGACCCGCGTTCGTTCCCGACCACGGGTGCAGTCTGCACGGAGCTTGTACCCCCGTGACCGCGAGGATTTTTCCCGAGATCTTCGGTTTCCTCCCACACTCCAAAGACGTACAGGTTTGTAGGTTAACTGGCTTGGTATAAATGTAAATTATTCCGCATGTGTGTGTAGGATAGTGTTAATGTGCGGGGATCGCTGGTTGGTGCGGACTCGGTGGGCCAAAAGGATTCCGCGCTGTATCACTAAACTAAACTAAACCAAACTAAACATCACGGACTCCTGCTGGCCCAGCCTTTCTTCACTTTTCAAATTCCATCACCAGATGTCCTTTGGCAATTCAAAATGAGTTTGTGAAATTAATGTCAACTGAGTAACTGCTTCACACCAGGATCCAACAACACTTGCAGTTCAACATCCTAGCCTCTACCGCGGCTCGCTCCTTCCTTACTGCCGCCACCTTCAGGATATCGGTCTTAAGGGCCTGTCCCACAAGCATGCAACTCTATGCGATGAACGCGATCAAACTAGAAGCAGGGGCCGCGCGGAGGTCGGGTGATCCCCTGTATAGGGCCGTTCCCACCAGCATGCGCCTGCATGCGGCAAGCGCGACCAAACCGGCAGCGAGGGCCGTGCGGAGGTCGGGTGAGTGGCGCAACGCGGCGCAAAGTGAGGTGAACTTGGAGCGAAGTCTAAGGTAAGTTCGCCAGGACAGAGAGGGGCACACAGAGAGGGGCACAGAGGCACACACACACAGAGGGCCACGGAGCCACACGCATAGATGGTCACGGAGGCACCTACAGAGAGGGTCACGGAGGCACGATGTCGGGGCGGTGTGTAATGCGTCGAGGTAACTGCGAGCTGACAAGCCGTTGCCGCGCGGAATTTTTGAACATGCACGATGTCGGGAAGAACTCCGCACAATTCCGCACGGCTCCGGCGATCGAAGTGGGACCGGCCCCGCGACACCGTACGGCTCAAGCGACCACGTTAGGTCGCGCTAATCGCATGGAGTTGCATGCTGGTGGGACAGGCCCTTTACACAAGCATTGGCCCACGGCCGGCTCTTACTTATCGACACAGAAAGAGGCCATTCAGTCCGCTTGGTGCGTTATAGCTTCAGTCTGCAACCCCAGTATCAGTATTATATCAGTCACGCTTAAATGTGGGCCTTCTCTCTCACATCCCATCAATTCCCTTTTTTTGCAATGACTAATCTACACTCGGGGCAATTCACACAGCAACCTGCATGTCTTTGGGATGTGACAGGAAACAGGAGCACTCGGATCACAGGGAGACCAACTCAATCACAGGGAGAACGTGCAAACTCCAGGCAGACAGTCAGAATTGAAACTGGGTGAGTGGATCTCTGAAGCAACGGTGGTGCGGCTTGTAATGTGGTGGGGCAGTGATAGTGCCTCTGCCTGTCACAGCCAGCGACCTGGGTTCCTTCCTGACTATGAAAGCTGTCTATACGGAGTTTATACATTCTCTGTGACCTGCGTGGGTTTTCTCCAGGCGCTCCAGTTTCCTCACATACTCCAAAGACGTGCAGATTTGGCTCAGTAAAAATTATAAATTGTTCCTAGTGTGTGGGATAGTGCTAGTATTCGGGGTGTTTGCTGGTTGGCACAGACTCGGTGGGCCGAAGGGCCTGTCTGTGTGCGCTGTATCTCTAAAACCTGCTGCACTGCCACGCTACTCAGCCCCTGACTATTCACTGCTCACCATTAGCAGGGAGCAGGGTTCCCTTCCTGTGGCACCTCGGCAGGAGTTCCCTCCCCAACATTACGTTGTCTCCGGCTCTCCTCCTCTAAGACACACTGTAATTCACCGATCAATAGATCAGCAGGGAGCAGCCGGGAATGCGAGCTCGCTGGCTCTCCACTCTAGACAATAGGAGCACGTACATCAGCCTGTCGTTCATCAACTATAAAAAGGCATTCAACTCCATCAACCCCTCCACATTTATTATCAAACTCAGAGAAAGGTCCTGCCCCGAAACGTCGTCTGTCCAGTCTACCTGACCAATACTTTAATTTTGTTCAAGATCCCAGCATTCCTGTGTCTCCGTCAAACTGAGAGAACTGGGTCTCTGCTCATCCCTATGTACGGGGTCCTCGACTCCTTCATCACAGACCACAACAGGTGTGTATTGGCACCAACACTTTTGCCTTGAACATGGGAGCTCCTCAAGGCTGTGTGCTCAGTCCCCTACTCTAATCTCTCTACATAGTGTTGCCGGACACAGCTCCACGCTGTCTTCAAATTCACCAACGATACTACCGTTGATGAATGACTAATAAGTACTGATGAGTCAGAGAACAGGAAAGCATCATCAAGGACCCACACCATCCTGGCAACACACTCATCTCCCTGCTACCTTCGGATAGAAGGTACAGGAGCCTGAAGACTGCAACAACCCGGTTTAGGAATAGCTACTTCCCCACAGCCATCAGGCTATTAAACCTGGCTCAGAACTCTGAACATTAATATCCCTCCATCTGTTATTTTCACTTTATTAATTTATTAATTCATGGGTGTATTTACGTATATAATTGTAGTCAATGCCTTCTATGTTCTGTTGTGCTATGCAAAGAAAGATTTTCATTATCCTGTCAGGGACACATGACAATAAACTCTTTTGACTTTGACTTTGACTTTGAAACATGATTGAATTGTGGCAGAATGACAATCTTGCTCTCAGCGTTAGCAAGACTAAAGAGTGGAGGAAGTGAAGCGCTTCACATTCCTGGGTGTGCATACCAGTCAAGATCTGTCCCATCAATGCAATCACAAAGAAAGCTCATCAACGCTTCCATTTCACAAGTTCATGTTCATGTGATAACAGCAGAATTAGGTCATTCGGCCCATCAAGTCTACTCCGTAATTCAATCATGGCTGATCCAACTCTCCCCCTCAACCCATTCTCCTGCCCTCCCCACAACCCCTGACACCCATACTAATCACAAATCGATCTCTTGCTTTAAAAATCTCAATTGACCTGGCCTCCACAGCCGTCTGTGCCAATGAATTCCACAGATTCACCACTCTCTTGACGAAAGAAATTCCTACTCATCTTCCTAAAGGAACATCCTTGTATTTCTTTAGAAGACGGAGGATGTTTGATATGCTGACGAGTACTCTGTAAAACTGCTCCAGGTTTACAATGGAGAGCATATTGAGTGGTTACATCACAGCCTGGTTCAGCAACTCAAATGGCCAGGGACAGAGGGTGGTAATCACACGTAATGGTCTCTCCATTATTGAAGGGATCTATGGAAGGTCCTGCCTTAAGAGGCAGCCTTTGTGAAGGATCCACCCCACCCTGGCCATATCATTTCCCAACTACCATCCGGGAGAATGTGGAGGAGCCTGGAAACAGTAACCACCAGGTTCAAGAAACAGCTTCTTCCCGGCAATGGTCGGGTTCTTGAACTCCACACGGCACCAACTTCAGCAATTACGATCTTCTATGATGAGGAAGGAACTGCAGAAGGCCAAGACAATGCACATTTGTAAGGCAGATGTAGATGTTTGATTAGTACGGGTGGCAGGGGTTAGGGGGGAGATGGTTTAAATTGAACTTAGACACAGAAAGCTGGAGCATCTCCGCGGGTCACACAGCATCTCTGTAGTAAAGGAATGGGTGATGGTTCGGATCGAGACCCTTCTCCAGTTGTATCAACCGTGTCTTTGTTTGCACTGTAGACTTTGTTGGGGTTGTTGCACTATTGCGGATATCTCACTTTGCAGGTTGTCGTAGTTTATTGTATTCTTGATGATTGTATATTATCTGTGTGTTGTTGCATTTACAGACCACTCACGCTGCCTCGACTAAAGGGCCTGTCCCATCCAACTCCGGTGAACGTGATCAAACTAGAAGCGGGGGCTGCGCGGAGATCGGGTGATCCCTGTACAGAGGCGTTCCCACCAGCATGCGCCAGCATGCAGCAAGCGCGACCAAACCGGTAGTGAGGGCCGCGCGGAGGTCGGGTGAGTGGCGCAACGTGGCACAAAGTGAGGCGAACTTGGAGCGAAGTCTTAAAGGTAAGTTCGCCAGGACAGAGAGGGGCACACAGAGAGGGGCACAGAGGCACACACACAGAGGGTCACGGAGCCACACACATAGAGGGTCACGGAGGCACCTACAGAGAGGGTCACGGAGGCACGACGTCGAGGCGGTGTGTAATGCGTCGAGGCGACTGCGAGCCGACAAGCCGTTGCCGCGCGGAATTTTTGAACACAGTCAGTTTTTCGGAGCCCCGCACGATGTCGGGACGAACTCCGCACAATTCCGCAAGGCTCCGGCGATCGAAGTGGGACCGGCCCCGCGACGCCGGACGGCTCAAGCGACCACGTTAGGTCGCGCTCATCACATGGAGTTGCATGCTTGTAGGACAGGCCCTTAAGAATTTCATCGCTCTATTCTCAGAACATCTGAAAATTAACCACTCTTGCCTCTTGCCAGTGTGAATCCAAGCTCCTTGCCCGTCATTTGCGCGCCATCATTTACGCGTCACGACGAGCGCATTGTGATGAGCGCATGGTGCACATTACGCGCGCATGGTGCGTGGTGACACAGGCGGTGACGCGCAGTCGCACGTGGCACCCCAGGATTTTGGGACGTACAACATCTTTGTGCGTCATCTGCGTGACGTGCAAATGACACCCAAGTGGGACAGGCCCTTTAGCCAGTATAGTTGTCTCTTAACTGCATTTCAATGTGACTCCATAACTAACTCAGCTGTTCTTGGACATGGGACCAAGAGCTTGGGCAGGGAGCTGGGATTCACACCGGCAAGAGGCAATCAGGTCATGGCCGGGTATAAAAAGCCCCAGGGCGCAAGTTGGAAGTGCAGTGCATTTTCTGTGGGTGAAGTTTATACTAACCCTCATTCGTTATTGATAAAAGCTCCAATTACTTGTGCTGGTTACAGTCTAAATACCACATATCCCGTGTTACAACAGCAAGCGCACATCCAGTAAACGTCATTGGCTGCATAAACCTTTGTTGTAAGGGACGTGAAAGGATCTAAATAAATGCTTATTTCCCTTGAAATTAGAGAAGTCAACGTTCATACCGCTGGGGTGTAAGCTGCCCAAACGAAATACGAAGTGCTGTTCCTCCAATTTACGGTGGGCCTCACTCTGACAATGGAGGAGGCCCAGGACAGAAAGGTCAGTGTGGGAATGGGATAGAGTTTGGCAACCGGGAGATCAGCTAGGTATTGGCGGACTTAGCGGAGGTGTTCAGCGAAACGATAGCCGAGATTGTAAAGAGTTGAATGCCCTAAGTGAATGACGATAATGCTCTCTCAGTGCCCCAATGGCCACACAGTGAGGCTCACTGGAGCAGAGCCTCATCTGTCTGTCTTGTTGTTTTTTTGTTGTTATTTTTAGTATGTTTTAAAAGTTTGTGTTAATGTTCTCTGTTTAGTTTTATCTGGGGGTTGGGGGGAGGGGGGGGAGATTGGTCAGGGGAAACTTTTTTTCAATCTTATCACCTTGCCGGAGATGCGACTGTTTTCCGGATCGTATCTCCGCTCGCTCTGCAGCCCAACATCGTGGAACTGGAGGCCTCGCTCGGGGCCGACTTTGAGCCCCACCGCGCGGACGTGGACTTGGCATCGGAGCCGATCCCTTGTCTGGGATCGACGTCCGTGGATTTCAACGTCGCGGAGCTCGCAGTCTCGGGTAGAGACCGAGTCGGGAAACTCCAGTTGAAGGAGGTTTCGGCCAGCCCCGACCCGGGGTCCCATCGCCCGGCGAGGGGAGCTGGCATCCCCCCCGATGCAGGAGCTTGAGTGCCTGATCACCGGCTACCGGAGCCAAGATCGTCCCGTCAGCGGAAGGCTCGAGGCCAAAGAAGGGAAGAGATTGACCTTTTTTTCACCTTCCATCACAGTGAGGAATGTGGAGGAGTCACTGTGGTGGATGTTTATGTTAAAAGGTTTTTTGTGTGTTCTGTTGCTTTTTATTGGTATGACTGTATGGCAAATCAAATTCCTCTTATCTTGCAAAACATACTTGGCTAATAAAGTATGATTATTATTATTATGATTACGGTTTGGGGACAGTGCCCACACTCCCTCCATCTCCAGCCCCAGCCCCAGTGATGGGGGACCTAGGGTACCCGTTCACCGCTCCTCCCTATAACCCCTGACACCTGTACTAAGCAAGAATCGGATGAGAAGAGCTCACCTCCCCCATCCCATCCTCACCACTTTCTACAGGGGCACCATAGAGAGTATTTTGACCAGCTGTATCTGTCTGGTTTGGGGACTGTAAAGCCTCTGACTGGAAGTCCGTGCAGAGAGTGGTGAGGACAGCGGAAAAAATCATCGGGACCTCTCTCCCCTCAATCGGGGATATTGCGACCAAACGTTGCGTGTCTAAGGCCAGCAGTATTATAAAAGACCCCACACATCTCCATCACGAACTGTTCACTCTGCTGCCCTCAGGAAAAAGATATCACAGCATAAGGAGCAGAACATCAAGGTTCTGCAACAGCTTCTTCCCACGGGCCATCAGACTCCTGAATGCCATGGGCTGCCACCATTGTCTATTTATCCTTTTAATCCATTTTGTCCATGCCTATCCTCCTGTTAATTATCGTGTTGCACAGGGAGCCAAATGCAACGGAATTTCGTTTGGAATTGCATATATCGATGTATTTCTAAATGACAATAAAGTTTGTTTTGACTTTTGATTTGGGAATCTAACTGCAGGCCTCTCTGCCTTTAAAATATCCACTGATTTGGCCTCCACAGCCTTCTGTGGCAAAGAATTCCACAGATTCACCAGCCAGGCATTTCACTAAAATACAAAATCGCCGGAAAAGTGCTGGAATTATGCTTGACATAATGGGAAGGAAGTGGCATTTAAATTAGCTAAAATATTGCAGAAATCAAATGCCGAGGTCAAATGCTTTTTAATTGACTTTCATTTTAATATCAACTACATTATAACTAAACAACAGTGAATGGACTGAATTCCATTATTGGCCTTTGTAACAAGTAAAGGCACTGCAATTGGTTACTTTAGAGTGGTGAGGGCTGAGAGGAGACCTATTTTCGGTGCTAGGTCGAAGGGCCTAATGGCCTACTCCTGCACCTTTTTTCTATGTTTCTATGTTGCTGCTGGCCTTGCCGGGGCAGAGTTCTGCACTGCAGGTGGCCCCATCCCACCTGCCGACCCCTTTGGCCAGCATTCAGTGAGCGGAACACGGGCTGGAGAAAGAAGACAAGCCCTTTGTCTGCCGTGCCATACTTTTCACCCGCTGCAGGCTTGCAGGCCCTTTAATGTGGTCTCCGCAACCACTGTTGAGGCCTGGCCCGGTTGCCCAGCGACACTCTTTCCCAGCCTCTGTTTGCTTTGGTTTAGTCGGTAACATTTCACATTTGTGTGTCATCGCTGGATGTGAAAGGAAGGCACGCAGAACACCTGCAGAATGGAGCAACATTAAACTGGGCAAAAGCAGGGTGGTTCCCCTCTGCGGTGTTTTAAACTGATCCACCTTCACGCATGCCTTTGATGCGCTTGCCCAAAGGATAGGGTTGCTGATGAGTTCAGGAAGCTGAGTGTCCCATTCATTGACAGGCACTGGGAGACCAGCATGGTTTTTCAGAGGCTTTTAGGTGGTATCAAGTTGGGAAAAGGGGAAGTACAACGAGATTTGGGGGGTCCTTGTCCATCAGTCTATGAAAGTAAGCATGCAGGTACAGCAGGCAGTGAAGAAAGCGAATGGCATGTTGGCCGGAGTCTAGCAGCAAAGTGGTCTTTCTGCAGTTGTACAGGGCCCTAGTGAGACCACACCTGGAGTATTGTGTGCAGTTTTGGTCCCCTAATTTGAGGAAGGACATTCTTGCTATTGAGGGAGTGCAGCGTAGGTTTACAAGGTTAATTCCCGGGATGGCGGGACTGTCATATGCTGAGAGAATGGAGTGGCTGGGCTTGTATACTCTGGAGTTTAGAAGGATGAGAGGGGAATCTTATTCAAACATATAAGATTATTAAGGGTTTGGACACGATAGAGGCAGGAAACATGTTCCTGATGTTGGGGTAGTCCAGAACCAGGGGCCACAGTTTAAGAATAAGGGGTAAGCCATTTACGAGGTTGAATAAATTCTACTGAAACGTCTCTCCTAGATGCGATAAATGTTTGTTTCAAAATGCCAATATAACACGTTCATTTGTAGGATGTATAAAGCTGAATAAATTTTGGAGGGATATATTTGATATATTTACACAGCTCTTCAAGTTAAGAATAGAACCTAATACAGAATGGATTATATTTGGAATAATAGTAGAAGATCTCAATTTAAACAAAGACCAAAAAGTATTCTTTAATTATGGGTTAATAATTGGAAAGAAATTGATACTTAAATTTTGGAAAAATACAGCTATACCAACTATTAAAATGTGGGTTAGTAATATGATGGACATGGCTCACCTTGAAGAAATGAGACTCCGCCTAATAGATAGATATGACCAATTCTTAAGGAGTTGGTCCCCTTTCATCGACTTTTTGGAATCATGTGATGTAGCAGTATCGTAAAGATGACTGATTTCAGGTCGGGTCGTGGACAGAATTACATCTCCGAACAAAGATTTGAAATTTTTCTTTTTTAAGGGTCTTTTTCCCCTAGTTCTACTTTTTATTTTTTCTTTCCTTATACACACACTTCACGTTTTCCTATTTTCTACTATCTATTTTTCCTCTTTTCCTTCTCTCTATCTCTTGTCTTTTTTTTTTACTTCCTTTTCAAAAACATGAAACTCGAGGTTGTACATAGAATGTGTTCATTATGACACAGTTGGCACCTAAAATGAGGTGCCACTGTATTGTTTTGTACTGTATTAACTTCTAATAAAATAAACAACAACAAAAAAAAGCTATTTAGAACGGGGACGAGGAAACAGTTTTTCTCACAGAGAGTGGTGAGTCTGTGGAATTTCATTTCGGAGTCACGTGAGTGACTTCGTGAAGAGCCCGCCGGCGCGCATGCTCGACATATCGTCGTACCGCGTTGCTGCGACGGCTGGCGGTGGAGCGTGCTCCTCACCAGCCCTTCATAAGGGGCCACGGAGGTGAGTATTCTACCTTTAGTTGGTGGTCCTTGTTGTTGGTTATGTCTTGCAGCAAGGACATGGATGGGAGTTCCAAGGGCCGGAGGACGTCAGGACAAGTTCGCCGGTCAACAATTCCGGGGCCTTTACCATCGGCAGTACCTGCAACGCAGGCCGGGACTCAGGCGGAGATGTGAGTAAGCCCTGTGGTTACAGGTCCAGATCCGCCAGCACACCACAGCTCGGAGGAGTTCGACGAGGAGGAGTGTGGTGTGCCGCCAGAGCAGGAGGACCCTGCCAGAGCAGGAGGACCCTGGCGACCTCGAGCAGGGTGCGTGCGGCTGCACGGCCTGTTCCACTCAACCCTCCGAGTAGGGGAAGGGCAGGAGCCCAGAAGCCTAACCCTACCAGGGCTAAGGCATTGCCTGACACGGAGGTGCGGTCAGGTTCCAGGGCGAGACCCGGGGCGGCTGTGAGGTCCAGCCGGCACACCCCGACTCTCGACGGCGGGACGGGTCGGTTGAGTCGGGTCTCGTCACGGTCGCCGAGCCCCCCATGGATGGGTGGGCGAGACCATGCGTCGGCAAAGTCCACGATGTGGGCAGCCGGCAAGCCTGCGCGGGCTTCAGGCAGCCATGCTTCGGCTGGTGCCGACACCACGCCGCAAGTGCCCTTAGTGGCAGCGGCTTCAGCTCCCGCTAAACGGAGGCGGTTGAACACGCCCGCGCGGGAATCGCGCAGTTTCGCCTCGGCGGCTGTTAGCGACAACTACCGGCACCGGCAGGGCCTCGATGAGGTGCGGGCCGATGATAGGAGCCCGGTTTTCTTTTCAGAGCCGGAGGACTCTGACCACCTGAGTGTTCAGGGTGAAGGGCGTATTGACCGTATGGAGCGGCTGCTGGAGCTCCTGCTTCAAAGTCAACAACAGCAGGGCAGCAACAGGCACAGGGCGTCGTCACCAGCCTCTACCATCAGCCTGGAGCAGCAGGAGGAGGAGGTTTTGGTGGATCCCATACCATCTCCGTTGGAGGTGCCAGCGGAGGATCTTCTGGATGTGGCGACCAAATTTGCGGTCCCACATTCATCTGGACTTCCTTTAAACGAAAAGCTGGCAGCCACTGTGGACTTTCTTAACAACCAGCAACTACAGGAAGAAGTCCTTATTCAGGCAATGAGCCGTCACAAGGCTCCATCCAATTGCAACTCCCTCAACGTGCCTGTGGTCAATACGCCGATATGGGGCAACATCAGTGCGGCTATCCGTCAACAAGAGGTAAAATTGCAGCGGATCCTGAAGCTCCTCACGGCCGGTATTACCGCCTTTGCGCGGTCGGTGGATGGGGACGAACTGAATTTGGACCAGGAAGATGCTCTGGCCCTCCTGTGCGCGACCCAGCACGAAATCAACGGGTTTCGCAAAACCAGCATCCGCCCAGCGCTCAATCCGAAGTTTGCAGGATTGTGCAAGCCACCGCCGCCGCCCCCGCCCCGTCAGCTCTTTGGGGAGGACCTCTCGAAGAGAGTCAAAGAGCTTGACAAACAAGCCAAAACGGTGGGGATCATGCGCTCTCAGAGTGCCCCCGCACCGTCAGGCTCAAAGTCTCCATACATTCGATCATGAGGGTCTGCTAGTACCTCGACGAGGACCCACCCTCAAGCTCCACAACGACAGCAACATCAGACCCAGCACCAGGGGTCTTTTTTAGGACAGGGTCGGCAGAGACCCTGGTGGAAAACGAAGACGCCGCGCCCTCAAGCCAACCCAGCACCTCCACGTCCACCCATGCGTGTCAAGGACCGCCGGTAACCACGGAGGTGAGGGGGTCTGGTTCTCTCTTTTCTCTTTGTTTAACTTCACATGTTGGTGGTCGCCTTCGGTTGTTTTTGGGTGCATGGGGTAATTTTACTGGTGACGAGTATGTGTTGCAGAATATTCAGGGGCATAAAATTGAGTTTATTAATGGCGACATTCCTCCATCCCAGCACATGCCCGCTCGAACGTTTAAATTATCTGCTGCAGAACAGGCAGCAGGCTACAAGGAACTTTTAAGTCTTGAGCAGAAGGGAGTGATTGAGAGAGCGGTGCATGAGCCAGTTGAATTTGTTTCGAATATATTCACCAGACCTAAGAAGGATGGAGGTTGTCGTGTCATTATTGATCTAACCCGTTTGAATACTTTTGTAACATATACTCATTTTAAAATGGATACGTTTGAAACAGCCAAATCATTGATTTCTCATGGTTGCTTTATGGCATGCATCGATTTGAAAGACGCATATTATTCAGTATCCATCCAGAAATACGACAGAAGGTTTTTGAAATTCATCTGGATGGGGCAACTCTGGCAGTACAAGGCTTTGCCTAATGGGCTCACCACAGCCCCTAGATTGTTCACTAAATTAGTGAAACCAATTATGGCTTATTTGAGACAACGACACCATATAGTTATGGCCTACTTAGATGATATCTTAATTGTGGGCCACACCCTGGAATTGGCTGAACAGGGTGTTGCAGCTGCTGTCAATATATTTCAACAATTAGGGTTTATTGTCCATCCAGAGAAATCAAAGTTCTGCCCTGCCCAGGTGATTAATTACCTAGGGTTCACGGTGAACTCTATGAGCATGAGGGTTACCATTCCAATTAACAAGATTGAGGAGGTTACCCAGGTGTGTCTAGATTTAATCCGCACCAATATACCATCGATTCGGCATTCAGCTACAATAATTGGGAAGCTTGTAGCTTTGTTTCCGGCAGCGCGATATGGACCTTTGTATTATCAGAATTTGCAAAGAGCTAAAATTGCTGCGTTAAAACAGAACGCTGGTCATTATGATCGGTCCATGCAGCTGCCGCCCGAAGCGATAAATGAGTTGCAATGGTGGGTGTGTCACATTAGCAGCTCATTCAAACCTATCAGGGAGGCTAATCCGGTGGTATATTTGCAGACTGATGCAAGCTCCAATGGCTGGGGAGCCACGGATAATTGCTCTAGTTGTGGGGGCAGATGGGACACCCTTGAATTGACGATGTTGTTGACTCAAGGGATTAACTATTTGGAGTTGCTGGCAGCATTCCACGGACTTCGTGCGTATTGTTCCAAGCTTGTTGGAGCACATGTCCGTCTCCAAATAGACAACACCACAGCAGTGGCATACTTAAACCATATGGGTGGTACCAGGTCAGTTTCGTGTGACAAATTGGCTAACTCAATTTGGCTCTGGTGTGTTCAAAGAGACATTTGGATTTCAGCTACCTATTTGCCAGGTGAGCTTAATACTGTGGCGGACACCAGGTCACACAAATTTAATGACAATATTGAATGGATGTTGCATCCTGAGACTTTTTCTAAAGTCACAGCCAAATTTGGTAAACCGGACATTGACCTTTTTGCGTCACGGTTGAACCATCAGGTACCAACCTACGTTTCATGGGAACCAGATCCTGGGGCAATAGCGCTAGATGCATTCTCGCTGGACTGGGGGAATTGGTTTTTCTATGCCTTCCCCCCGTTTTGCCTCATCAGTCGGGTATTGCGAAAGATTCAGGCAGATGCTGCCAAGGGCATCCTTATTATACCCGACTGGCCCACACAGCCTTGGTATCCGGTGGTCTTTGACATGCTCAACGAACCTTGGGTCCTTTTGAAGGGTTGCCCACAATTGGTTACTCACCCTGTCTCAGGGGAGCCACATCCCTGCCACGGCTATTTAAATCTGTTGGCTTGCAGGTTCTGAACAGGCCGTTAGTCCAATACGGCCTCTCGGCTCGGACCATGGATACCATCGGGGCGTCGTGTCGAGAGTCCACAAGGCGAAGATACCGCTCGCATATTAAGAAGTGGGAAGCCTACTGCAGCCGCTCTCGCATCACGTACGATGACGTGACAATAACCGACGTCCTGGAATTCCTCGCGGGGTTGCACCATGATGAACACTTAAGTTACAGTGCCATCAACAGCGCCAGAAGTGCGCTATCATTCTACCTCAATATTGGGGTAGGATCCAACAGGCTAGTGTCCAGACTCATGCGGGGTATATTCAATATGAATCCGCCTACACCACGCTATAATATCACCTGGGATGTCAGGGACGTATTAACCCTGCTCAGGACGTGGTCTCCCATGGAAGGGCTCCAACTGGACCAACTCACCATGAAGCTGGTGATGTTACTAGCGCTGACTTCAGCTCAGAGGGTACAGACACTACACAAACTTCGTGTCGACAGAATGACTTCTACCCCTACAGAAGTAGTCTTTTTCATTGACGAGCTACTAAAGCAGCATAGACCTGGGTGCACAGGGCTGCAGCTGAAGTTCCCGGCATACCCCGCAGATGCTAGGCTATGTTTAGCCTCACATATCCGCCACTATGTCAAGGTGACGGCACGCATCAGAGGAATGGAGAGATACCTGCTTGTCACTCATAAGAGACCTCATCATCGAGTGACAGTCCAGACGATATCCAGGTGGCTTCGAGTCGTCTTGGGTAAGTCAGGTATCGACACTAATGTGTTCAAATCTCATTCCACCAGGGCTGCATCGACGTCAGCGGCGAGGGTCATGGAGGTGCCCATGGACCAAATTCTCGCCACAGCAGGATGGGCTAATGAAGCTGTGTTCCAGCGTTTTTATAACAAGCCTGTTGCTGCTCCTCTACAGTTCGCAGAAGCCGTGCTGAATGCAGGTCACGAACGTGGAGATGTCCCCGCATGAGGGGTTTTGATTTGTTATTAATAAATATGCTCTTGTTTTGCAGTATGAACTATTGAGCAAGTTTGTTCCTCCCATCCATCCCTGGTAGTGGTGTGTCAGCATGGACGTGGTCCAGGGCGTGTAATCACAGATGCTTTGAAGTCTTCACGAAGTCACTCACGTGACTCCGAAATGAAATAGTAAGATTGAACGAGAACTTACCAGTTCGAAGGTTGATCTTTATTTTATGAGGAGTCGAAGTGAGGGATTTCGTGCCCTCCTCGCCCAACCCTCAGTCACCTTCATCTGGTAATCTTAGTCACTTCAATCTTACTATGCGAAGTCATTTCTATTGTTGGTTTCTGTGATTCCACGCCGCTACTTTGAAGTATGTCGAGCATGCGCGCCGGCGGGCTCTTCACGAAATCCCTCACTTCGACTCCTCATAAAATAAAGATCAACCTTCGAACTGGTAAGTTCTCGTTCAATCTTACTATTCTCTGCCTCAGAGGGCGGTGGAGGCTGGTTCTCTGGATGCTTTCAAGTAAGTCTCTTAAATATAGCGGAGTCAGGGGATATGGGGAGAAGGCAGGAACGGGGTACTGATTGGGGATGATCAGCCTTGATCATATTGAATGGCGGTGCTGGCTCCAAGGGCCGAATGGCCTCCTCCTCCACCTATTGTCTATTTTCTATAGGGTATACAAAAGGCTGGAGAAACTCAGCGGATGCAGCAGCATCTAAGGAGTGAAGGAGATAGGCGACGTTTCGTGTCGAGACCCTACGAAGTCTATTTTCTATAGATGGGCATGTGAACATGCAGGGAATGGAGGGATGTTCTAGAACTTCAAGGAACACAGCGCAGCACAACCTGAGCAGCGGTTTCAAAACGCTAAGTGACAAATTTAAAGAAGTGAAAGTTAAGAATCCAAGAAGTACAGATGATTTGCCGAAGTTTCTGCAGGAGCCGAGTTATTATGCCGGAAACAAAAGAGTAAAAACATTGCTTTGAAAGTCAAGTTGGATGCAGCACATGCCAGCAACAGTAATAGAAAGAGCGACAACATTTTTGTTTTTAAGGGGTAGTCCGCCTCCCAGATGGAGCTAATCTCCGAGACGAGGCGGAGAGTCAGCCCAGGATAAAGTCCCCGATAGAGCCCTGTAGGCCAGGATAGAGGCCTGTGGCCCAGGGTAGAGGCCTGTGGCCCAGGGTAGAGGCCTGTGGCCCAGGGTAGAGGCCTGTGGCCCAGGGTAGAGGCCTGTGGCCCAGGGTAGAGGCCTGTGGCCCAGGGTAGAGACCAGTGGCCCGGGATAGAGACCAGTGGCCCGGGATAGAGACCAGTGGCCCGGGATAGAGACCAGTGGCCCGGGATAGAGACCAGTGGCCCGGGATAGAGGCCAGTGGCCCGGGATAGAGGCCAGTGGCCCGGGATAGAGGCCAGTGGCCCGGGATAGAGGCCTGTAGCCCGGGGTAGAGGCCTGTAGCCCAGGTTAAGGCCTGTAGCCCAGGGTAGAGGCCTGTAGCCCAGGGTAGAGGCCTGTAGCCCAGGGTAGAGGCCTGTAGCCCAGGGTAGAGGCCTGTAGCCCAGGGTAGAGGCCTGTAGCCCAGGGTAGAGGCCTGTAGCCCAGGGTAGAGGCCTGTAGCCCAAGGTAGAGGCCTGTAGCCCAGGATAAAAGCCTGTAGCCCAGGATAAAAGCCTGTAGCCCAGGATAAAAGCCTGTAGCCCAGGATAAAACCCTGTAGCCCAGGATAAAACCCTGCAGCCCAGGATAAAACCCTGCAGCCCAGGATAAAACCCTGTAGCCCAGGATACAGCCCCGTAGCCGGGGATAGGTCACATGCAGCCAGACGCGGTGAGAAACTTAGATGGAGGAGCCAGTCTACCAGAAGCAAGAAACCATCTCCCAGAAGAGCCCAGTCCCCCAGACAACATGATGTGCCGAGATGCAGCGAGAGGCAGGAGCCAGTGTCCCAGGCCCAGCGAGAGGCAACGAGACAAAACCCTAGTTTCTAGGTTTTGGGGTTAAAGTGGAAAACAGCAGCACTCTTAACTGATTCTAATGTAAAACTTTATGTAGATATTAAAGTTCATAAGCAGAATTTAAATCGACTGCAAAAGAGTATCGAAGGAAAATATATGGTAATGTACAAATGTTCTGCTGAATTAATCTAAATGGCTTTAATAGTACTGTATAACCCCAAAGTTGAAGGGGGAGATGTAACGTTTGTATTTGTCATCAATATCAGTATTGAAAATAGTTTGTTATCCACACTAAATTGATTAAAGGTTAAATCTATTAGTGTTGAAAAATTGTGACCCCAAAGTTGAAGGGGGAGATGTCAGCATGGATTTATGAAAGGTAAATCATGTCTGACGAATCTTATAGAATTTTTCGAGGATGTAACTAGTAGAGTGGATAAGGGAGAACCTGTGGATGAGTTATATCTGGACTTTCAGAAGGCTTTCGACAAGGTCCCACATAAGAGATTAATATACAAATTTAAAGCACACGGTATTGGGGGTTCAGTATTGATGTGGATAGAGAACTGGCTAGCAGACAGGAAGCAAAGAGTAGGAGTAAACGGGTCATTTTCAGAATGGCAGGCAGTGACTAGTGGGGTGCCGCAAGGCTCAGTGCTGGGACCCCAGCTATTTACAATATATATTAATGATCTGGATGAGGGAATTGAATGCAACATCTCCAAGTTTGTGGATGACACGAAGCTGGGGGGCAGTGTTAGCTGTGAGGATGCTAGGAGGCTGCAAGGTGACTTGGATAGGTTGGGTGAGTGGGAAAATGCATGGCAGATGCTGTATAATGTGGATAAATGTGAGGTTATCCACTTTGGGAAAAAGGGGATGCAACGAGACCTGGGTGTCATGGTACACCAGTCATTGAAAGTAGGCATGCAGGTGCAGCAGGCTGTGAAGAAAGTGAATGGTATGTTGGTATTCATAGCAAAAGGATTTGAATACAAGAGCAGGGAGGTTCTACTGCAGTTGATCAGGGTCTTGGTGAGGCCATACCTGGAGTATTGCATACAGTTTTGGTCTCCTAATCTGAGGAAAGACATTCTTGCCATAGAGGGAGTGCAGAGAAAGTTCACCAGACTGATTCCTGGGATGGCAGGACTTTCATATGAAGAAAGACTGGATAGACTTGGCTTGTACTCACTGCAATTTAGAAGATTGAGGGGGGGGGGTCTTATAGAGACTTACAACATTCTTAAGGGGTTGGACAGGCTAGATGCAGGAAGATTGTTCCCGATGTTGGGGAAGTCTAGAACAAGGGGTCACAGTTTAAGGATAAGAGGGAAGTCTTTTAGGACCGAGATGAGAAAATCATTTTTCACACAGAGAGTGGTGAATCTGTGGAATTCTCTGCCACAGAAGGTAGTTGAGGCCAGTTCATTGGCTATATTTAAGAGGGAGTTAGATGTGGCCCTTGTGGCTAAAGGGATCAGCTTGCCTAACGTCTCCCTGCAGCTCGAATCCTCATGTGCTGGCAACATTCTTGTATATATTCTTTGCACCCTTTACAGCAGTCGAGCTGCTGCCTCACAGCGCCAGAGACCCAGGTTCGATCCTGACCTCGCATGCTGTCTGTGTGCAGAGTCTGCACATTCTCCCTGTAACCACAAGGGTTTTCTCCGGGTGCTCCGGTTTCCTCCAATATTCCAAACACATGCAGGTTTGTGGGTTAAGCCCCTGTCCCACTTACGTGTCCTTGGCACAGTAATTACACGACCTCGTGGTTGCGTTGAGGCGTGACGGTCCAGCGAAGGTCGCGCGCTATTTCATGCGCCCGCACAGCTGTCTGGAGCACGTGACGTCCTTTGAAGATGGACACAAAGCCGGAGTAACTCAGCGAGCCTGGCAGCATCTCTGGAGAGCAGGCATGGGTGACGTTTTGTGTCGAGACTTTTCTTCAGCCTGAAACGAAGGGTCTTGACCCGAAACGTCACCCATTGCTTCTCTCCAGAGATGCTGCCGGTCCCGTTGAGTTACTCCAGCATTTTGTGTCCATCTTCAATTTTCTTGGCCCCGCTCTTTTTTTTACAAAATGTTTTAATCAAACAAACAAATACAAGTACAAACACAATCAAAGAATGCCTAAACTGGCATCTTACAAAGAAATTTCAAATTAAAACATTAACATTCCACCTCCTGCGGTGACCAGCGCTCACAGAAGGCCCCCACAGTCCCTGTGGACACCGCGTGTTCCCTCTCCAGGGACACGCGGGCACGGACATAACCCCGGAAAAGGGGCAGGCAGTCGACTGCTGTGCGTCCGTCGACTGCCCGCTGCCTGGACCCGCGAATGGCCATCTTGGCCAGGCCCAGGAGCAGACCGACAGGGAGACCCCCTCCTCCCTCCCGACCCTCCCCCCTCTGTACCGGGTGCCCAAAAATAAACAGTGTTGGGCTAAAATGGAGCCAAAACTGGAGGAGCAGCCCCTTAAGATACTCAAACAGGGGCTGCAACCTCTCACACTGCATGTACATATGGAACACGGACTCCTCCTCGCCGCAGAAGTGACAGGCGGCGGACGAGTCCGTGAACCGGCTCAAATACTTGTTACAGGCCACAGCTTTGTGCAACACTCTCCACCCCAGGTCCCCAATGTAAAGGGGAAGGACTCCCTTGTAGAGAGACCTCCACTGGGGACCGCTCCCCTCGTCAGGTAACACGGACCGCCAGGGTGTGCCAGGACGGAAGACGAGGGCGAGGAAGTGGAGAGTGTGCAAGAGCAGCCTGTACAACACACGCCTCTCCGACTCACGGAACGGCTCACTGGGCATCTCGGAAAGGCGGCTCATGTTGCACGGGGCCGGCTCTCGGGGAGGGACCCGGGCCATGGGTCCTATGAACAATTCCGATTGAGCGGGGGTAAGCTCATCCGGAATCGCTCCACGCACACGCCTCTCCTGGAGACCCACCGTCACAGCCACAACACCCCCCTCCCCCTGAGGAGCAGCGCCCTGGCTGAAGGTGACCAAATTCCTGGCCTTCAGGAGGTCACGGTAAAAGCCAGGCAACTCCCGCCTAGCGCGTCGACTCATACCCGCTACTGGGAGCCGTGAGCCCTCTTGAAGGCAGCGCCCCTGGCGGAAAAAGTACGTTGCCAGCATGTGCCATTTAGGAGGGTAGTCTGTGTAGACGTACCTCCGCAGGGTCCTGAGTCGGAGAGCCGCCACCTGGGTACGAATACAGACCAGCGCCTGACCGCCCTCCGCCAACGGGAGACTCAGAACCCCAGCAGAGACCCAGTGGTTCCTCTCACCCCAGAAGAAGTTGACCAATCTCCTCTGTAACCTGATTATAAATAAAGATGTTGGGACCAAAGTGGCTAGCCGGTACCACAGCATAGAGGCCACCAGCTGGTTTATAACCACAGCCCTGCCCCGGTAAGAGAGCACACCAAGGAGGCCTGACCAACGTCCCAGCCGGGCGATGACCTTCGCCTCCAGCTCCTGCCAGTTCGCCGGCCATGCCCCCTCAGTGGGACTCAGGTAGACCCCCAGATAGAGGAGGTGCGTGGTGCTCCATGCGAAACCTGCCATCTCCTCCGGCAGGGAGTCCACCTCCCACTGACCCACCAAGAGACCAGAACACTTCCCCCAGTTGATCTTGGCAGAGGATGCAGCCGAGAAAACCTGCTGGCACTCACGCATCCTCCGCAGGTCAACAGGGTCAGTGAACATCAAAAGGACATCATCGGCGTAGGCCGAGAGAACCACCTCCATCCCCGGCAAAGCCAGGCCTGTCAACCGCCTCCGGAGTAGGCACAGGAATGGCTCTACACAGATGGAATACAGCTGGCCGGACATGGGACATCCCTGACGAACCCCCCTCCCAAAGGGAATGGGGGCCAATAAAGAGCCGTTGACCTTAACAAGGCACTCTGCAGCAGTGTATAAAAGTCGGACCCAGGCCACGAAATGCGGTCCAAATCCGAACGCCTGCAGAGTCCCAAGAAGGTAGTTGTGCTCCACCCTGTCAAACGCCTTCTCCTGGTCGAGGGAGAGATAGGCGACTGACTGTCCAGCCCCCTGGGACAGATGGATCAGGTCCCGGAGCAGATGGATGTTGTCCTGGATGGACCGGCCCGGGACTGTGTAGGACTGGTCAGGGTGGATCACCTGGGACAGCACGGGACCCAGGCGATTCGCCAATGCCCGTGCAAAAACTTTATAGTCCGTGCTGAGGAGAGAGACCGGGCGCCAGTTCTTCAAAAGGCGGAGATCGCCCTTTTTGGGCAGCAGGACAACTACCGCCCTGCGCCACGAGAAGGGCATCTCCCCAGTCGCCAGGCTCTCACCCAGGACCTTCATATAGTCACCACCCAGGACATCCCAGAAGGCTCTAAGGTACTCCACAGTCAGTCCATCCAGCCCTGGAGACTTGCCCCCCCTGAGCTGGTGCAAGGCACCAGTCAACTCCTCCAGAGTTAGGGGATCATCCAGCTGTTCAGCCACATCATTGCACACAGCGGGCAAGCCCTCCCACAGGACCTCTTGCGCCTCCCTACTCGATGTGCCTGCCGAGAACAGAGTCCTGTAGAAAGACCGAACCAAGGCACCAATGCTCTCTGGATCCGTGACAGAGGAGCCATCATCCGCAAGCAACTCTACAAGCTGCCTGCGGGCTCCACGCCCCTTCTCCAGAGAAAAGAAAAAGGGGGAGGCTCGGTCCAGATCGTGCAACATCTGGACTCGCGACCTCACATGCGCGCCCCGGGACTTCCTAAGCTGTAAGTCCCTCAACGCCCCCTTCTTCTCCTGGTACTCCTCCCACTCACACGAAGCCCCACCAGTCTGATCCAGACGAGCCTCCGAGTCGAGCAACTCTCTCTCAAGCCGTCCGATCTCAGAGTCCCGCCCCTTGGTCGACCCCCTCGCGTAATCCTGGCAAAACAGACGGACGTAGGCCTTCCCCACGTCCCACCACTGCCTTAGGGACAGGAAACGCCCCTGCCTCTCTCTCCACCTCGCCCAGAACTGCCTGAAGGAATCCCGGAATCGGCGATCCTCCAGCAGCTGGCTATTAAAATGCCAGTACGCGGACCCGGCCCGTGTGCGCGTCGGGATAAAAACCACTCGCACCAGGCAGTGGTCCGTGCATGGCGCCGGCCGCATGGAGGCCGCCGAAACACAGGAGACATAGGCCTTGGACACGTATAAACGGTCAATACGGGAACCACCACCCTCAAACCTGTACGAGAAGGCGTTAGAGTTCGGATGGAAATTCCGCCAAACATCTACCAGCTCAAAGGAGTCCACCATCTCCCTTAAAGACTTTACTGCAGCCGGGTCACGCTGAACGCCAGTACGATCTCTCACCTCGAGTGTACAATTGAAATCTCCCCCCAGGAAAACACACTCCCCACGGTCGATAGTGTTCAACAGCGTGGTCACTTCCCTTGTTAAACGCGTCTGCATTGCGCCGATCTTGGGGGCGTACACATTAATGAAGTGTAATGGCACGCCATCCAAACGCACGGCCAGATACAGCAAACGGCCTGGTACAATGTCCTGCACTTTGAGGATCTCCGGCTGGAAAGACGGGGCCAACAGGAAGGCCACTCCACTTGAATGGGAGCTGAGATGGCTCATGTAGACCCCCCCTTCCCACTCCAGGAGCCAGGTGGGTTCATCGCTAGCCACAGTGTGTGTTTCCTGCAGGAAGCTCACCGCGTACCCCCCGTCCCTGAGCACTGAGAGATGGTGAAACCTATGGAGAGACCCCCTGCCCCCATTGATATTAAGGCTGGCTATAGTGAGCTTCATTTTGAGTATACACTAGATCTTTACCAGCCCCCGGTGAAGGAGTGGAGCCGCCCCTAGCCTTCTGCCCTCTCTTTAGGGACTTAAACAGCTCTTGGAACTGGCGCCTCTCATTTCTTAATAGCCCCGCCTGCTTGCCCTTCTTCTGAAGGATGGCATAAATAGACCGCATGGGCACCCTCAGGTCCGACCAGCGGTCCACAGCCAAATCCGCCTTGTTCCTACTCCCTCTCGTGTCCTTTAAGAACTTCCGAAGTTCCCAAACTTCGACAAGTCGAGACACGGGGCCGCGGGCGGGGCGTTCCGTCAACTCACTGTCGACGGACTCCGCATACCCCTCCTCCTCACACTCAATGTCCGAGCCCGAGTCCGGAAGGTTGCTACTTTCAGCTGCCTCGCTCACCCCTCCCTGTGAGATGGGCGTTCCAGCCACATCACACGGTCCCTCCTCTGTCACCATCCCACCCCCAGGATCAGTGACAGGGGCAGGTACCGGTGCCTCTGACTGCAGCAAGCTATCTGCTAATTGGCCAGTCTCCTGTGCGCTTCCACCGCCCTCTTTATCCGGATTGGGACCAGTGAAGTCGGAGCAAGTCTCCGGGCCTTGCTGTAAGCGGGCCTGTCTAGAGTCCGACCAAAGGACACGATCCGAATCGACCTTGCCCTCCTCCGCACCCAGGCTTCCCGCCCCAGCACCGTCACCCAGAGAGTCCCCGTCCTCCTCCACCAGGTGAATCACCTCGCTGTGGCTCTCAGGAGCCGATGTTACTGGAGTCTCCCCTGCTCCCTCAACCAGTGGGGCATCACACCCCTCAACTGGGCTTGTAGCCTCGACGAGGAGCTCAGGCTGGGGACCCACCCTTACACCCAAGTCCCCCCCTTCAGGCTGCCCCTGGTCATCCACTAAGCTAGCAGACGTGCTCTCTGGGGGACCAGCCCCCAAGGGTAATGTATCGCCACTCTCAGGTGGTCCCTGCACTACAGAGGCATCCTCCCCCTCAGAGGAAGCTTGCCCTGGATCCCCCACCTCAACAGGAGGGGAAGGCCCCCATTCAGGTTGCTCCTGAACTTCAGGGCCCTTCTCTGTATCAGAGGACCCATGTCTCCTCCTCTTCCAACCACTGGCGTGCGGTGGTACGGTGAGCTCCATTGCGGAAGCCTCGACCTCCACACTACCATATACCTGTTTAACCTTTCCAGCCCCCCGTTGGACCCTAGGGCCCTTATTCTTCCCTGGGCCCAAGGGACCGCCTTTCTTCTTTTTCTTGACTTTCCTCCCCCCCTGACGCTCCCAAACCTCCCTGTCCACCCCACGCACTTCACCTGCGTCCACCTCCACAGGTACGGGACATGGGGGTGGTGGGAGAATGGGGGGTGGGGGTAGGGGAATAAAGCCTTCACGGGTTACCGTGGTAGAACCAGCAGCCCCAGATGGGCCAGCAGTGCTTTCCCGGGCCACGGTGGTAGAACCAGCAGCCCCAGATGGGCCAGCAGTGGACTCCCGAGCCACCGTGGTGGAACTGGCATCCCGGGTCCTGGGACAATTCCGGCGAAAATGCCCCACCTTTTTGCAAGCATGACAACGCACTTGGCCCGCATTCCAGAACACACGATAGGAGAAATCATCCACCTCCACATCAAAACTCCCCTCCGTGTCCATCCCCTGTGCCATCTGTATATACACGCGACGCTTGAACGTATATATATGTCGCATCTCAGGATCGTCAAACCTATACAACAGTTTGGTGAGCCCCGACCGCACCTCCCCCAGCTTCCTTACATGTGGGAGCAGGAGCGCATCCGGAACAAAAGTGGGAACATTGGACAGAATGACCGGCAACACGGGACCCCCCCATGGGTCCACCGCCACGAAATTCCCACCTGCTGTTACCCCCCTTTCCAGAGCCAGAGCCACCGCCTGTTCAGTCTTCAGTAGAACAACAACCTTCACACTGACCACCGCGCCCGAGACTATGGCTTTCTTGCCAACAGTCTCACCCAGGGCATCTAGAAAAGCCTTAAAGGGCAGGTTGCTCTGCACGTACATTTTTACCCCATGTGTGCGCCCCATCAACTCATGGCCCTCAGTCTCAGAGACTGCCGACCGTGTGACAGCTGCATAATATGAGGGGTCGCCATCTTTAGGGCGTGGCACAACACACAAAGTATCAGTACTTTTAAAACCAAAGCAGTCTTTCTGCTGTTGCTGCACCTCCACTCTCTTGCAGCAGTTCAGTATCTTGTGAAGGCTTTCTTGGCAAAGCAACAGAAGCAGTCTCCTCCTGATAAGGTAGGAATGTCTGTGTCAATCCTCCCGCCGTCAAAAATGGAGCTCCCGGAGGCTTCTTCCCCAGGTCTCCGTCGCCTCCCCGGCTTCAACGAAATCCAAGACACTGTTGCCGTTCTTACCCAGCACACCTGGACCGGGCAAGTCGGTGTGGGAGGGAGCTTTCCGATGTTACTAACCACAAACACCGCTCCAGACTCAGCTCCCACCAGTTCAAGTGAATCTTGGCCTTCCGCCAGCCACTGCCGCTCCTACGACCTTCCAGATACACACAGACAATCCTCACTAATTAGAGGAATCCTTGAACAAAGAAAGTCTCTGCAGTCCGACAAAGCTCTGAACGCAAAGTCGGAATGCTTTCAATCCTCCCCAACTTCCAAAAAGTTCATTAAATCCTCCCCGCCAGCAGAGCAGCTCCTCTCCTGGCCCCACTCTGGGAGTAGAAGTGGGGGCGGATCCGGACCGCAACGGCCGTGAGCCCCAGGCCGAGCTCGGCAATCGTTTGCCTGCTTCTGCTGCTGTTGGAGGTGAGACGTTGCGTCGCGCCAGGGTCTTGGGCCTGTCCCACGTTGGCCGTCAGTTACGCCACAGGTCGTTGGCGCGCGAAGATTTTGTTCGCTACAAAAATTTCGGAGCCCCGCGCGATACTGTGCACAACTACGTACCCCTCCGCGCTTCTTAGTGGGACCGGCCCCACGCGGCCATACGATACCCGTGTGCCTCAACGCGATGACTTGATCGCGTAATTTGCGTGCCAAGGATACGTAAGTGAGACAGGCCCTTTAATTGCCTTCTGTATATTGCCCTTATTGTGCAGGATGTGAGTTGGATAACATAGAACTGGTGTACGGGTAATCTATAGCCAGCGGAAGAGGCCGTTTCCATGCTGTATCTATAAACTAAACTAAATTAAACTAAATCACCCCACATCATCCTGCATTCCAAGGAATGAAGCCCTAGCTTGCCTAACCTCTCCCTGTAGATCCGCCCATCGAGTCCTGGCAACATCCTGGTAAATATTCTTTGCACCATTTTCAGATTAATGGCACCTTTCCCTTAGCACGGTGACCAGAACTAGCCATTCCTTGACCCACCTGCCCAGCTGGTCAACATCCCTCTGTACTTTAATCCAGTCTGAAGAAAGGTCTCGACCCAAAACGTCACTCCAGAGATGCTGCCTGTCCCGTTGAGTTACGCCAGCTTTTTGTGTCTATTTTAAAATCTTCTTCTTCTTATCGAGTCCACACACAAGACTAGAAGTTGTTCAGCCAGAGCTGTCGATGTGAGGATGCCCTAAATTAAAAGGCCAGATCTGCAGTCAACAGCACCGCCGGCCCAGTGAGTAAAGGCAGCAGAATGATGCCAGCTCACACTCACAAGTGTCAGACAGAGCCTTCCCCATGTAGGCAACACACATAGAAACATAGAAACATAGGAAATAGGTGCAGGAGAAGTCCATTCGGCCCTTCGAGCCAGCACCGCCATTCATTGTGATCATGGCTGATCATCCCCAATCAATAACCCGTGCCTGCCTTCTCCCCATATCCCTTCATTCCACTAGCCGCTAGAGCTCTATCTAACTCTCTCATAAATCCATCCAGTGATTTGGCCTCCACTGCCCTCTGTGGCAGGGAATTCCACAACTTTCTGGGTGAAAAGGTTTTTTCTCACCTCAGTCTTAAATGGCCTCCCCTTTGGGGACATGAGTTCTACTGCAAGCCTAATGTCACAAAGTCACACTGCAACAATTTAATGAACCTTAGCTGACAATGAACCCCTCAAGAACATTGTGACCAATTTGCCTATGTTTTAGTTTATTTTAGTTAAGAGATACATTGCGGAAACAGGCCCTTCGGCCCACCGAGTCCGCACCAACCAGTGATCCTACACACACTAGTGACAATTTACACTTATACCAAGCCAATTAACCTGACAAACCTGTATGTATTTGGAGAGTGGGAGGTCATGGGGAGAACGTACAAACTCCACACAGACAGCACCCATAGTGTGGATCAAACCCAGGTCTCTGGAGCTGTAAGGAGGCAACTCTACCGCTGCACCACCGTGCTGCCCTTTGGTGCATGAGACCATAGGCTTGACCAGTGAGATGTGCCTTGTAGTGATGGAGGGACAGTTGCCAGGGACACGTTGATGGGAAATCCACTGTTTGGCGAGCAGAGGAATAATGGAAATCAAGATTGATCTAAGGATTGAAAGAATCTCCATTTCCAACGTCCTCGCACTTGCTTGAGCAGAGCTTGTACGCAAAACCAATGATTGCTGTGACAATCTGCAATATATTCATCTGAATACAGAGGAGCGGCTCGGTGGCGCAGCGGTAGAGTTGCTGCCTTTCTGCGCCAGAGAGCCGGGTTCGATCATGACTACGGGTGCTGTCTGTACGGAGTTTGTACGTTCTCCCTGTGACCGCGTAGGCTTTATATGAGGGTGCTCCGGTTTCCTCCCACACTCCAAAGACGTACAGGTCTGTAGGCTTTGGTAAAAATATATAAACTGTCCCTAATGTGTAGGATAGTACTAGTGTATGGGGTGATCGTTGGTCAGCATGGGCTTGGTGGGCCGAAGGGCCTGTGTTTGCACTGTATCCCTAAAGTCAAAAGTTAAATAAAGTAAAGGCAGGGAACCAGCAAGGACAGGAACAATAACCTGTCCTATTGCTAAAACACCAAGCCAGGGAGAAGACTCGGTGTTTAAGAAGGAACTGCAGATGCTGGAAAATCGAAGGTGGATAAAAATGCTGGAGAAACTCAGCGGGTGCAACAGCATCTATGGAGCGAAGGAAATAGGCGACGTTTCGGGCCGAAACCCTTCTTCAGACATAGAAGACACAGGCCAAATACTTCTCTTTCTCTCACTCTTCTCACTGTAGTTTTTCACTGTACCTCGGTACACATGACAATAAACTACACTCAACTCTCTCTCGTTCCCTGCCGAAGAAGGAGCGATGCCATTTTTTAGAAAGAAAATGCAACTGCGGGGGAAAGGTCTCTTTTCTTTTCCTCCCGGTGGAAAAATAAACAATCCTTTTTATCTCAGCATTCCTGAGGTGCAAAGAGCTGGCACTCGTCTGTTTGTGCAGATGTTTGCAAAGGAAAAGCACTGCAAAGCGGCCAAGCCTTTGCAGTGTTGCTTGGCGGCTGCCTGCCAGTGTGGCGTGATTCACCCTCCGCTCACTGCCTGCTGCCCCTGCCACAAGGCCAGTGACAAAGGATAGCTGCCTGCCAGTGTGGCAGGATTCACCACTCACTGCCTGCTGGTGTAACCGAACTTGCCCCTGCCACAAGGCCAGTGACAAAGGATAGCTGCCTGCCAGTGTGGCAGGATTCACCACTCACTGCCTGCTGCCCCTGCCACAAGGCCAGCGACAAAGGATAGCTGCCTGCCAGTGTGGCAGGATTCACCACTCACTGCTCTAATGGAAGTCGCCCCGGCCACAAGACCAGCGACAAAGGAGGGCAGCCCGTCATTTACAAACGCCAACTCTTCAAGAACTCGCCTTCATCAACAAGAATTAAAAAGCCGTTTCCAGGACATCGCATTAATTACCACAGAGAAAATTCCTATCAGGATTAAAATAAACTGTGCAATTTTTTCATTTTAAATTTGGTACTTTCGTTGGTTCTAAAAGTTACCGGAGCCTGAAAAAGAAAAATCACAGTTTCTGTCATATTACAAATCTGTGAAGGTCGTGGAGTCGTACAACGTGGAAACAGGCCCTTTGGCCCAACTTGTCACACCTCCCTGCTTTTGGCCCATATCCCTCTAAACCAGTCCTATCCATGTACCTGTCCAAATGTTCTTTAAACATTGTGATTAGTACTTGCCTCAACTACCTCCTCTGGCAGCTTGTTCTATAAACCCACCACCCTCTGTGTGAAAAAGTTGTCCTTCAGATTCCTATCAAATCTTTCCTCCCTTAACTTAGATCTATACCCTCTGGTTCTTGGTTCCCCGAGTCTGGGTAACAGACTCTGTGTATTTACGGGATCTATTCCTCTCATGATTTTGTACACCTCTATAAGATCACTACATCCTCCAGCGCTCCAAGGAAAAGAGTCCTAGCCTACTCACCCTCTCCCTCTAACTCAAGCCGTTGAGTCCTGGCCACAAGCTCGTAAATATTAGAAGGGTCTCGACCCGAATCGTTGCCTAGTTCCTTCGCTCCATAGATGCTGCCTCATCCACTGAGTTTCTCCAGCATTTTTGTCTACCTTCAATTTTCCAGCATCTGCAGTTCCTTCTTAAACGTAAATCTTCTCAGCTCAATAACATCTTCCCTGTAACAGGGTAATCAGAACTGAACACAATACTCTTAATGTGGCCTCACCAATGTCTTGAACGATTGTAACATGACTTCCCAACTTCTATATTCAGTACTCTGACTGACGAAGGTCTTCTTGAAGGTCAATGTGTTGAATCCTTCTTGACCACCCTATCTACCTGTGATGCCACTTTCAATGCACTCCTTGATCAACAATGTCCCAGTCGCATACACATACGCCTTGGGATCATCTGCCTTATCCACCAGGCCTTCCACAGTAAAATAAGTGCAATTCACACCAACAGTCCTTCTTTTCCCCCTGCCTCTCTCCTGCCTGTTCTGTCCACTAAACATTCATCCATACTGACTTTCAGCCACTCACCTCCCTTGGTCCTGATTAGGATCCCACTCCCCTGCCAATCTAGTTTAAACCCGCCCGTGTGGCACTATTGAAACTGCCTGCCAGGATATTGGTCTCCTTCCAGTTAAGGTGCAACCCATCCCTCTTGCACAGGTCCCCTCTGCTCCCGAAGAGATCCCAATGGTCCCGAGTCTGCTTGATTCCTGTCGTCTCCTGGTGGTGGAGTCGGGAGACGGGAAAATGGCTGGAGTCATATTGTGAATCATTCCTGGGCCTGCATATCTCTGAAGATCTGTCCGGGCCCAGCACATTTATGCAATCGCAAGGAAAGCCCACAAATGCCTCCACTTCTTCAGAAGATTGAGGAGATTCGGTATGTTGACGAACTACTACAGGTATACACTAATACAAATACTGATTGATTGCATCATGGCCGGGTTCGGCAATGCAAACGCCCAGGTCCTTCACAGGTCCTGACAGACAATGTTTTGAATCGGAATCCCTTGACTGTCCATTTTCCTCCACAGATGCTGCCTGGCCCGCTGAGTTTATCTAGCAGATAGATATTTTGTTCTGGTGTCTCTTGTGTCTATTGTTTCCTTGGGTCTTCGCTATTGGTTTAGACACTTTGTTGCTTCGGTCATGGAGGTAGCATCATGAGCTTTAACGTTGCCTACCTTTAACAGTGGATGCTGATGGCATCCAAGTCACTATTGCCTTAGTTAAAGTGTTTTTGTTGATTCATTCTCTCCAGTTACGGTGATATTGTGGCTGCTGTCTTTTATGTTACCCTTTCCTGAATCCTCTAAGAATCCCCCATCCCTTACTGTTCAAATCCCAAGAAAATAAAACCATACTCTCTCCTTTCACATCATAGAAACATAGAAAATAGGTGCAGGAGGCCATTCGGCCCTTCGAGCCAGCATCGCCATTCATCGTGATCATGGCTGATCGTCCCCAATCAGTAACCCATGCCTGCCTTCTCCCCATATCCCTTGACTCCACTAGCCCTTAGAGCTCTATCTAACTCGTACATAAATCCATCCAGTGATTTGGCCTCCACTGCCAAATTCCATAATGGCAGGGAATTCCACAAATTCACAACTCTCTGGGTGAAAAAGTGTTTTCTCACCTAAGTCTTAAATAGCCTCTCCTTTATTCTAAGACTGTGGCCCGTGGTTCTGGGCTCGCCCAACATTGGGAACATTGTTCCTGCATCTAGCTTGTCCAGTTCTTTTATAATTTTATATGTTTCTATTAGATCCCCCCTCATCTTTCTAAACTCCTGTGAATACAAGCCTAGTCTTTTCAATCTTTCCTCAGATGACAGTCCCGCTATCCCAGGGATCAATCTCGTGAACCTACGCTGCACTGCCTCAATCACAAGGATGTCCTTCCTCAAATTAGGAGACCAAAACTGTACACAATACTCCAGATGTGGTCTCACCAGAGCCCTATACAACTGCAGAAGAACCTCTTTACTCCTATATCCCCAGGGCATCTCACCATTTCTTGCGTTAAAACCAGTGCAACTATGACTGTGCTGGAAACCGAGAGCTGATACCAAAGTCGTGCGAGATGCAGGGTGATACTGAAACAATGCTACTTCTTGCTCAACGCTGTTCAGGGAACAGGCAAATGTTTAGTGTTTTTATTTAGGGACGGGTGTAAAATGGATTGCATTCTTTTATGAGGGCAGCTGGAATCTCAGCTTAATGCTACATCTGAAAGATGACCACTTCCGACAATACCACACTTTCTGATCACACCAGGATGCAGAATCCTTGCAATGAGCCTTAGACCACATGGAGTCTAAGGTGAGCCAGCCAATTGGATTGAAAATTAGTAATTTTGCTTGGGCAGCTTACAGCCCAGTGGTATGAATATTGATTTCTCTCACTTCAGGTAGCCCCGGCATTCCCTCTCTCTCTATCCCTCCCGCACCCAAGGTGCACCAGCTTCTCATTTTCACCCTACCAACAGCTTACAGTGGCCTGTTTCCTTTATCATCTTAACTTTTTTGCATGTCTTTCATTCATTGTTCTTCATCTCTCCACATCACCATCTATATCTCTCATTTCCCTGATCCCTAACCCGTCTTGGCGGGAAGTGGACCAAACGTGGGCAGGTGGGACTAGTGTAGCTGGGACATGTTGGCCGGTGCGGGCAAGTTGGGCTGAAGGGCCTGTTTCCATGCTGTATCACTCTATGACTATAACTATGAGATTTGAATGTGCAGAATTTGATATGAGTCTGGAGGCTGCAATAAGCTCAGGTGGAAGACGAGGTGGTCATAAGGTCATAGGTACATAAGTGATAGGAGCAAAATTAGGCCATTCGGCCCATCAAGTCTACTCCAACATTCAATCATGGCTGATCTATCTCTCCCTCCGAACCCCATTCTCCTGCTTTCTCCCCACAACCCCTGACATCCGTACTAATCAAGAGTCTATCTACCTCTGTCTTAAAAATATCCATTGACGGCCCCTCAGCCTTCTGTGGCAAAGAATTCCACGGATTCACCACCCTCTGTCTAAAGAAACTCCTCCTCATCTCCTTCCTAAAGGAATGTCCTTTAATTCTGAGACCATGACCTCTGGTCCTAGACTCTCCCACCAGTGGAAACATCCTCTCCACATCCACTCTATCCGAGCCTTTCACTATTTGTGAAAGTGTTCCTCAATCTTGCATTGGGCTTCGTTGTAATGCTGCAGCATGGCCGGTGGCGGGAGGTCAGAATGGGAGTGGAGTTTAGAATGAAAATGTCAGGTAACGGGAACCTTCGGGTCATCGCCGACTGACCCAATCTGAGTTTGGTCTCTCCACGCTGAGGATATTTCTCCTATGTTGAGAAAACCACACTGCAAACACCGAATAAGGAACACCAGATTCGAAGAAGTGCAAGTGAATCACCTGCAAACACTCGAGGTTGTGGGAGGAAGGACGCATGCTGTATTTGCTGTAAGTCTTTTACATTTACCTAGAGGAATAGAGTGTAATACAGGAGTGAAACAGGCCCTTCAAACCAACTTTCCCACACCCACCAACACGTCCCATCTACACTAGTCCAACCTGCCTGCATTTGCCCCATATCCCTCTAAACCTGTCCTATTTGCAACCTTTAAAAGTCATTCAGGAACTGTTAAAGACAAATGTCAATAATAAAACTCCATCAAAATTTTGAGCTAGTAGAGAGAGACCATCAATGGAATTACGAGCATTTCAACAAACCGCGTGAAGGCTCACCTTCCACTTGCTTGAAGGCCATTGTTTAACTGGACCTTGCGCTAGGATCAAGCTTGGCTTGGGTTTAGTGGCTGAGATTATCAGGTTCGGAGCTGAGGGATCTGTGGTGATTTTCCCTGTTCTTGCTCGTGCAGGTTGAGAGATGTCTGCCTGTAGAGTTTGAAACTATTAGTCAGAGTCACAGAGTGATACAGCGTGGAAACAGGCCCCTCGGCCCAACTTGCCCACACTGGCCAACATCTCCCAGCTGCACTAGTCCCACTAGTCTGAGGGGCTCTACCATTTTGGGTAGAGACGAGGTGAAATCTCACAAAATATTGCAAATCTTTGGAATTCCACACCATGAATCACTGTGTGAATCCAAAATGGAGATTGCTTGATATTTGGATAAAGAAATGACAGAATTGCCGTAAGGTAGCATGGATGTGAAAGATCAGACATCATCCTGTTACACATGGGAGCAGTTTTAAAGGGACAGGATAACACTTTCTTCATTTGCTTCTATTTCCATGTGAGATCGCAAACACTCTCAGAAGCTTGCAGCTGAGCACAAGCACGTGCAAAACGTGGAAAGCTGCACAAATTCAGCATCTGTGGAAGGAGATGGACAGAAAACATTTTGGGTCAGGATCCTTCTTCACACTGATGGAGTGGGGGGAGAAAGCTGAAAAAGACAATGTCTAGTGAGTGATGGGTGGATACAGGCGAGGGAATGACTGGCAAATGGGTGGAGACAGTGACAAAGGCGAGGGGTTAAAGACAGACTAAAGCGTGGAGCTGCCAGTTTGGTGTGTATTGGATATCAAGTGGGAACAGGATTTAGCTTGGCTATAACACTACAATGGGCAAAATTCTGCATGGGAATTAATGGCACCAAAGATGCATTGAGCAGTCGAGATTCAACCAGTTCCTTTCCGTTGTACACTGAGTAGTAGAGCTAATAGGACTTGATGTTTCAATCCCTGTAATAAGTCGGCACTCTTGCTATTTGCAGTGAGATTGGAGTGGTGAAAGGTAGGGTAGGTACGTCATCGGGGTTATCAGGTGGGCACCCTCCTTCTTTGATGTTTCATTGATAAGCCCACAGCAACTCCAGAGGGCTCAACGGTGATACCTGGCATCCCAGTTACACCCCCCTCAGTTCCATACCCTCCTGTCTTCACCTTGCAGCCCAATTGTTGTCTTCCCTTTTGATCCAAATCCAATTGGTGCTTTTTTCTGCAGAATTTGATAATGATTTGATTGCTTGTTGGAGGGAGTGACCCCTCACCCCCATTTTATTTAATAGACTGGTCATAGATGTAGCAACAAATCCCCTGCAGCCCACTTCTACAGGGAAAATCTTGGTCTTCCAGCCATTCTGGGAAGCTTCAGTTGCCAGTTCAGAGTACTTGGTCTTTTTCAACACCATCTTCCCATGGAACTGTCAATTCCACAACATATGCCAACTTGGCTGCTGTGGACCACAGGACCATGTCTGGCCGGAGTGTTTTGGCCACAATGTCTGGGAGAAACACAAGCCTTTTTTCTAAGTCCACGCCATTTTCCAATCCCGAGCAGGCTGCAGAGTGCTTGCATCCATTGATGTTATCTGGTGCTCTGGAGGTTGGCCTGTTGGTACAAATGTTGTGAAGTGGACATTTCTGGCCTAAGTTGGTGGGGAAGGGTTTGTGATCGTTCGCCTCTGTTCAAGGATTGATAACAGCTGTCTGAGAACCTGGTTATGCCGCCAAGTGTAACGCCCTTGGCCGAGGCTCATAGTGCATCCTGTTAAAATCATTGTGCCTTAGTGATCCGGGTGCTTGGCAAAGGGAGCAAGTGGGGTCTTCTCCGAACCACTGCTTCAGGTTCTGTGGTGATGGTAAAACATCATAAGTGGCTCTGATGACAAAACTGAGCCAAGATCCTTCCATTTGCCAGATTTCACGCCAGCTGAGTTTCCTCTTTTCCAGGCTCGCCCAGTTAGTCCATTGGCCTTGCTTGGCCATTGAGACGGCCTTGGCGTGTCGCTCTGCCTCCTCCCGTCTTCTCACCTCCTCCATCACGAGCCGTCTCTTCTGCACTGATGTTGCCTTGTGCCATTGAGGAGCATTTGGGACGAGCCCGAGCCCAGCTCTCCTGTGTTGGACTTGGCCAACCATACCCCGGAAATGAAGAGCAAACTTAGCACTCTGAACGGCTTCAGATGGGGTCCACTTCCTCCTCATTGCCACACGGGGGGCCGCTGTTCGAATACCAGTATCTTCAGATTCAGTGAGTGTCATGACCAACCGTGCTCTAGTGCATTTGAACTCTTCCACAAGTCCTGCAATGGGTAATTCCAATTTGCCACTCCCGTACAGTCCGACAGCACTTAAGCATCGTGGAAGTCCAAACCACTGTTTCACATGTGTGCTGATCATTCGTTCCAGCTTTTCCACTTTGTTGATGGGGATTTCATACTTAGTTAAAGGCCACATGATTCTTGGTAGTATGCCAAATTGGAAGCACCACAGGTTGAGTTTTCCTGGTAGCAAGGTCTTGTTGATGCGAGCTATGTGCATGATGGTATCCTTTTGCAGTTGTTCAAACTGCTCGGTGTCCTTGAGCTTTGCATCATACCATCTGCCCAAACTCTTCACTGGCATTTCTGAAACAGTTGCAACAGGTATTCCGTCAATATGAAATCTTTGATCCTCGACTTGATCTTTGACAATGGAGATGCTTCTGCACTTGCTGGGTTTAATCTTCATCCTTGCCCATGTGATGTTTTGATGACGTATTTCCAGAAGTCTCTTGGTGCAGGGGATAGTTGTTGTTAGTGTTGTTATATTGTCCATATAGGCTCGTATAGGTGGCAATCGCTGACCACACTGTAGCCTTTTACCTCCCACAACCCATTTTGATGCTCTGATAATGAGCTCCATTGCCATAGTGAAGGTCAATGGGGAGATGGTGCACCCCGCCACGATGCCTACTTCCAGTGGTTGCCACGCTGTGGAAAAGTCTGATCTGGTAGTTTTTTACCAGTTTTGTTATTATTGTTGGCACCTGAAAGAATTCAAAAGCAGTCCACGGTAGCGAATGAGGAACTGATCTATAGGCGCTGGCCAGATCGAGGAACAAGACATGCAGATTCTTTCGTTCTTTCTTAGCAGTTTAGATTTGATGCCATATGATGCTGGTATGTCAAGGCATCCCGAGAAGCCTGCTATGCCAGCCTTTAGGATTGACGTATAAATGATGGTTCTGTTTCAGATACTTTGTAAGTCTTTTCGACACGTTGAAAAAAATCTTGCCTTCTATATGATGGTTTATTTGCCGAAACTGTTTGATGGTGGATGAATATTTCTCTGGAGAGAGTCCAGAGGAGGTTTACAAGAATGATCCCAGGAATGAGCGTTTGTCGGCACTGGGCCTGTACTCACTCGAGTTTAGAAGAATGAGGGGGGACTTCATTGAAACATACAGAATAATGAAAGGCTTGGATAGAGTGGATGTGGAGAGGATGTTTCCACCAGTGACAGAGTCTAAAACTAGAGGTCACAGCCTCAGAATTAAAGGACTTTATTTTTAGGAAAGAATTGAGGACATTTTCTTCAGTCAGAGGGTGGTGAATGTGTGGAATTCTTTGCCAAAGAAGGATGTGGAGGCAAAGTCAGTGGATATTTTTAAGGCAGAGATAGATAGATTCTTGATTAGTACAGTGTCAGAGGTTATGGGGAGGGCAGGAGAATGGGGTTAGAAGGGAGAGATAGGTCAGCCATGATTGAATGGCGGAGTAGACTTGATGGGCCGAGTGGTCTAATTCTCCTCCTATCACTTATGGCCTTATGACTTTATGATGACCTTAAATCTGAGTTTTTCAGTAAAGTATTTGACAAGTTTCCATATGGTAGGCTGCTCTGTAAGGTTAGACCAAGGTAAGATAGCTGAATGGATAGAAAATTGGCTCCATAGAAGGATGATGGTGGAAGGTTGCTTCTTGGACTTGAGACCGGTGTAGTGCCTCAGGGTTCAGTGCTGTTTGTCATCTATATCAATGGTACAATCTATATCAAAGTCTACAGAGAGATTTGGGCCATTTAGAAGAGTGGGCTGAAAGATGGCAGATGGAGTTTAATGCTGATACGTGTGAGGTGCTACATCTTGGCAGGACAAATCAAAATAGGACGTACATGGTAAATGGTAGGGAATTGAGGAATGCTGTGGAACAGAGGGATCTAGGAATAACTGTGCATAGTTCCCTGAAGGTGGAATCGCATGTAGATAGGGTGGTAAAGAAAGCTTTTGGTGTGCTGGCCTTTATAAATCAGAGCATTGAATATAGGAGTAGGGAAGTAATGTTAAAATTGGACAAGGCATTGGTAAGACCAATTCTTAAGTATGGTGTACAATTTTGTTGCCTAATCATAGGAAGGATGTCAACAAAATAGAGAGAGTACAGAGGAGATTTACTAGAATGTTGCCTGGGTTCCAGCAATTAAGTTACAGAGAAAGGTTGAACAAGTTAGGTCTTTATTCTTTGGAGCACAGAAGGTTAAGGGGGGACTTGATTGAGGTCTTTAAAATGATGAAAGGGATAGACAGAGTTGACGTGGATAAGCTTTTCCCATTGAGGGTAGGGAAGATTCAAACAAGAGGGCATGACATGAGAATTAAGGGACAGAAGTTTAGGGGTAACATGAGGAGGAACTTCTTTACTCAGAGAGTGGTGGCTGTGTGGAATGATCTTCCAGCAGAAGTGGTGGAGGCAGGATCGATTTTAACATTTAAAAGTAAAGTGGATAGGTATATGGACGGGAAGGGAATGGAGGGGTATGGTCTGAGTGCAGGTAGATGGGACTAGGGGAAAATAAATGGTCGGCACGGACTGGAAGGGCCGAGAAGGCCTGTTTCTGAGCTGTAATTGTTATATGGTTATTTGGATGCGAACATACACGGCAAGATTAGCAAGTTTGCAGATGATACAAAAGTGGGCGATTTTGCAGATAGTGAAGATGGTTGTGAAAAATTGCAGCAGGATGTTGATCGATTGAAAAGGTGGGCTGAAGAAGGGTTGATGGAATTTAATAAAGAGAAGTGTGGGGTGTTGCATTTTTGGAAGTCTAACATAGGCAGGACCTACAAAGTGATTGGTAGGGCTCTGGGGAATGTTGTAGAGCAGAGGGATCTAGGAGTACAGGTGCATGGTTCCTGGAAGGTGGCATCACAGATAGATAGGGTGGTCAAAAAGGCTTTTGGCACATTAGCCTTTATTGGTGAGAGCATTGAGTATAGAGGTCGGGAGGTCATGTTGCAGTTGCATGAGATTGGTGAGGCAGCATTTATAGTATTGTCTTTAGTTCTGGACATTAGTTACTGGAAAGAAATTTGAAGAACGGTCTTGACCTGAAACGTCACCCATTCCTTCTCTTCAGAGGTGCTGCCTGTCCCACTGAGTTACTCCAGCTTTTTGTGTCTATCACAGCAAAAATGTGGTCAAGTTGGAAATGGCATAAAGATTTACGAGGATGTTGCCAGGAGGGTCCGAGCGATAGGGAGAGGTTTTGCAAGCCGAGACAAGATGATCTTATAGAGGTGTATGAACTATGAGAGGAATAGATTGGATAGACAAGTTTCTTGCCCAGAGTATGGGAATCAAGAACCAGAGGACATAGGTTTAAGATGAAGGGGGAAAGATTTAATTGGAGTCTGACGGATTTTTTTTCACACTAAGGGTGGTGGGTGTATGGGACGAGGTGCCAGAGGAAGTAGTTGAGGCTGGGACAATGACAAAGTTCAAGAAATAATTAGACAGGAACATGAATAGGACAGTCTTCGATGGATCGATATGGACCAACTGCAGGCAGGTGGGACTATTGAGGATGGGACATGTTGGTTGGTGTGAACAAGTTGGGCCAAAGAGCCTGTTTCTATGCTGCATGATATGATAACTAAACAAATTTGCCTGGTGGTGATAGAACAGAGGCATGTACAGGTTTAGTACAAACTGCACAGGACTTTTCTGGGGCCGTTGATGTGGGCATTGAGTACCTACTTCCTCTGGAGTGAATGATTGGCAGGAAGGAGTATGCCGGAGACACTGGCGGCCAGGCAGCATCTGCAGAGAGAGAAGCAGTGGTAGTGTTTCTGGTCGATGGTGTTATGAGATGAGGTTGAGGGAGAGGGCACATGTTTTCTCAGCTGCCTTTGTGGAAGTCCTGGTGAAGGAATCCAGAGGCGGGATATCCAGCGTCCACAATGATGAAGATGTCCACCTTGCATCCCGCTGGGCTGCTCCCTCTTATCTCAGATCCCACCACCCAATCCTCTCCATGGCCCAGCTGACTTGCATAAGGTAGATTAGATCAGGCAGATTAGAACAATCTGACTTGCAGAAGGCAGATTGTTAAGGGCTTGGACACACTAGAGGCAGGAATCCGATATTGGGGGTGTCCAGAACCAGGGGTCACAGTTTAAGAATAAGGAGGAAGCCATTTAGAACGGAGACGAGGAAACACTTTTTCTCACAGAGAGTGGTGAGTCTGTGGAATTCTCTGCCTCAGAGGGCGGTGGAGGCAGGTTCTGTGGATGCTTTCAAGAGAGAGCTAGATAGGGCTCTTAAAAATAGCGGAGTCAGGGGATATGAGGAGAAGGCAGGAATGGGGTACTGATTGGGGATGATCAGCCGTGATCACATTGAATGGCGGTGCTGGCTCGAAGGGCCAAATGGCCTACTCCTGCACCTATTACCTATTGTCTATTGTAGAGTAACAGCGTGGTGAAATCCTCAGAGAATATTTCAGGCATTTGGAACCAATTGTACAGGTAAGGCTCTTTCAATACAGGCAGATAATAACAGGATAAACATTGCTGGGATATTAAGACTTGCCAATGACCCCTGACTTGGTTTCGAGGCCCCCTTCACTGCCACAGTGACAGGTGTAGGTGAAGTGGCCACATTTACCTCCCATCAGCAGCTAATTGTTGGGGAAATGTATTTCTCGCAATACATGGTTGCAAATAGCTGAAGATAGACACAAAATGATGGAGTATCTCAGCGGGACAGGCAGCATCTCTGGAAAGAAGGAAGCGATGCAACCTTCTTAGTGAGAAGTAATAGACAAGGTGAATGGTAATCGGACTCTGGTGAGTTCTCAGACTGGCGTGATTCAGCTCAGGCCCACGAGGGAAGACAACAGACTCAGTCTGAAGAAGAATCCTGGCCATTTCCTCTCACGAATGCTGCCCGAGCCGCTGAGCTCCTCCAGCAGTTTGTTATTTGCTCCAGATTGCAGCATCTGCAGTCTCTTGTGTATCCAACTCTGGCAAACTGTCAGCAGGTCAGTGCAGAGAAATTAAATTAACACTTCAAGTCAATGACCCTGCTTCAGAATGAAACCTTTCTGTGATTGTCTAACAATGCACATTACAATTTCTCTCCATGGATAGTTCCAGTGCTGCTGAGTCATTCTGAAACCTCTTGTTGTATTTAGCTTTCGCACACATCTCTGCTCTCCACTGGAATTATTTTTTTGCCAGGTCGGAGTTTTTATTTAGTCACAAAGATTTCTTGCTACTGACCCAATACTGGGAGTTTTCATCATACGAAACACAGGGGAAAGGCTGCATGGGCCCTTGAACCTACTTCACAGTTCCTTGTGGTCATAGAAACATAGAAACATAGAAAATAGGTGCAGGAGTAGGCCATTCAGCCCTTCAAGCCTGCACCGCCATTCAATATGATCATGGCTGATTATCCAACTCAGTATCCTGTACCTGCCTTCTCTCCATACCCCCTGATCCCCTTAGCCACATCTAACTCCCTCTTAAATATAGCCAATGAACTGGCCTCAACTACCCTCTGTGGCAGAGAGTTCCAGAGACTCACCACTCTCTGTGTGAAAAACGTATTTCTCATCTCGGCCTTAAAGGATTTCCCCCTTATTGTGACCCCTTGTTCTGGACTTCCCCAACATCGGGAACAATCTTCCTGCATCTAGCCTGTCCAACCCCTTAAGAATTTTGTAAGTTTCTATAAGATCCCCTCTCAATCTCCTAAATTCTAGAGAGTATAAACCGAGTCTATCCAGTCTTTCGTCATAAGCCAGTCCTGGCATCCCAGGAATCAGTCTGGTGAACCTTCTCTGCACTCCCTCTATGGCAATAATGGCCTTCCTTAGATTTGGAGACCAAAACTGTACGCTATACTCCAGGTGTGGTCTCACCAAGACCCTGTACAACTGAAGTAGAACCTCCCTGCTCCTATACTCAAATCATTTTGCTATGAAAGCTAACATACCATTCGCTTTCTTCACTGCCTGCTACACCTGCATGCCTACTTCCAATGACTGGTGTACCATGACACCCAGGTCGCGCTTTTCCTAATCGCCCACCATTTAGATAATAGTCTACTTTCCTGTTTTTGCCACCAAAGTGGATAACCTCACATTTATCCACATTATACTGCATCTGCCAAACATTTGCCCACTCACCCAGCCTATCCAAGTCACCTTGCAGTCTCCTAGCATCCTCCTCACAGCTAACACTGCCCCTCAGCTTAGTGTCATCCGCAAACTTGGAGATATTGCCTTCAATTCCTTCATCCAGATCATTAATATATATTGTAAATAGCTGTGGTCCCAGCACTGAGCCTTGCGGCACCCCACTAGTCACTGCCTGCCATTGTGAAAACGACCCGTTTACTCCTACTCTTTGCTTCCTGTTTGCCAGCCAGTTCTCTATCCACATCAATACTGAACCCCCAATGTCATATGCTTTAAGTTTGTATACTGATCTCTTATGTGGGACCTTGTCGAAAGCCTTCTGGAAGTCCAGATACACCACATCCACTGGTTCTCCCTTATCCATGCTACTAGTTACATCTTCGAAAAATTCCACAAGATTCGTCAGACATGATTTACCTTTCGTAAATCCATGCTGACTTTGTCCAATGATTTCACCACTTTCCAAATGTGCTGCTATCCCATCTTTAATAACTGACTCTAGCAGTTTCCCCACTACCGATGTTAGACTAACTGGTCTGTAATTCCCCGCTTTCTCTCTCCCTCCCGCCAATCCTCAGGAACTACTCCAGAATCTAAAGAGTTTTGAAAGATTATCACTAATGCATCCACTATTTCCGGAGCTACTTCCTTAAGTACTCTGGGATGCAGCCTATCTGGCCCTGGGGATTTATCAGCCTTTAATCCATTCAATTTACCCAACACCACTTCCTGACTAACCTGGATTTCACTCAAGTCCTCCTTTGACCCGCGGTCCCCTGCTATTTCCGGCAGATTATTTATGTCTTCCTTAGTGAAGACGGAACCAAAGTAGTTATTCAATTGGTCCGCCATATCCTTGTTCCCCATGACCAACCCACCTGTTTCTGACTGCAAGGGGCCTACATTTGTTTTAACTAATCTCTTTCTCTTCACATATCTATAAAAACATTTGCAGTCAGTTTTTATGTTCCCAGCCAGTTTTCTTTCATAATCTATTTTTCCTTTCCTAATTAAGCCCTTTGTCCTCCTCTGCTGGTCTCTGAATTTCTCCCAGTCCTCTGGTATGCTGCTTTTTCTGGCTACTTTATACGCATCATCCTTTGCTTTGATACTATCCCTGATTTCCTTTGTTATCCACGGATGCACTACCTTCCCTGATTTATTCTTTTGCCAAACTGGGATGAACAATTTTTGTAGTTCATCCATGCAGTCTTTAAATGTCTTCCATTGCGTATCCACCGTCAACCCTTTTAGAATTGATTGCCAGTCAATCTTGGCCAATTCACGTCTCATACCCTCAAAGTTCCCTTTCTTTAAGTTCAGAACCATTGTTTCTGAATTAACAATGTCACTCTCCATCCTAATGAAGAACTCGACCATATTATGGTCACTCTTGCCCAAGGGGGCACGTACAACAAGACTGCTAACTACCCCTTCGTCATTACTCAAAACCCAGTCTAAAATAGCCTGCTCTCTCGTTGGTTCCTGCACATGTTGGTTTAGAAAACTATCTCCCATCTTCCTCAGCGCCCCTGCCAATTTGATTCACCCAATCTATATGTAGATTGAAGTCACCCATTATAACTGTTTTGCCTTTGTCGCATGCATTTCTAATTTCCTGTTTGATGCCATCCCCAACTTCACTACTACTGTTAGGTGGCCTGTACACAACACCCACCAGCGTTTTCTGCCCCTTAGTGTTTCGCAGCTCTACCCATACCGATTCCACATCCTCCACGCTAATGTCCTTCCTTTCTATTGCATTAATCTCCTCTCTAACCAGCAACGCTACCCCACCTCCTTTTCCTTTCTGTCTATCCCTCCTGAATATTGAATATCCCTGGATGTTCAGCTCCCAGCCGTGGTCACCCTGGAGCCATGTCTCCGTGATCCCAACTATAACATAATCATTAATAGCTATATGCACGTTCAACTCATCCACCTTATTACGAATACTCCTTGCATTGAGACACAAAGCCTTCAGGCTTGTTTTTACAACACTCTTACCCCTTATACAATTATGTTGAAAAGTGGCCCTTTTTGATTTTTGCCCTGGATTTTTCTGCCTGCCACTTTTACTTTTCACCTTGCTCTTGTACCCATCCCCCTGCCACATTAGTTGAAATCCTCCCCGACAGCACTAGCAAACACTCCCCCAAGGACATTGGTTCCATTCCAGCCCAGGTGCAGACCGTCCTGTTTGTACTGGTCCCACCACCCCCAGAACTGGTCCCAGTGCCCTAAAAATTTGAATCCCTCCCCCTTGCACCATTTTTCAAGCCACGTATTCATCTGCAATATCCTCCTATTTCTACTCTGACTGGCCCATGGCCCTTTGGAAGAGAAGCTGCCTGTGATGTGCTGAGAACTATGATGGGGCGTCTAGGTGATGGCCGGCATGACTGAGTGGGATAATGCCAGTTTTGGGACTTGGTTAAAGATGTGGCCATTCCAGGACTAAAGGTCTTTAGCAGTTTTGCTAGATTGCATTGGAACCCAAAACTGTGTTTGATATTCTCACCGAAGATAGACACAAAATACTGCAGCAGCTCAGCGGGACAGGCAGCATCTCTGGAGAGAATGAGTGGGTGACGTTGCAGGTCGAGACCCTTTAGACGCTCACCTTTTTCTTAAAGTAATTCAAAGTGGTTCACAATGACCCCTGGATCTCGCGAATCAGCTGCAATGACTCACATAGCACTCATGGTGAAGTTGACCACAAATATTTCAGCTCTGCCTTTTGCACTCGTCTTTGCGAATAGAGATGTTATATCGGAGCCACTGCCTTCCCTCTAGAATCGTTGACTGCTATTTGCATGGCATATGGCAAGAACAAATAGCTTGAGTGCTATCCTTTAATTGCAAAGTCACTCAGCTGACTAGAACAATGCTATATATAGACAGTCACATATTTGGAGTTCAACATCATAGTTTTGTTTCAATCTGCAAGGAAAACCACCTTTGCCAGCAGTTTGATTTATCCCGGTTAATTAATTAACAAAAATTAAACACCAGGGTGAGTTTTTAAATTAGTGGTCCCGACCTCTCCGTCACCAGTTAAGTAGCATAATCACCAGGTTACCACACCTCAGGATATCCATCTCGTGAATGCATCTCCATTCCACAATTGACCCCAAAGTCCCAAAAATCTGAAGCCCACCCTCCTCGCTATTTCCCACTTCCATTTGGCAATAAGTGAATCCAAAGTTGACCAGTATCAGGATCCTACTCCTGAGCTCTGTGTAACTGCAAGACAGTTGACAGCTAGAACTCATCGCTTTCCTCACTACATCACAGTTCCCAGTAATGGAGGATAAGCCCAGTTTCTCGGCTTCCCCCTTTGAAAGTGCTGCACGCATTGGATGGCGCACTTTATCTCACCACCAGTGGACAATGTACCTGTGAAATTTGTCAACAGCAGCAGGAACATGTGGCGTTCTGCTCTTGCTCCCAACTGCACTTCCCCGCAGTGGCCTTATCCTCACCAGTATTCTGTGGTGAACAATGCCACGTTCCTCACAATTCCTCCACCCTGTCCCTCTCCTTACACTCTGTCACCTAATCCCCAGCAGGTTGGGACGGGACACCTGGAACGTGGCGACATTACTTTACATCTCATCATGTGATTTTGACAAGCTGCTTTTCCCATCCATTGCATGGTCCTGGAGAAAACCTTTATTGGCAAGGATGCATTCCATCCACGATTCTTCAGTCAGAGAGAATCATAGTGATATAGCACAGTTATGGCCCCACTTACCCATGCCAACCAAGATGCCCCATCTACACTAGTCCCGCCTGCTCACGTTTGCCCCATTTCCCTTTCCTATCTATGTAAATGTCCAAATGCTTTTATATATTGTTGTAGCACCTGCCTGAACCTCCTCTGGCAGCTCGTTCCAGATTTCCAGATACCCGCCACCCTCTGTGCGAGAATGTTACCCCTCAGGTTCCCATTAAATCTTTCACCTCTCACCTTAAGCCTATGATCTCTGGTTCTTGATTCCTCTACCATGGCTAAAAGACTCTTTGCATCCACCCTACCTATTCTGTATGATCTTGCACACCTCTATAAAATCAACCTTCAGTCTCCTGCGCTCCAAGGTATAAAGTCTTAGCCTCGACCCGAAACGTCACCCATTCCTTCTCTCCAGAGATGCTGCCTGTCCCGCTGAGTCACACCAGCATTTTGTGCCTATCTTCGGTACAAACCAGCGTTTGCAGTTCCTTCCTCCACATTTGCCCTGCCTCTCCCTGTAGCTTCGGCCCGAAGGTCCTGGCAACATTCTCACAAATCTTCACTGCACTCTTTCCTATAACATATAGGGGATGCCCGTAGATGGATCTGTGAGGCGAGGAGAGGTAGTGAACAAACATATCAAGTCCTCCCTCAGAAACCAGAGGCATCACCGCAAGGAAACGTGGAATCCAGTAAAGTGGTTTAAATAACAGACATTTACCCAATCTGTTTGCTTTTCAAAAAAAACAGCAGCGTAAAGTGTAGGAAATAACTGCAGCAACTTATTAAAGTAACACTTCAGGGAAGGGGCACGTCACCGGCCAGTTGCCAAGGGGAAATGGATGGATTTAGCAAGCAAATAGCTTGCACAATGGCGAGTTAAATCCCCCGCAGCATGTATTATCTTATTAAACTATCCATCACGCAGCGATTCCTGCTATTACAGCAAGAACTGTTCAGCAACACCTGTGGAAATCCGGGCTGGATTTCTATTTAACAATATTTTAAGCAAGACTGGCGGAGGGAGAGAGGGGAGAGAATGAAGAGAAAGGTTGGTGATGAGGTGTCTGGTAAGAGTGATGATTTGCTGTGTGGGGAATAGGAGCCGATGGGGTACGATTGCCATCAGATGAGGCTTGATGGTCACATCTCCGGTACAAGCAGACAGCAGATGGGCGAGCACCAGGGAAGGGAGGAGGCTGAGAGTGCAGGAATCCCCAGTGGCCACTCCCTTCAACAACAAGTAAACCCTTTTGCATAATGTTGGGGTGATGGCTATTTAGGTGCAAGCAGCAGCAGCAGCAGCAGCGACGGAGGCTGGTGGGTCTGCATCATCAAGTCTGGCTCTGTGGCACAGTACTGTAGAGGGAAGTAAGATGGGATGAGAATGAATCCATGAATCAATACCTAAGGTATGCAAAGAGTCGCCGCATGAAGAGTGCCGACAAAGTGACAAAAGATTCCATTTTAACACAAGCCATATTTTGTGTTGAGGTCCTTGACCTCACCATCTCTATTGCAGGGGATACACTCCCGACCGACATCCACTACAAACCAACTGACTCCCACAGCTACCTGGACTACTCTTTCTCCCACCCTGATTCCTGTAAGGACTCCATCCCCTATTCCCAATTCCTCCGTCTACGCCGCATCTGCTCCCAGGATGAGGTGTTCCACACCAGGTCATCACAAATGTCCTCATTCTTCAGAGAACGGGGATTCCCCTCCCCCACTATAGATGAGGCTCGCACCAGGGTCTCCTCCATACCCCGCAACACTGCCCTCTCTTCCCATTCCCCCACTCACAACAAGGGCAGAGTCCCCCTGGTCCTCACCTTTCACCCCACCAGCCGGCACATACAACAGATAGTCCTCCGCCAGTTTCGCCACCTCCAACGTGACCCCTCCACTCGCCACATCTTCCCATCTCCCCCCCGTCTGCCTTCCGCAAAGACCGCTCCCTCCGCAACTCCCTTGTCAATTCTTCCCTCCCGCTCCACCCCTTCCCTGGGCACTTTCCCTTGCAACCGCAAGAGATGCTACACTTGTCCCTTTACCTCCCCCCTCCACTCCTTTCAGGGACCCAAGCAGTCCTTCCAAGTCCGACAGAGGTTCACCTGCACCTCCTCCAACCTCATCTACTGCTCCAGATGCCAGCTGATCTATATCGGTGAGACCAAGCGGAGGCTTGGCGATCGTTTCGCCGAACACCACCGCTCGGTCCGCAATAATCAACCCGACCTCCCGGTGGCTCAGCACTTCAACTCCCCCTCCCATTCCGTATCCGACCTCTCGGTCCTGGGCCTCCTCCACGGCCAGAGTGAGCAACACCGCAGTTGGAGGAACAGCACCTCATATTCCGCTTGGGGAGTCTGCATCCTCTGGGCTTAAACATTGAATTTTCTCAATTCTGTTAACCCAGGCTGCCTCCTCCCCCTCCCCACCTCTCCCTCAGCCCTTGGCATTCCTTCTCTCTCTATCTCTCCCCCACCCAAGTCGCACTAGCTTCTCATTTTCACACTACAAACAGCTTACAATGGCCTGTTTCCTTTATCATCGATACTTTTTTGCATATCTTTCATTCATTATTCTTTATCTCTCCACATCACCGTCTATATCTCTCGTTTCCCTGATCCCTGACCAGTCTGAAGAAGGGTCTCGACCCGAAACGTCGCCATCTCCTTCGCTCCTTAGATGCTGCTGCACCCGCTGAGTTTCTCCAGCTTTTTGTGTAACCCCCCCCCCCATATTTTAACCATTCCATTTGCAGTCCCCCTTAGTTCTCGGCGGTTCCCCCACACACCGGGCCCTCCTTTGCTCTCGGCTGCGTCTCCGACCTCCAGCACCCACCACCGACCCGTCCTTGCCCACCAGCCCAACCTCCAGCACCTGGATCCTCATCAACCTCGACTGCCGGCCACTTGCACGACCTTGACCACCGGCCGGCGCCCCTTCCTCAGCCGCCGGCTCCGCTCCTGGCAGCTCCGACCTCCGCAGCAGCGTGATACCATTTGTTAGGACAGAAAGGAGAGTCTGTGCAGCAAACGGGACTCCAGGAGGGGAGGGATAACAGGGACAGAGTCCCTCTAGTCCTCACCTTCCACCCCTCAGCTGCAGCATGCAGCACCTAATTCTCCAACACTAACTCCCCTACCATTCCAACCCTGACCTTTCTGTCCTGGCTCTCTTCCACTGTCAGAGTGAGGCCCAATGCAAATTGGAGGAACAGCATCTTATATTTCGTTTGGGCAGCTTACAACCCAGCGGTATGAATATTGATTTCACCAAGTTCAAGTAACACTTGCATCCCTTCTCTCTCCGTCCTTCCCCCACCCTAGTCGTACTAGTCTCACTTTCATCCTGTTGCGTTTCACTCGTTATCACCAAGCCCACAGCCAACAATGGACCATTGTGGGCTCCACCTTGCCTTGATCTGCATTACTTTGTGCATATCTTTCATTCATTTGTTCTATATCTTTCATTTCCCTTTCCCAACACGCAGTCTGAAGAAAGGTCTCGAGCCTGAAACATCACCTATTCCATTTCTCCAGAGCCACGGAGCTACTTCAGCTTTTCCTGTCTATCTCCAGGAAGGTGTTTTGTCTCCAAGTTGTAGGATGGATGTCTCTCAGCAGTCACAGAACAGTCATGCATGTTGGCACAAATGGCAGAGGTGGGAAAATGGATGAGGTGTTACACAGTGAATATAGGGAGTTGGGCCAAAGGGTTAAAAAGCCTCAATGGCAGTAATCTCAAAATTACTCCTGCTGCCATGTGCTGGTGAGGGTAGGAATAGGAATCTATGACAGGTGACTGCACAATTGAGGAATTGGTGCAGGGAACAGGGGTTCAGAGTTTTGGACCTCGGGGTTCTCTTCTGGGACAGAGATGTCCTGTACAAGAGGGACAGGTTGCATCTTAACTGGAGGGAGGGCTGGTACCATGGCGGGCAGGTTGACAAGTGCTACTTGGGAGGATTTAAACTAGATTGGCAGAAGGTTAGGAGCTTGGCAAGGAGCGAGGAAAGATTTAGGTATTACATTGCTGTAAACCTGACAGGTTAGGCAGATGAACCCAAGACTTGGACAAGTAAAACATGGAAACATAGAAATTAGGTGCAGGAGTTGGCCATTCGGCCCTTCGAGCCTGCACCGCCATTCAATATGATCATGGCTGATCATCCAACTCAGTATCCCGTACCTGCCTTCTCTCCATACCCTCTGATCCCCTTAGCCACAAGGGCCACATCTAACTCCCTCTTAAATATAGTCAATGAACTGGCCTCAACTACCCTCTGTGGCAGAGAGTTCCAGAGACCCACCACTCTGTGTGAAAAAAGTCCTTCTCATCTCGGTCCGAAAGGATTTCCCCCTTATCCTTAAGCTGTGACCCCTTGTCCTGGACCTCCCCAACATCGGGAACAATCTTCCTGCATCTAGCCTGTCCAACCCCTTAAGAATTTTGCAAGTTTCTATAAAATCCCCTCTTAATCTCCTAAATTCTAGAGAGTATAAACCGAGTCTATGCAGTCTTTGTTCATAAGACAGTCCTGACATCCCAGGCATCAGTCTGGTGAACCTTCTCTGCACTCCCTCTATGGCAATAATGTCCTTCCTCAGATTTGGAGACCAAATAATGAATGAAGTAAATGTACTGTAACTGGGGGGTTGCAGTCTTTACAGAATCTTGCTAACAGAGAGATAGGACTGGCAGCATAATATTCTAGGGTATAGATGCTACGGGCAAGGTAGAGGTGGAAGCAAAAGAGGAGAGGAGTTGTTTCATTGATTAAGGAGAACATCATGGCATTCATCCAAGATGGCATTACTGAGCAATCGTCCAGTGAGCCTCTATGGATGGAGCCGAGATATAAAATGGGGCTGATCACCTTGTTGGAATTGTACTATTGACTCCCACATAGTAAATGAGAATTAGAAAAACAAATATGTTGGGAGATTGCAGACAAGTGTAAGGCTAATAAGGTTGTCAGTGTAGGGGATTTTAACTTTCCCAATATAGACTGGGACTGTCTTGGTTCCAAGGGCTGAGATTGGGTGGAGTTTGTCAAATGTGTTTGGGAAAGTTCCCGCTAGCAATACGTAAAGGGTCCTACAAGGGAGAGGGCAAAGCTTCATCCACTCTCAGTGAATTGTGCAGGACAAATTTAGTGTAGTTTAGAGATTAAGCACGGAAATTAGCCTTTTGGCCCACCGAGTCCAACCAGTGATCACCTGTACACTAGGTCCATCCTACACACTAGGGACAATTTGCATAAGCCAATTAACCTACAAACCTGCGCTTCTTTGGTCTCTGGGAGGGGATCAGAACACCAGGAGAAAATCCATGCAGTCACAGGGAGAACGTACAGGCAGCTCCCATAGTCAGGATTGAACCTGGGTGTCTGGTCCTATATGGCAACAACTCTGCCACTGCACCACCCTAATTGTCAGTGGGCAAGCCTTTTGGGACCTGTGACCACAGTCCTATTAGCTTTAAAACAGATTGAATAAGGACATGGAAGGTCCACAAATTAAAATTCTAAAATCGGGGCCAAGGCAAACTTTGATGGCATCAGGTAGGAGCTTGGAGCAGATCGTTTTCATGCTGATGGACATCTGGAAGGTGGTATGGCTCCAAGTGTAACGGTGAGAGTTCAAGCTATGCACATTCCTGTTACAGTGAAGGACAAGGTAGATACAAGGATGATGAACAAAACTGTGGTCTGGTCAAGAAACAGGAGGCATGGGTCTGGAGTAGGCGGTAAGGATCAAGTGTATTTCTGAATTATAATGAATGAATGACACTTTATCACAGCGAGTGACACAACATTGCTTTGTTTGAAAAAAAATTTTTTTTATAACAATTACAGCACGGAAACAGGCCTTCTTGGCCCTTCCAGTCCGTGCCGACCATTTATTTTCCCCTAGTCCCATCTACCTGCACTCAGACCATACCCCTCCATTCCCTTCCCGTCCATATACCTATCCACTTTACAGTTAAATGTTACAATCGATCCTGCCTCCACTACTTCTGCAGGAAGATCATTCCACACAGCCACCACTCTCTGAGTAAAGAAGTTCCCCCTCATGTTACCCCTAAACTTCTGTCCCTTAGTTCTCATGCCATGTCCTCTTGTTTGAATCTTCCCTACCCTCAATAGGAAAAGCTTATCCATGTCAACTCTGTCTATCCCTTTCTTCATTTTAAAGACCTCAATCAAGTCCCCCCTTAACCTTCTGCGCTCCAAAGAATAAAGACCTAACTTGTTCAACCTTTCTCTGTAACTTAGTTGCTGGAGCCCAGGCAACATTCTAGTAAATCTCCTCTGTACTCTCTCTATTTTGTTGACATCATTCCTATAATTAGGCGACCAAAATTGTACACCATACTCCAGAATTGGCCTTGTACAATTTTAACATTACTTCCCTACTCCTATATTCAATGCTCTGATTTATAAAGGCCAGCACACCAAAAGCTTTCTTTACCACCCTATCTACATGCGATTCCACCTTCAGGGAACTATGCAGTTATTCCTAGATCCCTATGTTCCACAGCATTCCTCAATTCCCTACCATTTACCATGTAGTCCTATTTTGATTTGTCCTGCCAAGATGTTTTGCATACAACCTGGGCAGTACACAAGTATCGCCATAGTTACCAAAGTACAGAACAGTCCTATCCACTGCGTGCCCCTCTTACTTGCCAGTAGCCCCCCACCCCCTCCCCACCCCCCTTCATTCTTGATGACCACCCCCCAACCCAATCTTAAGGAAATACAGAGGGGCTAAAAGGAAGCGTGGGATAGCTCTTGCAGAAAACATTAAGGGGAAACCAAAACGATTTAAAGCATATTAAGGGAAAAGGTGGTAACTAAAATAGGAGAAAAGGGTTCCGCAGAAACCAAACTAGCCATCTACAGTAGATGGGCAAGGTCCTCAATACATATCTCTGCATGTGTTTACTGTGGAGAAAGACATGAGGACTAAGGAACATAGGATGATTAAAGACAATCCATATTACAGTGAAGACATGCTGAATGTCTGAAGACGTGAAGGAAAACACAACTCCTGGGCATGATCAGACATGAAGGCCACCAGGAAGCTAGAGAAATTAAGCATAACATATGTGGTGGGAAAGCTACTGAAAAGGATTGAGCGATAAGATATGAATGTATTTGGAAAAACCAGAGTTGATTGGAGACAACATGGTTTTGTGCATGGGAGATCTGTCTCACAAATTTGATTTGAGTTTTGCGTGGTAACCAAGAAGGTTGATAAGGGTAGGGGTTAGATGTAATGTATGTGGAGTTCAGGTTCCATATGGTAGCTGCTCTGTAACGTTAGATTGCATGGGATGCACAGAGAGCTAGCCAACTGGATACAGAGGCGGCGTAATGGTAGGAAGCAGAGGATGGTGGTGGAAGGTTGTTTCTCGGACAGGAGACCTATGACTCAAGAGTAAACCTCAGTGCTGTGTTGGTCCATTGCTATTTTTCATCTATATCAATGACTTGGACGAGAATGCACAAGGAATAATTAGTAAGTTGACAGATGACATTAAAATAGCTGTTAGCGTAGGTTGTGAAGATCTACGGTTTATTGGTAAGTGGCAAAGTAAAGCAAGATAGCGTGCCCTCATAACAGTCCGTTGGCTCTGATGTCTATGATCATGAAACGCTTTGAGTGGCTAGTCATTGGAAGCTATAACTCCAGGACCCCAGGCAGCTTTTGATAATAAGGAAGACCCCAAGAGAGAGAATTTGTAGAGTGCCTCAGACAGTTTCTTGGAGCAGCTTATAGTGGAGCAATGAACCAGATTTAATAAAGAGAACTTGCGATAATGGACTAGGAGGCAGTGACCACAATATGATAAGATTTAACGTTTAATTTGAAAGGGAGAAGGTGAAATGGGATGTGTCGGTATTACAGCTGAGGGAAGGGGACTACCGAGACATGAAAAGATGGACTGGAAAGGGGCTTTAGTGGGAATGACGGTAGAGCAGCAATGGCAGGAATTTCTGCGGATAATGTTCGAAGGTGCAAGATCATTTCATTCCAAAAAGTGAGATTCCACGGGGAGAATAAGACAACCATGGCTGACAAGGGAGGTCAAGGACAACATAAAGCAAAAGAGAAAGATTAGTGGGAAGCCAGAGAATTGGGATGTTTGTAAAGAACAATAAAAGGTAACTAAAAAGACAATACGGAGAGAAAAGATGAAGTTCGACTGTAAGCTAGCCAATAATATAAAAGAGGGTAGCAAGAGTTTCTACGGATATATAAAGAGTAAAAAAGAGGCAAGAGTGGACATTGGGCCAATGGAGAATGATGCAGGTGAAGTGATAATGGGGAATGAAGAAATGGCAGAGGAATTGAATCACTTTGTTTGCATCAGTCATCACAGTGGACGACACCAACAACCTTCCTGCAATCGTGGAGAGCCAGTGGGAGGAAGTTAGTGGAGTGGCGATTACTAAGGAGGAGGTGCTAGGATAATTGAAAGGTTTGATGGCGAATAAGTCACCTGGACCAGATAGACTGCATCTCAGGGTTCTGAAGGAGGAGGCCTCAGAGATTGTGGAGGCATTAGTTGGTGATATTTTAAGACAATAGACAATAGGTAGGAGTAGGCCATTCGGCCCTTCAAGCCAGCACCGCCATTCAATGTGATCATGGCTGATCATCCACAATCAGTACCCCGTTCCTGCCTTCTCCCCTTATCCCTTGACACTGCTATCTTTAGAAGCTCTATCTAGCTCTCGCTTGAAAGCATCCAGTGAACCGGCCTCCACCGCCCTCTGAGGCAGAGAATTCCACAGACTCGCAACTCTCTATGTGGAAAGGTTTTTCCTCATCTCCGTTCTAAATGGCTTACCCCTTATTCTTAAACTGTGGCCCCTGGTACTGGACTCCCCCAACATCGGGAACATGTTTCCTGCCTGTAGCTTGTCCAAACCCTACATAATCTTACACGTTTCAATAAGATACCCTCTCATCCTTCTAAATTCCAGAGTATACAAGCCCAGTCACTCCATTCTCTCAGCATTTGACAATCCCGCCATCCCGGGAATTAATCTGGTGAACCTACGCTGCATTCCTTCAATAGCAAGAATGTCCTTCCTCAAGTTAGGGGACCAAACTGGACACAATACTCCATGTGTGGTCGCACTAGGGCCCTGTACAACTGCAGAAGGACCTCTTTGCTGCTATACTCCGGCCAACATGCCATTCGCTTTCTTCACTGCCTGCTGTACCTGCATGCTTACTTTCATTGACTGATGAACAATGGCCCCCAGATCCCGTTGTACTTCCTCTTTTCCCAACTTGACTCAATTTAGATAATAATCGGCCTTCCTGTTTTTGCCACCAAAGTGGATAACCTCCCACTTATCCACATTAAACTGCATCTGCCATGCTATCCATATTAAACTGCAGCTGAGAATCACTAGAGTTAGGAGTGGTCCCTGAAGATTGGAAAATTGAGAGTATCACACCACTGCACAAGGGAGCAAAGCATAAGAGCAGAGAAAATACGCCGTTAGCCTGACTTTAGTGGCTGGTATGATTTCAGAGTCAATTATAAAGGATGAGGTACTCAGTACTTGGAAGTTAACAATAAAATAAGCCAAAGTCAGCATGGTTTTGTGAAGGGAAGATCTTACCTGACTGGAGTTTAGAAAGGATGAGGGGGGATCTTATAGAAACATATAAAATTATAAAAGGATTGGACAAACTAGACGCAGGAAAAATGTTCCCAATGTTGGGCGAGTCCAGAACCAGGGGCCACAGTCTTAGAATAAAGGGGAGGCCATTTAAGACTGAGGTGAAAACAAACTTTTTCACCCAGAGAGTTGTGAATTTATGGAATTCCCTGTCACAGAGGGCAGTGGAGGCCAAATCACTGGATGGATTTAAGAGAGAGTTAGATAGAGCTCTAGGGGCTAGTGGAATCAAGGGACATGGGGAGAAGGCAGGCACGGGTTATTGATTGGGGACGATCAGCCATGATCACAATGAATGGCGGTGCTGGCTCGAAGGGCCAAATGGCCTCCCCCTGCACCTATTTTCTATGTTTAAATCTGCTGGCGTTCTTTGAGCAGGACAGTGGGGAAAATAAGTGGTATCGTGGATAGTGAAGATGGTTATTAAAAATTACAGCAGGATCTTGATCAGTTTGGCAAATGGGGTGAGGAACGGTTAATAGATAAGTGGGAGATGTTGCATTTCAGGAAATCAAACTGAGGCTGGATCTCAACTGTGAGTGGGAGGACCCTGGGAGTGTCGTACAGCAGAGGGATCTAGGATGGCAGCTGCATAGTTCCTCAAAAATGTTGCCACAGGTAGATAGGGTAAGCAAGGAAACGTTTGATACATTGGCCTCATCGATCAGGGTATCAAGTATAGAAGATGAAATTAAAAAAAGACCAAGGGCTGGAGAAACTCGACAAGAGCAGGCAGCATCCTTGATGATCATGGATAGGTGATGTTTCGCGTTAAGACCCTGCTTTAGCACTTTGTGTTCATGTTCCCCGATCTTGCTGCCTGTCTTGCCGAGATACTCTAGCTCTTTTTTTGTTAACCAGTATCTGTAGTTCCTTGTTTCTACATAGAAGTTGGGATGTTTTGTTAGTTATACAGGATGTTGGTGAGGCTGCATTTGGAGTATTGCGTTCAGCTTTTGAAGATTTTGAGAAGGACTTGAGGGCCTGAGGGACAAGCTTGCACTTTTTGTTTCATTGGAACGCAAGGATGAGGGGTGATCGTAAAGAGGTGTGTAAAATCATGAGGGAAATAGATGGGGTAAATGCACATACATAGAGACCTTTAACTAGACAAGGGGAATCAAGAACCCGTGGACAAAGTGGAAGGTGAGAAGCGAGGGAAACATTTTAACAGGAACCAGAGGGACAACCTTTTCCATACAAAGTGTGGTGGGCTTATGGAACGAGCTGCCATAGGTGTACGAGAATGTTTCAGACATTTGGATAGGAACATGGATAGAGAAGGTTTAGAGGGATATGTGCCAAATGTGGACAGGTGCAGATGGGGCATTTTGGTTACCGTGGGCAAGTTGGGACAAAGGGCCCATTTCCATTCCATGTGACTACTTGGACAAAAATATCTAGATAGGAAAATGAAAGTACATGGGACCAGCCCAGTATTCCAACTTGACTGGCATGGACAAGGTGGGGCAGAGGGTCTGTTTCTATGCTATATTGTTCTAGGACTCGGTCTCTCTTGTCCTCAGCATGCCAAGTTTAACTGAAGTTTGATGACCACCACTGAGATTGTCAGCCACGGATGCTCTTTCCAGCTGCCTGGCTTCATTCCCTAAGACAATGTCCAGGCTGCACCCTGGCCTTCAACAAACTTCTCTTCAAAGCATTTTTAAAAATCTGCCCTCTCCATATTGCTCATGCTAATCCAAGCTAATACATTCCCTATTGCGGTTCTATTGTATCAGCACTGCTTATAACTTAGCATATTTGTTATTTTTACTAACTTCAATCTGTGAGGGCTTACAGTATACTCAGAAGTGTGTAACAGTCCGAGTGTAGCCCCTGATGTTATTTTAAAAGAGTGACCTCCTTCACAGCTAATACAGCAAACCCATCTCGACACATCTAGTTTCCTTTAATTTTACAGTCAGTGATACAATTAAATGGACCTTTCAGCCCACTGGGCTACGCCAACAAAATGGCCTCTTTTATTCATCTTTCACTGCTTCCAGAGCAATAAAACATTGATCAAACGTCGGCTGGGGAAACACACAGTTCTGGTCACACAATAGGTTGTGATGGTGCTGGAGTGAGCGCAGGGGCAATTGATGGCGTTTTTCTCTGGGCTGTTGTTGTCCCTGGAGTGGAGGTGGTTGAGAGAGAACATGACTAAAGGATATCGAGAGGGGAGCAATATTTCCCTTTATCACAGGTGAATGACATTAGCGGGATAGATACAAGGCAAGGGGTAAAGGATTTAGAGAGGATCAGAGTAGGAAGGAACTGCAAATGCTGGTTTACACCGAAGATAAAGAAAATCTGGAGAACCTCAGCGGGACAGGCAGCATCTTTGCATAGAAGGAATGGGTGACGTTTCGGGTTGAGACCCTTGTTCAGACCAACTGAGTTGGGTTTTTTTAACCCAGAGTGAGGGGAATCCATTTCCTGAGAGAATTGTGGAAGTTGAGTTGCCAACAGCATTGCAGGTATTTAAAAATGACCGATGCTTGGGCATAGAAAGCTGTGGGCCAAGTAAAGGTATATAGGATTAACACAGGTGGTTGTCCACTGGTCAGCATGGACAAAGTGGGCTAAAAGGCCTTTCTCCACGCTGTATGACAATGTAACACTGGAAAAGTATACAAGACCAGCTAAACTCGAGTACAGCATTGTTTTCTGGTCATTAGAGGGATGGTGGGCCTCCACAGGAGAGACTTTCTGAGATGTCACCAGGATTGGAGAAATTTGGTTGTGAGATTGGACAGATAGGGTTTGGTTTATTTGGAACATAAGCTGTGAGGAAAGACTTAGTGAGGTTTATCAAACGATGAACCTAGATAGAGCAACAAGGAAGAATCCATTTCCCTTATCAGAGATATCTTAACTGGGGGCTAGGATGAAAAGTACAGGTTATTTCTAGGATTACACTAGACTAAGTGGGACCCGTTGGGTCGCAGCATCACACGGGAGGGTTGGCCCCCCAACGCAAGGTGCATGGCCACCAAATTCAAGTGGTTTCTTACCACTTCAAGCAGGGTGCAAGGCCACCAATTTCAAATGCAGTTTCATACCATTTCAAGCATGGTGCAAGGCCACTAAAGACAGCGAGTCGTGACCTCTCCTTCCTCCATCTTGCAGAGACTGAGCCACGCCCACAATTCTGGGTTTTATAGTCCCTCCCCCTCCCACCAGAAGGGGCGTGGCCTTCATGGCATGATTGACAGGAGAAACTCAACATTTTTTAAACACTAATAACTTTTATTTTTCATCGATGGGAATAATCCTCGGCACCTGTGGAGGGGGAGTAAGTTGGCCAAAAATCACAGCCGTACGTGGTAGCGTTTTTTGTAAAATCAACATAAAGCACAAACAGGAAGTGGTCAAGATTAGACTTCTAATTATATAGAAGACAAGGCAACTTTAATTAGGCAACACAGCTTTAGCATTTCCAAACCAAAGGCAACACAGCTTTAGCATTTCCAAACCAAGGGCAACACAGTTTTAGCATTTCCAAACTAAAGGCAATACAGCTTTAGCATTTCCAAACCAAAGGCACACAGCTTTAGCAAACTATATTTTCAAACCACATTAAGGGCACTGCAGGTCAGTAAAACCACTCAGTTTAGTAGACATGTGTTCAGTGTTATTCACAGCTCAGACTGAGAGACGTGACCCTCTCACTCTCACAACTTGCAGAGACCGACTGAGGCACTCAACACTTCCGGGTTTTATAGTCCCTCCTGAAGGGGCGTGGCCTTATGGAGAGAGAATCTCAACATTTTTTTAAACACTAATAGCTCTTTTATTTTTTATCGATGGGAAAAATCCTCTTGTCCTGCGCAGCGGAGGGGGACTCGGAGTAAGATGGCCAAAAATTTGGTCTCCTAATTTGAGGAAGGACATTATTGTCATTGAGGGAGTCACCCAGGTTAATTCCCGGGATAGCAGGACTGACAAATGATGAAAGAATGAGTCGACTGGGCTTGTATTCGCTGGAATTTAGGATGGGAGGGGGTCTTATGGAAATATGTGAAATTCTTTAGAGGATAGGACAGGGTATATGCAGGAAAATGTTGGGGAAAGTCCAGAACCAGGGGTAATATTTTGAGAATAAGAGGTAGGCCATTTAGGGCTGAGATGAGGAAAAACCTTTTTACCGAGAGTTGTGAATCTGTGGAATTCTCTGCCACAGAAGGCAGTGGAGGCTAATTCACTGGATATTTTCAAGAGAGTTAGATTTAGTTCTTAGGGCTAAGGGAACCAAGGGATATGGGGAAAAAGCCAGAACGTGGTACCAAATGGCCTACTCCTGCACCTATGTTCTATGTTTCTAACTGTGTGCTCAACAGCAGTGACCTCCCCAGGGGTCAGACCTTGTATGGAAGGCTGGATTGCTTTGGGCAGCTCTTAGCGATTGCCATGCACCTGACGAGAGGAATGGTAACCTGTCCCATAGATTTTGTGTTGTTGTACTCCCTTAACCAAATGTAACTCTAAACAGATTGCACCCAGCCAACAGCACATTTGACTGGTAATGGTGGCACCTCTTGGAAATCACCAAGCACATTCATTAATTTTAATTGAGCCCAAATTAACTTCAAGCTTAAAAACAGCTTTAATTAAGCTCAGAACTTTCTTGGAGGTACACAAATATAGAATGATTTTGCCAAAAACAACTTAAAAAGAACATATTATTTGGGAAAAACAATCATAATTCAGCTTCCAAGAGCTTCAATTTCTGGCTATCACAGTTTGTGTACTCAATGTTAACTTTTCTATCTAGCGTTGATTGACCAGTTGAAAAAAAGGTTTCCCTCTTCTGTGGTGTGCGTGTCCAGGCTCAATTGCTAGTGCGCCAGTTTTGCCGTGTAGAATTTTTTTAATAGTGGAATATTTTCGTCCAAAAAGATTCCGAATTCCCAGGCAATTCCATCGTGGATGCAGATCAGACGGGATAGAGGAAAACTAACAATGGTTCGATGCAGTTTAAATCTCAATCTTGGAGGAATATTCTTGACTGGATCAACCCAAAGTCGTCCAGGTTAGTCATGGCTGGAATAAGGATGAAAAGCATGTATTCGCTGCACACAGGTAGGTCCCTAACAGCTGAGGTTTACCCTTTACTGTGTGTACATTTTCCACAGCAACAAGTAGATCTTGGAATAGTGCAGAACACAAGTTGAGGACTCCACACGTACAATAGGCCTTGCAGTTCTTCAGTCTTGATCACCGTTTGACTTTAGCATAATTGATTCATTATTTCACCCACCTTGGTTCCAAATTCCTTAATATCTTTACCTCACAAAATTCTTTAAATCTCAGAATTCCAGATCTTCGCCCACCTCCCTTGGAAGCACCCTTTCCTGAAACCATTACTCAACTGCTTAATGTGTAGGAAGGAACTGGTTTACACTGAAGATAGACACAAAATGCTGGAGTAACTCAGCGGAACAGGCAGCATATCTCTGGACAGAAGAAATGGGTGGCGTTTCGGGTCAAGATCCTTCAATCTGAAACGTCACCCAGTCCTTCTATGAATGATAGAAATAATAATTATAATAATATAATTCCTTCTGAGATGCTGCCTGTTTTAAGGATAAGGGGGAAATCTTTTAGGACAGAGATGAGAAAAACATTTTTCACACAAGAGAGTGGTGAATCTCTGGAATTCTCTGCCACAGAAGGTAGTTGAGGCCAGTTCATTGGCTATATTTAAGAGGGAGTTAGATGTGGCCCTTGTGGCTAAGGGGATCAGAGGGTATGGAGAGAAGGCAGGTAAGGGATACCGAGTTGGATGATCAGCCATGATCATATTGAATGGCGGTGCCGGCTCGAAGGGCCGAATGGCCTACTCCGGCACCTATTTTCTATGTTTCTATGTTCTGTTGAGTTACTCAACTGCTTAACTCCTTAAGTTATGCCCCCTTACCCTAAATGTTTCTATCCATGGAAATAGTGTATTTTTAATCTACCAACTCGATAATGATATCTACTTAATGGCCCGTGTTAGCTCACCCCTGAACTTACTTTGTTGAAGTGAATACAAGACAGATATAACATTGCGTCTACAGTGTTACTGACAATACACGGTTGGGATGATCTACTATAGATCACCCAAGGGTTAGGAGCCTCCTGCTTTGTGAAGAACACTCCCCTCTGCACATACAATTGCTCCGTTTAGCTCAGTCAACTGATAGTCTAACTGGCTTCATTTTTTGAAACTGAATTTATTAAGCACATTCCACGGTAAAGCTTGAACTGAAACAATTTTCTGTACATTTATAACAGTCGTAATGAACTGTCCAGACATATATACTTATTTCAACTGGTAAGATGGCAGGGTTCGGAGGTTTCAAACATAATTACATGACATAATCATCATATCCCAGCACTTTCAGAGCATCAGCCGGACTGTCCCTCAGCAGGGTCCACAGCTGTGAGCACTAAGCATACTCGTAGAGTACAGCCAATGTCAAACAGTTCCTTAATCCTCGGTTCCTTGCATTCCTGCTACATGGTTCTGCAGCTGCCAACTGAAAAAAAGATTCCTTTGCAGCACACACTGGGCATAGGACTTCAAAACAGGTCTTTAAATTAAAGCATTACAAAATATACACCCAAATACAAACAAGACACCAAATTTTGTGGGACCAGACGCCTTGTCTCTCAAAATGTGTAGAACACAAGCAGTTGAATCCCCTCCTCAGGGGAGAGAAGGGGGAAGAGTACAGAATCTGAGCTTTGGCCGTGACAATGTTTGCAACATACACAAACTATAGAGGCAATACTTGCAGAAACCGCTTCTGCAAAGATAATAATGTTAATTGAGATGTCTTAAAACATAGCTTTCAACCTTTACAAAACGTGTGCTCTAGGAAATTGCAACCTTTCTTTGAAAGGCTGTGGGAAGGAGGAGAGAATCATTTTATTTAGTCTGAAGCTTGTCTGGCAGCTAGGTAGCAGATGACCACATCAGGCTAAAACACTAGGAGGATTCCAGAATATGTACAAAAACAAAGATAGTCAATAATTACTTGGTCCAAGAACTGCACCTAATTATATACTAGAGGCTTGAGGTGGGAGCTTAGATGGGGTGGGGTGGGACGAGAGAGAGATGAAACAGCTTTCCTTAATAAATCCAATGTAATTTTAAATACAATTTCAAATAGGACTTCCACATCTTCCTGTAAAAAGAAAATCTTTGAAAGGAGAAGAGAAATTAGGTTAATAATCTGGATTTAAAATCAAACTGGGTTTCACTCTTGAATACAGTAGTGGCCCTGTTTCTAAAGAGGTGCGGGGCACAGCAGTCCACACGTAAATACATGCTTTTCACAGTTAGTGCAACATAGCCCTCATTTAGTTTCAGGAACACTGATGGGAAAGGGGTTAAAAACCATGAGAAGCTTCAAACTGGTTACTATACAATTAGCACACAACATGTATATACAACTAGCTACATTCGACACAGCTCAAATGCATGTAATTTTCATATATAAGCAGCTACCACTTCTATTTACTGTTAGTTTTATATATAATATATATATCATATATATATTATATATATATTATATATATTTAAAAAAGAACACCCCCCACCCCATTCAAAAAACACCAACTTTAGGAATTCATTCGATGCACTGTTTTCCTTGTGCTGAACATGCATCCATTAAGAATAATCTAAATGAAAATGAGAGAATTTGAGCCAAATTCCAGGGCACCTTTACAAGTTTTGACAGAATACTGCTTCCCAATACATACCAAGCTGAAAAATTCCACATGTTGTTGTAAAACAATATGGCACCCAAACAAAGAAACTAAATGTTCCAACAAATGACTTCATCCCCGTTTTCTCAGGGCAAAGTGCAAAGCGACACTGAAAGGGCCAAGTTCTTCCAACCTATCGTTTGGCAGAGAGTCCATTTGGAAGAATCCATTTCCGAAACACTGAGTTTTGGAACCAGAAACCACTTTCTTCGTTATGTATATGGTATGGCAGGCGATTAGACTCGTTATATGTCCAATCTCGCAAGTTCTGCAATAAGAGTCTATTCCGAGTTCTCTGAGGGAGGAAATGCAGGAGAGAAGGGGTGGGGGAATTCAAGGAAGGGAAATTGGGAAGGGAGGGGGGGGGGGGGGGAGAAGGCATGAAGTACTGTACTGATATCTTGCTGGTTTCAATCTGTCCACATCCACAGAAACCAAGCTACCACACTAAACATGGTTTTTGAGCATAGTCATCTTCAGGCTCTGCATAGCTAATATCCAGTAGTCATTCCAGCTCCTGTGAAACAAAAGGATAAATCAATCATTAGCTTTCAATTCCCATCTCTTCCTAATTCCACTGCACCCCACCCTTTAATTCCTCACTCCAAAATCTAGGCTGAGCCCTCTAGCAGGACAATGAGCCAGCAATGCCCTGCTGGGATGGTTGCTGCTTTACACAAACCTCCACCATGTCAGTTACAGAAGATCCCCACTGCAAATAATAATGTCATTGATCTATCTGGGACATATGACAATAAAACACTCTTGGCTTGACTCTTCAACATTCCTGTGCCAAGTTAGTCCAAGGAAACCAGTGACCGAATAGCTTAACAATGGGAACATTCTCACTGGTGGGTCTATTGGTACGTTTAGTAGCCTGTGAATTTAGGCACAATTGGTGGCATTCTTACACAAGCTTTTGGATCCAGTCTTGACCAAACTAGTATCTAGAAATTAGAATGCGTGAGAACTGCATTGCTGAGTTTAGATTGAATGTAAAGACCATTATGTTTTGGAGGCAGCAGGACAAAGACTTCTTGAAAACTGGCTCAACATTTCACATTAAGCAAAATGTATTGCATAAATATTCTTGCCTCTGCAAAATCTAGATTGACCAGTGTTATAGAAAAGGAGGACTCAATGTATAGATAGTTTTTCAAACCTGACTTATGTGCCTTTCAGGATGAATATAGGATTCCATCATGCCATTTCAAAGAAAAGCAAGGTAGATTTTGCCAACATAAATCACTAAAACAAATTACCTGGCCGTAATTATATCCGTGGGGTCTCACTCACTATGCTGGTTCTCAGAGCAATCCCACCAGTCCCAATTCCCGTAATCATCCTTGCAACCTCGTCTCCCTCACATGTCCATCAACCCCCAGGTCTCCTGCAACCCACCAACCCGAGGGATAACTTACAACGGGCAATTAACCCACCAACACATCTCTGGCATGTGGGAGGAAACCAGAAGACCCGGAAGAAACAGTTAAAGGGAGAACATGCAAATTCCATGCAAATGACTGCACCCAAGATCAGGACAGCCCTTGTTTAAAATGCTCTGGGACGAATAAATACTTGACTCTTTTTCGATCAATAGATCTTCTGGCCTGGACTATCATACACTAAACATTGATATTTAAATAGATAAGAGACTGGAGACAACACAATATCTGTTCTATAATCAATTGCTGGCAATTTTACATTCTTACACAAATAGATGCTGTGCAAGACAGAGGCTACCAGGAAATCTCAATCCATAGCAAAAATAAACAAATAAAAACTGCTTTTGCCCTTATCTCAGTAGTGTAAATAACTTAAAAACGCTTGATTTTTTTCCTCCATTAGCCTAGACTGGAAGCTGCGTCTTCCTCTGCTGTCTTCTTTTTAGGCACCTTAGCCATTCAATAGGTGACCACGCAACTTCACATCCTGTTTTAAACTAACACTGTTCACAATTACTTGCCCTCAGCTACTGCCAATCTTTTCCCTCTTCAGTGCTTCAATTTATCTAAAAAACTCTTGTCCTCAGTGTGTTTTTAATCTTATACTTGTATCAACTTTGATTACCCTGCTACAGAAGTATTCAGACCCCTTCACGTTTTCCACATTGTTATGTTACAGCCTTATTCTAAAATGGATTCAATTCATTTTTTTAAAATCATCAATTTACACACAATACCCCATAATATAAAAGGAAAGTATAGAGAGATCCTTGATGAAAACCTGTTCCATAGCGTTCTGTACCTCAGTCTGAGGCAGAGGTTCATCTTCCAACAGGACAACGACCTTAAGCACACAGCCAAGACAATGCAGGAGTGGCTTCGTGACAAATCTGTGAAGGTCCTTGAGGGGCCCAGCCAGAGCAAGGACTGGAACCCGATCAAATATCTCTGGAGGGACCTGAAAATAGCTGTGCATCGACGCTCCCCATCCAACCTGACAGAGCTTGAGAGGGTCTGCAGAGAAGAATGGGAGAAATTACCCCAATACTGGTGTGCAAGCTTGTAGTGTCATACGCAAGAAGACTTGAGGCTGTAATCGCTGCCAAAGGTGCCTCAACAAAGCACTGAGTAAAGGGTCTGAATACTTATGTAAATGTGATGTTTCAGTTATTACTTTTTAATTACTTTGCGAAAAATTCTAAACACCTGTTTTCGCTTTGTTTATTATGGGGTATAGTATATAGATTGCTGATAAAAAATGAATTTAATCCATTTTAGAATAAGGCTGCAATGTAACAAAATGTGGAAAAAGTGAAGAGGTCTGAATCCTTTCTGAATGCACTGTATAGGAAAGATGCCATTTAGCTGGAAAGAATGTAGGAAATATTTACACTGATGTTGCTAGGACTCAAAGTATTGAGTTTATAGGGAATGTTTGAGCAGGCTGGGATTTTATTCCTTGGAGTGCAGGAAACTGAGAGGGTGTCTAATAGAGATGTATACAATCATGAGCGGTAAAGGTAGGATGATTGCAGATTTTTCTCCCCCATTTTAGGGAAAATCAAGAATGAGAGAGCAGAGGTTTAAGGCGAGATTGGAAAAAATTAATAGCGACCCAAGGGGCAACTTTTTCCACACATGTATATGGAACGAGCAAGTGGTTATGGCAGGTACAATAACCACATTTAATAAGACATTCGGGCACTTACATGGGAAGTAAAAGATTATAAGGAATTGGGTCTCATTGTGGGCAAATGATACGAGCTTAGATGGGCATCTTGACCAACATGGATGAGTTGGGCCAAAGGATCTGTGTTCCTGCTGCATGACTCTGCCGCAAACCACAATAGTTTGCTTAAGTCGCAAATCACTCCCGTCTGATGCCTTAACTTAACAAATTTTAAAAGGTATGAAAACCTACAATTCACAAAGATAGCAACATCATCATTGTTCCATCTGAAACAGTCTGAAGAAGGGTCTCGACCCGAAACGTCGCCTATCTCCTTCGCTCCTTAGATGCTGCTGCACCCGCTGAGTTTCTCCAGCCTTTTGTGTACCCCTCGATTCTCCAGCATCTGCAGTTCCTTCTTTAACAAACATCATTGTTCCATCTTTCTTTCCACAGTAACTTAGCACTTTACAACCCCTCTAGATGACCAAGTTCTCCCAGTTCTTTCCTCTTCGACATCTGATTTTTATCATATCTCTTGGCAATTGTGTTCTTCAGCTGCCTGACCCCAAGTTCTCAAATCCCTCCTCAAGATATTCCTCACCCTTCCATCGGGTCCTTGATCATCTGACCCAATGTGTTGTTCAATGCTACTACTGTGAAAATCCTAGTGATGCTTCATTGGGTTTTGGACAGTTATTGTTTTCATAGAAGGAACTATATGATTGTAAAGAGTCTGTGCTGACATTTTAAGGCTCATGAGCAAAAATCTTTTATGTAAACTATTGGTTTATCCCAGGAACCGAGATACAATGAAAAACTTTGCATGCTATCCATTCCAATATCATGTATGAACACAATAAAGCTATACACACATGCAACAGGTAGTGCAAAGAGAAAAATACTAGACTGCAGAATATAATGCTACAGCAGTTAGATAAACTTGTGCAGATTTACATACAAGGGCTGTAATGAGGTTGGTGAGGATATCAGGACTACACTCTCAGCTTATGTGAGGTCTGCCGAGTAGTCTTTTAACACAGAGGAAGAGACTGATTCTGAATCTGGTTGCATGTGCTTTAAAGCTTTTGTATCTTCTCCCAGAGGGGAGAATCATACAGACCAGACTTCTTACCATTGACTCCAACTACACTTCATGCTGCATCAGAAAAGCAGCCAACGTAATCAAAGGCTTGCCCCAGCCTGGTCAATCTTCTTCTCCTTGCTCCCAAGCAGAAGGCACAGAAGATTAACAGCATACAACACCAGACCCAGGAACAGCTTCTTCCCCAGTTATCATCCTTCTGAATGGTCCTTCCACATGCTGGGGTATTGTCCAATTCACTTCTACCCCATTAGAATTTGTTTATGGAACTGATGCGCTACAATGCTGAAGACTATATCCTCCTCTCTACCTATCCCCCCCCCCCCCCCCCTTCGAGTATTACTATACTAAACGGCAATCTAAACCTAAAGGAGGAATGATCAGGGTGTAAAGGATGTGTAACAAAGAACTGCAGATGCTGGTTTAAATCGAAGGTAGACACAAAATGCTGGAGTAGCTCAGCGGGACAGGCAGCATCTTCAGATTGAAGAAGGGACTCGACCCGAAACGTCACCAGAAATGCTGCCTATCCCACTGAGTTACTCCAGCATTTTATGTCTACCTAGGGTGTAAAGGATCCCCGATTAGGTTGGCGGCTTTCCGGAGACAGTAAGTGGAGTTGATTGAAGGCACATATTTGATGGGCTGATCTACATTCACAACTGTAATTTCTTGCTGTCTTGGGTAGAGCTGTTGCATTCCGGTAGGATGCTTTCTATATTGCATTTGTAGAATTTGGCAAGAGTCACTGGAGACATGCTGAACCTATTGTCCTCTGAGGATGAAGAGGTGTTGAGGTGTTCACTTGGCCATGACTTCAATGTGGTTGGTCCAGGAACCACTGTTGGTGATATTTACACCAAGGAACTTGAAGCTCTCGACCATTTCTACTTCGGCACGGTTGATGCTGCCTGGGGCATATACGCCACATGTTTTCTCAAGTCAATAATTAACTCCATCTTGCTGACGATGAGAGAGGGAGTCAAATTGGACCGTGTTAAAGTGCCAATTGTAATCAGAGCACACTGCTCACAAGTAACCAGAGAAACTAGCAATCACAATTAGAGCTTACAGAGAGCAGCCCTTGGATGTGAAGATATTTTAATATCTTACACTGCAAAATTGCCATCCTATACAATGAAGGAAAACCAATTGACAAGCGGAACAGTCGAGGCATTGGGTATAATGGGTCTACGTGCAGCACTGTGCTCCCAGCTGCTCCCCAGTCATAATCAGATCACAGTGGGCTGTTCCTTTTTGGAAAACAAACATTTCCTAGGTCTTCTAATACGCCAGGAACGCCAGTTTCCTAAATACACGCTTCCTGACTTGATGACTTTGATGTTGAGAAATCTTTTGCCAGCTTAGAATTAGCTTAAATGGACAGAGTGCAATCTGACTGGGATAGTGATCGCAGGATTGATGATATCATTAGAATGTACACTCCTCTCCAAAGGTTTGCTTTCAAAAAATTCATTACAAAACTCAACATGCATAAACATGTGTATGTCATATGTTTATGCAAGAGACAAAGAATGTCTGTGAGCTGACAGATATAACTTTGTGCAGATATACACCTTCACCTTTTTTAAACTACAGCTGCCACCCACACTCTTGTAATTCCTCATTCAATGGATTGGAGGGTGGGCACGATATGAAACCACAAGATGTTACATCCTCCAGGTGTCTCTTTATAAATACTTGGTTTGGGAACTCTATTAGCTCAGCTGGCGGATGTCTGACCTGGTAATGTATAACAGAGTTGAATGGGCCCTAGTTCAGTCACTGGTTTCTGCTATTTGGTGATCACAGTCTAGATAGCAATAAGGATGCATCAGGTTTGGCTTCCTTCCACTAGGAAACTTCGAGGGGTGAGGATTGGTGAAATTTAGCCCAAACTTCCACGCTTTAGGAACCAATGCAGCAATGTGTCAGATTAGGACAGGTTTTAAGCACAGCACTGTGATGAGACTGACAGCACAGGACTTTAATCTATGACTGGATCAAAGGCGAGTAAGCGACCACAGAACTAGAATGGACTTCTTTAAGGCAATTTAAATACCTGGACACCTTGGCCCATTCCAAAGCAAAATAAAGAAACACTGTCCATTCGATATTCATTTCTTGAATATTTTACAAATCTTTTAACCAGAGTCAAGGAGTTATAAAGCATAGAAACATGCCATCCGGTCCACCTTGCCCATGATGACCAAGTTAGCATTCTCAGTTAGTTCAATTTTCCCACATTTGGCCCATATTGCTCTAAACCTTTCCTATCCATATATATGTATGAATGTCTTTTAAAAGCTGTAATTGTATCTGATGCTAAAGCTTCCTTGTTCCAGATATGGACTAGCATCAGAGTAGAAAAAGTCCCTGTCACCTTAAGCCTATGCCCTCCAGATTTAAGATCCTTCGCAGGGGAAAAGGACGGGAGCATTCAATTTACCCATGCCCGTCATGATCCTGTGCACCTCATTAAGGTCACCCCCCCAATCTTCCACGCTAAGAAAAATAATCCCCAGTCTATCTAAAGTCTCCCTATAAACCAAGCCTGCAAGCCCAGGCAATATCTGCTGCATCTCTTCTGTATCCTTTCCACCTTACTGACATTCTTCCAATGGCTGGGCAACCAGAACTGCACATGGCACCTCAAGTGTGATCTCACCACCGACATTATGATGTCCCAACTTTTGTACTCAAGCATCACAAGGTCCCAACTTCTGTACTCAGCTTCCATGACCTGCTTCAGTGAACTTTTACCTAACTGTACCTTGAGACCTGGAGGCACTCAATCATATCGAAAACATTTACAGTGTCTTAAGTAAATGAAAAAAAAGAAAAACTCTTCAGATATAAAATGAGCATTTCTCCTCTGTTTTTACCATGGAGAAAGACTGGGAAACCGAGGAACTTGGGGCAATCCAGGGATGTATCTTGAGAGCAGAGTATTACGGTTGAAGAGGTGCTGAAGGTCCTGATGCATATGAAGGTAGACAAATCTCCCGGGCCCTTATTCAGATATATCCGAGGACACTGTGGGAAATTAGAGAGGAAATTGCAGGAGCCCTGGCTGCAATTTACGAGTCGTCATTAAATACTAGCAAGGTGCCAAAAGACGGAGGGTGGCAAATGTGCCTCTATTCAAGAAGGGCTGCAGGGAAAGGGCTGGGAGCTATAGATGAGTGAACTTAACATCTGTAGTTGGAAGGTTTCTGGAGAGTATTCTGAGGGATAGGATATACATGCATTTAGACAGACACGGGCTGATTAGGGATAGTCAGCATGGTTTTGTGTGCGGGAGGTCATGTCTCACAAAACTGATCAAGGTTTTTGAAGATATGACTAAAAAGGATGAGGGCAGAGCTGTAGAGGCTGCATATATGGATTTCAGCAAAGCATTCAACAAGGTTCCTCATGGTTGGCTGTTCTTGAAGGTTAGATCGCATGGGATCCAAGGAGAGATAGCTGAATGGATAGAAAATTGGCTTTATGGGAGGAAGCAGAGGGTGATGGTGGAAGGTTGCTTCTCGGACTAGAGGCCTGCGACTAGTGGTGTGCCTTAGGGTACAGTGCAGGGACCGTTACTGTTTGTCATCTATATCAATGATTTGGATGAGGACATGCAAAACAAGATTAGCCATGTACGGTAAAGGGGAATGTGAGGGGTAACTTTTTCACGCACAGGGTGGCGGGCGTATGGAATGAGATAGTTGAGGCAGGGATTATTGCAATGATTCAGAAGCAATTAGACAAGTACTTGGAGAGGACTGGTTTAGAGGGATATGGCCCAAACGCAGGCAAGATGGGACATGTTGGTCGGGGTGAACAAGTTGGGCCGGAGGCCATGTTTCCACACTGTATCACTCTATGGTTCTATCAACTAGTACACAGAATAACTCTTCAGAAGACACTAAAGATGCAGCAAATACAATCTGCAGGCTGTTAGCAGACAGGAAGGTCGGGGATGAAATACCTCTTACTACTCATATCATTTAGATCCAAAGACCATGAGCAAATAAACATCTAAAGTACTACAGGCTCAGTGCTGGAAGTGGCCCCAGGACAATGGGGAAAAGCCATTTGCGACAGGAAGCGTGGGATGACCTGAAGAGGAAGCCTCGATTTCCCAGAAACAAAGATTTTAGTTGCTAAGACCATGACTCAAGTCTTTCCATAAAGGGTTCAAAGTAACACTTCCTCAGAAAAATATTGATTACTTCACACCTCTTTTGGAAACACAATTAAATAAAACTTGCATCAGTTTTGTGAGGTTGGAGTAACTTTGCTCAGGTTGTTGGGAAGTAGCTCGTCCACAGGATACAGAGAAGGGGGGGGAATAGGTTCCAGATCTACTACAGGTCACCACACGGCTCCATTCCTGAGAACTGTATGTAACCCGAACAGTTCAAAGTCGGAAATACTGACACCTGACAATATTTAAATAATGCAGGTCAACCAAGGGCAATATGTAATTAAACCAGGGCATTTAGCTCAACCAGATTTCTCTGCAAGTTGCAACGGATATTGCCACGAAGCAAGTTCCCACAAGGCAGAAGATGCCTGCAGCCCAACAACATCTGGCAATCACATCCCAATGGCCTCCCAAATACTTCATTTTATATGGAGGAAGGAACAGCAGGTGCCGGTTGCACCGAAAATAGACAAAATGCTGGAGTAACTCAGCAGGTCAAGCAACATCTCTGGAGAAAAGGAATAGGTGACGTTTCGGGTCCAGACTCGTGTTCAGACTGAGAGTCAGGGGAGAGGGAAACCAGAGGTAGCCGGAGAGCAGGTGGAATCACTGAAGGCGAGCAGAGAGAGAGTGCTGCAGAACTCCCGAGATAATTCTTCAAAGTAGGCATACCTTGTGGCGATTTCGCAGTGGAGCGGACAACCTATTTTTGTGGTCAGGCTATACATATATCAGGCACCGTGGGAGGACGAGTAACGTAATTTTGCAGGAGGATGCAAATTGTGGCCCTGAAACATCTCTGCTGGCTCCTCAATTATATCCATGCCGTATCTCTTAACTCCAAGAACAAAAGGGCACAAAGTGCTGGAGTAACTCAGCAAGTAAAGGCAGCATCACTGGGGAACATGGCTAGGTGACCTTTCGGGTGAAGACCCTTCTTCAGAATGATGGGGGCGGGGGGAGGGAGAAGATGCTGGAAAAGAGTACAGGAAGGACAAAGCGTGACAGGTAAAAGAGTTAAAATGGTTAGCAACTTGGAGATCCAGTAGGCCTTGGTGGACCGAGCGCAAGTGTGCAGCAAAATGGTTGCAGAGTCTATGCTTGGTCTCACCGTTGTTCAGGAGGCCACATCGGGAACAGTAGA